>JBBBVM010000057.1:6548923-7148923 GCA_037355625.1 Petunia x hybrida | reverse complement strand
TGTCTATGAAAGAAATACCTATATTACTTCCTAACAGAACAAACTTGTCATTTCGCTTTGGACACACACCGAGCAAGTTCTAGACGTCAAGTATTAAACACAAAGAAAATAAAATCATCATTCACACATGGCACATAACCTACTCAAAACGGTGCGATTCACGCTCTTAAACAAAGCAAACACAAGCAAACTCTCCAGCAAATCTAGAGTCAACATCATGATCATAGGCTTTAACAAATGCACTCAACGTTTCTCAAGGCAAGTAGATTATGATAGAATATATCCATCAAGTTCACATACCCCAAATTAAGTATCTATATAAAACTAGTCAAATCATGGAGCCAAGACTCACCCATCAAATTACTACACTCTAATCCTTAAAAAAAAATTCTACCTATACTTGGTTCAATTCAAACTACTTCCTTTGGAAAGAACCGATACACAAAGAAAAATAAAAGGGGATTATTAACACAATTAGGAAGACTCCTACCCCACACTTAAAATCAGGCATTTTCCTCAATATATTAAAAATAAAAACTAAGGGTGATAGAGAAACTCTCTGGGGGCTCTAAGCCCGAAGAATATCCATGTGAGCTTCCTTAGGACACGAGGTATTCAGACTTCCCCCAAGCAGAACATCCTCATGGTTGCAAGTACCCCACACTTAGACTTCAAACCAGTCGAAACCTGCAAAATAAAGAAATTCACCAAGTAATATCCTTCAAAAGATGACATTATTTTTTTATTTTATTTTTTTTTTATTTTTTTTAAAATTTTTTGGGTATACAATTACAATCACGGGTTGCCTCCGGAGAAGCGCCTTATTTAATGTCGTGGCATGACATAACCTAAAGTCAAAACTTTTTCCTCCAACTTGAGCTTATGAATCGCCTCCCCAATTGTAACTCAACTCTCCGATTATGCTCTTGAGGTGGCAAAAGTTTTAGCATACCAAAAACTAAGCGTCTCCTTTTGCGTGTAGCCGCTAACTCAGGAATATCTTCAAATTGTCTGCTATGCTCTTGACCAATCACCAAATATACTATTTTTGTAATCCTTGGCATTCAAACGAGAATTGTCATCTTGCCTAGATGGTAGTGAAAATTTCATAATGTAAGCATCATTCACCTCATCCTTCAACTCTTTTACTCGTTCAAAAGGATCAATTTCCATGTCTCCCTCTAAAATTAGTGTTGAAAAGTGTAGAATATGGTACAACCTGCTCACCCTTCACTATATTGACATTCCCTTTCTGGCACGACTTAGAGTCAACTAGAATTTCAGCTCCAAATTTTATGTCTGACTCTAGTACCACATCTTCATTATCGGCATCTTCCCAAACTATATGGCTAGATGGTTGGCTTTCAACCCTTGTCTCCTTCAATGGAAATTCACGTTTTAGATCTTCAACTATAGCCATAATTTCTTCTTCTAATTCCATGTCTTCTTGGCTAGGTTGTTGACCAATAATGCAGTCAATTGATTCACTTGAGCTCCTATGTGGCATAGTTTTTCTCAAAGTCTATCCCAAACCTTTTTCAATTCAGCATCATAATCATCCTCCATTTCATTGCACCTACTATTATCATAAAATAAAGAAGAATCATCATAATAGGGGAGCTCGGGAAAGAGTAAGATGCATTAGCATAACCATAATGATGACCACCTTGATTACCACACATATTACACATATAAGATGAATCACCACCTAGCCACATGTAAATTTCGGATGCCATAATATTTTTTTACTATTATTTTCAATAAACTAAACAAATATGTACAGAGGCGAAGTTAATTGAACTAACAACTCAGCTATCCTAAAATCTAGAAATACACTGTATTCCCTGGCAATGGCACCAAAATTTGATCACGCCCAACTACGCCCTACAAAAGGGACTAAGCGGTCGCGATAAATATAGCTCAGTACTTAAAGTCTCGAGGTCGAATCCCACCGAGAACATGGATCCTATCAGTTAATTAGCTAAATATCTAACCAATTAACTTCGAGAGTATATTTTTAATGTTGGTTTATGACTAATACTACTACTTAACAAGAAAGTAAATAACAAGTAAAGAAAGATAGATTTGATTCAAGAGATAAAAGACCTAGGATTGATTTTCCCAACTCCTAACTTGTGCTAAGGTATTGTGCTATCAATTTCCCCAAACTCTTCCTATTAAACAAGTGCTCCAAGTTTACAACTACCCATTTCCGTTAAGTAATCTTAACTTTCATTAATTAACTATTCCAATTAACTAATGAGGATAGCAAGGACTACACTTACGGTTCACATTAAGGATCAATATTCCTGATTCACCGTTTTGACAACCTAAGCAATGCCTTTATTTTAGGTTGAAATACTGCTATGTGTTTAACCCTAACTCATGAATCTATTCCTAGTAATCACAAGAATAAATAACTCAATTAATTGGGGATCCTACCAATTAATAGCAAACAATTCGTAAACAACATAGATAGGAAGAAGTAACAAGGCTCATTAATAACACAACAATTATCATCACACAAGTATGTGGAGTAGGTCAATCAACCCTAGAATGGGTGATTTAACCACTCATCGTCATGTTCTAAGACAAGAAATAACTATAAGCATACAAAACCACAAGAATATGGATAGACGGATGAAGTATAGCCTTGAATCTTGATCTTCTATCTTCCTTGCCTTCTTTTTATGAAGAATAGGCCAAAAGTTATGTTTTGGGATGTGTTTTAGGGCTTTTATACCATCCCCATAGACCCAGACAAGTCGAGAATCTAAAATAAATTCAGAATGAGAATGTTAGGATTTTAACCCTCGGCTACGCGCAACGGATTGCGCGGTGCGGTGCCGTAGGCCAATTTCTGCAGGATTTCAAAGTCTTAATTCTCTGAATCTCTCCCTTATTGTGTCGTGCAGCGCAATGCCCGGCGCAGCGTAACAGGCTTAATTTACTGCTTTTCCAGTTTTCTTTTTCTCCACATCTTGGTTCGCTCGACCCTCGGGCTTCTACTCAGACTTCAAAACCCTTGTTTTCACTAAACTTTGCTCCACGAACGCTTCATATCAGCAACATAATTATTTTTTGATGACAAGGGAACCTGCAGCCGCTACCCTTCGGGTGCGCTCTGGGTAAACCCCGCTCCTGATGCAATAGCCTGCAAACCACACAGAAGAGGTAAACCGCACTAGGCAAGCCCTGTGCGATAGGCTCAAACTGAGAAGGCTGTTGACAGTGGCGGACCCAGGATTTTTGTTAAGGGGTATCAAAATATAATCAAGTTAACATACGAAAAAATTAAGGGGTCTCAATGTAATCACCTAATTTTGGCACGAGTACAGATAAAATTGCCCAAAATAGTCGTATTAGACTCTTAGGACGTCTCGTCAAATTTTTCTGGACTTCTAATGTTTATTCTTAGCTAAATTTGTCTTTAATTAGGATAGAAAATATGAAAATTGCCGAAAATTGCTTGTTATGTGTCTAATTGTAATCTATGTTTAATTGTGATATTTAATGTAGATTATGTAATCTTATGTTGATTAATTTTGTGTGTAGTTCCTTTTAAGTGGCTAGTTGTAAAAAATGTGTAGCCCAAAACACAAGCCCGTCAGCCCATATGTATAACCCAAGCCCATACCTCACACATATATACCCTAAAATCTCATTTTCCTCCATTTTACACCCCTTTAGTCATGAGACTAGGGCCACCCTCGCCAAAATTTTCTCTCACGTCGGAAATCGCCTTCCACGGTGGAGCCGCCACTGCTCCGCCGCCGGACCACCACCTCCGGTGGCTGGAAAATTTAGCAAAGTATACCATTGGAAAGATCTCGATCTCCTCTTTCCATTTCCGCAACTATCTTCTTCAAATTCGCAACCGTTTGGCGTAGATCGGGTTTTAAAGTTCCGGTCAAACTACAACTCCGTCCACTTTGAATTTTTCCGGTAAGTTTTTTGGTCTTTTCTCTTCCCCTCACCCTTCCCCGTCACCCCATACCCATTTCCTGAAAATTTTCTGCCTTGCCCGTTGCTCTGTTCCTTTTCTGATTTTTTTTTTGTTTTGTTTTCTGTCTTCTCCTTTTCTTCTACTCGTTCTATTATGCTCTGCTTTGCGTTTGAAAAAATAATGGGGGCTATTTCTGTTGACGATTGGAGGGGGCTGTTATGGCAGTTGGTGTAGGTATTTTGGTGGTTGTTTTTCGGGTTTGTGATGTTTGATGTCGAGGGCTATTTCAATTTTGGGGGAGGCAGTGATGGAGTTGGCATAACGAGGCAGTGAGGGCTAGGCGGGAGGTTGTGATGTTTCCATTTCTGATTCAGCAGCGAGGATGAGGGTGTTGTTGGTGCGTTTATAGTCGATGGTGAGGTCTTGGAGGTGCTGCAATTGTTGCGAGTGATATAGCTGATCCGAGGGCGAGGCAGTAAAGCCGAGGCAAGCAGCGAAGCAACGATGACAGTGATCTTAATGCGATCCAGGCAGCAAGCGCAACATCATTGACGCTTTGGCTTTAACGGGTTAGGCGAGTTTCAGTCTTTGTTTCTTTCTCTTCTTCTTTGTCTATTTAGATATAAGCTAGTATTAACTGGTATTGTTAGAATGTTAGTCATAGAAAGTTTGTTTTGAGTATTAAGTCTTGGCATGTTGGATCTTGTAGATTAGCCTGTGAAAAGTGCTAATGAATGTTCATATATGTTGCATTGGATATGTTTTGATTTTGTCTTACTTGAAATTTAAATGGATGGTTTGATTTGTTGGAGCAGTTTCGATTAATTGGAGTGACTCGTTGTTGATATCTATTTTAGCTTGATGGTTAGATATAGTTCCCTAACTGTTATTCCTTCGTTTACTTTGTTTAACATATTCATAGTTTAGTTCTGTTTAGCATTAATTGTTCGTAGTTGAGTTTATTAGAAGATTTGGTGCATATATGAAATGATGGCTGAACTCAATATGATTGTGTTAGCATGTGTATTTGGCTTAGTTTTGCTCTTTAGGAGTTAGCATTTGGACATGTTAGACAAAGTTAGGATTTGGTTACCCTTTTGTTCCATTTAGTTAGTTTGGGGCTGATTTATTTGGTTTAGTTTGGTCCTAGTCCTTCTAGTTAGTACCATGAATAATGGGGGGTCCTCTACTTGTACATTTTCAGCTTTTTGGAGCTGTTTAGGTGGCTGAAATAGTGCCTTTTCAATTGTTGTACCATGCTGAAAAATAGTTAAAAAAGCACTCAAGTATAGGGGTGTGGGTTTGTACTTTTGTACAAGTCCACATCCCACCTTTTAGCCCCACATTTTGGCTTCAATTTTCAGCATAAATAGGGCCATTTAATACCCTCATTTGACACCAACAACCAGCTGAAATAACATTAAATTGAGAGCAAAAACAGTGAGTTTTAAAAACTTGAGATTTAGAACCAAAAAAGCCTTTACTTCATAGGCCTTTTGGAGCATAAATCTTTAAGTTTAGGAGTTTAAATAGGAGTTTTAAAGTGCTGTTTCGGTGCTGAATTTGGGGTTTTTGCTGCTGTTTTTGTTGATTTGGTCTGATTAAAAGCTTTGTTACAATCTTGGTATTAGCTTGCGCCAAGAAGTTCACTTACTAGGTAAATATTCCAACTTTTGTATTACATTCTTTTTTTGTGTATGAATGACATGTTTAAAGATGCTTAAGAGGTCATTTGAGCTTCATTATATCTGCTTTATTCCTGTAATTTGTTATGAATAGTACAAAAATGCCTATGTTAACAAAGTGCCCTAGGAACCTTCCTAATAATTGATATTCAAGATATGTTCATTATGAGTTTGTTTTGTTCATTTGAAACACTTTGTTAAGACTTGACAGAATTAATCAAACAAAACTTATGATCACTTTGTGCCCTAGAAAAGGTTGCAAATAATATTATGTGTGCAAATGTGGGCATATGAGATATGAGTAGGCAAAACAAGGATGTAAGTGCAAATTCTGGGCAGGAAAGGGACGATTAGGCAAAATTATGACAATCCTTTGTAAACATTCGATTTTTTTATAAAATTGAAGTTGGAAATTTTTTTTTTTTTAAATCTGACATGATTAGGCAAAAATAGGATATAAGTGCAATGTTAATTTAAATAGATAAATCTAGCTATTTCTATAAATTGATACAACTATGCAAACCATGGAATTCTAAAACATAGATTAAAAGGTGAAATCAAATGCTGAAAAGAACCATATGCGCAAGATTAATGTGGACAATCTTAACATTGTATTTACATTTGCAGAAATGAACCTAAAATTGTAATTGAGTTAATATTAGCATGTGCCACTCTTTTGTGAAGGTGGCTTTGCTTATATATGCCAATCTTTTGTTGAAGTTGGCTACTTAACAAGTTTAAAATTTATCTCTAAAAAAGTATTACGCACGACAGTTTAAAATTTTGACAAAGTATAAAAAATGTACAATCTTGCAAGACAACTTTTAGACGGCTCATTTTCGCAAAATGAACCAGTCCACATCCTTTCTTTACAAAAATTAAAACAGTCTACCAAATTAAGTCGTGAATAAACAGCCATTACTTTGATACATAGCCACCAATTTTTATAGAATCATTTGGCTTCCGGCCCTGTTAAGCTTTCAAACTGAGATTTATTTTATATTAAACACGATTAGGCACAAATAATAAGTATGATTTGTAATTTACTTATTAGGCTAAAAGAAAGCTAAATTGAGATTAAATCAATTCTAAATTAGTTATTTTTTCTTTTTTTTAAAGTTAATTAAAATCTTCTAAAATTGACAAACGCCTTTTGTAAGTTTGAAAAAAAATGTATAATAAATTTTATTTATCCATTTATTCATTTACTATAAACCAAAGTGTAAATTTGTCCAGTCCTCTGTGAGGTTGGATAAGAAATAACGCTTTTAAATTTTTTCCTGAATCAAAGTGTAAATTCGTCCAGTCCTCCGTGAGGTTGGATAAGAACAACACTTTTAATTTTCTTAAATCGAAGTACAAATTCAAATTAACGGCATTAAAATAATACAACCATATTTAATAAATTAAAATTGCGACAATAAAGAAACTGTGCTCGACACAGGACTCGAGGGTGCCTAATACCTTCCCGAGAGTCAACTGAGAACCTTACCCGAATCTCTAACGCAGACCATTAGACGAGTCAGAGGTGTTCCAAGGTACTTTTTGGTGACTTGGCACACCTTAAACTATGTCAAGTGGCGACTCTGAGTTTCTCTAAAATAATTTGTACCTTTTGAACACCAGTCACGAGCCTTTAAATAATAAACGCTCAGCACAACTCGTTAATTAATTTTTTTCAAGGCGTGACAGCTTGGCGACTCCGCTGGAGAAATTAGTGAAAACTAGAATCTCCGGCTTTGATAAATTGTCGCATATTTTAATTTATTAAATATTTGGTTGTTATATTTTATTGCCGTTATCGCCTGAAAAGTTGAATGTTACTGCTTTGATATTGTTGAACTGTATATATAAACTGTCTTTCTCCGCAACCCTCTGAGTCTCTGAAACACACACACACGCGCACTTACCAGATTGCTTGTGGCATCTGGGACTTTCTTACTAAATTGGCCATGATCTAGGAGGAAGGCGTGACGGGGTTTTAGGCCGGACACACTATCTCCGGATGGCCCTGATGCGCTTTCCGCCCGGTTTGTCCACCGGATTTTCAGCTAGTCTAGACACTGAGTCAGTTGTGTCACCTAGAGTTAAACCTTTAGGCCCAATTATCTGCATCATATCCGACTTAATGAGGTGCGATACACCGGTATTGCACTTGTCTAGGTTGACTACCTTTTGTCTAAACGGGACCCACTTCCCGGGAAAGATTTGTCTAAAAGGCATTCTATGTGTTGCATGCGATTAGGAAAGGTTGTTATGCTGACCAAATTGGAGAGAGACGGATTTCAAAAGAAAAAGAAAAAGAAAAAAAATGAAAGGAAAAGTGAGGAAGCAGGGTGAATTTTATGTTTTAAATGTAAATGTCTTGTTATTTTTATAAAATCGAGTCATACTGCTGTAATGGCAATTTTTTGTAAAAAGCGCCAGTGTTGGCCGTCTTTTGTAGATGTCAGTTTTGTGTCGTTATAATGACGAAAATTTTACAAAAAAAAAAAAATATACATACTTAGTAGTTAGAAAGTCGAAAAAATTTTGGTGTCAGTTTTAACGTCGTTATAATGGTGAATTTTTAGAAAAGGCTCGTATATCGATGTTGGAAATTTTGGGATCCAGTTTTTCACGTCGTTATGCCGACGAATTTTTGCAAAAATACTATAGTATCATCCATGGAATGAATTTTTTGTTTTGATGTCAATGTGTCGTCGTTGTAACGTCGATTTTTTCTTTTATAAATTACATCTAAATACCAATGTTGGTAATTTTCTAGAACCAGTCCTGAATCCGTTATGATGGCAAAAATTTTCGATTCTCTTAAGGTCAACTTTACGTCATTACAATGGCAAAAGTTTTGTTGAAAATTGGAGTTTCGAATTAGCAGTTTAGGCATCTGTTTTGCTCTGTTGGTCAGTTGTTTTAAGTTGTTTTCAGGTTTTCAAACATTTGACACATTTTTTTATTAGGAACAATGGCTGCATCATCTTCTAGGACAGTCAAGAGAAAATACCCTGCTGATGCCATTCCACCCTCTATTATGATGACTGATGGCCCACCCAAATCGGATAAATCTCTAAAGTCTTGGTGGGACACAATGAGTAAAATGCAGAAAGATATAGTCCAGGAAAAGATTGGTTTTCTGACTGACCTTGTGACTAAACCTATTGTCCCGCGGCGAGACTTGATCAGTGCACTAGTTGGTTTTTTGAACCCAAACCAAAATACCTTCTGTTTTAAGGGGTTTGAGATGATGCCGACCCTCGAGGAGATAGCTGGGCTTCTTAAGCTGGATTTTGAGAAAAAGAATATGATTGCTCCGAAGAAGGTTAATGAGAGTGGTTTTTTCAGTAATATCAAGGTACGAACAGACCTCTCATTCGCTAGTGTTCGTCAAGGCTGGATTTCATTTGATTACCTTTATGATCGCTTTGGGGCCGATAATGGTTTTAAGAAGTATGGATTTGAGTTCCACGACAAGCTGAAATATGAAGATTGGGTACAACTTTGTCCTAAGGTCTTTGTGTTCGCTTTGCTAGGGTTGTTGGTTTTCCCACTACCGAATAGAGTGATATCTATTAAGGTCAGTTGGACCATGGCAGCTTTATATGGTAGAGCACCAGACGCCACTATCATCCCAACAATTCTGGGTAGTATATTTCATGCTTTGACTCGATGCCACAAGGGAGAAAGCGGTTTCTTTGAGGGGTGTAACCTTCTGTTACAGGTCTGGTTCTTGGAGCATGTACGCCCTTGCCCATCTCGTAATATTCTTAGGTGCTGTGACATCGATTATCTTGAATACCATCTCGAACACATCGAGAAGTATAAATTCCCAGAAAATGAGCCAGATTGGAGGTCTTTCTTGAACTCTCTCACGCCGGACAAGATTTTGTGGCAGTGTAGCTGGTTTCCTAAGAGGGAGGTTGTACACAGATGTGTGGATCTTCCTTTTCTCGTTCTGATGGGTTTGACAGCATCCCAGCCTTATGTTCCGCTGCGTGTACTTAGGCAGTTTGGTCGAAAGCAGGAGATCCCAATAGTTGAGGACATGAGTGCATATGTCTCAGACTATCCTCTCAACCCAGCTTCTCTTAGAGGTGAGATCTTGCGCTTGTGGGATACTCGGAGGCACCTCGCAGAAAGCACACAGGTTCAGGATGGACTTAAGGGGGAGGTCGTTCGGGAGTACAATTCTGGTATTACCACCAGCCCATACCCAGAAGGATGCCCGCGAGGTCGAGAGCAGGCATGGTTGACACTGAGGCCAGATTGGATATGCAGGTCCAGCTTGCTAGGCACGAGATTGGGAAGGAATACCGTGCTACCATACAAAGCTTAATTGCAGAGAGGGATGCCGCTAGAGCTGCTCAGTCAGAGAGCGAGGGTTTCGCGCATCAGCACCTAGACACAGTCAGACGACTCCGTGTCATGCACTCACAGGCATTGACAGAGCGGGATGCCGACAGGGCAGCTTTGTTGGAAGGCAGGAGAAGGGAGGATTATCATCGCCAGGATGCCATAGATTCTCGAGCTCGACTTGACAGGGCATTAGAGCAGGGTGAGCAGCTCAGAGGGCTAGCACAGGACCGACTTCGAGATATACAGGCTGCAGGACAGACCATCAGTGTAGCTTATCGGTAGGTTTATGACTCTGCTACATATGTTGCACGGTCCATCGATGAGTATAGGAGGCTTCCCGCGGAGGACATACTCCCACATGTGCTTCCCTTCGTCACTTGAGTCGCAGCAGATTTGAATGGATTGCGTCGTACCTTTGTAGAAGGCCCGCCAGTAGATCCCGAGGAGCCATTCGAGTTCGACCCAGAGGAGCCAGCTGACTTTGTGCCCCAGTCACCTTAGTAGATACATCAGGCCAAGATGATGCAGATTATTGCTTTTTGTCATTTATTTTACATCTTGGCATTGTTGTACTTTATGTCGCTTTTGAATTTGGCATGTTGTAATTTATTTTCACTTTTTCCAGTCATTTGTACGTTCCTTTTGGTCGTGCTCCGGAAGCACCGTATGTACTCTTTCTTTCTAAGTAATGAAAATATTTTGCTTATTTTTATGTGTCAATTCATTTCACCCTCTAGCCTCACTTGAAAAAAAAATATATACAAAAAAAGAAAGAAAAAGAAAGGAAAAAAAAAGAAAAAAAAGAGAAGAAAAGAAATCAAATAATACACTTGGGGATCTAATCCAAACCAATTCGGGACGACGCATAACAACCTTAGGCATTGTTTAGGCCGACGAGCAAATTCATGTTCCATGCTATCTTGTTGCACTAACGTGTTTTGATTTGAATAGAGCTTGAGCAACTGCCGTACTGGCCCCGCATTCCTATTCCACAAGAATCAAGGGGCCACTGGCTGTTCCAGAAGTGGTTGAAGCACCTCTTCAGGAAAACACTCCAACAACGATGGCTGAAGAAACCGAGAATACTGAGCTGGTTCGCTTGGCTGAACAGCAGGCTAAGATGGCCGAGGATTTCACGGCCATGAAAGAAATGATGATGCAGCTGGTTCGTAACTTGACTGCAGTTCAGGCACCTCCTGTTCCGCCAGGTGCTGCTAGTTTCATGGCGAATACTCAGCCACCAGGGCAAGGGCAATCTACAATGGTAGAAGACCAGGGTTCGGTCCACATCCAGAAACTGACAACGTAGCTGGACCTTCTACTGTACAACCTGGGGCACAATTCCCACAGCATGGACAACATGGCCAAGCCCAAGCTCCTGCCACAGCATTCACCATTCCTGCAGGACACACTTTGCAAAGATCAAATAGTGACCCACAGTTAAGGGCCCGTGATCAACAATTCGACCAAGCTCGGGGTAATGTACTCCGCCCCACTGAGTCGTATGATCATGGACACCACCTAGAATCACATGCTGATATCGAAAGATTGGGGAAAACAGAAGAGGCTGACTTTGCTCGAAAATTGAAAAGCTTGGAGCAAACTGTGAAAAACATACAAGGGCAAGGGGGTAAAACTAGTATTTCATACAAAGACATGTGCTTGTTCCCTCATGTGCCATTGCCTGAAGGTTTTGTTGTGCCCAAATTTGATCCGTACACAGGACAAAGTGATCCAAGGATCCATGTGAAGATATACCTTAACAAAATGAGGGGTATCGAGAAGGACGAATTATTGATGGCGTACTTTGCGGATAGTTTGGGAGGACCGGCAACAGAATGGTTTGTGCAACAAGATGTTTCGAAGTGGGTCACCTTTGACGACATGGCCAGCTCTTTCCTGAACCATTATGGCTACAAAATGGAGGCTGCTCCTGATCGTTCTTCTTTGAAGATGATCACAAAGAAACCAGGTGAAAGTTTCAGAGAGTATGCCTACAGGTGGTGCGAACAGGCGGCACGTGTGAGCCCTTTGATCCCAGATGATAAAATGGTTGAAGAATTTGTCGAAGTTCTTGACGAAACATACTACCAAGCGATGGCCTCTGCCCTTGGGAAGCAATTCAGTGAAGCAGTAAAAATTGGGGAGATGATTGAGAGAGGAATCAAAGCAGGCAAGATTGTTAGCCAAACAGCTTTGAGAGCCACGACCCAAGCATTGCAATCAGGGTCAGGTGCTTTCGGGAAGAAGAAAGAAAAGAAAGATGAAGTGGCAATGGTTGGTCCTGGACCGAGAAGAAATGATGGAAGATACAACGACAGTCAAGGGTACATTCAGACACCCCCGCAACAACAATTCTATCCAACTCATGGCCAACAATTTGCCATGCCGCAGTTCTCATTCCCTGTAAATGCAGCATCTTATGCTCAGCCGCTATCTGGTCCACAATGGCGTCCACCCCCTGCTCCAGTCCAATATAACAATCAACAGGCACATGCTCAATTCCCGGCTCACTAGGAGATGCCTTATCGACCACGAGGTCCGCAGGGTTTTCGTCCAAACATGCAACAGAGAAACATGCAACAAGAGAAAAGGTAGTTCACCACACTGGGGGAAACTTACACTAATTTATTTGAAAAGTTGCAACAAGCCAATCTGTTGAAGCCAATCCCGGGAAAAGTGAACCCCAACGGAAGAGTTGATCATTCACGCTATTGTGCGTTTCATTCTGGAGCACCTGGGCATGACACAGAATCCTGCTGGGAACTCAAAAGGGTAATCCAGGCAATGATAGACAATAATCAGATAAAAGTCGTGGGGGATGAAACACAAAATGTGAATCAAAATCCTTTACCAGCTCATGATGTTCAAAACAACGTACCCATGGTAGGGATGGTATGCATAGAAGAGGACATGAAAGGGAAAGCCGCCAAGCAGAATGTGGCAGTTGGTCCCTCCCCAGACATCAATGGCCCTGAGCCATTTATTGTTGTAATCGGGGGAAAGTTAAGTGCGTCTGTTGTCAACAAAGCAAAGCAAGATGCAACTGTTGAGCCAAGTTTCACAATTCCGGCTGCAAAGCAGGAAAAAGTTCATGACAGTGCACCAACATTTATTGTGCAAGGGGCATCATGCCAGAAAACTCCAGTCTTCGAGGTTAAGGCAAAGAGGTGTGAACCGGTTATCATCACTCAAGCAGCGCAACTCCCTGTCAAAAGTACAAAGGCTGTTCCTTGGAACTACAACAAGACAATTGTGTCTTACAACGGGAAAGAAATCATGGAGGTTGCTGCAGAAGTAAATGGTCTAACTTGGTCTGGGAGATGTTTTACCCCGGAAGAATTGAGAAAGGCAAAGCCAGGTCGAGAAGACCAAGGACCCATCAAAGAGCCGGTGTCTGAGAAAGAAGCTGAAGAATTTTTGAAGAAAATGAGATCGACAGATTATTCTATCGTCGAGCAATTGAGAAAGACTCCAGCTCAAATATCACTCTTGTCTCTACTTATGAACTCCGAAGCACATCGCAATGCACTGTTGAAAATATTGAATGAGGCCTACATTCCCGAACAAACTACTGTGGCTAATCTGGAAGCACTTGCTGGCAGAGTATTTGAGACTAATCGTGTGATGTTCACCGATGAGGAGCTGCCAGCAGAAGGAACTGGTCATAATCGAGCGCTTCATGTCTCAGTTAAGTGTGAAGACTCTTATGTCACACGGGTTCTAATAGATGGTGGCGCGGGATTGAACATTTGCCCTCTGTCTACATTGAAGAGTCTAAGGGTGGATATGAGCAAAATCAGGGCAAGTTCCTCTGCTGTTCGTGCTTTTGATGGTGGAGTTCGAGAATCTTTGGGCATCATCAATCTTGAGTTAACCATTGGTCTCGCTACTTTCAGCATTGAGTTCCAAGTCATGGAAACAGATGCATCGTACAATCTGTTATTGGGCCGACCATGGATTCACATGGCTTGTGCTGTACCCTCCGCAGTTCATCAGGTGGTCAAGTTTACTTGTGATAGTCAAGCTGTCGTAGTTTATGGAGAGGATGACTTACAGTTTAACAATAGCCTGGATTTACCAGCCCTTGAAGTCGTCACCACACGCCCGACCATCATGTATCAAACCTTCGATGTGGTGTATGTGGAAAAAGTAACAGAAGGGAAACCTATACCCATCCCAAGAGTATCAGAGACGTCTATAATGATGGCATCTGAAATGCTAAAGCATGGTTTCCAATTTGGAAAGGGTTTGGGAGCATCACTACAAGGCAGGGTAAATCCAGTTTATCCAAATGGCGTGCAAGGCACGTGGGGATTAGGGTTCAAGCCAAAAGCAGCTGATCGCAAGCAAGCAAAGAAAAAAAAGTCGGAAGTTTGGTCTCTCCCAAAGCCAATTCCGTGTCTCGCTCAGTCTTTTGTGGGATATGTCATGAAACCAAAGGTTGTCGCTACAAATGTCAACACAGTGGAAGACAATCAGGATACACCATTTGATCTAGGTGGCATTTTTGAAATCTGCATGGTACGCCGGGTGAAGGCTCCAGTAACGCGTCAATTCAATACATTGGCCCGGACGTGCACCTGACTAACTGGAATGCAACTCCCTTCCCCATCAGGAAGGGGTCTTGGTAGACTGTTGTTTTACAGTTTTTCTTTTGAATACACTTGGATATTCTAAGGGTTGTATGCCAAGTGTATTATTTTGCTCATCTTTTCACCCTTTTTCATTAATGAAAGGCCCAAGAGCCAAGCTTTCCTTTAATCTCTGTTCATATTTCTAATTTTATTCTATTTTGTTTATCTGTAGTGATATATCTGCTGGTCCTGATATCATGACATGTTCAAGGAACTTATCGTCCATCCAGGGATCGCGATCTGATTTTGGCTCCATAACCATAGTTGAGGTTGAAAGTGATGAAGAAAACATTGAGGAATCTGTTAACAATACTGAATATGATGGAGAACAGGCGGATTTTGAAATAGGCCTGGATGTTGAACGCCATGAGGGCAAGCCTAAACCCAATTTTGCTGATACAGAGGATGTTAATCTTGGGAGCCCTGATGATGTGAGGGAAACCAAGATAAGCATGTATGCCCTACCTGAAGTGAAAAGCGATATTCGGAAGGTGCTTTTTGAATATCGAGATGTTTTTGCATGGTCATATGATGAGATGCCGGGTTTGAGCTCCGAATTGATAGTCCACGAATTTCCAATTCAACCCGGTTTCCCTCCAGTGAGACAAATGCAACGGAAGTTCAAAACTGATATGATTAAGAAAATCCATGATGAAATAATGAAACAGTTGGACGCAAAAGTAATTCAATCGGTTCAGTACACTACTTGGGTCGCGAATGTTGTTCCAGTTCCTAAGAAAGATGGAAAAACAAGGATATGTGTCGACTATCGAGATTTGAACAAGGCAAGCCCCAAAGATAATTTTCCATTGCCTAATATTCACACTCTCGTAGACAATTGTGCCAAACATGAGATACAATCCTTTGTTGACTGCTATGCTGGATATCATCAAATCAAGATGGATGAAGATGATGCATACAAAACGGCATTCACTACTCCTAGGGGAACCTATTGCTATAGAGTGATGCCGTTTGGTTTGAAAAATGCTGGGGCAACCTACGTGAGAGCTATGACTGCCATTTTCCATGATATGATGCATAAAGAAATAGAAGTGTACGTGGATGATGTGATTATCAAGTCCAGAACTGCTGAGGAACACGTGAGAGATCTCAGAAAGTTTTTTGAAAGGCTCCGTAGGTATAATCTGAAGCTGAATCCAGCCAAGTGTGCATTTGGTGTGCCTGCTGGAAAATTGTTAGGTTTCATTGTTAGTAGGCGAGGTATTGAATTGGATCCCGCAAAGATCAAAGCAATACAAGAATTACCTCCGCCTCGAACCAAGAAGGATGTTAAAAGCTTTCTAGGCAGACTAAATTACATCAGTAGGTTCGTTGCTCAACTTACCACAATATGTGAGCCGATCCTCAAGTTGTTGAAAAAGAATTCATCAATTGCATGGACCGAAGAGTGCCAAGAAGCCTTTGATAAGATCAAGCAATACTTGTCAAATCCTCCTGTTTTGGTTCTGCCTGAGCCTGGCCGACCATTGTTTTTGTACTTGTCAGTCAATGAGAACTCTTTTGGTTGTGTACTGGGGCAACATGATGCCTCGGGAAAGAAAGAACAGGCCATTTATTATCTGAGCAAGAAGTTCACAGATTGCGAGGCCAGATACACTTTGTTGGAAAGGACGTGTTGTGCTCTAACTTGGGTTGCACAAAAGTTGAAACATTATCTTTTGTCCTATACCACTTATCTGATTTCCCGGATGGATCCATTGAAGTACATATTTCAAAAGCCAATGCCAACTGGCAAGCTTGGAAAATGGCAAATCCTGCTCACAGAATTTGACATAGTTTATGTCACCAACACTGCAATGAAAGCTCAAGCCTTAGCTGATCATTTGGCTGAAAATCCGGTTGATGATGATTATGAGCCATTAAAGACTTACTTCCCTGATGAGGAGGTAGATGTGCTTGAAGAGTTGATTAATGAAGAAGAACATATGTGGAAAATGTACTTTGATGGTGCTTCCAACTCGAAAGGCCATGGTATTGGAGCAGTCCTCATCTCTCCCACGGGACATTACTATCCAGAAGCTGCCCAACTCCGCTTCAGTTGCACTAATAACACATTTGAGTATGAAGCATGCATAATGGGTTTGCGTATGGCTCTTGACATGGACATAAAAGAATTGCTGGTGATCGGAGATTCAGATCTTTTGATACGCCAAATGAAGGGTGAATGGGAGACTCGAGATCTTAAGTTGATCATGTACAAGCAGTGTATGGACGGTCTTCGCCAAAAGTTCGATGTTCTAAAGTTTAGACATGTTCTCAGAATACATAATGAGCTGGCTGACGCATTGGCTACATTAGCCTCAATGCTTGTCCATCCTGATAAAGCCCATATTGATCCGTTAGAGATTTAGGTCCAAAGCCAACATGCATACTGCAATGTGATTGAAGAAGAAATTGACGGTCAATCGTGGTGCTTTGATGTCAAGAATTTCCTTCAAGATGGGACGTATCCTCCATTGGCGGAATACAATCAAAAGAGAACCCTTCGACGACTGGCAAGTGGTTTCTTTTTGAGTGGAGGGGTGGTGTACAAAAGGACACTTGATTTGGGACTACTAAGATGCGTGAATGCAACTGAAGCCACGAAAATTCTCAATGACATGCATTCGGGGATCTGCGGACCCCACATGAACGGGCACGTGTTAGCTAAGAAATTACTCAGAGCAAGATACTTCTGGCTTACCATGGAACATGACTGCATTACTTTTGTGCGAAAGTGCCATCAATGCCAATGTCACGGTGATTTGATACATTCACCTCCTTTAGAGTTGCACACAATGTCAGCCCCTTGGCCTTTTACGGCATGGGGGATGGATGTTATCGGGTCTATTGAACCAAAAGCATCAAATGGACACAGATTCATTCTGGTTGCAATAGATTACTTCACCAAATGGGTTGAGGCCGTGACTCTCAAATCCGTGACCATGAAAGCCGTGGTGGATTTCGTTCATTCTAACATTATTTGTCGCTTTGGTATCCCAAGTACCATCATCACTGATAATGCGGCAAATCTGAACAGTCATTTAATGAATGCCGTGTGTGAAAGATTCAAGATCATGCACCGAAATTCCACACCTTACCGACCAAAGGCAAATGGCGCGGTTGAAGCAGCCAATAAGAATATCAAGAAGATCCTTAGGAAAATGATACAAGGATCTCGTGATTGGCATGAGAATTTATGTTTTGCTTTGCTAGGTTACCGCACAACTGTGTGCACTTCCATAGGTACGACCCCATATTCGTTGGTATATGGAACTGAAGCAGTCATACCCGCTGAAGTTGAAATACCATCTCTCAGAATCATTGTGGAAGCAGAAATTGAGGACACAGAATGGGTCAAAACCCGATTGGAACAGTTGTCATTCATTGATGAAAAGAGGCTCAATGCAGTTTGTCATGGTCAATTATATCAGCAAAGAATGGCCCGAGCCTACAACAAGAAAGTGCGCCTCTGCGACTTGAAAGAAGGGCAATTAGTCTTGAAAAGAATCTTTCCTCATTAGGAAGAAGCTAAAGGAAAATTTGCTCCAAATTGGCAAGGGCCATACCTGGTAAAGAAAGTATTGCCAAATGGCGCCTTGTACCTTACAGATCCGGAAGGCAGGACAACTGAAATACCCGTCAATGCAGACGCGGTCAAGAGGTACTACATTTGACTCCAAGATGGCTTTCAAACCGGGATTAGTGCAAGGCTTTTGTTATCCTTTGCTATCCCAAGATGTATCCCTTATTAGCACTTTGAACATTGTATTTTCGAGACATGTTCTCAATTGGAATCAATGTAATTGTACCAACATGAAATGAAACTGAAAAGCATCAAAAAGAAACCTGGGCATTTGCCTAGAGCTACGTCTGACCTGCTTCCTCTCAAAAGGATACGTAGGCAACCATTTCGGTGCGGTCGCAATAAGAGAAAATTCCTCTTTCCCTTTCTACTTTTATTCGCGCAAGGTTTGCCTCCAGGCCTGCGGAATATGTCAAGAAAACAAGAGACCCCAGTTTATCCTAAACTGGGGCAGAAGTTGTTTTTGTTTTTTTGCAAAGAAAATGGAGGAAATTCAATATTCCTCCCCATTTTCTTTGTGTTCGTAACAGTGAAAGTTCATTCTTTCCTGTCTCATATTGATGTAAAACTTGCCTTCAAGTTTGCGGCCAACGTCAAAGGAAATTTAAATCCCCCTTTTTATGCTAAACTGGGGCAGAAGTTTGTTTTTATTTTATTTCATAAATAAAATAAAATAAAAACAAACTTCTATCATTTTTGTATCATCTATTCACATGTTTCAAGAGATGTTTGTGTTGTAAATTGAATTGAAAAAAAGAAAAAGAAAAAAAAAAGAGAAAAGAAAGAAGTCTTGTCGGTGAAAACCTGAGAAGGCGCCGCAAGACAAAACAGTGAGGCAAAAGATTAAAGAGAGAGGCTAATTGGGGAAAACCCGAAAGGGCGCTTCTAGTCGACTTGAGAGTTACCTCAACTTGGTTATGGTTTGATATCTTCCATGGAGTAACTCTCAAACAAGTGGTACTGGTCGGACGAGGTCATCCGAGATACATGTCATGATCATCAAGGCCGCCAGTATATTGCCAGATAAGTTTCCCTTCTCAGAAAGACGTTCCCTGTCCAAACGACTTTCGCCCTTAAACTTTTTTTTATTCCATTTTGTACATCTTGCCTCATCATTAATTCCTCGCCCTTTCGGTGCTAACCTCACATGAGCAACAAAAGAAAATTGCAAAACTCTGTCCTTCAGGATTCAGGTTTAATTTCAGCAAGTAGGGTGCACCCTCGACAATGGAAAACTTTTCAGCAAGTCATGATCAACATTGATAATTGGAGCCCAGCACCGCACATCAGGCTGGAGGGACGACATACCAAAATTGTATTATGAAGAGTGGATATGTTTGGGAGAAGCTTTAGGCGTTGTTAATCCCACATTACTATGAAGAATAGAACAAGTGATGAGAATCAAACGCGGAAAAAGCAAAAAAAAAAGATAAGAACGAGACGTAACTCGATCTCTAATCCCAAGTAGCAACGGAGAACTTGTTCCGTTACACCCCGAGAGAAGGACAAGAACACCTACGCTATGCAACTACCCTCGAGCTAACGCGAGCACGCAAGTAGAATGGTCGGAGAGGAAAAGTATTCATCTAGATCCGCTAGAAGAACTACAAGTCCAAAATCAAAGGGTTTCATTCAATACCAAGAGCAATGCTCATGTTCAATGTTTAACATTCATCAAATATCATAAACTAACTAAGTGTAAAATAAGCTAGGCTTGGATATTTATAGTGTTTCCCAAGCTTACACAAAGACTTAATTACCCTTACTAATAAGGTTCATCAAATAAGCCACGTAGGGCAAAATAGTAAAAGAAGCATAAGTTCAGCAGCTAGGAGGGGCGCCTGGAGCTGGGAGGGGCGCCTGGCTTGGCCTTCAGCTAGGCGGGGCGCCTGAAGCTAGGCTGGGCGCCTGGCTTGGCCTTCAGCTAGGCTGGGCGCCTGGCCAGGTGGGGCGCCTGGTGCTTTTCTGGGCCTTAGGCAGTGAGCTCCCTAGGCGGGGCGCCTGGGCTAGGCGGGGCGCCTAACTCTGCTGGGCTCTCTTCTTCCTTAGGCGTGAGGCCTAGTTTGAGCACCCAGAATGGCTTCCAATCGCATCCTTCTTCAAGGCCCTTCCTCACCAAGTGTATGTGTACTCCTTGGATCTCCTTAGCTTGACTACGTGTGAATGGTCTTGTGGGGGTTTGGGTCTCATCATCCTCCCCTTCTTGGGAAGATTTCGTCCTCGAAATTGAGGCATCATCACCCACGACCGCATCATCACCTACATCCAAAGGAACCAAGTCACAAACATTAAAAGTATTAGAAACTTGATACTCACTTGGCAAGTCGACCACATAGGCGTTGTTGTTTATCTTTGAAAGCACTTGGAATGGGCCATCGCCACGGGGTGCTAACTTCCCTTTTCTAAGGTTTGGAAACCTTTCTTTCCGGAAGTGCACCCACACATAGTCACCCTTCTTGAGTTCCACCTTCTTGCGTCCTTTGTTTTTCTTGGAAGCAACCTTAGCATAGGCTTCCTCCAAATTCTTCTTCGCCTTTGCATGGAGTTCCATCATTGCTTTTGCTCTAGCTTTACCTTCAAAATTAACAACCATTTCCCTTGGCAAAGGGGTTAGATCAAGGGGAATCAAGGGGTTAAAGCCATAAACACACTCGAATGGAGTCATGCCAATCATTCTATGCACGGTTCGATTGTAGGCAAACTCCATAAGAGGTAAACGATCAATCCAAGTCCCGGCCTTACCTCGAGTCATGGCTCTAAGAAGAGCACCCAAGGTTTGGTTTATCACTTCCGTTTGCCCATCGGTTTGTGGGTGGTGGGACGTGGAGAACAAGAGCTTGGTGCCTAAAGCACCCCATAAACTTCGCCAAAAATGGCTTAGGAACTTAGTGTCCCTATCACTCACTATAGTTTGAGGCACACCATGTAGCTTCAAAACATTTTCAACAAACAAGGAAGCTACATGTTGGGCATCATCGCATTTCTTGCATGGAATGAAATGAGCCATCTTTGAGAACCTATCCACAACAACAAAAATGCTATCATGGCCCCCCCTAGTCCTAGGTAATCCTATCACGAAATCCATTGAGATATCCAACCAAGGACTAGTAGGTACGGGGAGAGGGGTATACAACCCATGGGGGTGGGCTTTGGATTTAGCACGCTTGCACTCAAGGCAATTGTTGCAAAACTTTTCCACTTGCACCCCCATCTTTGGCCAATGAAATTGTTCTTTAAGAATAGCCAAAGTCTTTCTTGTGCCAAAATGTCCCATGAGTCCCCCGCAATGTGCCTCTTGCACAAGCAACTCCCTCCAAGAGGATTCCGGAATGCACACTCTACCATTTTTGAAGATATAACCATTAACCCATTGGTATTTTTCAACTCTCTCCCCCTTCTCTAGAGCGTCATGGACACTCTTTAGCTTTGGGTCATGAGCATACATCAATTTAATGCTCTCAAAACCCATGAGCTTGGAGGTGAGAGTGGTGGCTAGAGCAAACTTTCTCGAAAGCGCATCCGCCACAACATTGTCCTTCCCTTTCTTATATTGGATCACATAGGGAAAGGACTCAATGAATTCAACCCACTTGGCATGTCTCTTATTGAGCTTCTCTTGGCCTCTCAAATGCTTGAGTGACTCATGGTCACTCTTGATTACAAACTCACGAGGCCAAAGATAGTGTTGCCAATGGGCAAGGGCTCTCACAAGGACATACAACTCCTTGTCATATGTCGAATAATTCAAGGAGGCCCCTTTCAACTTTTCACTAAAATAGGCGATGGGTTTGCTATCTTGCATTAATACACCACCAATTCCCACCCCCGAGGCATCACACTCAACCTCAAATGCCTTTCCGAAGTCGGGCAATTGCAATAGAGGGGCGGTACTCAACCTACTTTTCAACTCAAGGAAGGCCTTCTCTTGAGGCTCTCCCCAAACAAATGGTTGGTCTTTCTTCACCAATTCGGTGAGTGGAGCGGCAATGGAGCTAAAGTCCTTCACAAATCGCCTATAAAAGCTTGCGAGACCATGAAAGCTCCTCACTTGAGTCACGGTAGTAGGAGTAGGCCAATCACGTATGGCCTCTACCTTAGACTCATCCACCTCCACTCCTTGGGCACTCACAACAAACCCAAGGAAGACCACCTTCTCAACACCAAAGGCACACTTTTTAAAATTAGCATAGAGCTTTTCGGCTCTCAACTTCTCAAGCACTAGCCTAAGGTGTTCAACATGGTCGTCTATTGATTTGCTATAGATCAATATATCGTCAAAATAGACGACCACAAACTTGTTGATGAATGGCTTTAGAACATGGTTCATTAGCCTCATGAAAGTGCTAGGTGCATTGGAGAGCCCAAAGAGCATCACCAACCATTCATAGAGACCAAATTTGGTCTTGAATGCGGTTTTCCACTCATCACCGGGTTTCATCCGGATTTGATGGTAGCCGGACCTAAGGTCAATTTTGCTAAACACACATGAACCGCTCAATTCATCTAACATATCATCAAGTCGGGGAATAGGATGACGGTACTTTACCGTTATTTTGTTCACGGCCCGACAATCAACACACATTCTCCAAGTGCCGTCCTTTTTGGGAACAAGGATCACGGGCACGGCACAAGGACTCAAGCTTTCCCTTACCAAACCTTTAGTGAGCAATTCATCAACTTGCTTTTGCAATTCCCTTGTATCCTCCGGGTTGCTCCTATAGGCCGGTTTGTTTGGGATTTGGGATCCCGGGACAAAGTCTATTTGATGCTCAATGCCCCTCAAAGGAGGCAATCCATCCGGCATTTCATCCGGGAACATGTCACCAAAATCCTTCAAAACATTCTCAAACACACTAGGCAAAGGGTTAGAAGAAAAATCACAATTAGAGTTAAGGATCATACCTTTGTGCACTAGGCATAGGAGAAACTTGGTGCCATCATTACCTTTCAAGAGCTCGCCCGGTTGCATCATGGCACACATACCACCGGTAGATGAAGTAGGTGGGATTGCCACCATGCTTTTGGACAAAGGGCTAGTCTCAATGAGTGACTTAGCCTTTGCCACCTCCCTCAACTCCTTCATTTTCTTGTAGTCATCACTTACTTGCTTAGGGGTGAGAGGTTTAAGCACAAATCTCTTCCCTTCATGTTTGACCGTGTAAGTGTTGACACGACCATCATGCACCACTTGCCTATCGAATTGCCATGGCCTCCCTAAGAGTAGGTGGCATGCTTGCATAGGCACGACATCAAACAAATGCTCATCAACATAACTACCCATTCTAAACTTGATCATGGCTTGTTTCATCACCTTAAGCTCTCCACATTCACTAAGCCATTGTAACCGGTAAGGTTTAGGATGCTTCATGGTAGTTAACTTCAATTGAGCCACTAGTGATTGACTCACTACATTTGCACAACTTCCGGAATCAATTATCATAGAGCAAACAACATCTTTGACCCGGCACCTAGCATGGAAAAGATTTTCCCTTTGCAAGGTTTCACTATCTTCCACAATCATAGCCCCTAGGCTCCTTCTCACAACCAAGAAAGTATGAGGATCCTCCTCCTCCACCGTGTCATCAAGCAAATCATTCTCCTCTACTCCCTCATCTCCCTCTTCTCTCTCTACTCCCTCATCTTCCGATTCACTCTCTTTCTCATATGCATTATTACCAACAACAATCATGGTCCTCTTTGTAGGACATTCCCTAGCAAAGTGACCATAGCCCTTGCACTTGTGGCATTGTATTGAAGAAGAAGTAGGAGCATGTAGTTGAGTTTTAGAGTTACCTCCCACATTAGGTGTGTTCTTCTCAAACGGCTTTTTCACATCCTTGGTAGCATTTGCACCACTTGTTCCACTTGCACTTGGGAACCTTGCATTTGTAGTAGGAGGCTTCCAATCCTTTGGTTTGCTTGTTGGAGTAGGAGTGCTACTCTTGTAGCGAAGGGATTTCTCCTCCTTGAGCCATTTCTCGGCCTCAACCGCATTTTCACATAGCTTGTAATGATCATCATATTTGTGGAACTTCAATTGTGAAGCTATGTCTCGGTTCAAGCCCCCTTTGAAACGGATCATGGCCGTCTCATTGTCTTCATCATCCAAGTCAAGGATCATTCGGATTTGCTCAAATTCATTGAAATACTCACCAACCGATTTGTAACCTTGCTTCAAATCATATAGACGTCTTTGTTGTTCAACCCGGTATTGGTTAGTCAAGTACTTCTCATCCATCACACGGATCAACTCTTCCCAAGTAAGATTAATAGCCATACCCGTCCTCCTTCTATTCCTCTTCACCGACTCCCACCAAGTAGAAGCAAAAGATTCAAAGGAGGATATTGCATACTTGGTCTTCTTCACATCGGGCATATCATTGGTGTCAAAGATACGCTCCATAGCCAATTTCCAACCAATGTACTCCACCGGGTCACTACTTCCTTTGAAAGAAGGAATAGTGAGCTTCACACTATTGAGGTTGTTGTTGTTGTCACGACCCCCTTGGAATGGCTCCGGTTGGCCTCCATGGTGGTCATCATAAGCAACATAGTCCCTCCTAGCATTCCTCTCTCCACATCCTAAGGGTGGCCCTCGACCTCGGCCTCTACCCCGATCCACATTTCGACCCCAATTCATAGCTCGCCTTGGTTGAAAGTGATCATCATACCCATACACATCGTCACCATAATCAACTTCCTCCCCTTCTTGAGCCTCAACAACTTGCTCAAGAGGTTGCACATTTCGGACGGGTCTTGGTAGTGGAAAGTTTCTTGGGGGATTATCCAAGATACGGGGAATGCCCGTTCGTTCAAGTCTCTCTCGATCCTCCTTTACCCGTTGTTGATTGAGCAATTCAACAACTTGCTCCGGGGTAAAGGTAGGGCTACTTGAGCCTTCACCGGTCTCAATTTGGACACTCGGGGTCCCCTTTTCAATTGGGACACTCGGGGTCCCATGTTCACCTTGAGTACTCGAGGCTCCCTTTTCAAGAGAGTCAATTCTTTGGTTCATGAGGTCCATCTTGGCAAGAAGATTAGCCAAGGCCTCCTTAATGAAATCTTGACCCTCGTTGGCCATTGTACCTACAAAAAAGAAACAAGAGTTAGTTAAAACACCTCACTCGCTCCCTCACGTGTGTTCACTCGGATCACTGTTTTGGGTGGCGGTGGATATTTCACTCAACTTGTAGTTCCAAAGCTTCACGTAGATGATTAGCAACTCCTCAACTCAACTAAACTATTCACGAGTCACGCACACTCCGGGGTGAGTGGAGATAATGGGACTCAATGAACGCTAGGCACTTTGAAGTGAAGGACTTGAGTTAAAAGATTCTACGCTTTTCCTTAGAATTCTACTCTCCTTGCTAGGCACGAATCACTTAAGAGCAATCAAAGGGTTAGCACTATTCAAGTAGATCGGTTACTCAAATTAGTACTAACTAGATGTTATGTTATCAAACAAAGGGAAATACCTACGAAAATCTACCCGAAACAATACCTTCAGCACTCAGGTGGGGCGCCTAGCCTGTGCTGTATTCCAGGCGGGGCGCCTGGGTCTAGGCGGGGCGCCTGAGACTTAGGCAGTAGCCAAGTCAGGCGGGGCGCCTGGCTTAGGCGGGGCGCCTGGCCTGAAGCCTTTTCCAACTCGTTCCAAACTCGTTTCAAGTCGATTTTCAAGCTCCAAATCCGATGTTTTCAACTTGTTTTCACAATCCAATGATACCCAAAGTTGTTTTTGATCTTCCTTAACAAAACCCAATCAAATTTTCAATCAAACAATCAATCAAATCAGGATTCAATCTCAAGAACTCAAGAACACAAGGGTTTAACAAAAGGGTTTCAACAAGGATTGTGATTCATCAAAGAAGGTGTTATACATGCTCAAATCCCACAAAATTGGTACCAAATCGTTTATTTTTCAATGAAGATCAATCCCCAATAACAAGTTTCCAATCAAACATCAATCCAACCCAAGAATCAAGCCAAATTTCATCAAGAACAAGTTCTTCAAGGGTTTAAGGGGTTTTGGGGCTTCAATTTTTCAAACTTCACCAATTCCAACAATTTTGGTATCCAAGTAACGGGAAATCAATCACGATCAAGAATCCATAACACCCATATCACAAATCATCCAAATCAACAAGTTACACCAAATTTTGTATTTTTCAATTTTTCAATTTTTTTTTTTTTTTTTTTGTAATTTTCTCCTTTCTAATAACTTCAACAACAAGAAAAACTAAAAGAAGATACTAGGCACGAAGAATCAAGGGTCGGGGGTTTGTAGAAACAAAACCCGAGCCTTGCTCTGATACCAAACTGATGAGAATCAAACGCGGAAAAAGTAAAAGATAAGAACGAGACGTAACTCGATCTCTAATCCCAAGTAGCAACGGAGAACTTGTTCCGTTACACCCCGAGAGAAGGACAAGAACACCTACGCTATGCAACTACCCTCGAGCTAACGCGAGCACGCAAGTAGAATGGTCGGAGAGGAAAAGTATTCATCTAGATCCGCTAGAAGAACTACAAGTCCAAAATCAAAGGGTTTCATTCAATACCAAGAGCAATGCTCATGTTCAATGTTTAACATTCATCAAATATCATAAACTAACTAAGTGTAAAATAAGCTAGGCTTGGATATTTATAGTGTTTCCCAAGCTTACACAAAGACTTAATTACCCTTACTAATAAGGTTCATCAAATAAGCCACGTAGGGCAAAATAGTAAAAGAAGCATAAGTTCAGCAGCTAGGAGGGGCGCCTGGAGCTGGGAGGGGCGCCTGGCTTGGCCTTCAGCTAGGCGGGGCGCCTGAAGCTAGGCTGGGCGCCTGGCTTGGCCTTCAGCTAGGCTGGGCGCCTGGCCAGGTGGGGCGCCTGGTGCTTTTCTGGGCCTTAGGCAGTGAGCTCCCTAGGCGGGGCGCCTAGCTCTGCTGGGCTCTCTTCTTCCTTAGGCGTGAGGCCTAGTTTGAGCACCCGGAATGGCTTCCAATCGCTTCCTTCTTCAAGGCCCTTCCTCACCAAGTGTATGTGTACTCCTTGGATCTCCTTAGCTTGACTACGTGTGAATGGTCTTGTGGGGGTTTGGGTCTCATCATCCTCCCCTTCTTGGGAAGATTTCGTCCTCGAAATTGAGGCATCATCACCCACGACCGCATCATCACCTACATCCAAAGGAACCAAGTCACAAACATTAAAAGTATTAGAAACTTGATACTCACTTGGCAAGTCGACCACATAGGCGTTGTTGTTTATCTTTGAAAGCACTTGGAATGGGCCATCGCCACGGGGTGCTAACTTCCCTTTTCTAAGGTTTGGAAACCTTTCTTTCCGGAAGTGCACCCACACATAGTCACCCTTCTTGAGTTCCACCTTCTTGCGTCCTTTGTTTTTCTTGGAAGCAACCTTAGCATAGGCTTCCTCCAAATTCTTCTTCGCCTTTGCATGGAGTTCCATCATTGCTTTTGCTCTAGCTTTACCTTCAAAATTAACAACCATTTCCCTTGGCAAAGGGGTTAGATCAAGGGGAATCATGGGGTTAAAGCCATAAACACACTCGAATGGAGTCATGCCAATCATTCTATGCACGGTTCGATTGTAGGCAAAATCCATAAGAGGTAAACGATCAATCCAAGTCCCGGCCTTACCTCGAGTCATGGCTCTAAGAAGAGCACCCAAGGTTCGGTTTACCACTTCCGTTTGCCCATCGGTTTGTGGGTGGTGGGACGTGGAGAACAAGAGCTTGGTGCCTAAAGCACCCCATAAACTTCGCCAAAAATGGCTTAGGAACTTAGTGTCCCTATCACTCACTATAGTTTGAGGCACACCATGTAGCTTCAAAACATTTTCAACAAACAAGGAAGCTACATGTTGGGCATCATCGCATTTCTTGCATGGAATGAAATGAGCCATCTTTGAGAACCTATCCACAACAACAAAAATGCTATCATGGCCCCCCCTAGTCCTAGGTAATCCTATCACGAAATCCATTGAGATATCCAACCAAGGACTAGTAGGTACGGGGAGAGGGGTATACAACCCATGGGGGTGGGCTTTGGATTTAGCACGCTTGCACTCAAGGCAATTGTTGCAAAACTTTTCCACTTGCACCCCCATCTTTGGCCAATGAAATTGTTCTTTAAGAATAGCCAAAGTCTTTCTTGTGCCAAAATGTCCCATGAGTCCCCCGCAATGTGCCTCTTGCACAAGCAACTCCCTCCAAGAGGACTCCGGAATGCACACTCTACCATTTTTGAAGATATAACCATTAACCCATTGGTATTTTTCAACTCTCTCCCCCTTCTCTAGAGCGTCATGGACACTCTTTAGCTTTGGGTCATGAGCATACATCAATTTAATGCTCTCAAAACCCATGAGCTTGGAGGTGAGAGTGGTGGCTAGAGCAAACTTTCTCGAAAGCGCATCCGCCACAACATTGTCCTTCCCTTTCTTATATTGGATCACATAGGGAAAGGACTCAATGAATTCAACCCACTTGGCATGTCTCTTATTGA
This sequence comes from Petunia x hybrida, assembly GCA_037355625.1. Lineage (NCBI taxonomy): Eukaryota > Viridiplantae > Streptophyta > Magnoliopsida > Solanales > Solanaceae > Petunia > Petunia x hybrida. The sequence goes on along the minus strand of JBBBVM010000057.1, from coordinate 7,120,203 downwards.
GCTTCTCTTGGCCTCTCAAATGCTTGAGTGACTCATGGTCACTCTTGATTACAAACTCACGAGGCCAAAGATAGTGTTGCCAATGGGCAAGGGCTCTCACAAGGGCATACAACTCCTTGTCATATGTCGAATAATTCAAGGAGGCCCCTTTCAACTTTTCACTAAAATAGGCGATGGGTTTGCTATCTTGCATTAATACACCACCAATTCCCACCCCCGAGGCATCACACTCAACCTCAAATGCCTTTCCGAAGTCGGGCAATTGCAATAGAGGGGCGGTACTCAACCTACTTTTCAACTCAAGGAAGGCCTTCTCTTGAGGCTCTCCCCAAACAAATGGTTGGTCTTTCTTCACCAATTCGGTGAGTGGAGCGGCAATGGAGCTAAAGTCCTTCACAAATCGCCTATAAAAGCTTGCGAGACCATGAAAGCTCCTCACTTGAGTCACGGTAGTAGGAGTAGGCCAATCACGTATGGCCTCTACCTTAGACTCATCCACCTCCACTCCTTGGGCACTCACAACAAACCCAAGGAAGACCACCTTCTCAACACCAAAGGCACACTTTTTAAAATTAGCATAGAGCTTTTCGGCTCTCAACTTCTCAAGCACTAGCCTAAGGTGTTCAACATGGTCGTCTATTGATTTGCTATAGATCAATATATCGTCAAAATAGACGACCACAAACTTGTTGATGAATGGCTTTAGAACATGGTTCATTAGCCTCATGAAAGTGCTAGGTGCATTGGAGAGCCCAAAGAGCATCACCAACCATTCATAGAGACCAAATTTGGTCTTGAATGCGGTTTTCCACTCATCACCGGGTTTCATCCGGATTTGATGGTAGCCGGACCTAAGGTCAATTTTGCTAAACACACATGAACCGCTCAATTCATCTAACATATCATCAAGTCGGGGAATAGGATGACGGTACTTTACCGTTATTTTGTTCACGGCCCGACAATCAACACACATTCTCCAAGTGCCGTCCTTTTTGGGAACAAGGATCACGGGCACGGCACAAGGACTCAAGCTTTCCCTTACCAAACCTTTAGTGAGCAATTCATCAACTTGCTTTTGCAATTCCCTTGTATCCTCCGGGTTGCTCCTATAGGCCGGTTTGTTTGGGATTTGGGATCCCGGGACAAAGTCTATTTGATGCTCAATGCCCCTCAAAGGAGGCAATCCATCCGGCATTTCATCCGGGAACATGTCACCAAAATCCTTCAAAACATTCTCAAACACACTAGGCAAAGGGTTAGAAGAAAAATTACAATTAGAGTTAAGGATCATACCTTTGTGCACTAGGCATAGGAGAAACTTGGTGCCATCATTACCTTTCAAGAGCTCGCCCGGTTGCATCATGGCACACATACCACCGGTAGATGAAGTAGGTGGGATTGCCACCATGCTTTTGGACAAAGGGCTAGTCTCAATGAGTGACTTAGCCTTTGCCACCTCCCTCAACTCCTTCATTTTCTTGTAGTCATCACTTACTTGCTTAGGGGTGAGAGGTTTAAGCACAAATCTCTTCCCTTCATGTTTGACCGTGTAAGTGTTGACACGACCATCATGCACCACTTGCCTATCGAATTGCCATGGCCTCCCTAAGAGTAGGTGGCATGCTTGCATAGGCACGACATCAAACAAATGCTCATCAACATAACTACCCATTCTAAACTTGATCATGGCTTGTTTCATCACCTTAAGCTCTCCACATTCACTAAGCCATTGTAACCGGTAAGGTTTAGGATGCTTCATGGTAGTTAACTTCAATTGAGCCACTAGTGATTGACTCACTACATTTGCACAACTTCCGGAATCAATTATCATAGAGCAAACAACATCTTGACCCGGCACCTAGCATGGAAAAGATTTTCCCTTTGCAAGGTTTCACTATCTTCCACAATCATAGCCCCTAGGCTCCTTCTCACAACCAAGAAAGTATGAGGATCCTCCTCCTCCACCGTGTCATCAAGCAAATCATTCTCCTCTACTCCCTCATCTCCCTCTTCTCTCTCTACTCCCTCATCTTCCGATTCACTCTCTTTCTCATATGCATTATTACCAACAACAATCATGGTCCTCTTTGTAGGACATTCCCTAGCAAAGTGACCATAGCCCTTGCACTTGTGGCATTGTATTGAAGAAGAAGTAGGAGCATGTAGTTGAGTTTTAGAGTTACCTCCCACATTAGGTGTTTTCTTCTCAAACGGCTTTTTCACATCCTTGGTAGCATTTGGACCACTTGTTCCACTTGCACTTGGGAACCTTGCATTTGTAGTAGGAGGCTTCCAATCCTTTGGTTTGCTTGTTGGAGTAGGAGTGCTACTCTTGTAGCGAAGGGATTTCTCCTCCTTGAGCCATTTCTCGGCCTCAACCGCATCTTCACATAGCTTGTAATGATCATCATATTTGTGGAACTTCAATTGTGAAGCTATGTCTCGGTTCAAGCCCCCTTTGAAACGGATCATGGCCGTCTCATTGTCTTCATCATCCAAGTCAAGGATCATTCGGATTTGCTCAAATTCATTGAAATACTCACCAACCGATTTGTAACCTTGCTTCAAATCATATAGACGTCTTTGTTGTTCAACCCGGTATTGGTTAGTCAAGTACTTCTCATCCATCACACGGATCAACTCTTCCCAAGTAAGATTAATAGCCATACCCGTCCTCCTTCTATTCCTCTTCACCGACTCCCACCAAGTAGAAGCAAAAGATTCAAAGGAGGATATTGCATACTTGGTCTTCTTCACATCGGGCATATCATTGGTGTCAAAGATACGCTCCATAGCCAATTTCCAACCAATGTACTCCACCGGGTCACTACTTCCTTTGAAAGAAGGAATAGTGAGCTTCACACTATTGAGGTTGTTGTTGTTGTCACGACCCCCTTGGAATGGCTCCGGTTGGCCTCCATGGTGGTCATCATAAGCAACATAGTCCCTCCTAGCATTCCTCTCTCCACATCCTAAGGGTGGCCCTCGACCTCGGCCTCTACCCCGATCCACATTTCGACCCCAATTCATAGCTCGCCTTGGTTGAAAGTGATCATCATACCCATACACATCGTCACCATAATCAACTTCCTCCCCTTCTTGAGCCTCAACAACTTGCTCAAGAGGTTGCACATTTCGGACGGGTCTTGGTAGTGGAAAGTTTCTTGGGGGATTATCCAAGATACGGGGAATGCCGGTTCGTTCAAGTCTCTCTCGATCCTCCTTTACCCGTTGTTGATTGAGCAATTCAACAACTTGCTCCGGGGTAAAGGTAGGGCTACTTGAGCCTTCACCGGTCTCAATTTGGACACTCGGGGTCCCCTTTTCAATTGGGACACTCGGGGTCCCATGTTCACCTTGAGTACTCGAGGCTCCCTTTTCAAGAGAGTCAATTCTTTGGTTCATGAGGTCCATCTTGGCAAGAAGATTAGCCAAGGCCTCCTTAATGAAATCTTGACCCTCGTTGGCCATTGTACCTACAAAAAAGAAACAAGAGTTAGTTAAAACACCTCACTCGCTCCCTCACGTGTGTTCACTCGGATCACTCTTTTGGGTGGCGGTGGATATTTCACTCAACTTGTAGTTCCAAAGCTTCACGTAGATGATTAGCAACTCCTCAACTCAACTAAACTATTCACGAGTCACGCACACTCCGGGGTGAGTGGAGATAATGGGACTCAATGAACGCTAGGCACTTTGAAGTGAAGGACTTGAGTTAAAAGATTCTACGCTTTTCCTTAGAATTCTACTCTCCTTGCTAGGCACGAATCACTTAAGAGAAATCAAAGGGTTAGCACTATTCAAGTAGATCGGTTACTCAAATTAGTACTAACTAGATGTTATGTTATCAAACAAAGGGAAATACCTACGAAAATCTACCCGAAACAATATCTTCAGCACTCAGGTGGGGCGCCTAGCCTGTGCTGTATTCCAGGCGGGGCGCCTGGGTCTAGGCGGGGCGCCTGAGACTTAGGCAGTAGCCAAGTCAGGCGGGGCGCCTGGCTTAGGCGGGGCGCCTGGCCTGAAGCCTTTTCCAACTCGTTCCAAACTCGTTTCAAGTCGATTTTCAAGCTCCAAATCCGATGTTTTAAACTTGTTTTCACAATCCAATGATACCCAAAGTTGTTTTTGATCTTCCTTAACAAACAATCAATCAAATCAGGATTCAATCTCAAGAACTCAAGAACACAAGGGTTTAACAAAAGGGTTTCAACAAGGATTGTGATTCATCAAAGAAGGTGTTATACATGCTCAAATCCCACAAAATTGGTACCAAATCGTTTATTTTTCAATGAAGATCAATCCCCAATAACAAGTTTCCAATCAAACATCAATCCAACCCAAGAATCAAGCCAAATTTCATCAAGAACAAGTTCTTCAAGGGTTTAAGGGGTTTTGGGGCTTCAATTTTTCAAACTTCACCAATTCCAACAATTTTGGTATCCAAGTAACGGGAAATCAATCACGATCAAGAATCCATAACACCCATATCACAAATCATCCAAATCAACAAGTTACACCAAATTTTGTATTTTTCAATTTTTTAATTTTTTTTTTTTTTTTTTGTAATTTTCTCCTTTCTAATAACTTCAACAACAAGAAAAACTAAAAGAAGATACTAGGCACGAAGAATCAAGGGTCGGGGGTTTGTAGAAACAAAACCCAAGCCTTGCTCTGATACCAAACTGATGAGAATCAAACGCGGAAAAAGTAAAAGATAAGAACGAGACGTAACTCGATCTCTAATCCCAAGTAGCAACGGAGAACTTGTTCCGTTACACCCCGAGAGAAGGACAAGAACACCTACGCTATGCAACTACCCTCGAGCTAACGCGAGCACGCAAGTAGAATGGTCGGAGAGGAAAAGTATTCATCTAGATCCGCTAGAAGAACTACAAGTCCAAAATCAAAGGGTTTCATTCAATACCAAGAGCAATGCTCATGTTCAATGTTTAATATTCATCAAATATCATAAACTAACTAAGTGTAAAATAAGCTAGGCTTGGATATTTATAGTGTTTCCCAAGCTTACACAAAGACTTAATTACCCTTACTAATAAGGTTCATCAAATAAGCCACGTAGGGCAAAATAGTAAAAGAAGCATAAGTTCAGCAGCTAGGAGGGGCGCCTGGAGCTGGGAGGGGCGCCTGGCTTGGCCTTCAGCTAGGCGGGGTGCCTGAAGCTAGGCTGGGCGCCTGGCTTGGCCTTCAGCTAGGCTGGGCGCCTGGCCAGGTGGGGCGCCTGGTGCTTTTCTGGGCCTTAGGCAGTGAGCTCCCTAGGCGGGGCGCCTGGGCTAGGCGGGGCGCCTAGCTCTGCTGGGCTCTCTTCTTCCTTAGGCGTGAGGCCTAGTTTGAGCACCCGGAATGGCTTCCAATCGCTTCCTTCTTCAAGGCCCTTCCTCACCAAGTGTATGTGTACTCCTTGGATCTCCTTAGCTTGACTACGTGTGAATGGTCTTGTGGGGGTTTGGGTCTCATCATCCTCCCCTTCTTGGGAAGATTTCATCCTCGAAATTGAGGCATCATCACCCACGACCGCATCATCACCTACATCCAAAGGAACCAAGTCACAAACATTAAAAGTATTAGAAACTTGATACTCACTTGGCAAGTCGACCACATAGGCGTTGTTGTTTATCTTTGAAAGCACTTGGAATGGGCCATCATCACGGGGTGCTAACTTCCCTTTTCTAAGGTTTGGAAACCTTTCTTTCCGGAAGTGCACCCACACATAGTCACCCTTCTTGAGTTCCACCTTCTTGCGTCCTTTGTTTTTCTTGGAAGCAACCTTAGCATAGGCTTCCTCCAAATTCTTCTTCGCCTTTGCATGGAGTTCCATCATTGCTTTTGCTCTAGCTTTACCTTCAAAATTAACAACCATTTCCCTTGGCAAAGGGGTTAGATCAAGGGGAATCAAGGGGTTAAAGCCATAAACACACTCGAATGGAGTCATGCCAATCATTCTATGCACGGTTCGATTGTAGGCAAACTCCATAAGAGGTAAACGATCAATCCAAGTCCCGGCCTTACCTCGAGTCATGGCTCTAAGAAGAGCACCCAAGGTTCGGTTTATCACTTCCGTTTGCCCATCGGTTTGTGGGTGGTGGGACGTGGAGAACAAGAGCTTGGTGCCTAAAGCACCCCATAAACTTCGCCAAAAATGGCTTAGGAACTTAGTGTCCCTATCACTCACTATAGTTTGAGGCACACCATGTAGCTTCAAAACATTTTCAACAAACAAGGAAGCTACATGTTGGGCATCATCGCATTTCTTGCATGGAATGAAATGAGCCATCTTTGAGAACCTATCCACAACAACAAAAATGCTATCATGGCCCCCCTAGTCCTAGGTAATCCTATAACGAAATCCATTGAGATATCCAACCAAGGACTAGTAGGTACGGGGAGAGGGGTATACAACCCATGGGGGTGGGCTTTGGATTTAGCACGCTTGCACTCAAGGCAATTGTTGCAAAACTTTTCCACTTGCACCCCCATCTTTGGCCAATGAAATTGTTCTTTAAGAATAGCCAAAGTCTTTCTTGTGCCAAAATGTCCCATGAGTCCCCCGCAATGTGCCTCTTGCACAAGCAACTCCCTCCAAGAGGACTCCGGAATGCACACTCTACCATTTTTGAAGATATAACCATTAACCCATTGGTATTTTTCAACTCTCTCCCCCTTCTCTAGAGCGTCATGGACACTCTTTAGCTTTGGGTCATGAGCATACATCAATTTAATGCTCTCAAAACCCATGAGCTTGGAGGTGAGAGTGGTGGCTAGAGCAAACTTTCTCGAAAGCGCATCCGCCACAACATTGTCCTTCCCTTTCTTATATTGGATCACATAGGGAAAGGACTCAATGAATTCAACCCACTTGGCATGTCTCTTATTGAGCTTCTCTTGGCCTCTCAAATGCTTGAGTGACTCATGGTCACTCTTGATTACAAACTCACGAGGCCAAAGATAGTGTTGCCAATGGGCAAGGGCTCTCACAAGGGCATACAACTCCTTGTCATATGTCGAATAATTCAAGGAGGCCCCTTTCAACTTTTCACTAAAATAGGCGATGGGTTTGCTATCTTGCATTAATACACCACCAATTCCCACCCCCGAGGCATCACACTCAACCTCAAATGCCTTTCCGAAGTCGGGCAATTGCAATAGAGGGGCGGTACTCAACCTACTTTTCAACTCAAGGAAGGCCTTCTCTTGAGGCTCTCCCCAAACAAATGGTTGGTCTTTCTTCACCAATTCGGTGAGTGGAGCGGCAATGGAGCTAAAGTCCTTCACAAATCGCCTATAAATGCTTGCGAGACCATGAAAGCTTCTCACTTGAGTCACGGTAGTAGGAGTAGGCCAATCACGTATGGCCTCTACCTTAGACTCATCCACCTCCACTCCTTGGGCACTCACAACAAACCCAAGGAAGACCACCTTCTCAACACCAAAGGCACACTTTTTAAAATTAGCATAGAGCTTTTCGGCTCTCAACTTCTCAAGCACTAGCCTAAGGTGTTCAACATGGTCGTCTATTGATTTGCTATAGATCAATATATCGTCAAAATAGACGACCACAAACTTGTTGATGAATGGCTTTAGAACATGGTTCATTAGCCTCATGAAAGTGCTAGGTGCATTGGAGAGCCCAAAGAGCATCACCAACCATTCATAGAGACCAAATTTGGTCTTGAATGCGGTTTTCCACTCATCACCGGGTTTCATCCGGATTTGATGGTAGCCGGACCTAAGGTCAATTTTGCTAAACACACATGAACCGCTCAATTCATCTAACAAATCATCAAGTCGGGGAATAGGATGACGGTACTTTACCGTTATTTTGTTCACGGCCCAACAATCAACACACATTCTCCAAGTGCCGTCCTTTTTGGGAACAAGGATCACGGGCACGGCACAAGGACTCAAGCTTTCCCTTACCAAACCTTTAGTGAGCAATTCATCAACTTGCTTTTGCAATTCCCTTGTATCCTCCGGGTTGCTCCTATAGGCCGGTTTGTTTGGGATTTGGGATCCCGGGACAAAGTCTATTTGATGCTCAATGCCCCTCAAAGGAGGCAATCCATCCGGCATTTCATCCGGGAACATGTCACCAAAATCCTTCAAAACATTCTCAAACACACTAGGCAAAGGGTTAGAAGAAAAATCACAATTAGAGTTAAGGATCATACCTTTGTGCACTAGGCATAGGAGAAACTTGGTGCCATCATTACCTTTCAAGAGCTCGCCCGGTTGCATCATGGCACACATACCACCGGTAGATGAAGTAGGTGGGATTGCCACCATGCTTTTGGACAAAGGGCTAGTCTCAATGAGTGACTTAGCCTTTGCCACCTCCCTCAACTCCTTCATTTTCTTGTAGTCATCACTTACTTGCTTAGGGGTGAGAGGTTTAAGCACAAATCTCTTCCCTTCATGTTTGACCGTATAAGTGTTGACACGACCATCATGCACCACTTGCCTATCGAATTGCCATGGCCTCCCTAAGAGTAGGTGGCATGCTTGCATAGGCACGACATCAAACAAATGCTCATCAACATAACTACCCATTCTAAACTTGATCATGGCTTGTTTCATCACCTTAAGCTCTCCACATTCAGTAAGCCATTGTAACCGGTAAGGTTTAGGATGCTTCATGGTAGTTAACTTCAATTGAGCCACTAGTGATTGACTCACTACATTTGCACAACTTCCGGAATCAATTATCATAGAGCAAACAACATCTTTGACCCGGCACCTAGCATGGAAAAGATTTTCCCTTTGCAAGGTTTCACTATCTTCCACAATCATAGCCCCTAGGCTCCTTCTCACAACCAAGAAAGTATGAGGATCCTCCTCCTCCACCGTGTCATCAAGCAAATCATTCTCCTCTACTCCCTCATCTCCCTCTTCTCTCTCTACTCCCTCATCTTCCGATTCACTCTCTTTCTCATATGCATTATTACCAACAACAATCATGGTCCTCTTTGTAGGACATTCCCTAGCAAAGTGACCATAGCCCTTGCACTTGTGGCATTGTATTGAAGAAGAAGTAGGAGCATGTAGTTGAGTTTTAGAGTTACCTCCCACATTAGGTGTGTTCTTCTCAAACGGCTTTTTCACATCCTTGGTAGCATTTGCACCACTTGTTCCACTTGCACTTGGGAACCTTGCATTTGTAGTAGGAGGCTTCCAATCCTTTGGTTTGCTTGTTGGAGTAGGAGTGCTACTCTTGTAGCGAAGGGATTTCTCCTCCTTGAGCCATTTCTCGGCCTCAACCGCATCTTCACATAGCTTGTAATGATCATCATATTTGTGGAACTTCAATTGTGAAGCTATGTCTCGGTTCAAGCCCCCTTTGAAACGGATCATGGCCGTCTCATTGTCTTCATCATCCAAGTCAAGGATCATTCGGATTTGCTCAAATTCATTGAAATACTCACCAACCGATTTGTAACCGTGCTTCAAATCATATAGACGTCTTTGTTGTTCAACCCGGTATTGGTTAGTCAAGTACTTCTCATCCATCACACGGATCAACTCTTCCCAAGTAAGATTAATAGCCATACCCGTCCTCCTTCTATTCCTCTTCACCGACTCCCACCAAGTAGAAGCAAAAGATTCAAAGGAGGATATTGCATACTTGGTCTTCTTCACATCGGGCATATCATTGGTGTCAAAGATACGCTCCATAGCCAATTTCCAACCAATGTACTCCACCGGGTCACTACTTCCTTTGAAAGAAGGAATAGTGAGCTTCACACTATTGAGGTTGTTGTTGTTGTCACGACCCCCTTGGAATGGCTCCGGTTGGCCTCCATGGTGGTCATCATAAGCAACATAGTCCCTCCTAGCATTCCTCTCTCCACATCCTAAGGGTGGCCCTCGACCTCGGCCTCTACCCCGATCCACATTTCGACCCCAATTCATAGCTCGCCTTGGTTGAAAGTGATCATCATACCCATACACATCGTCACCATAATCAACTTCCTCCCCTTCTTGAGCCTCAACAACTTGCTCAAGAGGTTGCACATTTCGGACGGGTCTTGGTAGTGGAAAGTTTCTTGGGGGATTATCCAAGATACGGGGAATGCCCGTTCGTTCAAGTCTCTCTCGATCCTCCTTTACCCGTTGTTGATTGAGCAATTCAACAACTTGCTCCGGGGTAAAGGTAGGGCTACTTGAGCCTTCACCGGTCTCAATTTGGACACTCGGGGTCCCCTTTTCAATTGGGACACTCGGGGTCCCATGTTCACCTTGAGTACTCGAGGCTCCCTTTTCAAGAGAGTCAATTCTTTGGTTCATGAGGTCCATCTTGGCAAGAAGATTAGCCAAGGCCTCCTTAATGAAATCTTGACCCTCGTTGGCCATTGTACCTACAAAAAAGAAACAAGAGTTAGTTAAAACACCTCACTCGCTCCCTCACGTGTGTTCACTCGGATCACTCTTTTGGGTGGCGGTGGATATTTCACTCAACTTGTAGTTCCAAAGCTTCACGTAGATGATTAGCAACTCCTCAACTCAACTAAACTATTCACGAGTCACGCACACTCCGGGGTGAGTGGAGATAATGGGACTCAATGAACGCTAGGCACTTTGAAGTGAAGGACTTGAGTTAAAAGATTCTACGCTTTTCCTTAGAATTCTACTCTCCTTGCTAGGCACGAATCACTTAAGAGCAATCAAAGGGTTAGCACTATTCAAGTAGATCGGTTACTCAAATTAGTACTAACTAGATGTTATGTTATCAAACAAAGGGAAATGCCTACGAAAATCTACCCGAAACAATACCTTCAGCACTCAGGTGGGGCGCCTAGCCTGTGCTGTATTCCAGGCGGGGCGCCTGGGTCTAGGCGGGGCGCCTGAGACTTAGGCAGTAGCCAAGTCAGGCGGGGCGCCTGGCTTAGGCGGGGCGCCTGGCCTGAAGCCTTTTCCAACTCGTTCCAAACTCGTTTCAAGTCGATTTTCAAGCTCCAAATCCGATGTTTTCAACTTGTTTTCACAATCCAATGATACCCAAAGTTGTTTTTGATCTTCCTTAACAAAACCCAATCAAATTTTCAATCAAACAATCAATCAAATCAGGATTCAATCTCAAGAACTCAAGAACACAAGGGTTTAACAAAAGGGTTTCAACAAGGATTGTGATTCATCAAAGAAGGTGTTATACATGCTCAAATCCCACAAAATTGGTACCAAATCGTTTGTTTTTCAATGAAGATCAATCCCCAATAACAAGTTTCCAATCAAACATCAATCCAACCCAAGAATCAAGCCAAATTTCATCAAGAACAAGTTCTTCAAGGGTTTAAGGGGTTTTGGGGCTTCAATTTTTCAAACTTCACCAATTCCAACAATTTTGGTATCCAAGTAACGGGAAATCAATCACGATCAAGAATCCATAACACCCATATCACAAATCATCCAAATCAACAAGTTACACCAAATTTTGTATTTTTCAATTTTTCAATTTTTTTTTTTTTTTTTTTGTAATTTTCTCCTTTCTAATAACTTCAACAACAAGAAAAACTAAAAGAAGATACTAGGCACGAAGAATCAAGGGTCGGGGGTTTGTAGAATAAAAACCCGAGCCTTGCTCTGATACCAAACTGATGAGAATCAAACGCGGAAAAAGTAAAAGATAAGAACGAGACGTAACTCGATCTCTAATCCCAAGTAGCAACGGAGAACTTGTTCCGTTACACCCCGAGAGAAGGACAAGAACACCTACGCTATGCAACTACCCTCGAGCTAACGCGAGCACGCAAGTAGAATGGTCGGAGAGGAAAAGTATTCATCTAGATCCGCTAGAAGAACTACAAGTCCAAAATCAAAGGGTTTCATTCAATACCAAGAGCAATGCTCATGTTCAATGTTTAACATTCATCAAATATCATAAACTAACTAAGTGTAAAATAAGCTAGGCTTGGATATTTATAGTGTTTCCCAAGCTTACACAAAGACTTAATTACCCTTACTAATAAGGTTCATCAAATAAGCCACGTAGGGCAAAATAGTAAAAGAAGCATAAGTTCAGCAGCTAGGAGGGGCGCCTGGCTTGGCCTTCAGCTAGGCGGGGCGCCTGAAGCTAGGCTGGGCGCCTGGCTTGGCCTTCAGCTAGGCTGGGCGCCTGGCCAGGTGGGGCGCCTGGTGCTTTTCTGGGCCTTAGGCAGTGAGCTCCCTAGGCGGGGCGCCTGGGCTAGGCGGGGCGCCTAGCTCTGCTGGGCTCTCTTCTTCCTTAGGCGTGAGGCCTAGTTTGAGCACCCGGAATGGCTTCCAATCGCTTCCTTCTTCAAGGCCCTTCCTCACCAAGTGTATGTGTACTCCTTGGATCTCCTTAGCTTGACTACGTGTGAATGGTCTTGTGGGGGTTTGGGTCTCATCATCCTCCCCTTCTTGGGAAGATTTCGTCCTCGAAATTGAGGCATCATCACCCACGACCGCATCATCACCTACATCCAAAGGAACCAAGTCACAAACATTAAAAGTATTAGAAACTTGATACTCACTTGGCAAGTCGACCACATAGGCGTTGTTGTTTATCTTTGAAAGCACTTGGAATGGGCCATCGCCACGGGGTGCTAACTTCCCTTTTCTAAGGTTTGGAAACCTTTCTTTCCGGAAGTGCACCCACACATAGTCACCCTTCTTGAGTTCCACCTTCTTGCGTCCTTTGTTTTTCTTGGAAGCAACCTTAGCATAGGCTTCCTCCAAATTCTTCTTCGCCTTTGCATGGAGTTCCATCATTGCTTTTGCTCTAGCTTTACCTTCAAAATTAACAACCATTTCCCTTGGCAAAGGGGTTAGATCAAGGGGAATCAAGGGGTTAAAGCCATAAACACACTCGAATGGAGTCATGCCAATCATTCTATGCACGGTTCGATTGTAGGCAAACTCCATAAGAGGTAAACGATCAATCCAAGTCCCGGCCTTACCTCGAGTCATGGCTCTAAGAAGAGCACCCAAGGTTCGGTTTACCACTTCCGTTTGCCCATCGGTTTGTGGGTGGTGGGACGTGGAGAACAAGAGCTTGGTGCCTAAAGCACCCCATAAACTTCGCCAAAAATGGCTTAGGAACTTAGTGTCCCTATCACTCACTATAGTTTGAGGCACACCATGTAGCTTCAAAACATTTTCAACAAACAAGGAAGCTACATGTTGGGCATCATCGCATTTCTTGCATGGAATGAAATGAGCCATCTTTGAGAACCTATCCACAACAACAAAAATGCTATCATGGCCCCCCCTAGTCCTAGGTAATCCTATCACGAAATCCATTGAGATATCCAACCAAGGACTAGTAGGTACGGGGAGAGGGGGTATACAACCCATGGGGGTGGGCTTTGGATTTAGCACGCTTGCACTCAAGGCAATTGTTGCAAAACTTTTCCACTTGCACCCCCATCTTTGGCCAATGAAATTGTTCTTTAAGAATAGCCAAAGTTTTTCTTGTGCCAAAATGTCCCATGAGTCCCCCGCAATGTGCCTCTTGCACAAGCAACTCCCTCCAAGAGGACTCCGGAATGCACACTCTACCATTTTTGAAGATATAACCATTAACCCATTGGTATTTTTCAACTCTCTCCCCCTTCTCTAGAGCGTCATGGACACTCTTTAGCTTTGGGTCATGAGCATACATCAATTTAATGCTCTCAAAACCCATGAGCTTGGAGGTGAGAGTGGTGGCTAGAGAAAACTTTCTCGAAAGCGCATCCGCCACAACATTGTCCTTCCCTTTCTTATATTGGATCACATAGGGAAAGGACTCAATGAATTCAACCCACTTGGCATGTCTCTTATTGAGCTTCTCTTGGCCTCTCAAATGCTTGAGTGACTCATGGTCACTCTTGATTACAAACTCACGAGGCCAAAGATAGTGTTGCCAATGGGCAAGGGCTCTCACAAGGGCATACAACTCCTTGTCATATGTCGAATAATTCAAGGAGGCCCCTTTCAACTTTTCACTAAAATAGGCGATGGGTTTGCTATCTTGCATTAAGACACCACCAATTCCCACCCCCGAGGCATCACACTCAACCTCAAATGCCTTTCCGAAGTCGGGCAATTGCAATAGAGGGGCGGTACTCAACCTACTTTTCAACTCAAGGAAGGCCTTCTCTTGAGGCTCTCCCCAAACAAATGGTTGGTCTTTCTTCACCAATTCGGTGAGTGGAGCGGCAATGGAGCTAAAGTCCTTCACAAATCGCCTATAAAAGCTTGCGAGACCATGAAAGCTCCTCACTTGAGTCACGGTAGTAGGAGTAGGCCAATCACGTATGGCCTCTACCTTAGACTCATCCACCTCCACTCCTTGGGCACTCACAACAAACCCAAGGAAGACCACCTTCTCAACACCAAAGGCACACTTTTTAAAATTAGCATAGAGCTTTTCGGCTCTCAACTTCTCAAGCACTAGCCTAAGGTGTTCAACATGGTCGTCTATTGATTTGCTATAGATCAATATATCGTCAAAATAGACGACCACAAACTTGTTGATGAATGGCTTTAGAAAATGGTTCATTAGCCTCATGAAAGTGCTAGGTGCATTGGAGAGCCCAAAGAGCATCACCAACCATTCATAGAGACCAAATTTGGTCTTGAATGCGGTTTTCCACTCATCACCGGGTTTCATCCGGATTTGATGGTAGCCGGACCTAAGGTCAATTTTGCTAAACACACATGAACCGCTCAATTCATCTAACATATCATCAAGTCGGGGAATAGGATGACGGTACTTTACCGTTATTTTGTTCACGGCCCGACAATCAACACACATTCTCCAAGTGCCGTCCTTTTTGGGAACAAGGATCACGGGCACGGCACAAGGACTCAAGCTTTCCCTTACCAAACCTTTAGTGAGCAATTCATCAACTTGCTTTTGCAATTCCCTTGTATCCTCCGGGTTGCTCCTATAGGCCGGTTTGTTTGGGATTTGGGATCCCGGGACAAAGTCTATTTGATGCTCAATGCCCCTCAAAGGAGGCAATCCATCCGGCATTTCATCCGGGAACATGTCACCAAAATCCTTCAAAACATTCTCAAACACACTAGGCAAAGGGTTAGAAGAAAAATCACAATTAGAGTTAAGGATCATACCTTTGTGCACTAGGCATAGGAGAAACTTGGTGCCATCATTACCTTTCAAGAGCTCGCCCGGTTGCATCATGGCACACATACCACCGGTAGATGAAGTAGGTGGGATTGCCACCATGCTTTTGGACAAAGGGCTAGTCTCAATGAGTGACTTAGCCTTTGCCACCTCCCTCAACTCCTTCATTTTCTTGTAGTCATCACTTACTTGCTTAGGGGTGAGAGGTTTAAGCACAAATCTCTTCCCTTCATGTTTGACCGTGTAAGTGTTGACACGACCATCATGCACCACTTGCCTATCGAATTGCCATGGCCTCCCTAAGAGTAGGTGGCATGCTTGCATAGGCACGACATCAAACAAATGCTCATCAACATAACTACCCATTCTAAACTTGATCATGGCTTGTTTCATCACCTTAAGCTCTCCACATTCAGTAAGCCATTGTAACCGGTAAGGTTTAGGATGCTTCATGGTAGTTAACTTCAATTGAGCCACTAGTGATTGACTCACTACATTTGCACAACTTCCGGAATCAATTATCATAGAGCAAACAACATCTTTGACCCGGCACCTAGCATGGAAAAGATTTTCCCTTTGCAAGGTTTCACTATCTTCCACAATCATAGCCCCTAGGCTCCTTCTCACAACCAAGAAAGTATGAGGATCCTCCTCCTCCACCGTGTCATCAAGCAAATCATTCTCCTCTACTCCCTCATCTCCCTCTTCTCTCTCTACTCCCTCATCTTCCGATTCACTCTCTTTCTCATATGCATTATTACCAACAACAATCATGGTCCTCTTTGTAGGACATTCCCTAGCAAAGTGACCATAGCCCTTGCACTTGTGGCATTGTATTGAAGAAGAAGTAGGAGCATGTAGTTGAGTTTTAGAGTTACCTCCCACATTAGGTGTTTTCTTCTCAAACGGCTTTTTCACATCCTTGGTAGCATTTGGACCACTTGTTCCACTTGCACTTGGGAACCTTGCATTTGTAGTAGGAGGCTTCCAATCCTTTGGTTTGCTTGTTGGAGTAGGAGTGCTACTCTTGTAGCGAAGGGATTTCTCCTCCTTGAGCCATTTCTCGGCCTCAACCGCATCTTCACATAGCTTGTAATGATCATCATATTTGTGGAACTTCAATTGTGAAGCTATGTCTCGGTTCAAGCCCCCTTTGAAACGGATCATGGCCGTCTCATTGTCTTCATCATCCAAGTCAAGGATCATTCGGATTTGCTCAAATTCATTGAAATACTCACCAACCGATTTGTAACCTTGCTTCAAATCATATAGACGTCTTTGTTGTTCAACCCGGTATTGGTTAGTCAAGTACTTCTCATCCATCACACGGATCAACTCTTCCCAAGTAAGATTAATAGCCATACCCGTCCTCCTTCTATTCCTCTTCACCGACTCCCACCAAGTAGAAGCAAAAGATTCAAAGGAGGATATTGCATACTTGGTCTTCTTCACATCGGGCATATCATTGGTGTCAAAGATACGCTCCATAGCCAATTTCCAACCAATGTACTCCACCGGGTCACTACTTCCTTTGAAAGAAGGAATAGTGAGCTTCACACTATTGAGGTTGTTGTTGTTGTCACGACCCCCTTGGAATGGCTCCGGTTGGCCTCCATGGTGGTCATCATAAACAACATAGTCCCTCCTAGCATTCCTCCCTCCACATCCTAAGGGTGGCCCTCGACCTCGGCCTCTACCCCGATCCACATTTCGACCCCAATTCATAGCTCGCCTTGGTTGAAAGTGATCATCATACCCATACACATCGTCACCATAATCAACTTCCTCCCCTTCTTGAGCCTCAACAACTTGCTCAAGAGGTTGCACATTTCGGACGGGTCTTGGTAGTGGAAAGTTTCTTGGGGGATTATCCAAGATACGGGGAATGCCCGTTCGTTCAAGTCTCTCTCGATCCTCCTTTACCCGTTGTTGATTGAGCAATTCAACAACTTGCTCTGGGGTAAAGGTAGGGCTACTTGAGCCTTCACCGGTCTCAATTTGGACACTCGGGGTCCCCTTTTCAATTGGGACACTCGGGGTCCCATGTTCACCTTGAGTACTCGAGGCTCCCTTTTCAAGAGAGTCAATTCTTTGGTTCATGAGGTCCATCTTGGCAAGAAGATTAGCCAAGGCCTCCTTAATGAAATCTTGACCCTCGTTGGCCATTGTACCTACAAAAAAGAAACAAGAGTTAGTTAAAATACCTCACTCGCTCCCTCACGTGTGTTCACTCGGATCACTCTTTTGGGTGGCGGTGGATATTTCACTCAACTTGTAGTTCCAAAGCTTCACGTAGATGATTAGCAACTCCTCAACTCAACTAAACTATTCACGAGTCATGCACACTCCGGGGTGAGTGGAGATAATGGGACTCAATGAACGCTAGGCACTTTGAAGTGAAGGACTTGAGTTAAAAGATTCTACGCTTTTCCTTAGAATTCTACTCTCCTTGCTAGGCACGAATCACTTAAGAGCAATCAAAGGGTTAGCACTATTCAAGTAGATCGGTTACTCAAATTAGTACTAACTAGATGTTATGTTATCAAACAAAGGGAAATACCTACGAAAATCTACCCGAAACAATACCTTCAGCACTCAGGTGGGGCGCCTAGCCTGTGCTGTATTCCAGGCGGGGCGCCTGGGTCTAGGCGGGGCGCCTGAGACTTAGGCAGTAGCCAAGTCAGGTGGGGCGCCTGGCTTAGGCGGGGCGCCTGGCCTGAAGCCTTTTCCAACTCATTCCAAACTCGTTTCAAGTCGATTTTCAAGCTCCAAATCCGATGTTTTCAACTTGTTTTCACAATCCAATGATACCCAAAGTTGTTTTTGATCTTCCTTAACAAAACCCAATCAAATTTTCAATCAAACAATCAATCAAATCAGGATTCAATCTCAAGAACTCAAGAACACAAGGGTTTAACAAAAGGGTTTCAACAAGGATTGTGATTCATCAAAGAAGGTGTTATACATGCTCAAATCCCACAAAATTGGTACCAAATCGTTTGTTTTTCAATGAAGATCAATCCCCAATAACAAGTTTCCAATCAAACATCAATCCAACCCAAGAATCAAGCCAAATTTCATCAAGAACAAGTTCTTCAAGGGTTTAAGGTGTTTTGGGGTTTCAATTTTTCAAACTTCACCAATTCCAACAATTTTGGTATCCAAGTAACGGGAAATCAATCACGATCAAGAATCCATAACACCCATATCACAAATCATCCAAATCAACAAGTTACACCAAATTTTGTATTTTTCAATTTTTCAAATTTTTTTTTTTTTTTTTTTGTAATTTTCTCCTTTCTAATAACTTCAACAACAAGAAAAACTAAAAGAAGATACTAGGCACGAAGAATCAAGGGTCGGGGGTTTGTAGAAACAAAACCCGAGCCTTGCTCTGATACCAAACTGATGAGAATCAAACGCGGAAAAAGTAAAAGATAAGAACGAGACGTAACTCGATCTCTAATCCCAAGTAGCAACGGAGAACTTGTTCCGTTACACCCCGAGAGAAGGACAAGAACACCTACGCTATGCAACTACCCTCGAGCTAACGCGAGCACGCAAGTAGAATGGTCGGAGAGGAAAAGTATTCATCTAGATCCGCTAGAAGAACTACAAGTCCAAAATCAAAGGGTTTCATTCAATACCAAGAGCAATGCTCATGTTCAATGTTTAACATTCATCAAATATCATAAACTAACTAAGTGTAAAATAAGCTAGGCTTGGATATTTATAGTGTTTCCCAAGCTTACACAAAGACTTAATTACCCTTACTAATAAGGTTCATCAAATAAGCCACGTAGGGCAAAATAGTAAAAGAAGCATAAGTTCAGCAGCTAGGAGGGGCGCCTGGAGCTGGGAGGGGCGCCTGGCTTGGCCTTCAGCTAGGCGGGGCGCCTGAAGCTAGGCTGGGCGCCTGGCTTGGCCTTCAGCTAGGCTGGGCGCCTGGCCAGGTGGGGCGCCTGGTGCTTTTCTGGGCCTTAGGCAGTGAGCTCCCTAGGCGGGGCGCCTGGGCTAGGCGGGGCGCCTAGCTCTGCTGGGCTCTCTTCTTCCTTAGGCGTGAGGCCTAGTTTGAGCACCCGGAATGGCTTCCAATCGCTTCCTTCTTCAAGACCCTTCCTCACCAAGTGTATGTGTACTCCTTGGATCTCCTTAGCTTGACTACGTGTGAATGGTCTTGTGGGGGTTTGGGTCTCATCAACAAGAGTCACTAAGCTTATTTGCAGGATCTGAAACAGGGTGTATCCACGATGCAGAAAGTAAGTGTGACATTTGCTATGTCGCCAAGAAAGAGCTAGGACCACTTGAATTGGGGTAGTTGCGCCAAATATCAGACGGAACTCCATTCTCTCTTCGAGTCAATTCCCGCTAAAAGACAGCGTCATTTCTTTTCCATATCAAGATGTGCTAAAAGATAGCGATCATTTCCTTTTCGAGTCAGTCTCGCTCAAAGATAGATTCATTTTCTTTCCATGTCAGGATCTGCTAATAGATAGCGATCATTTCCTTTCCATGTCAAGATCTGCTAAAAGATAGTGATCATTTCCTTTTTGAGTCAGTTCGCTCAAAGATAGCGTCATTTCTTTTCCATGTCAAGATCTGCTAAAAGATAGCGATCATTTTCTTTTCGAGTCAGCTTCGCTCAAAGATAGCGATAATTTCCTTTTGCGTCAGCTTCGCTAAAAGATAGCGATCATTTCCTTTTCGAGTCAGTCTAGCTCAAAGATAGCGTCATTTCCTTTCTATGTCAAGATCTGCTAAAAGATAGCGATCATTTCCTTTTCGAGTCAGTTTCGCTCAAAGATAGCGTCATTTCCTTTCCATGTCAAGATCAGCTAAAAGATAGCGATCATTTTCCTTTCAAGTCAGTTTTGCTAGAAGATAGCACCCACATTTAGTTCAAGTCATTGGCGCTCAAAGATAGCAACCACTTCCTTCTCAAGTTAGTCCTGCTCGAAGATAGATACCATCCCCAGCTTCAAGTCAAGACCTGATTGAAACAGATGCGACCGTATCAAGTTTCAGATGATGCTTGCCCATACAACGGGCGATGGAGTCGTCTTTCAAGCAAAGATTTACCTCAAGGAAGCATGAAGATTTAGGCTAGGGATTGTAATTTTACATTTTTCCTTGTATTTCCATCCCTTGTAGAAGCAACGACCACCAGCAAGCGACCAGTACTCAGCAGCGACAGCCTCTTAATAGTCTAGAGTGTCTAGTATCAGCCCCAAGTGTGTCTAGAAGAGTCTCTAATTTGTCTTAGTAGTCTAGTTGTCTAGTGTTGTCTTAGTGAGTCTAGTGTCTGTTTGAATGCGGTAGTCCCAGCTACCGCACGTAAGGAACTACACTGACCTGATTCCTTAGTCCGGGGATATGTAGGTAACTTTGTTCTTGGTTAGAACCGAAATTCAAGGTACGGTCACCATTTTGAAAAACATGCTCTCGGCTAGAACCGAAAAGCCAAAATTAGTTGTCGATTACTTCTTTGTCCGAAAATTCTTCGTGTTCCCGAACAAAGAGGGGCAGCTGTAATCACCTAATTTTGGCACGAGTACAGATAAAATTGCCTAAAATAGTTGTATTAGACTCTTACGACGTCTCGTCAAATTTTTCTGGACTTCTAATATTTATTCTTAGCTAAATTTGTCTTTAATTAGGATAGAAAATATGAAAATTGCCGAAAATTGCTTGTTATGTGTCTAATAGTAATCTATGTTTAATTGTGATATTTAGTGTAGATTATGTGATCTTATGTTGATTAATTTTGTGTGTAGTTCCTTTTAAGTGGCCAGTTGTAAAAAATGTGTAGCCCAAAACACAAGCCCGTTAGCCCATATGTATAACCCAAGCCCATACCTCACACATATATACCCTAAAACCTCATTTTCCTCCATTTCACACCCCTTTAGTCATGAGACTAGGGCCACCCTCGCAAAAATTTTCTCTCACGCCGGAAATCGCCTTCCACGGCGGAGCCGCCACTGCTCCGCCGCCGGACCACCACCTCCGGTGGCCGGAAAATTTAGCAAAGTATACCATTGGAAAGATCTCGATCTCCTCTTTCCATTTCCGCAACTATCTTCTTCAAATTCGCAATCGTTTGGCGTGGATCGGGTTTTAAATTTCCGGTCAAACTACAACTCCGGCCACTTTGAATTTTTCCGGTAAGTTTTTTGGTCTTTTCTCTTCCCCTCACCCTTCCTCATCACCCCATACCCATTTCCTGAAAATTTTCTGCCTTGCCCGTTGCTCTGTTCCTTTTCTGATTTTTTTTTTGTTTTGTTTTCTGTCTTCTACTTTTCTTCTACTCGTTCTATTATGCTCTGCTTTGCGTTTGAAAAAATAATGGGGGCTGTTTCTGTTGACGATTGGAGGGGGCTAATGGCAGTTGGTGTAGGTGTTTTGGTGGTTGTTTTTCGGGTTTGTGATGTTTGATGTCGAGGGCTATTTCAGTTTTGGGGGAGGCAGTGATGGAGTTGGCATAGCGAGGTAGTGAGGGCTAGGCGGGAGGCTGTGATGTTTCTGTTTCTGATTCAGCAGCGAGGATGAGGGTGTTGTTGGTGCGTTTGTAGTCGATGGTGAGGTCTTGGAGGTGCTGCAATTGTTGCGAGTGATATAACTGATCCGAGGGCGAGGCAGTAAAGCCGAGGCAAGCAGCGAAGCAATGATGACAGTGATCTTAATGCGATCCAGGCAGCAAGCGCAACATCATTGACGCTTTGGCTTTAACGGGTTAGGCGAGTTTCAGTCTTTGTTTCTTTCTCTTCTTCTTTGTCTATTTAGATTTAAGCAAGTATTAACTTGTATTATTAGAATGTTAGTCATAGAAAGTTTGTTTTGAGTATTAAGTCTTGGCATGTTGGATCTTGTAGATTAGCCTGTGAAAAGTGCTAATGAATGTTCATATATGTTGCATTGGATATGTTTTGATTTTGTCTTAACTTGAAAGTTAAATGGATGGTTTGATTTGTTGGAGCAGTTTCGATCAATTGGAGTGACTCGTTGTTGATATCCATTTTAGCTTGATGGTTAGATATAGTTCACTAACTATTTTTCCTTCGTTTACTTTGTATAACATATTCATCGTTTAGTTCTGTTTAGCATTAATTGTTCGTAGTTGAGTTTATTAGAAGATTTGGTGCATATATGAAATGATGGCTGAACTCAATATGATTGTGTTAGCATGTGTATTTGGCTTAGTTTAGCTCTTTAGGAGTTAGCATTTGGACATGTTAGACAAAGTTAGGATTTGGTTACCTTTTTGTTCCATTTAGTTAGTTTGGGGCTGATTTATTTGGTTTAGTTTGGTCCTAGTCCTTCTAGTTAGTACCATGAATAATGGGGGTCCTCTACTTGTACATTTTCAGCTTTTTGGAGCTGTTTAGGTGGCTGAAATAGTGCCTTTTCAACTGTTGTACCATGCTGAAAAATAGTCAAAAAAGCACTCAAGTATAGGGGTGTGGGTTTGTACTTTTGTACAAGTCCACACCCCACCTTTTAGCCCCACCTTTTGGCTTCAATTTTCAGCATAAATAGGGCCATTTAATACCCTCATTTGACACCAACAACCAGCTGAAATAGCATTAAATTGAGAGCAAAAACAGTGAGTTTTAAAAACTTGAGATTTAGAACCAAAAAAGCCTTTACTTCATAGGCCTTTTGGAGCATAAATCTTTAAGTTTAGGGGTTTAAATAGGAGTTTTAAAGGGCTGTTTCGGTGCTGAATTTGGGGGTGTTGCTGCTGTTTTTGTTGATTTGGTCTGATTAAAAGCTTTGTTACAATCTTGGTATTAGCTTGCGCCAAGAAGTTCACTTACTAGGTAAATATTCCAACTTTTGTATTACATTCTTTTTTGTGTATGAATGACATGTTTAAAGATGCTTAAGAGGTCATTTGAGCTTCATTATATCTGCTTTATTCCTGTAATTTGTTATGAATAGTACAAAAATGCCTATGTTAACAAAGTGCCCTAGGAACCTTCCTAATAATTGATATTCAAGAAATGTTCATTATGGGTTTGTTTTGTTCATTTGAAGCGCTTTGTTAAGACTTGACAGAATTAATTAAACAAAACTTATGATCACTTTGTGCCATAGAAAAGGTTGCAAATAATATTATGTGTGCAAATGTGGGCATATGAGATATGAGTAGGCAAAACAAGGCTGTAAGTGCAAATTCTGGGCAGGAAAGGGACGATTAGGCAAAATTATGACATGCCTTTGTAAACATTCGATTTTTTTATAAAATTGAAGTTGGAAATTTTTTTTTGTTTTAAATCTTAAATGATTACGCAAAAATAGGATATGAGTGCAATGTTAATTTAAATAGATAAATCTGGCTATTTCTATAAATTGATACAACTATGCAAACCATGGAATTCTAAAAAATAGATTAAATGGTGAAATCAAATGCTGAAAAGAACCATATGCGCAAGATTAATGTGGACAATCTTAACACTGTATTTACATTTGCAGAAATGAACCTAAAATGGTAATTGAGTTAATATTAGCATGTGCCACTCTTTTGTGAAGGTGGCTTTGCTTATATATGCCAATCTTTTGTTAAAGTTCGCTACTTAACAAGTTTAAAATTTATCTCTAAAAAAGTATTACGCACGACAGTTTAAAATTTTGACAAAATATAAAAAATGTACAATCTTGCAAGACAACTTTTAGACGGCTCATTTTCGCAAAATGAACCAGTCCACATCCTTTCTTTACAAAAATTAAAACAGTCTACCAAATTAAGTCGTGAATAAACAACCATTACTTTGATACATAGCCACCAATTTTTATAGAATCATTTGGCTTCCGGCCCTGTTAAGCTTTTAAACTGAGATTTATTTTATATTAAACACGATTAGGCACAAATAATAAGTATGATTTGTAATTTACTTATTAGGCTAAAAGAAAGCTAAATTGAGATTAAATCAATTCTAAATTAGTTATTTTTTCTTTTTTTAAAGTTAATTAAACTCTTCTAAAATTGACAAACTCCTTTTGTAAGTTTGAACAAAAATGTATAGTAAATTTTTTTATCCATTTATTTATTTACTATAAACCAAAGTATAAATTTGTCCAGTCCTCCGTGAGGTTGGATAAGAAATAACGCTTTTAAATTTTTTCCTAAATCAAAGTGTAAATTCGTCCAGTCCTCCGTGAGGTTGGATAAGAACAACACTTTTAATTTTCTTAAATCGAAGTACAAATTCAAATTAACGGCATTAAAATAATACAACCATATTTAATAAATTAAAATTGCGACAATAAAGAAACTGTGCTCGACACAGGACTCGAGGGTGCCTAATACCTTTCCGAGAGTCAACTGAGAACCTTACCCGAATCTCTAACGCAGACCATTAGACGAGTCAGAGGTGTTCCAAGGTACCTTTTGGTGACTGGGCACACCTTAAACTATGTCAAGTGGCGACTCTGAGTTTCTCTAAAATAATTTGTACCTTTTGAACACCAGTCACGAGCCTTTAAATAATAAATGCTCAGCACAACTCGTTAATTAATTTTTTTTAAGGCGTGACACTCAACATATGGTATACATACATAAAAGAAAAAAATTTACCTATCTACGCAGTGTAATTTTTCCGCGAAGGGGTATCAATTGATACCCCTTCAATAGCCTTAGGTCCGCCTATGGCTGTTGACAAAGGGGTTTGAAGCCAAGTCTCCCATGTGGGAAATCACTTGCTGAACCAACTCAGTTACCCTTGCGGGTATATCAGCAACATAATTCTTACAACATGAAACAAACCAACTGAGAGAAATTTAGCTCAAAGTGCTAACAAATATGTCAAGTTGAAGCATGAATTCGAGGCGAAAGTATAGGAAATATAGTACTCCCTCCGTTCCACTTTAGATGAACCCATTTGACTTTGCATGGAGTTTAATAAAGAAGGGAAGACTTTTGAAACTTGTGGTCTAAAATAAGTTGTAGATATTAGTGTGCCTACAAATCATCTAGGGATGAGTAAAAGTAAAAATTTCTTTCCAAATTTCGAAAGAGGTCATTCTTTTTTAAATAGACTAAAAAGAAAATAGGTTCATCCTTTTTGAAACGGAGGGAGTAATATCTAGCCTCGTATCAACTACTTGCTTAGAGCTAGACCACGTCTAACTCAGCCACCAAGCATTAATCGAGGATTGAACTCGCTAAATCAACTATTGCACTTACACGCCGATGGGGACGCCTACCTGCGTAGTGCTAGAAAGTCTTAAATAGTCGAGTAACTAAGTGAAGCCGTTCTGTCTCGGAACGCAAAAGGACCATTACTACATAGGCTAAAGTCATCCCATTGTGGGTGCAAACAACCATCTGCTATGGATGTAACCTAGCCGCTGTTTATCGGCGCAACGGATGTAATTTCTAAAGGCAGGCACACTAACACACGTTCTTAAATAACTAGAAAAGTAAGGACGGCCGGAAGCCATCTAATTCTTAGGTGCAAACGCCCACAGAGGCATAACTCAGCATTACTTATTGTTTACTGCAAAAATTAAAAAAATTTACAAACGAAGGCACCAGTAATTTAAGTCATTACGCCACAAGACGGGCCCAAAATTTACATTAAACATCCGCATACGCAGATAAATGTCTAATCACTAGATGCGTAAAAAAAAATCAAACGAGGGGGGGAGGGGTGGGGGATTTTCATTTCTCTCTCATGGGACTTCCTTCATCGGAAACACTCCGTGAAGGTCCTGCTTCACCATTTGCTGGTTCCCTAGTCGGTGTCTCCTCTCTTTCTCCACTCATCTCTTCAGAGCCTTCCTCAAGGTCAAGACCAAGTTGACCATCTGCCTTGGCAACAATGCCAGTATATGAGATAATTTTAGTGGCCAGGTCAAAATTAGGGTCGTCACAAGCCCGGAGAAGAGTGGCAAGAGCAGCTGCGACGTTGGCATGATCAACTTCTACTATGCAATGAGTATTCAGAGCTTTTCTCTATTGATCTTTCAGGTGGCAGTCCTTGCAAAGGTTGTCACAAATTCGTTCAAGTGATGACACTTTACCTTTCAGCCTGTCATTCTCGTCTTGAAGGAAGGCTGAGAGACCCCGAGCATCTGAGACGTACTTCTTAGCAACATTAATTCTTTCCTCCATGCCGAATAGTTGCTGCCGCAGATCTCTTACGATCCCCTCCAGAAGAATCACGTTGCTGAGATAAAGTTGCTCTGAGACCTTGACATCTATGAGGGACGACTTGAGGGCCTCCACATTCTGCTTGTGCTTGCGAACTTCACCGGCTAACGCCATCTCCAAATTCCTGCTCTTCAGAACCTCTACGTGATAAGCATCATGAGTGGTCTGCAACTCACCCTTCAACTCCTCAGCCTTCTTTACAAAGAGCTACAAGCTGGCTATTTGTCCATGTAGAGCATCAGCCTCCTCGACCAGATTGCCTTCTAAGCCTCCCCGGCAGAGTATCTCATGATGCACCATCAATCCATGGGTAATGGTGGGAACAGGAGTTTGGTAAAGGAAAAATGATGTTGAACTTGACACGATGGTGGCAGGAAACTTACCCGAAGGGTGCATCCGGTGCGTACCTTGAGCAGCTCGTGACTGCTATAGCCAGAGAGGTGTTCTTGTTCTACAGGGCCGATCAGTTCAGTGATATGGTCTGTTACAACCCGTGGAATCTTCATCAGGTTACCCCTGCAACAATAGGGATTACAACCTCTCGAGCTCCACCTACGGGTTCATACACATCCTTTACGGCCACTTCTTTGCCAGCGCACCGCTAAAAAGAGTCACAGCCCTCAGGAGTCGGAGCAGCGGTAACAGGTTCTAACCATAAACAGATGATGTCATCCTTTCAAGTAAACAAAGAAAGAGTGTTATTTCGAAAAAAATGAAGCCCATACATGGCAATTGCTGATCATAAGGTATGGCAGGAAGCAAAACATCATCCTCCATACTAGCTTCTTCCTCGGCTATGGGAGTCTCTTCGATCAGATGTCTACGCTTTTGTGAAGAAGTACTAGCTTTAACAGCAGCAGACGGGGTTGTTTCAACAGCCTCGGACATGGGCATTTGTTGGACTTCTCTCTCACCATCAGAAATCACAAGGGTTTCACCAGCAATGGACACATTGGCCGGCCTAGAGGATCTCCTCCTCTTCGAGGAACGGGATCTACTCGCCCTCTTGAAAAATTTTCCACCAGATGCCTGCACATTGGGCAAGGGAGCAATATACAGGGCAACGATCTAAATCTCCACAAGCGGAGGCATATAACAATGAGAGAACCCTGGATGCAGCGGTGAGTCAAAATATGGGAGAAATTTTGGGTAGAAAGAGCGACTCAATAATTACTTACCGTGGTCTTTCGTCCGCCAGCCATTCGCATTCGCCAGGCCCGAGAAAGTCAGGAATTCAGGAAGATTCCTCGAAAAGATATGGTGACCCACATGATCTATTCATTGTGGCTCAAAGAAATGGTTGACATGATGTTCATTGCACAAAAGAAAGAAATCAGTTTGAAGCCACCACAATTGAAAGCAAGGAGATAAGTTTCCGTGGACTTACACTTTCTATTGAAGACCTCTGGAAAGGGAAGAGGGGATACTAAATCGGCCGTTCGCACAGCCATGTACCTGTGCACCCAACCATGGTCTTTGGAATCTTTACTATTAGGGACTATACCTTTCTTCCCCCGCTTTATGAACATCAATATCCCAGCTTTATGAAGACGAGGGGAGTAGAAGGCCAGAAGATGATCAACGAAAAATGAAACATGGGCATAATTAGCTAAGTGATCAAGTACGACCACTAGTCGCCACACGGAAGGGCTGATCTGGCCCAAACAAACATTGTAACGGCGGCATATGTCCTCTGTCGCACCCCACTTTAAAATAAGTGAGTGGTGTCCGACTTGGGGCAACTCGTTTGGAGTTAAAGGTTTGGAGTCGCCACCTAATAAATTTTCTAGGCGTATTAAGTCACCTATTAATTTCTAATTAGTTTGAAAGAATAACTCCGGGTTGATCTACTTAGTCAGAGATTCAGGTAAGTGTTCAAGTCAACCTAGAAAGAAGGGGTTAGGCATCTCCTAAGTTCCACAAATGTGGTTCCTGGCCGATTACTATATTGGGTTCAGATATGCAATTATAGCTAAAGGGGACTAAATATGTAAAGAAGGTATGCTATACAAATGAGTTAGAATTCTGTAAAAGGGCATATTTGCTAAAAGCATACTCAAGTAAAGGCCATTTTTGCTAATCGAACCTAAAAGGTGGTTTAATCCCAAAAGAAGGTCAATTTCTTAATCACGTTTAAAAGTCGAAGCAATTATGCAAAGTATAAGTACGTCAGTTCTAATATAAGTAAAAATTTAGTGTAGGGGCCTGTTTGGCGCGCGTTAATTGATTTGTAGCCGTCAAAAACAAATTCGCTGAGAAATAGCCACCTCCGGACAAATCCCAGTATAAATACTGGGACTTTGAACAAAACTTGTTCAAGGCCCCAGTATTTGTACTGGGGAAGCTTCAGTAAACTAACCCCAGTATAAATACTGGGGCTTTGAACAAGTTTTGTTCAAGGCCCCAGCATTTTGTTATGGGACTATGTATAAAGCTTCAGTCCCATAACAAAATGCTGGGGCTGTGAACAAAACTTGTTCAAAGCCCCAGCATTATTATGGGACTGAAGCTTTATATATAAAGTCTCATAACCCATAACAAAATGCTGGGGCTGTGAACAAAACTTGTTCAAAGCCCCATCATTTTGTTATGGGACTCAGCTTTATATATAAAGTCCCATAACAAAATACTTGGGCTTTAACAAGTTTTGTTCAAAGTCCCAGTTTTTTGTTGTGGGGCCAGCCTGGGGTGTTTTTCCAACGCTAATGGAGCTTAAGTGTGCGCGCGAATTTTTGGCTATTCTTCAATGAATTTTGAAACGGTGGATAGTCCCCATTGAGCGCGTCCAAAAATGGCTAGTGATCAAAATTTCCCCTAATATAAGAACCTTAGTACAATTGCATAAACTATCTTAAATAATAATTATGTTTAGCAAACAACCACAAATTACCAAGATAAACTAAACCAACAATATTGTTATAGAAAATTAACTTTTAAGTGACAAACAAAGAGGAAATACAAATTATAAAAAAATGTGCGCCACCAAAGGATGGAATTGTGACATTATTGGTCACATACCTTTAATTTCGGTGGCGACTTTTAATGAGAGGTCGCGTGTAAAATAGTTTGGCTTAAAACAAAGAAAATAAATTTAAAATATTTAAATGTATAAAGTTATAAGTAATTAAACACGCAATATGTTGAGCAAATATTCATGTAATGATATGTCTAAATGAAATAGGATAATGTTACTATATAATTTAGTTAGCAAATAATGATAGAGACGTATACATATGAGAAGTGAGTATGACAATTTAAGAAATATTAACGTAATGTGATAAATAAATAATGTAAAAAAAACTAACTTATACGTTTAATGAAGAAAATAATATAAATTTTTAGGACTTGACCTCAAAAGTCCAAAACCCCTCACAAGTTATTAAACTAACTTGGAGAAATTATAAAATGAGTTTGTATTAATTTTCAAAAGAAAACACTCCAGATTTTCGAAAAAGGAACATCTTTGTGTTAAGTTGAGTAAACCCACGTTCTAGAATTTGCAGAAATGATCCTGCCTAAAGTAAAATGTTAAGCTTTTAGCCTTTCACAAAAATCAATTATAAACCTGCTTTTGAACTCGCGTTTCCCAGATTTTAGAATTTGGGAAACGGAACAGCTTTAAGCAACGATTTCAGTCTTGGCCACATTCTTATATTTCGCAGAATATAAACCCTATTAGATTAAGCTTTACTATGGCCCTGTTTGATGCACAATTTCAGATTATGACTCAACAAGAAAACTCCAGTTTTAAATCAGCACTTCACATTTCAACATATCTTACGAACTTAGCCATTTCAACATAGAATAAGCAAAAGAGTTAGAAATGGCCATTTGATTAGCCGACGGGCTACCTGTAGTTATAGTATAGCAAATGTAATTGCCTTAAACACTAAAGTTGCATCTTACGATACTTAATACATGCATATAATCTTAACAAGTACGCAATTCAAGCAATCAAGTTTCTAAATACATGCAATAAAATGTTAAATAGAATGACGAGGCATGGCCTTCATCTAATTTGAATTAAGCTTAGCAGAACCAGATATAAGCCAAGCTTCTCTGCCAAACAACCTGCAACAAAAGAAAATCTTGATACTGGTATAGCCGTAATGGCTATCCTACTAGGATTGGAAACAACCTGCATAAGGGATTAGAAACTGATCTAAACAGACCAAAGAATTAATACAGAGGCACAAACAACGCTTGTCCAAAAACAGCTATGCTAACCATTTGACACTTAACCTACTAAGCCTTCCATCAGAATACAAGCAGGGGCAATCAATTAGTTTCAAGTTGCTTACCGTGGAGGCAGATTGGCAAAGAAACAGAATAGAGTAATGAAGGCAGCAAGCAATGCTAAACTCTTCCTTAGTTTATATCAGGCGAGATAATTCAAACAAGAATAACAAGTGAAGAAAGAGTGTTTCTGAGAGAAAAGAAGAGTAGTAGTTCTCAAGAGAGATAAGTACTATTTTTTCAGTTTGTAGAGAAAGTGTAAAGTGCTAGAGGTGTAGAGAGTGTCTGTAAATTGTTCCATAGACTGAGGAGGGGCTGGTTTTTATAGTTGCAATGTAGGGTGATCTAAAAGTTAAGATCATCATTGTAAAAGGAAAAGGGAATCAGTGAATATCTCATAAGGAAGCAAGCAATCAAATTATCAATTTGCACAGAACCTAAGGGATTCTACAGAAAACTTCCAAAAATAGTTTCCAGTTTGAATTTCAAAGTTAACAGAAGGTTTCCTTTTATAAGACTTTAGTGAGGAACTAGTGTTCACATATATACAAGGTAAGGATTCATTCATAGCCAACCTACACTAAATCAAGAAAGCCTCTGAATTACTAAGCCATATCAGTTATGCATCATTTACAAGAGGTCTGCCATCCCTTGAATTTAGCACATCATTCTCCGATAATCATAACTATAGTCCTTTTAGTCCTTTGAAAGCATTCAGCAGAAGCATGCATATACATATAATTGCACTAAGATTAAGCAAGAAACTTATAGGCTAATAGCAAATGGCTTAAGCACAATCAAATCCCGAATGGTCGGATACTTAGACTAAAATTAATAAGAGCAATACAAGGTTTTACATTCGACATCGTTAGTTGAAAATAGGCAGTAAGCACTGATTCGAGGCAGGAAAAACAAATAAACGAGTAGATAGGCATGGAAAACTAATTTTCAGAACACTAAGTCAAAATCGCATGATATTTTCATGATTCAGCATATAAAAATAAGAAAAAGAATAAAAGGAAATGTGTTACCCGTTTGGGATGACGGGTCGGGCCAGAGGCGATCGAACCGGGTCGGGTCGTCCTCAAAATCTGCCCGTTTTTGTTTGACTTGTAACGATTTGTTCCAATCTTTCCTTTTCTTGCTTTGCATACTCCAAACTTGACAAGATTTGCCCGATTTCCTTGTTCCTATTTCGGATTCCACGAGGCAAAAGAGAGAGAGAGAAATGGGAATTCGTCCCCGTGTAATCCGAGATAGAAAAGAGGAGAAGGGGTCGATGACTACGGAGATGGCGGATTTGATGGCGAAGATGGTGGAGATATGGTGGTGCAAGCAAACCCGAAGGAGATGCTAAGCACAAAACGCGGAAGTCAAACAAGAAAGGTAAAAGATAGAAGCAAGACAAAACTTGCTTCTTTCGAAAGAACAGTGAGGAACCTGTCTCAAAGCTCAATCGAAAGGGAAACAAGAATCACCTAAACTATGCAACAATCCTCAAGAGAACATTGCCTCTTGCAAACTGAATGATCAAGAGGAATGTTCAATCGGATTCACCGAAAGCCACAAGCCCATAAAAGCCCTCACCGGGGTTTTGCTCACGACGGAGACAATAGAAATGTGCTCGGCACTTTCATTCAATTCATCAAATGTTCAAAAACTGGCCCGTTACAATGAAAGGAAATAAGGTTTATATAGGAAATACTAAGGGTAAACTAGTAAAAGGGTCACAGGCGACCAATAGAAATAAGCCACGCAAGGCTGAGCTAAAAATGTGTTCGGCAGCCTTGACTTCGGTAAGCCTTGGCTTCGGTTCTCGATTGTCTGCTCGAACACACTTCGTCCTCGGGCGCTTAGCTTCGAACACATGTTGTTGTGTTCGGCTCTGTGCTGCCCGGCGCCAAGAGCTGGTGTTCGGTAACCTTGTCCTCGGGCTCAAATTTGAAGATGTAGCCCTCGGTTTCAGCATTTGGTAATTCTTCTTTCGAACACATGCTTCCTCCCGACCAAGCCAGCTGGACGTGCGTGTCATGGAGCAGCTTGGCTTGGCTTCGTGTGATTGGTCTCTTCGGTTGATCAGTCATTGCCTTTGGTTGATTGTCGAGTACTTGATCAGCACTTTGGGCTGCATCATATGGCGTGGCTGTGGTGGAACCTGGATGAGTTACGAGCAAAAGGGGGAGAGAGGGAGATGGGATCGGCGGCGGCTAGATTTTAGGAAAAGAAGAGAGTGAGTTATGATTTTAGGGTTTAGGAGTAAGGAGGTGTGTGTGTAATATTAAAATGTGAGATTTGTTCTGAGCCGTTGGATTAGATGGATGGAGGGCTCGGATTTGGCCACGTAGGCGCGCGTGTATGTATATGTATAAATATAGTGGCTGATGTGTATGAAGGATAAGGATGCTTTGGGGGGTTGTACCAAGTGCTGGAGTGAGTTGTATGCTAGCTTAGGAGAGTGGTACTACGCTTATGATGAGTTGTACGTGTAGTATAATTGTGTTGTGGGCTTAAGTGGAGCTTAGGTGGCGTACACGTGGGTAAAATGTGATGACGGGGACTTGGTGTAATAAAAAATGAAATTGTAAAATGGCGAAATGGCTAGTATTTAATCAAAAATGCTTATAAATATAAATAATCAGTATAAAAATAGGAAATTTTGTAAATAATTATAAATAAATATAAATAATTATAAATAAATATAGATGACCGCAAATAATACTAATTAGATATAAATAACCATAAATAATTATTAAATAATATCGTAATGTGTTAAATTGCATAAAATAGTATACGTAGTTTAGAAAATGGTCTAAATAATGCAATTACGTAATTATAATCATAATAAATAAATATTATATAAATAGGGGATTAAAAATAATTTTACACATGTAAAATGCATGTCATCTAATGCAGTTTTATTTGGAAAATTACTATAATAAATTTTAATTAAATATAGCCAAATTGCGAAAAATGGAGGGACAAAATTGGGTGTCAACAGCTGCCCCTCTTTGACCGGGGATGATGAAAGAGTCTTCGGGCAAAGATAGTTGATAGAATAACCAATTTTGTCACGACTGAATGGCGAAATGATTGAAAAGGGAAAATAAGAGTTTTGGGGTGTTTTTGGCCGAACCCCGGTCTCTGAGTTGCCTACATATCTCGGGTTTCATGAGAATCAGGCCGTGTGTAGTTCTAGAATGTCATGTTGCCTGTGTGAGATGTTTATGACGCATGATTTTTGGACGTAAAGACTAAACTTATCCAAGTATGTAAATTTTAGATTCGTGTATGCTTTGCCTCTTGGCAAGTTGAATGAAGAATAAAGCAAAGATATTATCAGAGATGAAATAGCATTGATAGATCGAGCATGGGAAAAGAGGCTTATAATCATCCTAGTTATGAAGATGTGGTACACGACACACCCATAAAGAGGGGTTTACAAGGACATATTTTCTACTTCATCTCGATAAATGAGCAATCTCGCCTTCAATATTGCCTTGACCAAGCTGGGAACATTTGGGGAGCGAGTTTTATGAATGCGCACGATTCAAGCAAACGGGCACGATTAAGCACGAAAAATACGCATGATTGACACAGATGGATACGAATAGGAAGTAATACGAAACTGACACTCAATTGACAAGGAAGGATTGGGTAGACCACTGGTTCGGGTATGGAATTGTAGCTTGAAACTCGGCAAGATAGGTAGCTTGCGGGTGTAGCAAAAGACATTGTTTTAGGGTTAGGCTTTGCTTTGTAAGCGTTTGAATTTTTGTGGTTGCATAATTGGTAGTGATATTGGGAACATGCGTGAGAGTATGGCACAGGGGCTTGTCGAGAAATCAGGGAGTACCCTGCAGCAAAATCATGATAAATGCAATAGATATAAAGATAAAGGTAAAGTAAACTTCCCTGTTGAGCCGGGTGGTTGTTTTGTCTCATGCATGTTTGATTGATGTCTCATCCAAATGTCTTTCCAATGCTATGCCCACCGATGCGGACCTTGCTCTGCTGCAAATTTTTGAAGTATGCCCACAAACGCGGACCCTACGCTTGTTTGATTGATATCTCGTCCACAAACATGGGCTCCAAACTTTCCATCCAGTGACACAGATCATATGTCTCTTCGATACTTGAGGTGCTTTCAATGTTGAACTGTATCCACAGGCACGGATCCTGTGTTGAACTGCCCACAAACGCGGACCCCATCATCCACAATCGCAGATTCTTACTCTGCTTGATCAACAGTCGGTCTGTCCACAAACGCGGACCTTACTGCTCCAAACTGCTGAACTATATCCACAAACGCGGACCTTACTCTGCTTCAAATTGCTGAACTATGCCCACAAACGCGGACCCTATATATATCCACCGACGCAGATTCTATGGATGTCATGTCCACCGATGCAGACCCTATGTATCTACCGACATGGATTCTATGCCTCTCACATTGATATCATGTCCACCGCTGCGGACCCTATATATCCACCGACTTGGATTCTATGCTTGTCAAATGATGCCATGTCCACAGACGCGGACCCTATATATCCACCGACATGGATCCTATGCTTCTCGAATTGATGTCATGTCCACCGCTGCGGACCTTGTATATCCACCGACATAGATTCTATACTTCTCAAATTTATATCGTGTCTACCGCTGCGGACCCTATATATCCACCGATATGGATCCTATGTTTCTCAAATTTATATCGTGTCCACCGCTGCGGACCCTATATATCCACCGACATAGATCCTATGCTTGTCATGTCCACCGATGCAGACCCTATATATCCACCGACATGGATCTTATGCTTGTCATGTCCACCGATGCAGACCCTATATATCCACCGACATGTATCCTATACTTCTCAAATTGATGTCGTGTCCACCGCTGCGGACCCTATATATCCACCGACATGGATCCTATGCTTATCATGTCCACCGATGTAGACCCTATACATCCACCGACATGGATCCTATTCTTGTCAAATTGATGTCGTGTCCACCGCTGCGGATCCTATATATCCACTGACATGGATCCTATGCTTATCATGTCCACCAATGCAGACCCTATACATCCACCGACATGGATCCTATACTTCTCAAATTGATGTCATGTCCATCGTTGCAGACCCTATATATCCACCGATATGGATCCTATGCTTAACATGTCCACCGATGCAGACCATATACATCCACCGACATGGATCCTATTCTTGTCATGTCCACCAATGCAGACCCTATATATCCACCGATATGGATTCTACACTTCTCAAATTAATTTCATGTCCACCGCTGCGGACCCTATATATCCACCGACATGGATCCTATGCTTGTCATGTCCACCGATGCAGACCCTATACATCCACCGACATGGATCCTATTATTGTCAAATTGATGTCATGTCCACCGCCGCGGACCCTGTATATCCACCGACATGGATTCCATGCTTGTCAAGATGATGTTGCTTTGCAAGAGTTGTCAGGTATACTCGGTACCTGTGTAATCCTGTAATCAAAGAAAATTTGTGAGTATTTTGGGGGGAGGTTGACTTGCGCATTTGTTGTGTTGTCCTCTGTTGTTGCATCTTGCATGACCTCCTTGTAATATTTCTCTTTTCGAGCATCAAACCTTAGTCGAGCGGTGGGCAAAAAAGGAGAACAAAAGGGGATATGCATGTGTTTTGAGAAAGATATTTTTTAAAGAGTAATGCAAATTTCTTCCATTGAATCATAGACTGCGACGTGTTGTTTGGACATAATCTCCTCTATGTCCATTTGCTATTCAAAGATCTTTCATCTTGAAATTTTGAGGGAAGCTCAAATTTTCTGCCCCAGTGTGCTGCTTGTATTCTCTAGAATTTTTTAGGTCCCTCAAAAATTCTTCCCCAGTGTGTTATAATGTACTCTTTGAATTTTTTGAGGGAAACTCAAAAAATTTTGCCCCAGTGTCCAATAAAATTCTCTTATGATGTGACCGTGCCTTGGGTAGGCTGCCTACGTATCCCCTTTTGGGAATCAGGTCGCTACGTAGTTCAAATCCAATAAAGATGAATGTTGCTCGATTTGTAGTATCTCTTGATTGTATCTCAAAGGATCTTGTTCATTTTTCTCGATTTAGAGAATTCTACTTCAGGGCCAACTATAATTTGCTAAACTCCTTGTTAAATTCCTTTGCCTTTATATTTCTTGTTTTGTCCGTCACTTGCTCCAGTATGTTTTTGGCCCATTTGGGATTGTCCAATTCTGCTCCTTACATGTATTTCTACTGTGTCGCTTTAAGTCTTTTCTCAAGATCTTCTTGATGCTCTTGCTTCAATTGTCTGCTATAAGATTTTCATGAAGTTCCTCAAATGTCTTTTGTCAAATCACCATAACCTGGTTTGTACTCGTCCTTTTGGACTGCTTCCTAACATCGCAGTCGCAGATTCAAATAGAATTAAAATAATTTTGCTGATAGTGAATGATGCATGCTTAAAATAGAAATGGAAATGATTTTATTATTGGACTTGAGAAAAAGTCTTCGAAAGGAAACAACGATGCAACAAAGTTGAACAACAAAGAAAACAAAAGCTAACGACTCGGAGTCGTGTTTTATTTATGAAAATAACTAATGCCCCAGCTCTACTAAGGTTCGCGACATGCTCGGAATGTGCTGTAGATTCAGTTGTTCAGCTTCAACTTTCTAGATGTTCAGGGCTTCAGTATGCTTTTCAAGAGCTGCATCATATTCTTCCATGAATAGCTCTTTTAGACCGGTCAGCTCATCTTCTATACCGTGAACACCTTCGGGAAGTCCTTCTTCCTTGAGAGTTTTCATGCAGCTTGAAAAGATGGATGCTTGCTTCAGAGTTGGAACAAACTGCTCTAGTGAATGATAACCTCTTGTATCTTTTGTAATATTTTTTCCTTTGCAAACCAAGACGTACCCCATGCCAAACTTGTGTTTATCAAATACTGTTTTTGCTTTTATAATCGTGCCTTCCAGATTGCACTCTTCGCTGAAGTCAATCATATTCACCTTCTCATCTCCATGATTAGGTAGTGGATTATTGTGCACATTTGGTGTCTTCAAGTGAATGACCTTTTCATCTATTAGGTCTTGAATCTTATCTTTCAATGCAAACCATCTCTCCGTCTCATGCCCCGGTCCACCTGAGTGGTATGCGCACCTTTTGCTGTAATCAAAGTGTGGTGAAGGATTGTCTGGTACCTTTTGAGATATTGGGACAATAAGCCCAGCAGCTCTCAATCTTTCGAACAAGTAGGTGCGAGATTCAGCTAATACAGTGTAGTTTCTTTTAGGTCTTTTGTTTGCATCAGGGCGAGGCCTAGGAGAGTATGGTGATGCATTTCGGTAGTTGGTTTGAGTATTTTGTTGGTATGATGGACGGCTTGGTGCTGGGGTGTGGAATTTAGGCCGAGTGGGTTGAGTGTTGTAAACGGGATATTCAGGTGGTATGTGACGGTATGGTGGTGGTGTTTGGTAATAGTGGGTTAAAGTAGGGTCTTGATTGGTTGCAGCAAAAGAGACTTCGTCTTTCTTCTTTTTGGAGAGACTCACATTTCCTGACTGGATAGCCTTATTAGTAGCTTGTCGTGCAGCTAGGCTAATAATCTTTCCACTTTTCAGTCCTTCTTCTACGTCATCTCCCATCAACACTACATCGGCAAACTTCTGATTTTTCATATGCAGAAGCTTATAGTAATAGATGTCCTCTTGAATGCGGATGAATATGTTCACTATTTCCCTTTCATCCATTGCGGGTTGCACCTTGGCAGCTTTCGCTCTCCACCTCGTAGCATATTCTCTAAACGTCTCTGTGGGTTTCTTTTTCAACTTTTCCAAGTAGAAACGATCTGGTACTATTTCAGTGTTGTACCCAAATCGTTCTACGAAATCTGCTGCCATATCTTCCCAACCGAGCCATGTGCCAGGCTTCTGCTTAGAGAACCAACTCAAAGCCTCTCCGGTCAAGCTTCGACTGAACAGCTTCACTCGTACTTTCTCATCTTCCCTTGCTCCAATCAACTTGTCACAATATGTTCTCAGATGTGCCAAAGGGTCTCCAGTTCCATTGAACAGGTCGAACTTGGGTATCTTGTATCCATCTAGCAATTTCAAAGTAGGAAGATGCACAAGTCTTCATAAGCTAAACCTTTAGTAGTTTTGCCTAACTCAAACTTCTTAAAGGCTGCCTCCAGCTTACGAACTTTCTCTTTTGTCCCATCATCATTGGCTTCATTCTCCGCCCATTCATAATTTTCATGGTTTTTGACTGGCGAAGTGAGTTGTTTGGTTTCAGCAGTGAACATGGGATTGTAAGGCTGCGGATATGTGGTGTTGGTGTGAGGTAAGTTCGTGTTTGGGTAAGTAGGATATGCAGGGAGTGGTGCTTGATAAGTGGTGGGTAGGGTTGCTTGGTAATTAGCAGGTGGTGTTGTTTGGTAAGGAGCTGGTTGTGTTGTTTGGTAAGTAGTAGGTGGCGCTGCTTGGTATGTGGCTGGTGGTATTGTTTGGTAAACAACAGGTGGATAACTTGGGTGCATAGGGTCCTTTCCATTAGGGCGGGCTGACCCATTTGGATCGACTGATTCCCTTGAATGGGCGGAGTTACCAACGGGTAAACTGGCCATTGTCAGTTTCTCTTCAAGTTCTTTAATTCTTTGCTCTAAAGTAGCAACATGTTCGTTATACCCAACTGGAGCAAGCTTGCGTGGTGTTCCATTCTTATCAATGTTATCGTCACTAAGAGCAGCATTGTTCAACTCAGTCATGATGTTTCGCTTTCCTCTTCTTCTAGTTTGTGAGGGGGAGGAGTTGTAACTGGTCCCTTGGTTCTCGTCCGGTACTGATGCTCGGCCAGAATGCACAGGTCAACCTCAGGAGTGGGAGTAAAACTTAAACACGAAAACAATAAGTTAGTGTCGAGGTAATAATTATCAAATGCAAAATATATCAATCCTTATAATGCAAGGGGCCTCTCTTGTATCGGAGGTAGGCCTAACAAGACCAACACATATAAGATGCATGATAGGCGTCATTTGGACGAAGTTGGCTAATGGACTTTAACATACCAAGGATGTTAAGCCTTCCTAAGTTTGAGTATGGTATTTGAAATTGAACGTGTATCGTGCGTTATCTCATTTGTTCTCATAACCCAGCAATGAATGGAAAATAATTTATTAAATAAATGTAGAAACAACACATTTTCTCCTTTTTTAGGAAAATAGGAATAGATAAGTGATCTTGTTACATTAAAGTAACACATTAATTTAAAGTCTATGATTTGTTTTCATAAAAGTAGAAAAATTAATTTCATTCATAACCCGAAAATAATTTTATAAAATAATTGGTTTTGTATGAATAAAGAAAAATTCATACGTAAATAGAAATAAATAATTGATTTCTATAACAATTTCCATTTATAGAAATAAAAAATTGACTTTATTACACAAAAGTAGAAAGATCAATTTAAAACTGATTTATTTGATCTTCCAAATTTTCGACTTGTGGCATCCTCCAACAAAATAATTAGATGATCCACATTTTGAGAACAAATGGTCTACATTAAGACACGTTCAACCATAAATAAATGCGCACATAACATATTTAAACGTCCCTTAGGGCCGAAGACCCGTTTGGTTCATTCAAATATGGTGAACTAGTAGACTTAGACACGAGTTGAAGTCAAAGTTTTCCTAAATATGACATGATGCGTGATTTCTAAACAGAGTACAAGTAAGAGTTGAGTAATCTAGACAAGGACATGGTTCCCCAGGCGGACAACCAAGGGGTGGGAACGTTTAGAATTGTTGGTTGTACCACGGACCAACTAGATTATAACCGTTCTTCCTAAAGGGTTTTTTTAGAGTGAAATGATCGTGAGATCCACGTAATCGTTTGTGTGTGTGCAAGTGTCAATTTTCCAGGAGTGGAGGAGTATGAACGAAATGCAACAAATAATTCAATAATATACTAAATATCAAAAAAAAAAAAAATTGAAAAAAAAATATAAAGGCTACCCACCTGCAAATAGAAAAAAGTTAGTATTGAATAATAAAAGCAATAATGAACCCAACATAAAAATCGTAATGGTTAGAACATTTAATCCCCAGCGGAGTCACCATTCTGTCGCACCCCACTTTAAAATAAGTGAGTGGTGTCCGACTTGGGGTAACTCGCTTGGAGTTAAGGTTTTGGAGTCGCCACCTAATAAATTTCCTAGGCGTATTAGGTCACCTATTAATTTCTAATTCGTTTTAAAGAATAACTCCGGGTTGATCTACTTAGTCAGAGATTCAGGTAAGTGTTCAAGTCAACCTAGAAGGAAGGGGTTAGGCACCTCCTAAGTTCCACAAATGTGGTTCCTGGCCGATTTCTATATTGGGTTCAAATATGCAATTATAGCTAAAGGGGACTAAACATGTAAAGAAGGTATGCTATACAAATGAGTTAGAATTCTGTAAAAGGGCATATTTTCTAAAAGCATACTCAAGTAAAGGCCATTTTTGCTAATCGAACCTAAAAGGTGGTTTAATCCCAAAAGAAGGTCAATTTCTTAATCACGTTTAAAAGTCGAAGCAATTATGCAAAGTATAAGTACGTCAGTTCTAATATAAGCAGCTTAGTACAATTGCATAAACTATCTTAAATAATAATTATGTTTAGCAAACAACCACAAATTACCAAGATAAACTAAACCAACAATATTGTTATAGAAAATTAACTTTTAAGTGACAAACAAAGAGGAAATACAAATTAAAAAAAATGTGTGCCACCAAAGGATGGAATTGTGACATTATTGGTCACATACCTTTAATTTCGGTGGCGACTTTTAATGAGAGGTCGCGTGTAAAATAGTTTGGCTTAAAACAAAGAAAATAAATTTAAAATATTTAAATGTATAAAGTTATAAGTAATTAAACACGCAATATGTTGAGCAAATATTCATGTAATGATATGTCTAAATGAAATAGGATAATGTTACTATATAATTTAGTTAGCAAATAATGATAGAGACGTATACATATGAGAAGTGAGTATGACAATTTAAGAAATATTAACGTAATGTGATAAACAAATAATGTAAAAAAACTAACTTATACGTTTAATGAAGAAAATAATATAAATTTTTAGGACTTGACCTCAAAAGTCCAAAACCCCTCACAAGTTATTAAACTAACTTGGAGAAATTATAAAATGAGTTTGTATTAATTTTCAAAAGAAAACACTCCAGATTTTCGAAAAAGGAACATCTTTGTGTTAAGTTGAGTAAACCCACGTTCTAGAATTTGCAGAAATGATCCTGCCTAAAGTAAAATGTTAAGCTTTTAGCCTTTCACAAAAATCAATTATAAACCTGCTTTTGAACTCGCGTTTCCCAGATTTTAGAATTTGGGAAACGGAACAGCTTTAAGCAACGATTTCAGTCTTGGCCACATTCTTATATTTCGCAGAATATAAACCCTATTAGATTAAGCTTTACTATGGCCCTGTTTGATGCACAATTTCAGATTATGACTCAACAAGAAAACTCCAGTTTTAAATCAGCACTTCACATTTCAACATATCTTACGAACTTAGCCATTTCAACATAGAATAAGCAAAAGAGTTAGAAATGGCCATTTGATTAGCCGACGGGCTACCTGTAGTTATAGTATAGCAAATGTAATTGCCTTAAACACTAAAGTTGCATCTTACGATACTTAATACATGCATATAATCTTAACAAGTACGCAATTCAAGCAATCAAGTTTCTAAATACATGCAATAAAATGTTAAATAGAATGACGAGGCATGGCCTTCATCTAATTTGAATTAAGCTTAGCAGAACCAGATATAAGCCAAGCTTCTCTGCCAAACAACCTGCAACAAAAGAAAATCTTGATACTGGTATAGCCGTAATGGCTATCCTACTAGGATTGGAAACAACCTGCATAAGGGATTAGAAACTGATCTAAACAGACCAAAGAATTAATACAGAGGCACAAACAACGCTTGTCCAAAAACAGCTATGCTAACCATTTGACACTTAACCTACTAAGCCTTCCATCAGAATACAAGCAGGGGCAATCAATTAGTTTCAAGTTGCTTACCGTGGAGGCAGATTGGCAAAGAAACAGAATAGAGTAATGAAGGCAGCAAGCAATGCTAAACTCTTCCTTAGTTTATATCAGGCGAGATAATTCAAACAAGAATAACAAGTGAAGAAAGAGTGTTTCTGAGAGAAAAGAAGAGTAGTAGTTCTCAAGAGAGATAAGTACTATTTTTTCAGTTTGTAGAGAAAGTGTAAAGTGCTAGAGGTGTAGAGAGTGTCTGTAAATTGTTCCATAGACTGAGGAGGGGCTGGTTTTTATAGTTGCAATGTAGGGTGATCTAAAAGTTAAGATCATCATTGTAAAAGGAAAAGGGAATCAGTGAATATCTCATAAGGAAGCAAGCAATCAAATTATCAATTTGCACA
This sequence comes from Petunia x hybrida, assembly GCA_037355625.1. Taxonomy (NCBI): domain Eukaryota; kingdom Viridiplantae; phylum Streptophyta; class Magnoliopsida; order Solanales; family Solanaceae; genus Petunia; species Petunia x hybrida. Next base: position 7,077,238 of record JBBBVM010000057.1, on the reverse strand, counting down.
GAACCTAAGGGATTCTACAGAAAACTTCCAAAAATAGTTTCCAGTTTGAATTTCAAAGTTAACAGAAGGTTTCCTTTTATAAGACTTTAGTGAGGAACTAGTGTTCACATATATACAAGGTAAGGATTCATTCATAGCCAACCTACACTAAATCAAGAAAGCCTCTGAATTACTAAGCCATATCAGTTATGCATCATTTACAAGAGGTCTGCCATCCCTTGAATTTAGCACATCATTCTCCGATAATCATAACTATAGTCCTTTTAGTCCTTTGAAAGCATTCAGCAGAAGCATGCATATACATATAATTGCACTAAGATTAAGCAAGAAACTTATAGGCTAATAGCAAATGGCTTAAGCACAATCAAATCCCGAATGGTCGGATACTTAGACTAAAATTAATAAGAGCAATACAAGGTTTTACATTCGACATCGTTAGTTGAAAATAGGCAGTAAGCACTGATTCGAGGCAGGAAAAACAAATAAACGAGTAGATAGGCATGGAAAACTAATTTTCAGAACACTAAGTCAAAATCGCATGATATTTTCATGATTCAGCATATAAAAATAAGAAAAAGAATAAAAGGAAATGTGTTACCCGTTTGGGATGACGGGTCGGGCCAGAGGCGATCGAACCGGGTCGGGTCGTCCTCAAAATCTGCCCGTTTTTGTTTGACTTGTAACGATTTGTTCCAATCTTTCCTTTTCTTGCTTTGCATACTCCAAACTTGACAAGATTTGCCCGATTTCCTTGTTCCTATTTCGGATTCCACGAGGCAAAAGAGAGAGAGAAATGGGAATTCGTCCCCGTGTAATCCGAGATAGAAAAGAGGAGAGGGGGGATGACTACGGAGATGGCGGATTTGATGGCGAAGATGGTGGAGATATGGTGGTGCAAGCAAACCCGAAGGAGATGCTAAGCACAAAACGCGGAAGTCAAACAAGAAAGGTAAAAGATAGAAGCAAGACAAAACTTGCTTCTTTCGAAAGAACAGTGAGGAACCTGTCTCAAAGCTCAATCGAAAGGAAAACAAGAATCACCTAAACTATGCAACAATCCTCAAGAGAACATTGCCTCTTGCAAACTGAATGATCAAGAGGAATGTTCAATCGGATTCACCGAAAGCCACAAGCCCATAAAAGCCCTCACCGGGGTTTTGCTCACGACGGAGACAATAGAAATGTGCTCGGCACTTTCATTCAATTCATCAAATGTTCAAAAACTGGCCCGTTACAATGAAAGGAAATAAGATTTATATAGGAAATACTAAGGGTAAACTAGTAAAAGGGTCACAGGCGACCAATAGAAATAAGCCACGCAAGGCTGAGCTAAAAATGTGTTCGGCAGCCTTGACTTCGGTAAGCCTTGGCTTCGGTTCTCGATTGTCTGCTCGAACACACTTCGTCCTCGGGCACTTAGCTTCGAACACATGTTGTTGTGTTCGGCTCTGTGCTGCCCGGCGCCAAGAGCTGGTGTTCGGTAACCTTGTCCTCGGGCTCAAATTTGAAGATGTAGCCCTCGGTTTCAGCATTTGGTAATTCTTCTTTCAAACACATGCTTCCTCCCGACCAAGCCAGCTGGACGTGCGTGTCATGGAGCAGCTTGGCTTGGCTTCGTGTGATTGGTCTCTTCGATTGATCAGTCATTGCCTTTGGTTGATTGTCGAGTACTTGATCAGCACTTTGGGCTGCATCATATGGCGTGGCTGTGGTGGAACCTGGATGAGTTACGAGCAAAAGGGGGAGAGAGGGAGATGGGATCGGCGGCGGCTAGATTTTAGGAAAGGAAGAGAGTGAGTTATGATTTTAGGGTTTAGGAGCAAGGAGGTGTGTGTGTAATATTAAAATGTGAGATTTGTTCTGAGCCGTTGGATTAGATGGATGGAGGGCTCGGATTTGGCCACGTAGGCGCGCGTGTATGTATATGTATAAATATAGTGGCTGATGTGTATGAAGGATAAGGATGCTTTGGGGGGTTGTACCAAGTGCTGGAGTGAGTTGTACGCGTGCTTAGGAGAGTGGTACTACGCTTATGATGAGTTGTATGTGTAGTATAATTGTGTTTTGGGCTTAAGTGGAGCTTAGGTGGCGTAGACGTGGGTAAAATGTGATGACGGGGACTTGGTGTAATAAAAAATAAAATTGTAAAATGGCGAAATGGCTAGTATTTAATCAAAAATGCTTATAAATATAAATAATCAGTATAAAAATAGGAAATTTTGTAAATAATTATAAATAAATATAAATAATTATAAATAAATGTAGATGACCGCAAATAATACTAATTAGATATAAATAGGCACAAATAATTATTAAATAATATCGTAATGCGTTAAATTGCATAAATGGTATACGTAGTTTAGAAAATGGTCTAAATAATGCAATTACGTAATTGTAATCATAATTAAATAAATATTATATAAATAGGGGATTAAATATAGTTTTACACACCATCTAATGCAGTTTTATTTGAAAAATTACTATTATAAATTTTAATTAAATATAGCCAAATTGCGAAAAACGGAGGGACAAAATTGGGTGTCAACATCCTCTATGATCGAGTGGATGCGCTTGTTGAGATGAAGAGTGAAAGGGTACGTGTGAACCATCGAAAGGCTAGCCCGATGGAAAGAAATTCTCTCCTCAGCGCCAGGAGTAAGAGCGACAATAAAATCAGGCCATTTGCAACCGAATTTTAGACTCTTTTGTTCATACTCAAGTGCAAATTGAAGGTCAGAAGTTCATCTGGGTTCGAATCCTACTGAGAGGGCCACTAGAGATCAGAAATTGTTGAAGACAATATCGGGAGTACCCATCTTATCAGATATTTAACTATATCGTCAAACTCTTTCCCGCCCCTTCTCAAAGATTTGATGGAATGGCCCACCCCACCCAAGAGCGCTTATGTCATAGGGGAGCAAAGCTTAGTCGGATTCTTCCCCTAGGTTAACTACCTTTAGCTTTCGATAAGACAGTTCAAGCAGAAGACTAACTTCCCAAACTTTCTGTCTGAAGCACATGCTGGAAGTCCAAGATGGTGGTTTGGAACATCAGCCAGCAGTTGATCTCGTTGCCGAAGACCTTGAAGCGGGTACTCCGAGTAGTGGGTACCTCGTAGGACCTCGACCCGCCTACTCGAATGAATCCCATCCCCTAGCGAGTGAAGTGCTTACTAAAGGCGCCAATCCGTTCTAGGAAGAGGCCCCGGTTCAGTGTCGCAGTCAGTTTCATTCATGCCTGATGCACATAATATCATCATCCGTGACTGCGGAAGGGTTTAACGGAAAGATTGTTGTTTTCACCCTCTTTTTAGGGGTTATGCACAACATGGGACCATCGTTTTCAAAATTGAAAGAATTGGTGAGGTAATCCTGCGCTCTGAAGTTCGCTGGGAGAAAGCTTGGACCTTGTGCCATGATGAAAATATTAGCGGGATTGGAAAAGAGATTATCTTTTGAAGAGGAGTTCTTGAAAATCTTTGGAAGGTTGTGAATAAACTTTCTCACTTACGATATATATACACGTCTAGGCTGGAAACGTAAAGAAGAAGTGGAATGATCTCAATCACGTGGGATCGTAATTATGTTTATTGTACTTTAAGTGATATGTATCCCCATAACTACAGGATGTGAACAGAGCAACAACAATATTGGGAAGATATTCGGGAGACCCCTCCAATCATTAGGGGACACGTCGCTGTACTAAGGGATTTGCATTTAATATGACGCACACGAAGAGGCAAGGAGGTGAGCATCAGTACCGTCACACCTTTACGTCTGCTATCATACTTCTTTCACTTCCTGACTGCTTACGTCAGCACTCAGTAAGTGAGGGAGGAAACTGACTGTGTGGGCAAAAATATGCCACCTCTTGTTATGGAGATACGAGTCCACCTGGCGAGACTAGACTTATCCTGTAAATCACCGGGCACTGAGGATATATGCTTGCTCCTAGAGCCAACGACCATTTAGGTGGTCTAGTCATGGGGCGCAGGCCACACATCCCGCCGCTTAGGGTTTACAGTCTCCTAGTTAGGGTTTAATATACCAGTGTCTTCAGTTGTAGGCCCATGACCTTATTAGTATTTGTATTTTACCTTATTTAGAACTGGGTATCACTACTATAAATACTCCTTACATTATATTGTACATAAGACACAATTTGCCACCGAAGTCGGCTACTCTCAAGGAATAAGAATTCTTTTGCTTTCTCTATTATTTCTTGCTTAATTACTTGTCTTTACTTTCATTCTATTTTTCTTATTTTTTCCATCATAATTTACCGTATTGCTTGTGACCTCATTTATAATTAATTGTTTAACCTGGATGTACAAATTTAGGCATAAACAAAATCCGGAGATGTAACTTTTTTGACATTTTGGCATCGGGCGATGGTGGCCCAGCGCCGGCCAACGCCGTCAACACCGGTTAACTAGAGTGAAGGAGGAGAAGTGAGAGATGAGTTTTTTAGAGAGAGAAAGTGTGAATGTGAAATGATGGTATAATAGTGTTTAAGGGGTAAAAGCGAAAATTCTATTAAAAGTGTTCAAAATTGCTTAGGCTTTAAAGACTAGTGAAAAATAACTCACCAATCAAGACCAGGCACTAAAATGCACATCCCAAATAAAAATTATAATTTTAATGTATTTGAAGAGCAGCAAGCATTTGTAGTGTAGCACTAAAATAACATCGTTTTTAAGGTACACTCATTGTTTTTTTTTTTTTTTTTTTTTGGTAATAGTACGAATTTATTACTATTATATAGAAAGGTGGTGATGGTCGTCCAGGGCTAAAAAGGTAATTTCACTGTCATAGCTGATTTAGTTATTGCACTCCACGTGTCTCTTGTTTCCACCCACAAAAGATATTCTAGACAGCTCTTATTTCGAGTTTTATCTCCAAAGTGCTTTCATCTTCTCAGCTGGAGTTTAAACAATTTAGACCTGTACATCTTTCAATTTCCTTCTTCACGTTGATTTTTCTCCCTGATATATATCATTATTCAGTTGTTGAACCCTTAAGTAACATAGGAAAATAAGGTGAATTAAGAATTGAGTAATATTGATTTTCATACTTTTATTCCTTTTCAATCATGCTTTACTATGCATCGTTATTTTCGTAACCATTTCATGTATCTTTCTTTTTTACTTTGAACTTTGTTTCCTTTCTCTTCTCTATTATCTTAAAATTTTTGGAAATCTGGATGAAATAAGGATTTATTGGAAGCTATTAGCATCTGTCGATTTGAGAACTTTGGAGCCATATTCGTTGCCTGATAGTTTGAATAAACTTAAAGTTAGAAGAAGATGCTGCATTTTAAGGTTTTATTTATATATTGTACTTTCCTTGATGTTATCTTTTAGTTTGAGGTACCAATTTAATGATTTGTTTGGCTAATGAAAATGTACAACAATATACGTATTGTTTTCTAGCTTTGGGTCCTTTAGATTTATTGAACATTAAGGGGTAATAAACCTACCTCGGCTTTGAGTTAGAATATTCTCATAATATTATCATTGCTATTTCCGTAATTATGATTTATTGCACTACTTACCAATTACTCCTAACAATATTTCTCCTTGCCTGAAAAATACGTGTCTTCTGCTACTGTGGTTATAAATCAATGGTCATTCATTTTCATTTGCTTCTAGAATCTCCATACAGTCATTATCTTAACCTTTTACCAAGAACAAATTATTAATTACATAAACAATTGATAAAGATGAAATCAGGCATCAAACGTTTGATTGAGTTAAGATTTTGTGAATGACAAATCGTTTTTTATTAATACAAGATGTTTCTTCATTTTTTTCCTTCTATTTTTGCTTTAAACTTTTCCCATTCAAGTTTTAGATCAATAGAGTTTTGAATTAACAACCCGTTAGCTAATTATTACGAGAGTTTTAAACTTCATTTCGACTTTAATGCTATGGCATATAAGTGTTGAAAAAGTTTAAAATCAAGGTTTTAAGTTCAATATGGATGAAGTCCTTGTGCTAAAATATTTATATCGTTTTAGGAATCCACTTAATAAATTGTGGTGGTACATAGTTCTAAGCTAGCGTTTGGACATAGTTTTTGAGGCCATTTTTTGGGATTTCCCAAAAACTGGTTTTGGGAGTTTTTGGGAAATTCCCTCACAAACTTCAAATTTTATTCCAAATAAAATGTATGTCCAAACAAAATTTCAATTTCCCAAGTTCCAAATCCCAAATCCCAAAATTTCGATATTCATTTTATATTTGATTTATTTAATTCAATTATTTATAATCAACTTATTATACGTGCATGAAGTTAATATACAAAAATATATCAACCGATTCATCGTAAAAGTCATTCCAAATGTCGGGCCCGTGTTGAACACGGGCAAACATAATCTAGTTTATATATATTAAGGAATGCCAACAACAAGTTCAAGAGCCTGTTGGACATCAAAATTACCATATTTGGCTAGAGTATTACAACAGTCCAAGAAAATAGTTCTAGGGTGTATGCACCCATTAACAAGGTACTCTCATTGTTGAAAAGACATCTATTCGTGGTAGTATTTGAAAAACTAGAAATTACAAAAGGTAACCCTCTATTTTAAAATTAAAATTGTTTAAAAATTTAATCCAGCTTTAAAATTTTAATAATTTATTGGAATGCCAATAAATGCAATTTCAAACGCTTAACTTTAATTAAAGACTGGGAGACTAGGACTGTTAATTTTTTTTGAATTATGAATATGACAAAGAAAAATAGTGAAGCTGCGTAACGTTTCTTATTGAGAAAACACAACCTATTATAATAAGAAACACAAAACGTAAAAAATAACGATTTACAAAAACATTAGTATTAGAAGCTCTACATAATTTGAGTATAAATCGTTTGTTTGTTATACGTGTTGTCCACTTATACTTCCTTTAAGCGCGAGATGCACTTTAATTTTCCATTTATATTCAAGTTACCCCTTTTTACTGGGGAGTTGGGATCGTCAAACACCAGCCGGCCCCTCCAGGGTTTTTTTTTTCCTATCCTGCGTTCGGTTGGAGCCCGACTAATTAGGATTCGTACTGCATAAGGCTCATTTTTATGGGAAGCGCTCTCTATCAAGATTTTTTTCATTTTCAGATCTCGACCCAAGATCTCCAATTGAGGGTGGAGAATCCTATCCATTCCACCACAATTCTTGGTGGTCTTCCAAGGTTCTTTGGTTTTTCAACACCCGACATCTTATATCACTTGCTGACTTACTTTTTTACTACTCTACATTTGAACATAACAAATGAATCTCAATCGATTTTTTCTCACTGTGGTGTGTGATTTTTCCTTATTATTCTATCCGTTACGGTTTATTCGTCAATATTATTGGTAAGTCTACGAGGTGTTTATTAACATGTTTTTCTTATATATTTTATAATTATTTGGAATTATAAATTGTCGCAACCAATAAATTGAAACAAATGACGTAATTAACGTTAGCAGGCAGAAATCGTTATATCAAAAATCTGCCGACATTTTATCCAAACATCCGGTGAATCAAGAATCAATGATAAAACTTGTCTATGTAATATATATATATGAATATGAACTGAAGGCCTTTTGAGTCGTACGATATTACTATCCATCATTACATAGATCGATATAAAAATAACGTGAAGATAATTTCAAGGAAGGGATTTGTTTTGGCGGGGGAGAGACAAATACATCAAAAGAAAATGAAATAAAGAAACATACATCACATTGTATATGTATAGAGAGGAAGATAGAAAATGGAGGAATTGATCATAATCAAGCAGCACAAACCACAAGCTGCTGCTGCGGCAAATTCACCTGTGCCATTTGGCCAGCGAGACGTTCTTCATCTTCGTCGCAACCGTTGGCCACTGGTAAAGGCAGCTGACTAGTCACACTACTCTCGCAGCTAGCTTGAGTAGTCTCCTTTACCTTTAGATTGTTTACAACATCGTCACTTTCCTGATCGGTGTTAATTTTGGGTGTATTATTTGATCAGATGTCTCAGCTAGCGCAACCATGTTTATTACATGCTCCGGCACATCTTTTTCCGATACTGCTACCGGCTTTACATTCTTGTACATTCCATATAACAACATCTGTAGCATCCCCAGGAAGAAACCCAGTATATTTGGCAACTACACAATATCCAAACACAGTTTTAAAAATTTACCCAGGAAGAATTTAAGGTAAAATTTAGTATATATCTAGCAAACTTATAATGTATGCTTGTAAACACTACTCTACGTGAATGGTTTTCTTTTCCATTTTGGAAAGTATTTAAGAAGTCCGTACGTTGTAAATTGTGACTGTTGTCTAGCTACTACCGAGAAATTTAACGTATTTAAACCTAGGATTTTAAGTTGTGGCATCGATAAACCTTAATATGATAATATACAAACTCTATACCCTGTCAATTGACGAAACTAAACTATTAAAAGTATTCACTTTTTAATTTATACCGTAGGTATTAATTTGACTCGACACGATTTTTTAGAAATAAAAGAAGACTTTTAAAATATTTAATCTAATTAAATTGAGCCTTAGATAAATGTGGCCGTAAAACAGGTAAAATGGGAAGTTTGGAAGTAAATTGTTTCCAAATTTACAAATATGTCATTTAATTATTTTGGAACACACTAATAAAAAAATTGTGCAACTCCTTTTTGAATGGAGATAGTAGTATTTCCAGCTAGTGTGATGGAGTGGGAGTACTTACAGCAATACAAAAGTCTCTTTGAAGAAGACCATAGCTGAACCACATGATAGCACTCAGTGTGAGGAAAAAAGACAAGGTGAAAGGCATGAATTCTACACTCTTTGTCCGAACCACTTGAAACTGTAGTTGGGAAAAAAAAAAAAAAACAAGGAAAGAAAAGAAAAGTAAAAACGTCATATAAGTTAGAAGGTCTTTTAAATTAATTTTAAAACTATATAAGATGATGGAGTAGTAGCTCATCTTCTTACCACAATGCTAAGAGGTGCGGCAAAAACAGCCACAGATACTGCCACACAGACCCACCCTACAACTTGTACCCGGGTGGAGCCATTAAAAAGGAACAATGTTACCAGAAAAATCAAAGAGTACAATCCTCCGATCAAAGAAACCAAAAGCTTCACTGTCTGCCTCTGTGGTAAAATATTGACAGCGAAGACAAATTAGATAGATAAAAAAGAATATCAACATTTTGTCACGCTTGAGGTTAAAATAACATTGATCAATTTCGATCTCAAAAATTTGACTTACATAAACAGAACGTTCACTAAGCCAATGGTTATACAAGTTAGTCGTGAAAAAAAAAATAGCGCTAGAGCTGGGGGGAGTAGGCCCAATATGCTTTTTGAAAATTGGGAATATAGCAAAAGAAAATAAAAAAAGACAGAGAGAATAACACTATTAGTATTTCATTTATTGTTTATATTAGTATTTTGTTTCTAGTAAAAAAGATGATACTTTTCTAAATTTCTAGTTTAAACTTTTCATTTTAGCCTCAATTAGTGACAAGCTATAATCATTGTTGCAACACAAAAGTTATGACAAATTTATGCCACAAATTTCGAAAGTGTTATATCTTTTTAAAATTTTATGCTAAGACAAACTATATCTTAATTATAAATTAAATTGGATGTACTATTAAAAAATCATCGTGTGTATGAATTATGTGTGAATGTTAAGATTGAAGTTACTTACCCTAGCACCCTTTGATGCGTAAAGTAGGAAAATGGTGATGTAAATGGTCTCGATAAAGCACCCAAATGAGTTGATGAAGATAAGTAGGTAGGCATTTTCCTTGAGAAATGCATAATACAACCACAGCATGGCAGAAAATAGAGCTACGATGTATGGTACTGATTGATAACCCATCGTGGATTTTGCTCTGTAGATTCGAGTAAAGGTTGGCCTGCAATCAGAATGATTAGATCCTATCAATGCAGTTTTCATTTGAAGTATGTTTGGGAGTTATTTCTACGAGAAATGTTAATTTCTTTCGAAATTGACGGATTTATGATAATAGAGGATTACTTACAGTGGAGCTAAGTAGACGAATATTGAAATAATGTTTCCTGAAACATTCGGTAATAGACATAAAACGGGTTAGTGCTTTTTCCATATAGATATATCATGAACTAAAGAAACGTACTAGTAGAATCTCATGACCAATATAACTAAGTTTTTCGTGTTGGCAACCAACTAAAAGAAAGTGGTCTTGTCAAAAAGGAATGATATATACTGTAGAGATGTCATATCATACATGTAAAACGTTACAGAAAATATGCATATAACAGTGTGACTTATAACACTAACAACAACGATATAGAATGATGTAAATTTCTTTCAGTTTAATATGATGGCGATTACTTTAAGAAACAACTCTTTGAGTTAGAAAGAAACATGACGGAAGTGAACTTAGGAAAGAAGTACAGTATCAGTTGCAATGGTAACATATTGCTATACGGATATACCTAAGACTCCGGACACAAATAGCCATGGGTGGTGGAGGTCAAATATGGCCATCTCAATGCTACAAAATAGATGATAATATCTCTCTCTTTGTTCCTTTCTTTATGTAACAGTTTATAGAAGAAGAGCTTAGGGTTCTTTAGTGAAACCCTTTGTTCTCTCTCTCTCTCTTGCTTGGAACAACAATACCACAATTTCATGCAAATGAAAGAGTAAGTATTTATAGTGGGAAAAGAGGAAGAGTGGAGTGTTTGCCAAATGAATTTAATCATGGATTCCTATTGTGGGTGGCGTAAGACAAATCATTCACCCAAATTATGGATTCTCAGCCTCACGTGTCCTCCCAATTGCGTGCCAATCATCATCTTCATAATAGTAATATTGCTATGGAACAGTATTACTCTTTGTAGATAACACGAGCTCTTCTTTTACACACCACCATTCATATTATCTTGTCTTCAAAGGTTTTTGTATATTTTTAGGACAGTTCGATTGGAAAAGAAAATTGTAGTACTACATTTTTAATTTTAAGAAAGATAGCATTAAATAGTGCAATTATAAGCATATTTGTCAAAATTATCATTTATCTCTACTTAAACGCCTCACCTAATTCACACTCCAGTATTTGGAAAATGTCATATATTTGGAACCTGTTGCGCTATCTTAAAAATTGTTACCCCTCATAACTCGTCTTGTACTTTGTGGCTTTCAATTTGTGTCTTGATTGGTTCGCAATATTCTCAATAATTATTTAAGAGAAGGAAAAAAATCCTCCGATCCAGATGGTTCTTCACCATGTCCCAGTAAATTCATTACTGCCCTACAATTATTTTTCTAAAACAAACAAATGCATAGCGATCTTGAAACCCCACAACTAGGATGATGCGTTTTAAAGAAGGTTAGCTGGGACATTTTTCTCGACTTCTCGAGTAATGTCATTTTGCCAATGAATTACAAGCTTCAATTCGCGCGATTCCGGCAATGACTTCGCCAGGAGTAAAAGATTTACGTATTCCCCTCCTAAAAGCCTTAATTCAGTTGCATTCCCACTTCTCTATTGTACACGAAACCGAATGATTGTCACGTAGCTTACTGTTAGTCTACCTAGCTTTTATAGGTTGATGTTGCACGATTTGGTACTCGTCCTTTGGGTCGTCAGTTTTGATATGTTAGTTATACAATATGGTTTGTTATATACGGAGATGTTATATGGTGAATAAATAAAGACGAAGATTTTATTATTTATTATTTATTATTTATTTTATTTATTATAGTTCGACTTCATCACACAATTTCTAAGAAAGAAATGAAATTTTTTAAATTCGTGGTCTAAAAAAATCATAAATTTATACTTGTGTTGCTATAACTTATGCAAATTTTAGTTTAAAAAAACAAAAGTTAGCATAAGTGAAGGTTTTTGCTAGTTCAAGAAGTTTTTTGTTGACTGTAATTTTTTCATATAGCTTTAAATATTTTGAATTGTTATTATTGTGACCCATAGTACTTTTTATATAGTTTTTAAATGTACAAATTATATTCGAAAAACTTAAAATTCTATATTTGAATCTACTGTGAAATTAAAATATTTGACTCTCGAGAAGCAAAAACTTTCACGTAAGATGAGAGGTACGAAGTATAACCATATGAGCTCTGCATTACTTAAATTTCGTTCTCACTAATGCAACCGGCAATATTTATTACAATGGTTCCTTCATCATAGACCTATCCATAGTTAAATATATGGGCTCCGTGCTTGTTAATATTGTTTCTTTAGATTTTATGAAGATCTAATTGGGAACTTTACGTTGGAGAATTTGGAAGAATTTTCAATCAAAATGACAGATTCACTTCAGTTACCTCTTTTTCTTGTTAAATAAATGGGATACGTACGTCGGGATGAGAGCATCTAAGTAGAATAATATAAAGCATGAATGATGATTGGTAATATTTGCCTATTTTACCTTAATATTTTCTCGTATTTTGATACGTTATTCGTCCATTACATGAAATAATTATGATTCTTGCACTCACTTATCGTGTTTGTGATTTTAGGAATGATTTGGATAAATTCGAGACAAGAACAATCAAATTGGAGCTAATAGATACATTGGAAGCTATATTGAAAGCAAGACTTCCAAGAAAGCCCTGAAGAGTTGGAAGCTATACTGGAAGCAAGGCTTCAGAGATAGCTTCGGAGTTGGGAGCTATAGTGGAAGCGGGGCTTCCACGAAATCTTTGAGGCTGACGAAACACAAGTTTTCCTAACTAGATTAGGCTTTGGTTTAGCTTATCCTAGCACTATGTAAACACTATAAACCACATTATTTCGTTATTTTTAGGGGGGAGGGGTGCGATTTTGGGAGCAAGTTGTGAGTTCCTAACACATTGAACCAAGGGTTTAATTCCTTTACTTCATCTATTACAATCTTTCATATTTCTTCTATGAATTATTGTGTTGTTATTATGAATATGCGTAGCTAAACATATCGTTCTAGGGTTAGAGCAAATACATGAAGGTTGATGTTTGAAAGTTGATTTCTACCTATTAATTTACCATTACGGATTGTTTATTCTTTCTTGAGCCTAATTGTTTGGTTATTAGGGCCCGATAATTGAACACTATCTACGGTTTACAAGTTGAACTCGACAGAGGGAACTTGTGAATGCAAATAAGAAAGAGTAGGGCTTGATTATGAACCTGGGCATCAGGGAATCGATTTGCGGGTAGGATAGACATATACCTATTCGCCTTGCTTAGCTAAATACAGAGTTCTTTAATGCATGCATGTGATTTAATTCCATCTAAATATAGGCGTTAGAGTAGCTTGCATAGACTCGTGAAAAATCGACAGGTTTTCACGAATATAATTAACCTGTTAGTTAGTAATCTAGGAAATCAAGAAGTAGAATCAACTGGAAAACTCAACTGGATTATTTGTAGCTCTGACCCTGGACCGTTTCTCTTTTATTGATAACAACCTATAATTTGCTCTTTATTACTTAACTTCAATTACTCGTATTTAATTACTGTTTTAGTTAGTAAAAATCTCAACCATCATTAAAAAGATTCCTAAATAGTTTTTAGGAAATTATTTTCTAGGATTCAGTCGTAACAATAGTCCTCGTGGGAACGATACTCACTTTTCACTTTATTACTTGTCGACCACGTATACTTGTGTGTGCGTCTGGGAGCAACAAGTTTTTGCCGCCGATTCCGGGGACTAAATAATTGACTGTTTTCTTTTTAGACGATTTGTTATTTTCTATTCAGGTTTAATTTTTGTTTTGAGTTTCTTGTGCTGTTTCAGGTATTAGGTTTCTCTTAATCCTTACCTGTAGGAATGACAGAAGAACGCGATTTAGCTGTGCGAGATGTTGCTCTTCCCAGTCTGGAGAGAGTAGCCTTGAGCATTGTTAAGCCTGAAATTATTTGACACTTTGATATTAAGTCCGGCATGATACAACTGCTCCATGCGACTGGACAATATGCTGGATTACTACATGAGGATCCACAACAACATATCCAGCATTTCTTGGAGATTAGTGACACATACGCACAAGCAGGCGTCTCAACTGACTATGTTCGATTGATACTCTTTCTTTTTTCATTGATCGGGGCAGCAAAGAAGTGGTTAAAGGCTGAAAAGCCTGGGTCTATCACTACTTGGGATGCTTTAGCTAGGAAATTTTTGGCTAAATTCTATCCATCTACCAAACACAGCTAGAATAAGGAGTGAGATTATGTCTTTTCGACAAAGAGATGGAGCATCCTTGTATTCAGCCTGGGAAAGATTCAAGTCATTATTGAGAGATTGCCCGCACCACAACCAGTCGAATGAGGTGTTAGCCCACACTTTTGTTGAAGGTTTGAATGCTCATACCAAGATCGTGGTGGATGCAGGAGGCCAAGTCTTGGCCTTGAATTTTAATAAAATTTATGGATTACTGGATAAATTCTCTCAGAGCGATCCTTACTGGCAGGGTGATGGTAGAGCTCCAAGTCAAAAAGCTGCTAGAGTAATTCAATGGTTTCAGCATTGAATGCAAAGATGGATGCCATAGCTGACCAAATCAGCAAGCTAGCATTGCCACCAACTCAGCAACAAGTTCAATCAGTTAAACAAGTGCAGCAGTTTCAAAGTTTTTGTGAGGTATGTAGACTAGATCATGCTACTAGTGTTTGCCCCTCCAATCCAGAGTCAGTTTATTACGTGGGAAATCAAAATAGGTCTCAGGAACAGAATCAGAACCAGTTTGGTAATAGCTATAATCCTAATTCACGGAATCATCCTGGTTCTCTTGGAGTGATAACAAGGCTGCACAAGGTAATACGAGATCTCAGAATAACTACCATAATTCACATCCTCAGGCTCAACCACAACAATCCAGTAGTTCACTTGAAGATTTGATAAAGCAGATGTTGGCAGGCCAGCAGAGAATTATAGTTGATAACGCAGCTCAGGCACATGCCATAAAAGATCTTACTACTGCTAAAAAAGACCTTGAAGCCAAATGAGGCAGTTAGCTGGAGCACAAAATTCTAGACCACATGGAGTACTTCTTGGTGATGTTGAATCGAATCCAAATCTAAAGGGAGTTGAGCACTGTCTTGCTATAACTCTAGTTAAGGGTGAAGAGTTGATGGCCAAAACTGAGGAGAAGGAGCAACTTAAAGCAGCGGAATTAGAAAAAGTGGAGAAAGTAAAGAAGAAAGAAGAGAAAAAGGAGGCACCTCTACCGCCCCCATTATTCCCACAGAGACTTCAACCATCAAAGGATATGGCTCAATTTCAAAAATTTGTGAGTATGATGAAAGAGCTTCAGGTCATGTGTTTGAACTGATAGCGTCATTTGTGAAGTTCCTAAAAGGAATTCTAGTTAAGAAGAGAAAGCCACAAGAGATTGTTACAATCGAGTTGACGGAGGAGTGTAGTAAAATCCTAAGTAAATTACCTCCAAAACTTCAAGATCCGGGGAGGTTTACTATTCCTTGCACTATTGGTGGTCATAATATTTCTGGTGCACTGTGTGATCTGGGGGCTAGCATAAATCTCATGCCTCTGTCTGTCTATAAAAGGTTAGGCCTAGGAGAAATCAAGCCTACTTCAGTTACTCTTAAGATGGCGGATGGATCACTCACTTGCCCCGATGGTAAGGCGGATGATGTGTTGATTAAAGTTTGAAAGTTTACATTCTCTGCTGATTTTATTATTCTAGACTATGAAGAGGATCAAGAAGCTCCAATAATTTTGGGAAGACCATTCCTAATCACCTCGAAGGCAATCATTGACATGGAACTTGGGGAGATGATTGTTAGAGCGTATGAAGAAAATGTTACTTTCAAGGTTTATAACGAAAAGGATCACATGGCTAAGTTTGAAGCGTATTCTTTGACAGAATGTGTCTGGCAAGAATATGAAAGTAAGAGGTGTTTGAGCGTGATGTAGAACAAGGTAGCCACGATACAATAATTGACAAGTTGAAGGAAAATTCACCTAAAGGAAAGAAGAAAGCAAAAGTTCGTCATAAGAAGAGGAGACGTAAATGCTGGAAGCGAGCTTAAAAGTGTTGTTGTGCCACGACGTTAACTAAGGTGCTTCTCGAGAGGCAACCCGAGCCTTGTATGTAAAACGAAAAAAAAATAAAAAATAAAGTAAATAAATAGAAAAAGAAAAATGCAAAAGAGAGTCGTGCCGCGAGGTTAAATCAAACTCTAGTTGGGAGGCAACCCATTTTTTATTGTTTTAGTCGTTTTTATTTATATAGTATTACATAGTTTTTTTAATTATTTTTGTAGGGCTCGGGAAGTTCGGATTGCGAATCATGAATTTGAAACAGTTGGAGAACCTCTAGGCGAGAAGTTGCATAATGGTGGAATCTAAACACTTAGAAAATTTGGTTTAGAATATACTGGAGGAGGCCCCGAAGAGGTACTCCGCATCCAACATCGCGTGGAAATTATACTTCAGAAATTTGCTTAGCAGCAGCTTAAAGCGAGGCTCTCAAAATCGCTGAACCAAAACAGTAGCTCCAGATTTTTCTGAAGCGGTGTCTGAAGCGTCGCATCCTGCAGTGTGGCCTTCGATTCTTATGTTACTTAGAAGATTTTTGATAAGAATTCTGCCCAGAAACTGTTGCGCGTCGCCCTCAGTTCCGCATGGACTAACAGAATCCTCCAATTTAGCCGACGCTTTCAGCATGCGTCGCTTCCATGTCAACTTCCAAGAAAGTAAATTTTTGTGGGTCAACCCAGTTTTACCATTTGACCAGTCATGTTTTTATACGTAAAACACATTCCTCTCTCTCCTGTTTTGTACGTAAGACACCAGGAACAAAAGAAAATAACTAACCAACAGAACGATCTTAATAGCAATTCGATCTTTCGTCTCTTCCCTGCTTCAGCTGCTGCTGGTACGTCTGCTCCCCATCGTTCTCTCTCTCTCTCATCTTCATACTGCTACTCATCGATGACAGTCCCTTCGTATCTACTGTAGATGAAAAGTTGTGTTTATATGTATGGTGAATTTTGTGAGTTCTGTTGCTTCTGCGATAAACCCTTGTTGGGTTATGCTTGGTATCTGTTGAAGTGATCTCCCATGAAAAATTTTTGAGGGTTCTTCCGCTCCAAATGTCTATGAAATCTGCGCATAGAGAGTATGCTCGCAACATGTTTGATAAAATGCCTAAGTGACGTATAGTTTCAATTTTATGAAATCTTGAGTAGCGAACAGAATAGTAGGCATAATAGGAGGCAATATGATGATCCATGGATAAGAATTGATGGCCTTTGATTGAAAATTGCATTAAACATGATCATATAGATGCCATTGGATAATGTCGCCCATAACAAGCGCCGAGTCCTGACCTTCCCGCTATCCTCGTTTATTAGTTAGTTTTAAATTAGTTAATTAGTTTTACTTCCATTATAATATAGGACTAAGAGTGGGGTCGTTACGACGCCCGTTGATTCCTGTATGTGTAGCCACATGTTCTGCAGGTTTATGCTATGTCGAGCTCAAGTGTGGGGTGTTGCACCCCTTAATGCCTTAAAATGATGACATGTTGGAGGAAGTTTGAGTACCCCTTGCTCTACGGGCGCTTGGTGGGTTCGTAATGGAGATGGTGCCACTGCTAGCGCCAAAGGCTTTGTCATTTAGCCTTCAGGGAAGTTTCTTTTACTCTAGCACTTTATTTTTCTCGCATTGAGGACATTGCTTAGTTTTAAGTGTGGGGTGGGGGAACTTCCATTTTTTTTTTTTTTTGAGGTTATGGATGATTATACTTTTAGGAGTTTCTTTTAGCAATTTTTATTTTTGTCACTTGACTTTATTTTTATTTTTTTCTTACTTTAATATATAAAAAAATGAAAAAATAGAAAACTAATGAAAAATTCAAAAACTATTTTCTTTTTAGTTTTATTTAGGGGTACATGTCATCCGCCCCATAGTTTTTCTTATAGCCTCGGTTCTTTTCCATGGGTAGACCTTTGAACCAGGTAATTTTTGTTTTTTTAGGAGTAGTATATTAGTAGTTAGTAAAGTAATTTTTAGGAAAAATAATAGAATGCTAGGTGCCTTTGGTTTGTTTGATACCGGTGGATTTAGACTTGAGCATTTGCTATTTGTGAACCCCTTCTGGTTTTAAAATTGTGATGCATGCCTAGAAAAATTTGAATGACCCTCTTGAGACGCTTAGGTTCAACTACTCGACTATTTTGTGAACTATTGTGCCTTAGTGCTTAAATTTCCAGAGTTGCACCTTATTTGCTTGAACCGAGAGTTGGAATGAAACCGTCTTGAGTGAACTATGTGCCATGTGTGTTGTGAGGTATCCCTTTTATGTTCCGTACTTGCATATTGATGTCTAGAACTTGCCCCGTATGTGTTCAAAGCGAA
The DNA here is from genome assembly GCA_037355625.1 of Petunia x hybrida. Classification (NCBI taxonomy): domain Eukaryota; kingdom Viridiplantae; phylum Streptophyta; class Magnoliopsida; order Solanales; family Solanaceae; genus Petunia; species Petunia x hybrida. Next base: position 7,058,885 of record JBBBVM010000057.1, on the reverse strand, counting down.
ATCCTAAGTTTGCTCTAGTCGGGAGATGATACAGGCGTTCTTTTGATAAGCCCTTTTAGCCTTGATTAGCCTTCCCGTTGATTACCCTTATTAATCCCTTTTGAGCCTATTGACCTTTTTGTTGGCACCCACATTTCAAGCCAATCCCTTTTGTTCGTAATTGTCTTCTTTTTGAACCCTTACTCCTTTGAGCATTTTAATTGAGAAGAATGGAAAAAAAATTGAAAGTGATGTATTAAATTTCTTAGGGAGGTAGTCACTATTTTATCCATATTTATCCTACCTGTCCTTTAGCCTACATTACAACCCTTAAAGTCCTATTTAATCCCGATTAGAGTGAACTTATATTAGTGGAGTCCTACACTACGGGAAAGCCTATGGTACGTTGTGTGTGGCACGTGAACTTCTTTTTGAGAGCGAGTGAATTCTTCCTATATTATGTCCCTCATTATTCTTGAAATGTATTCTTTGTGTGATATTCGGGATGCTCTCTTGATTATTTTTGGTGAGGGCACATAATTTGCGCGAGATAGATGAAGTTATTGACTTCTTGGTTGAGTGAATGTGTATGACTTTGTAGAAGCTTGGTTTCATTAAGTCGATTTTTGAGATTGAGATGTCTTGAGTCGGTTGTTCTAGTGTTTTGTAATGTGATGAGTTTTTGGCATGTTGAGGGTCACATGGTATGTATATGCACTTGTCTAAGGGTCGGTATAGACCATAATCATAGGTAGACCTGTTCTATTGAGTGTTGGGATCTAGTTGGGAAATCAATTTTTTATTACTCGAGGACGAGCAAATGTTTAAGCATGGGGTGGTGATGTTTGGCAATATTTGCCAATTTTACCTTAATATTTCCTCGTATTTTGATACGTTATTCGTCCATTACATGGAATAACTGTGATTCTTGTGCTCACTTATCGTGTTTGTGATTTTAGGAATGGTTTGGATGAATTCGAGACAAGAAAAACCAAGTTGGAGTTAATGGGTACATTGGAAGCTATATTGAAAGCCCGACTTCCAAGAAAGCCCCGAAGAGTTGGAAGCTATACTGGGAGCAAGGCTTCAGAGATAGCTTTGGAGTTGGGAGATATAGTGGAAGCGGGGCTTCCATGGAAGCTTTGAGGCTGACGAAACACAAGTTTTCCCAACTAAATTAGGCTTTAGTTTAGCTTATCCTAGCAATTTGTAAACACAAACCTCATTATTTCGTTATTTTTAAGGGGGGTGCGATTTTGGGAGCAAGTTGTGAGTTCCTAACACATTGAACCAAGGGTTTAATTCCTTTATTTCATCTATTACAATCTTTCATATTTCTTCCATGAATTCTTGTGTTGTTATTATGAATATGGGTAGCTAAACATATCGTTCTAGGGTTAGAGCAAATACATGAAGGTTGATGTTTGAAAGTTGATTTCTACCTATTATTTTACCATTACGGATTGTATATTCTTTCTTGAGCCTATTTTTTTTTTTTGTTATTAGGGCCCGATAATTGAACACTATCTATGGTTTACAAATTGAACTCGACAGAGGGAACTTGTGAATGCAAATAAGAAAGAGTAGGGCTTGATTGTGAACCTGAGCATCAGGGAATCGATTTGCGGGTAGGATAGAGGATGAAAAAATTGCTCAACAATTTACAAAATCTTCTAACTTCTTTTCAGGAGTGGAAGATAGCCCAAATGACAGGACCCTAAATCCGGCTAGGCCGTGCAGGCACCCGACATCCTCCCCTAGACGCGTCGGGCGAACCCTTACCAATTAAATTAGGAATATAAATATAATTTAATTCATAAATAAGAACAAGACTTAGAAAAAGCACAGACATACTGATACCTCCAAGCTATACAAAAGAAATTACAGCTGACTACCCAACATACTAGGTTTAGGGTTACCCAAACTAGAAATCTAAGAGTACAGAAGAAGACAAATACCTCCTGAAGGAAGCAAAATGCAACTGAAATAATAAACATAAAACTGGTGGCCATCCGGAATAAAAGCTGGCTCACCCTAACAGCTGAAGTCATCGTCGCTCCTTCACAACGTGGCGAACTTGATCCTGGAGCGAACCTGCCGAAACGAAATAGATAGACAAAATCAAACAACAAATAAGGGTGAGTCAAAAGGACTCAATAAGTGGGGCAGACTAGCCACCTCAAAGAATAGGATAGCTAGCCAGGGAGAAAAAAAAAAGATAAACCAAATTTCTCTTATTTAAATTATAAAAAGGCAGAGCCAGGTAATAACTGGAAATACGTATGGGATCATAAACTCATCAACAACCAGGGACAGAAGATAGACAGAACATATAGGTATTTAAGTATTCCGAACATAATACTGTCGCGGCGTGCAACCCGATCCATATATTCATACTGTCGCGGCGTGCAACCCGATCCATATATTTATAGTGTTGCATCGTGCAACCCAATCCATATAAGTAAAGCATATAAATCAATTAAGGACACTAAATAGCCAGAAACGTATAGGCAAACTGAAATATGTCCACAACATGGTATACATGTCGTATACACAAAATACAGCACAATAGTCACACACTAGTTAGTATGCGGTTCAATGAGATGGGATGAATTCGGCATGATGCAATGCAGTCACATGTGCCTGATACCTTCACCGGCTCGGGACTCTCAACGATTACCGGGAAGTATATGAAATAATGACCCTTCACCGGCGCGGGACTCTCATCGCCAACCGGGAGGTATATGCAATAATGACCCTTCACCGGCTCGCGACTCTCATCGATTACCGGGAAGTATATGCAATAATGACTCTTCACCGGCGTGGGCATTAGGGAATCGATTTGCGGCTTAGCTAATTATAGAGTTCTTTAATGCATGCATGTGATTTAATTCCATAGAAATATCGACATTAGAGTAGCTTGCATAGGCTCGTGAAGAATCGACAGGTTTTCACGAGTATAATTAACCTGTTAGTTAGCAATCTAGGAAATCAAGAAGTAGAATCAACTGGAAAACTCAACTGGATTGTTTGTAGCTCTGACCCTGGACCGTTTCTCTTTTATTAATAACAACCTATAATTTGCTCTCTATTACTTAACTTCAATTACTCGTGTTTAATTACTGTTTTAGTTAGTAAAAATCTCAACCATCATTGAAAAAAGATCCCTGAATAGTTTTTAGAAAATTGTTTGCTAGGATTCAGTCGTAACAATAGTCCTCATGGGAACGATACTCACTTATCATTTTATTACTTGTCGACCACGTATACTTGCGTGTGCGTTTGGGAGCAACAATGAACTCCTTTAATGAGAATTGCTTAAAATATTCTATCTGCGGTAATTAGGCTCTAAAACTTCTCCCTTTTTAATTTCTTTTCTCAAAAGAAAAATATAATATTTTGCGACACTCCATCCTCCCATCACAATCGAAAAAGCAAGCGTCATTTTCTAGTTAGAAGACCCACTCTCACATAATAGAGGACACATAAATCATATTTAAAATTCAGGCCAAAATTTGTTGTGAGTTATGCGATGTACTTTTCAAATAAATGAGTTCATTTAATGTGGTATGTCAATAATATGTGAAGCATCAAAATCGAATGCGCTTCCTATTCCATTCATTTTTTTCACAATAGAATTCGTCAAAATGTTAGGCTCATTTTAATTCCACTTTGATTTAAAGATTATAAACAGGGGGTAAAACTGTTTGAACATGTAGTTTTTTTTTTTCTTTTTTTTTTTTTTTTTTGCTAAAGGTTTGAACATGCAGCTGATGTTAGCATTTATCAATGTCAACCAAATAATGTAGCTGCTGATTATAAGTTTTCTCCCCTAACGATTGAGAGTTTGCAAAAGAGAAAGAGAGAGGAGGGGGAGGGGAAGGGGAAAGGGAGGAGATGAGGGGGTCATGTGTTATCCACGAAAGAATTTGTGTTGGTTTAATTCGGGTTAGGTCAATAAATCGTATTTGTAACATCGTTAACAAGCAATTCGTCGTATCAAGGTTGCGAGATTTTTTAGATAGTAGAAGATAAAGGTAAGAACTCAAGAATAACGAAAAAGTAAAGTGGTATTATTTATTTTTTGAATGAGTTTACAAGATGGCTACAAAGCTATTTATAGCCGATTATGTGTAAAGATAATTAATGCACTAACTAAATCATCATAGTCATTTCCCCCACGTTCATGATCATGACTTACTCATGATTATACCCATTAAATGCTGAATTAATGGGTGACTGTTACGAGGCCATTTATCTCATTGAAGTGTAACCATTTTTCGAGGTGCAATCTCCTCACCTCGGGGAGTCGAGCTCTCTTTCGCCAAGGTGAACATCTTCCGAGGCAAAATCGTGACCCCCGGGTCAACACCTCGAAGGGAAAGTTTTACGCTTCGGTGATAATTCAACGAGTTCCCACTGATACACATCTCGAGCTATGCATTGAAGTGCCACGTGTACAATTGAATATTTACCCAATACAGAATTGATATTGTGCATGCGAAGGCGATTTTAATTTCTAAAATACTCATGCTTGCACGTAATCAAATAGAATACTTTCAGATATGTTTTAGCTGCCATCCAATCATTCATTAATCATATGATTGTATGACATTTTTCAGGTGTTCATATCTAAATCTTGACTCGTTAGTATCCTTGAAATTATGATTAAATTAAAAAAAGAAAAAAAAAGGAGGATAGTTAACTCATGTACGTGGAGCATGACTGATAAGCCACTATTCATCGATCTCATTAAGGTCATCATCCTAAATCTCTCCTATCATAGATCCACTTCAGCTCTCCAATTGTGGTAATACGAGAGGCCAACATTCAAGTCAAACACTCCTCCGATTTGTATGCACAAAGTTACCCAAGTACATGCATAGTCGTACCAGTTTTATAAGGGGAATAAGGCAGAAAAGATAACAATATTTTCTAATATTTCCATGTGAGGAGGAAATGCTAGACACGTGTTCAAATTTTCAGGGTCATCCAAAAATATTAGGGCTCCACTAGGTTTGCATTTTGTTAGATCACCACATACAAGAAGAAAAGGTGTTGGCATGATATACCCTTCCTGGCCGTGATTAAATTAGCTAGCCTAGGTTGCAAAGATATGATTGAAATTCCCAATCATGCTGGGAAAAAAACTTATCATCATAAGCTCAATTATTTGAGACATTGACAAATATTGCTAGCGTCATAATTTTGCTCAATGATCGGATAGTTCCAATCTGTTGGAATCATGAAATATCAAAGATGAACTAAAGTCTTTCATTGAGAAAAGGAATTAAAGAAAGCAGCGGACTTGGAGGATTATAAGAAATAGGACACTTTCAGGCACCCGTCAGATATTTGACCTTTGTTAGGAAAGTCTTATATAAATGGCCCCGGAAAGATTAGATTTTTTATTAGCAAAGACCTGATGATTGTCATGAACTTTCCTTTGGAGGCCGCCATCAACTTTTTATGAGGGGGTCCATTTTGTAAGACTTTTCTTGAGGTTAAAATTGTAGCAGCGACACCAAAATTGTCTATTTTGTACAAAAGCTTCAGAGCTTAATTGAAAAATTTAAGAACACCAAGGTTACTACTGCAAAGTCAGCTCTTAACGGACGAGTTTAGGGGTATGTTTGGTAAAGTAATTGATTTTCTTGCTTAATTCTCTTTTTTTTTTTTTTTACCCCAAAGCCACTATTGTGTGGGAGGTTTAGGCAGACATCCCGATCTGTGTATTATAACACAGAAAGAGTACATGAAAGAGGATATAAACCTAACCTCGAACAAAAAATAAAGAATATTTTTAATGAAAAGTGAAGTTTCTTCTGTGCGCCTTGATCCGATCGAAAGACAAGTCGGCTATTGATGTCATTCTTCAAAAAAGTTTTTACTTGCAAAAGAAAAGTTAAATCCTGTGTGAAAAATGAATTTTTCACTGTACGCTCCCAAAGTTAGCTAAGTAGTCAGCTGTAAAATTTATCTCTCTATGATAATTATAAAAAAAGAAATACCTACTTTTAATTCTAAAATCTCTTGATGATATGTTTGACTTGCCATGGTAAGTCATGTGTCCCATTGATCATTCCAATGATGAAGAAGGACTCTGATTGAACTGTAACATCTGGATATCCCATGTTAATACACAACTGAACTCGTATAAGCATTACTTGAGCCTATGCAACATTATTAGAACTTACCCCAAAAGAAGGTGCATAGGCCGCTACTAAGAAAACATCTATTTTCCGATGGTCGATTCCGTCAGAATATAGTAAAAAAATATTTTTTTACCTATCTCTGGCGAAATTCCATCAGAATATAATAAAAAAATAATTTTTTTAATAATCTCCGACGGACACCCGTCGTAAACAATAATAAATATATATTTTTTTTTTGTCAGAAAAATGAGATTCTAGCAAAAATATGGTCATTTTTCGACGGAAATCCGTCAGCAACTATGAATTTCTAAAAAAATGATATTTTTTCGATGGAATTCCGTCGAAAATACACGTAAACCTGCACATAAATTGTTAGATACTAGGTACATCACCTCTCAAATATCAAAATAGGGTTTTTCAACCGTTCAATATTCACAACATAACCATAACTTACAAATCCACGTCTACACGCTATCAAATAAAAGTCAAGACTTTAAAATATAAATCTACACAATTCAACAACAAGTGTTCAACTCTAAACAACATAAACTTAAAGTGTACAAGTCTAAACAATTCTAAAGGCAAATCTAAAGATAACATAACCAAATCCAAGTCACAACATCCAAACACATCAAATAAACACAAGCAAATATTAAATCTACCCAGTTCCATCGGAGTCACGGCCATCGGGTGCATGAGAACGCTTGTCCATCATGAACTATTTCACCATATCCTCTAACTGCGCCAGTTTAGAACGGTCTGCCTTGAGTGCTAAGTGATTTGCCTCTTTCTCTTTCTTCAACCTTTCTATTTCTCCGCACAATTCAAGTACATCTTCTTGAGCATAGAAGAAGAAGAAGAGCAAGTACTAACGACACCAATTCACGAAGTAGCTTTGTAACGTCGTGATCGAAAATCTGTTGTAGCCACCATCCGCCTCAATGACTAATGAAGTAACTTCTTTAGGAGTGGGTTGGGTTGAGCTACCACCAACCTCGGATCCTTGACTTTGAACCCAATCTTGCTCAGTCGCTTTATAGTTATTCTGAAATAAAATTGAGGATAAGTATTGTTTCTTTATGTTAAACAAAAGAAGCTTGATTTTAGTATCTTACATATGTCATTTCTACATGAGGCATGACTCATCCGACCTCATGACCTTGATCGTCTGTTAATACATGGAATCTTTGGAAAAACTCAATATCACTCTTAGGTCCATGTTCATTTTCCTACAAAAAAGAATGCAGTTAGATAAAATACAAAAGACAATTAATTATAGTTAAAAAAAATAGAAACTTAACAATCTCATTTGATGGGTCTCTAAACTAACAGAACCGCCAATGTGCAACGAGCCACATTTCTCTGAGACTCGGGCTTTCTTTCCTTGTTCTCTTCTTTTCTTGTATTCTTCACTATCCTAAAGCTTAAGAAGTTTCGTTCATGCACAATCATACATCCAAAGGGGCTTAATCATTTTCTATCGGGATTCATAATTTAGACCTTTCAGTCAATCTGCTACTTTTCCCTCAAAATTTGCGCGCATTCTAAGATCATGCTCCGGCTTATAAGTACACTTTAATAGAAATAATTAATAATATACATGAAAAGTTACACTTAGATAAACAATATACCAAAATAGCTCGTTTATACCTTAAACATATCAAACATTTTATCTCTGACATCGACTGGTATAACTTCGCAGCTATTACACTTTCTTAAAAATGTGCTTGTATAGATGACACAACCAGAGGCTTTAGACTTTTCTGATGGATTAAACCTGTATGAAATATAACATAAGTAAACATATATATTCAATAGTTAAAAATTAACAAAAATAATATTGCTTACCCACTAAGGCCACTAGTCTAGATAAGCAGCCTCCTACAAGTGTCAAACGATCCAATCTCACCAGTAGCAGGAGCAAGAGCAGAACCCCATTTCTGACTACCAGCTCGTACAACTGTAGTACGGATAGAGAAAATGGTGATGTAGTATTGCCAACAGGCAACCCAAAAACAGTGGGAGTAGAAAATGATGGGGAATGAGATGTATATGGACTAGATGACACACCATGCAGACGAACAATAGGAGTAGGCATAAAGTGCATGTCATGGCCCGGTGCAGGCATAGACTGATAGGAGTGGCCTAGTGTAGGCATAGACTGGTACAAGTGTCTTGGTGTAGGCATAGACTGATAGGAGGGGCCTGGTGCAGGCTTAAACTGATAGGAGGGGCCAGGTGCACGCATATGCTGAAATACTGGAGAAGTCAGGGGAAAATCGACAAAAGTAGGCTGATATGTACCTAGCTGAGCAGCTAGCTGAGAAGTAGGAATCAAGGAAGGAATATGAGAGGAAGCATGACAACAAGAAGAGGATAAAGTATAACCCATAGCACGAGATAACTTGCCTTTTCCCTTCTTCCCCCTAGATACCATCTCTGCAATAAAAACACAATTAATAAATGTAAAAAAGTTATAAAATACATTAATCAAGTATAAAATACAAAAAGCATGAAATACATTAAAACTACCTAAGATATTAATCATCATCTCTTGCTTCAGCTTCATCAACTAATTCTTCATGACTTGTTTTATTTTCATCAATAAATTCTTCCTCCTCGTTTGCATAGATGTTCATTCTCCTAAATTATTTTGATTTCCTCCGCATAAATGTCTTCACCCTGATGCAACTCATTGACTAATTCCTCATCCATCATTTCTTGAACACTTAAAATGTCATTTTGGTATGCAACATCTAATATATCCTCAACTTCCACTCTTCCCACCAGCTTAATTTTTATAACTACCCACCAATTGGCTTTAGCCTTGGATTTGGATTTATTCTTACACGGTGGATAAGGAATGTAGTACACTTGTTCCACATTTTGAGCAATGATAAATGGATCATAATGTCCATACGTTCTTTTGTGATTGACTTCAACTAATTTATAATGTGGGTCTATGATGTTTGGCATTTTATGCCTATATTTCCTTAATGTTTCTTTACGTTTGGATACTTTATTCGCTCGTTTTATGGTTTATGAATGTGGTTTTACACTGATTTTATGTCGTGCGTGTGTAGGTTGTTACGCAGTACATTTGGAGCTTTTAGGAGCTTGATTGAGCAAGAATTGATTGGATGTTGATTGAAGATTGGATTGAGCACATAAAGGCACGACACGAGGCGAGTTTCGGACCAAGGAAGTGCAGTTTTGGCCTGGCGCCCTAGCCCACGCGCCGCGCCCTCTACCGCGCGCAGTGGCTAGGCGTGGTTTCCCATGCGCCGCAGGGCCAAGGCGTGCAGATTGTGACGGGTTCTGTCTTGGGCAGCGCTTTACGAGGCGCGGGGCGCCCGTTATAGCGCCCCTGAGTGGATTTTTATTCCTATTTCATCTAGGATTGGGTCTAACTTATTACTAGGTGTTTGTAAACTCTATAAATACTCTTTTACTTAGTTTTTGAGAGGAGTTCAGACCTTGGAGCAAATTGGAGAGATCATAACATCAAGAACAAGGGTTTTTCTTCCTTCCATTAATCTATTACATCATTATTTCATTATTTCATCAATTCCTTGTGTTGTTATTATGAGTATGCGTGGCTAAATCTATCGTTCTAGGGTTAGAGTATTACATGAAGGTTGATTGTTTGAAGATTGATTCCCATTGATTGAATCCCATAACGGGTTACTTATTCTTTCTTGATTTCACTTGTGTAATTGTCAGGGCCCGACGGCTTAAGAAGGCTGCGGTGAGAATGAGAATCACGCATTATCTATGGTTTTTAGATTGAACTCGAAAGAGGGAATTTAATTACGTAATAAGAAAGAATAGGACTAGTTTGTGAACCCGGGCATCGGGGAACCAATTTGTGAGTAGGATAGACATATACTTGCTCACCTAGTTTAACTAATTACAGAATTCGTTAATGCGTGCACGTGATTCAACCCATAGACATATAGGGATTGGAGTAGCCTGCATAGACCGTGAAGAATCGAAAGGTTTTCACGGGTACATTTAATCTGTTAGTTAGTAATCCAGGATTTAAGAAGTGGAATCAATTGGATACATCAACTGGATTGTTCGTAACTCTGACCCTGGACCATCTCCTTATTACTGATAACAACCAACTTTTGCTCCATTGCTTGAATTCGCTTTTACCCTCTTAATTACTGTTCTTTAGTTAATAAACTCATCACTATTGGAAAAGATCCCTGAATAATTTAAATAAATTGTTTGCTAGAACTCAGTCTGCATAGTCCTCGTGGGAACGATACTCTATTTATCACTTTATTACTTGTCGACCGCGTATACTTGCGTGTGCGTTTGGGAGCAACAAGTTTTTGGCGCCGTTGCCGGGTATCGAACCCGGGTCACCCGCGTGACAGGCGGGAATACTTACCACTATACTACAACGACGTTGCCGGGGACTAAATAAAGCAAGAAATAAAACTCAAATAATTGACTGAATTCTTTTTGAATAGTTTATTACTTGCTATTCAGGTTTAATTTTTGTTTTGAGTTTTGTGCTGTTTCAAGTATTAGGTCCTGCTTGATCTTTACCTACAGGAATGGCAGAAGAACAAGCTTTAGCTGTGCGGGATGTTGCTCTCCCCAGCCTGGAGGGAGTAGCATCGAGCATAGTTAAGCCCGCCATCACCGGGGGCTTTGAGATTAAGTCCGGCATGATTCAGGTTCTGCATGTGACTGGACAATATGGTGGATTACTTCATGAGGATCCGCAGCAACACATTCAGAACTTTCTGGAGATCAGTGATACTTATACACCAGCGGGTGTTCCTACTGATTATGTTCGCTTGACGTTGTTCCCGTTTTCACTGATTGGGACAGCAAGGAAGTGGTTAAAGGCTGAAAAGCCTGGGTCTATCACTACTTGGGAGGATTTGGCTAAGAAATTCTTGGCTAAGTTTTATCCGTCTGCCAAGACAGCCCGGCTGAGGAGCGAAATTATGTCCTTCAGACAGTTAGAAGGAGAATCCTTGTATTCAACCTGGGAGCGATTCAAAGCTTTATTGCGAGATTGTCCACACCACAACCAATCCAATGAGGTTGTTGCACACATTTTTGTTGAGGGGTTGAACCAACACACTAAGATTGTGGTTGATGCTGCTGCTGGAGGCCAAGTACTGGCCTTAAATTTTGATCAAATTTATGATTTACTTGACAAGTTTTCGTAGAGCAATCCTGATTGGCAGGAAGATGGTAGAGCTATTACGCAGAAACCTGCAGGGGTACTTCAGTTAGATGCAGTTTCAGAGCTAAGGGCGAGGATGGATGCTATTTCCAATCAAATTAGCAAATTAGCTCTGCCAAAGGCTCAGAAACCAGTGGCTCCAGTGCAACAACTCCAGAGCTTTTGTGAGGTTTGTGGTCAAGACCATGCTACAGAGGTTTGCTCCTCTAATCCAGAGTCAGTTTATTACGTGGGTAATCAAAACAGGCTGCAGGGTCAAAATCAGTTTGGTAATGGTTATTATCAAGGTAATACGAGAGCCCCGAATAATTACCACCCACTTCTACCTCCACCACAGCAGGTTAGCTATTCAGTTGAAGAGATGTTAAAGCAGTTGATGGCGGGCCAGCAGAGAATGATAGCTGATACTGCAGCCCATGCAGTGGCCATACAAGATATTGCCAATGCTCACAAGAACCTAGAGCACCAGTTGGGGCAGTTGGTGGGAGAAATAAGCACTGTGAAAAAAGAGCCTGAACAATGTCTTGCAGTGACTTTAATAGAAGGTGGAGAGCTGATGGCCAAGTCCGAGGAGAGAGCTGAAATAGAAAAAGTTGAAAAAGTGGAGAAGGTAAAGAAGAAAGAAGAGAAAAAGGAGGCACCTCTGCCACCTCCACCATTCCCGCAGAGACTATTACCATCGAAGGATCTGGCCCAGTATCAAAAATTTGTGAGTATGTTGAAAGAACTTCAAGTTAATATTCCTTTGACTGATGTGTTTGAATTGATGCCATCCTTTGTGAAGTTCTTAAAAGAAATTTTAGTACAGTTGAGTTAGTTGAGGAGTGTAGCACAATCTTGAGCAAGCTACCTCCAAAACTTCAAGATCCTGGGAGGTTTACTATTCCTTGCACCATTGGAGGGCATAATATCATTGGTGTATTGTGTGATTTGGGTGCGAGCATAAATCTCATGCCTCTGTCTGTGTGCAAAAGGTTAGGGCTAGGAACAATCAAGTCCTCTTCAGTTACTCTTAAGATGGCGGATGGATCACTCACTCACCCTGATGGTAAGTTGGAGGATATGTTGCTAAAAGTTGGTAAGTTTACATTCTCTGCTGATTTTGTAGTCCTAGATTATGAAGAGGACCGAGAAGCTCCAATCATTTTGGGGAGACCATTCTTAGTCACCTCGAAGGCAATTATTGACATGGAGCTGAGTGATATGACTGTTAGAGCGCATGGAGAAAAGGTTACTTTCAAGGTTTATAATGAGAAGGAGCACATAGCTAAGGTGGAAGAGTGCTATATGATTGAATGTGTCAAACAAGAAGATGGAAGTAAACCACATGTGAAGTTGAAGATGGGTTCTCTCAAAGAAGGGAAGAAAGCAAAGGTTCGGCGTAAGAAGAGAAGACATAAATGCTGGAAGTGAGCTAAAAGTGTCGTCGTGCCACGACGTTAACTAAGGCGCTTCTCGGGAGGCAAACCGAGTTTGTACTCGTATTATTTCATTTATAGTGTCATGTAGTTGTTGTTTCTCCTTGGATTGCAGGTTCATGTAATGTCGAGGCTCAGTGTGGGGTGCCCTCACCCTTGCCTAATATTGATGACCTGAGGAGGGAAGTCTGAGTACCTCATACGATATGGAAGCTTGGAGGATGCTAGCACCAAGGACTAGAATCTTCAGGGAAGTTTTCTTTACCTTACACTTTCTTATTTTTAGCACTGAGGACAGTGCTTAGTTTAAGTGTGGGGTGGGGGAACTACCCTTTATCTATTTTTGAGGTTAGCGATGCATGTACCATAGGATTTTTGTTTTGTCACTTGACTTTATTTTTATTTGTTTCTTGCTTTAATATATGGAAAAAAAAAATTAGAAAACCAATGAAAAATTCCAAAAAGATTTTCTTTTTAGTCTTTATTAGTGGTACATGTCATCCACCCCGTGGTTTTTCTTATGACCTCGGTTCTTTTCCACGGGGAGACCTTTAAACCGGGTAGTTTTTTTATTTTTAGGATTAGGATAGTTAGTATAGGTGACCCTAGACAAAGGAAAGAGGTAGAATGCTAGGTGTCTTTGATTTGTTTGATACCGGTGGACTTGAACTTGATTGCATGTGCTATTTGTGGTGTCCTTGGATTTTAATTTGATGCATGCATAAAAAAAATTTTGGAACGACCCCCTTGAGATGCTTGAGTCCGCTTGCTTGACTTGATTGTTAACCTTTGTGCATGAGTGCTTAAATTTTCACAAGTTACATTCTAGATGCTGAGTTGAGAGTTGTTGATGGAACCTTTTTGTGTGGACCGTGTGCAATGTGTGTTGTGAGGCATGTTCTTGTTTAATCCATGTTGCATATTAATGTCTAGAACTTGCCCCGTGTGTGTGCAAAGCGAAATCCTAGGTTGGCTCTAGTCGGGAAATGATACAAGGCCTTCTTTTGATTTGCCTACCCTTACATATATACCTTGGAAAAAAAATTATTGTTGTGATTCCTTTGACCCTTTTTTTGTTGGCACCCACACCCCGAGCCTACCCATTTGTTCTAAATTGACTCTTTTGGCCCTTTACTCCTTAAGCACTTTATTGATATTGTGTTGTTATTTTGGAGTTGTGGTTGGATTTTGGGAGGTTTTTGAGTGGAACTAATGAAGGGGAATAATTGTAAAATTTGTGAAGTAGTGAAAAGCATTGGCAAGGTTGGATGAAATTGAAAAAAAGAAAAGAAAAAAATAGCAAAGTTGAAAAGAAAAGAAAAAGAAAAAAAATTTGTGAAAAGAGGAAATAAGAAGAGAAAAAGATATCCATTCCTTGCTAGTGTGTGCTTAATAGAAAAATGCTACTTGTGTGAAGGTGTATGTGTAGAAGTTGTTGATATGGGTGGCTTGATGAGATTTGTGCTTAATTAATTGTGATGTATTAAAGTGCTTAGGGAGGTAGTCACTATTACCATATGTATCCTACCCGCCCCTTAGCCTACATTACGACCTTTTTAAAGTCTTAGTTAATCCCGATTTGAGTGAGCTTACATTAGTGGAGTCCTACACTACGGGCAAGCCTATGGTACATCGTGTGTGACATGTGAGCTTTTCATGAGAGTGAGTGAATTCATTTGTTATTGTCCCCGTTCTATTCTTGATATTCATTGTTGTGTGTGATATTTGGGGGACACTCTTTTGCTTCATATTGGTGAGGGCACATGGTTTGCATGAAATAGGTGAAGTTGGTGGCTTCTTGGTTGAGTAGATATGTGTGATTTTGTGGGAGCATGGTTGCATTAAGTTGAGTTTGTGCATTTGAGCTATTTTGGGGGTGGTTGTTCTCATATTTTTGGTTTTGGTAAATTGTTGGCATGTTTGTGGATCCATAGTAGTCATGTGTGCATTGGTTCAATGGTCGGTATCAACCATAGTCATAAGCAGACCTGTTCTACCTAGGTTGGAAGTTATTTGTGATTGCTCGAGGACGAGCAAAGGTTCAAGTGTGGGGTGGTGATGTTTGGCATTTTATGCCTATATTTCCTTAATGTTTCCTTACGTTTGGATACTTTATTCTCTCATTTTATGGTTTATGAATGTGGTTTTACACTGATTTTATGTCGTGTTGTAGGTTGTTACGCAGTACATTTGGAGCTTTTAGGAGCTTGATTGAGCAAGAATTGATTGGATGTTGATTGAATATTGGATTGAGCACATAAAGGCACGACACGAGGCGAGTTTCGGACCAAGGAAGTGCAGTTTTGGCCTGGCGCCCTAGCCCACGCGCCGCGCCCTCTACCGCGCGCAGTGGCTAGGCGCGGTTTCCCATGAGCCGCAGGGCCAAGGCGTGCAGATTGTGACGGGTTCTGTCTTGGGCAGCGCTTTACGAGGCGCGGGGCGCCCGTTATAGCGCCCCTGAGTGGATTTTTACTTCCTATTTCGTCTAGGATTGGGTCTAACTTATTACTAGGTATTTGTAAACTCTATAAATACTCTTTTACTTAGTTTTTGAGAGGAGTTCAGACCTTGGAGCAAATTGGAGAGATCATAACATCAAGAACAAGGGTTTTTCTTCCTTCCATTAATCTATTACATCATTATTTCATTATTTTATCAATTCCTTGTGTTGTTATTATGAGTATGCGTGGCTAAATCTATCGTTCTAGGGTTAGAGTATTACATGAAGGTTGATTGTTTGAAGATTGATTCCCATTGATTGAATCCCATAACGGGTTACTTATTCTTTCTTGATTTCACTTGTGTAATTGTCAGAGCCCGATTATTACGCATTATCTATGGTTTTTAGATTGAACTCGAAAGAGGAATTTAATTACGTAATAAGAAAGAATAGGACTAGTTTGTGAACCCGGGCATTGGGGAACCAATTTGTGAGTAGGATAGACATATACTTGCTCACCTAGTTTAACTAATTACAGAATTCGTTAATGCGTGCACGTGATTCAACCCATAGACATATAGGGATTGGAGTAGCCTGCATAGACCGTGAAGAATCGAAAGGTTTTCACGGATACATTTAATCTGTTAGTTAGTAATCCGGGATTTAAGAAGTGGAATCAATTGGATACATCAACTGGATTGTTCGTAACTCTGACCCTGGACCGTCTCCTTATTACTGATAACAACCAACTTTTGCTCCATTGCTTGAATTCGCTTTTACCCTCTTAATTACTGTTCTTTAGTTAATAAACTCATCACTATTGGAAAAGATTCCTGAATAGTTTAAATAAATTGTTTGCTAGAACTCAGTCTGCATAGTCCTCGTGGGAACGATACTCGATTTATCACTTTATTACTTGTCGACCGCGTATACTTGCGTGTGCGTTTGGGAGCAACAGTCTATCCTTGTTTCTGTGTTGGATCAAACCACTTACACCGAAAGAGCACAAACTTTTTTTGGGCCAACCATGAAACTCTAGCTCTAAGATCCCGAGAAATGAGGGTTGCTCAGATGGTAAGCACCATTCACCTACATTCAAGAGGTTGTGGGTTCGAGTCACCGCATGAGCAAAAAGTGGGAGGACCACTATTTGTTCCAACAGAGGGGAAGAGGTGAGTTTAAAAAAAAAAAGTATAAAAAAAAAAAACTCGAAGATCTCATGGACCACGCTATCATGATCAATGTCTCCATCACCAGTGTCACCTTTCACCCACATTCCGTAATTATAGATTTTCTTCCCCATGGACCATTCTTTAGTATGAAACTTATACCCATTGACAAAGTACTTCGACATCCTTCTATACTTATATACATGCCCACAGCTAACTCACACAAAAATGATGCATATATGCCATTAGCTGGATTGTTTACCTATGTGTAGTTCATGAAAGTTTAGAAGTTTGATAATTCATTATATAATTTGTAATCTTTTTTCAGTTAGGCTGTAATTTAATGAAGATATACTTACATATTCTCTAAACCACCCTGAAATTTTTTCAGAAACACATCATGCCCAAATCAACTCACAAAGTAATTGCTAACATGATTCAAAATCTCATTAGTCAAAATAATAATGTTTGTATCTTGTATTTACGTTAAGCATACGATTTGAAATTTACCTATAAAATGGCCGGACATCCGAAAAATTCAACAATACATGTGTTGTAGCTACTTTTCTATCAAATTCAGTGAATGTTATCCTTGTACCATTTTTTAGTCCTCTGCCCGGATGATTGAATATGGAAAATTGTGGAAATAATGGATCATCGCTCTCGGCATTGTCATGTCGATTCAGCCTATTTCTCAAAGAAGACACATCATTCCCAAAATAATAGAACAAAAATGAGAAGCTTTTCTAGCAAGATAACTCTCACATATTGACCCCTCAATTCTATTTCTAATTTTCAGAATTTTCTTACACTTGCCAAGTCCTGCATAACACAATTTATTAAATAATTTGTAAAGAATAATTAAAAAAGATAGTGAGAAAATGATTGATTCTCATTACCTCTCAAAGGGAAACATCCATCTCGTATAAATAGGGCCTCCAAATCGTGCTTCTTCCACAAGGAGAATGGGAAAATTTTTTACTACATTGAAAAAACCAGGGGAAAGATCTTCGACATCTTAGTTGAGATTGTAGAAATATTACTTTCCATCAATTTAGGATTTCTTCCCTCAATTTGTTAAAACAGAAGTCTTTGAAAAATAAACTTGTCTCCGTGAGGGGTTTTCATACTTTATCAGGCAAGTCATTGAATGCAATTGTGAGCAAGTTTTCCATGAAAATATGACAATCGTGGCTTTTCATAGCAGTTAACTTGTCTTCTTTCATGTCAACATGTCTGAATAAGTTTGAAGCGCACCCATCGGGCATCCTCATATTTTACCCACTCACAAATCTTTCTAATCTCATCTAATTCGAATGTGAAGTTGTCCTTGGGTATTCGGACCTTGTTGCGGATGGGAGATAGGTGTAATTCAAGTCGCCTACAGTATTCCTGAACATCCAACCTTCCCTTCAAGTTATCATTTGTCTTGTTTTTTACATTCATCACAGTATAAAGACAACATCAAAATAATTTTTTTCAATGTGTATGGGATACAGATTGTGTCTAAAAAGATTATCCTTCCAATAAGGCAACTCCCAGAAGATGCTTTTTTTCGTTTAATTATGCGTAACACCAAAATTAGGTTTTCTATATGTATTCCTAAGTTGCCTTAGGATACTCCTTCACCTTAGCCCAAATTCCTTGTCCAGACAACCTTCGTGGAGGGTCATCAAAATCGGTCTGATTCTCTGGCAAGAATCGACGTTGACAATGTCACGCCCTAAAATTAACTGCAGCGTGAGAGGTTTACTTAAAGGCTCGTGACTGGTGTTCAAAAAGGTACAAATTATTTAGAGAAACTCGGAGTCGCCACTTGACATAGTTTAAGATGTGCCAAGTCACCAAAGGTACCTTGGAACACCTTTGACTCGTCTAATGGTCTGCGTTAGAGATTCGGGTAAGGTTCTCAGTTGACTCTCGGGAAGGTATTAGGCATCCTCGAGTCCTGTGCCGAGCACAGTTCTTTTATTGTCACGATTTTAATTTATTAAAATATGGTTGTTATCTTTTGCCGTTGATTTGAATTTATACTTTGATTAAGAAAATTAAAGTGTCATTCCTTTCCAACCTCACAGAGGACTGGACGAATTTACACTCTGACTCGTGATAAATCAAATGTATTATGCATCTCCAACCTCACAAAGGACTGGTCTATTTTAGAAGAATTTAATTAAACTTCAATGAGACTATTTTTTTTTTTTAAAAAATGAGTTGTATATTGCCCTTCTTTGTTACGCTTTGATTGTTGGACGAAAATTGTATCGAGTAACCCACGGGCTATACTTTAGAATAAATTGACCTTTTTTAATTTAAATAATTAAATTTTACCTAATAAGTAGATCACAAATCATATTTATCAATGCCTAATCAAGTGCTATTTCTTTTATTTATCGTTAAACCAACTCATGTAAGCATATATCTCGCAGCATTTATTTGTATTCGAAAAATCTATATATCCCTCTAACTCCAATGAATGGCTTGATCGCTTGCTTGAAAAAGTAGTAAAAAAAAACAATCACAATTGTATTAAATTGATTGGAGTTTTGGTCTTACTGGCCAACTACGTGCAACCAAACTCTGTCCAAATTTAAAATTTGCATTGCTAGTCCTCTTTAATTCATGTCACCTAATTTTAATGGGCTTTGAAAAAAATCAAATGTTAGCCTAATTAATTTGCCTACTGTCCAGTATATATATGAGACAACTAACGCAACTTTGCCATTGATGTCCTAATCTGCCTACCTAATTGCGAAGTCGTGAGCTTATTAGCTTGTTGATTTCAAACTCCGAACTATTAAATATGACTACTGCTCCAACACATATGGCTACGACTCAATTATTTCATGACAACGCTGACCCAAAAGGTTAAACATATTTTCAGCTTTCTATTTCTTTATTCTCATACACCTGTACTCATGACACTAATGTGATATAAGGACAGCAAACATGAAAGTATTTGACCATTTCAAATTATTTTTACTTCTAACACAGTAGCAAAAAAGTTATTATGCATGAGTAACAATTTTATATGGTCATACATTCCACTTTATGGCCTTTAAAAGGCTGAAATACAAACAACAAGTGTGCAAAGCTTAAAAGAAAAGAACATTTACCTATTGTGTAGACCTTTTGAGCCAAATAGCAATGTAGATTTTATATTCCAAATATTCAATGACCAGCAGCTTAATATGAAGGAAACCAACAGCAAAAGCTTGAAAGAAAAGCACAACACCACACTAACTGGAACAGCCCCTTTTTCCTCTATTTAAACCTTTAAAAGCTTAGATTTATGCTCCAAAATACCTTAGATATGAAGGTTTTTTTAGTTCTAAACCTATCTCTTAAACTTACTATATTTTTTTCAAGTATTTGCTCTCTATTTTTCAGTAAATTTCAGCAGGCAGATCTGTGTTAAATGAGGGCATTCAATGCCCTATTTATAGCTAAAAGTGAAGGCAAAGGGGTGGGGTGTAGACTTGTACAAAAGTACAAGCCCACACCCCTACACTTGAGTGTTTTTGGCTATTTTCAGCATAGTGGAGCAGCTGAAAAAATGACTATTTCAGCAGCCAAAACAGTCCTAAAAGCTGAAATAATACAAGTAGGGTCCTTTAAAAGGACCCCCAATACTCATTACATTAACCAGAAGGAAACTAGGACCAAACTAGACAACTAGATCAACTAAACTAACTAAAAACTGAACCAAAGGTCTCCCAGATTCCAAACTCAGTTAAAAGCCAACTAGACTACACATTTTATCACTTCTAATTTGGCTGAAGCAAACCAGGCCTCTCACAATTTAACAATGACATTAGAACAAAGCTTAGAGCCTCCTGTTTAACTACACAGACCGGCTTCAAATAATAAACAACCAAGGCAATATCATCTTCAACTCATTCAACTGGTGACAAGTTTAGCATACCAACAGAGTTTATGAATAACGAGAATAAGGCAGCAAAACGACAGGTACACACACACGTCGAACTCCAATGAATAAGGCAGCAACAATATATATTTTTTTACACACGATTCATGGATAAACATGAAAGAGTTGCTCCAAATGACATTCTACAGATTATACTACACAAACAGGGATTTCAATGACTAATGAAACGTTGATTTATTGCTAAAACAGTTTGTACACATTTCCCATAACTAAACACTACTATTTTAATCACTAAACATAGCCTAAACTAAACATGAAAAGAAAGGAAAAGGGGTTAGCATTTTTGTCTAACCGGTTGAAAGCAAATGGTCACAACCGATGTCTCTCTTTGTCTATGCCATCAGCACCACTGTCGCTGCTGCGCTTCGACTCCCACTGCCTCAACATCAACGCAGCTTCACTGCCTAATCAATGACAACAGCCCTCACCATCATCGCAGCTTCACTAAACAAAATTGACCACACGCCAATGCCAAATATCACAGCCTCTAAAAATCATTGTCATAGTATCACCATAACACATCCAAAACAGCCCCTCCAAGACATTTCATCCGCACCACCCATACACCATCGTCGCTCAATCAGAATCAATCACAGCCCCCCGTCATCATCATCAAAATCCCCACAGCCCCCAAAATAATTTCATCACAGCCCACCATTGACAAAACGAGAAGAAAAAAAAGAAGAAAGAAAACGAAAAGCAGTAAGGAAACGAGAAACAGACAAGAAGGGAAAGAAAAAAAAATGAATTTGGGAAACAGGGTATGGGATGTACATAGTGAAACAGATGAAGGATGAGAAGAAACGGAAGACTTACCGGAAAACTGGAAAGATGGCCGGAGTTTGAGTTTGGCCGAACTTTGAAACTCGATCTACAAAAATCCGCGGTGATTTTAAAGAAACCAAGTTGAGAAATGGAATGAGGAGGTCGAGATCTTTCCAACGGTATACTTTTTGTATTTTTTCGGCCACCGGAGGTGGTGGCCGGCAGCGGGACAACGGTGGTAGACGGTGGAGGTGCGGCGGCCTAGGCGATATCCGGCCAGCTGGGAAAAAATTGACAGAGTTTGGCTAAGTCTCATGGGACTTGTAAGGGAATGGATAAGAATGTGTAAAATTGGAGCTTATATAGTCAAAAGGAGAAGGGAGGAGAGCCCTTGGATCAAAAATATCTCAACTGCTGAGATTGATTCTCATTCGGGCGGGTCAGGGGTGAGTTGCGGTAAGGTGGTGGGCTGATTGGGCTAACTATTCTTACATAAATGGCCATTTAAAAGCACTACATTACTTAAAACCATACTAAATTAATCAAACAATAAAAATCACATAATTTATACTAACATCACAATTAAATATAGACTATTCTGAGCAATTTTATGAATTTTGGTGCCAAAATTAGGTGATTACAGCTGTCCCTCTTTGTTCGAGAACACGAAGAGCTTTTGGACAAAGAAGTAATCGACAACTAATTTTGGCTTTTCGGTTCTAGCCGAGAGCATGCTTTCCAAAATGGTGACCGTACCTTGAATTTCGGCTCTAACCGGGAACAAAGTTACATACATATCCCCGGACTAAGGAATCAGGTTAGTGTAGTTCCTCACGTGTGGTAGCTGGGACTACCGCATTCAAACAGACACTAGACATCTAGACTCACCAAGACAACACTAGACACTCTAGACTACTAAGACAAACTAGAGACTCTTCTAGACACTGTTGGAGCTGATACTAGACACTTCTAGGCACACAAGGGCTGTCGCTGCTGGTCACTGGTTGCTTGCTGATTGGCGGTCATTGCTTTATAGAGAAAATAAAAGTACAACATTGAAAATGTAAAGTTACAATTCCTATTCTAAGTCTTCATGCTTCCCGAGATGAGCTTCTTGGTTCTTGCTCCCCTCACTTGTTGAAAATAAAATCACCGCTCTTGGTTCAGGTGGGTCTTGCTCTTTGTAGAAAAAATAAAACCCCCGATCTTGGTTCAGATGGGTCTTCCCTCTTTATAGAATGGATTCCCTCGTTCTTCAGGTGGGCACCTGGACTTCTTCAAATGTATTCCCTCGTTCTTCAGGTGGGCGCCTGGTCTTCTTCAAATGTATTCCCTCGTTCTTCAGGTGGGCGTCTGGACTTCTTCAAATGTATTCCCTCGTTCTTCAGGTGGGCGCCTGCACTTTTTAAAACTACTCCCTCATTCTCTAGGTGGGTGCCCTGATCTTCTCTAAGCTACTCCCTCATTCTCCAGGTGGGTTCCCTGACTTCTTAAAACTACTCCATCATTCTTCATGTGGGTGCCTTGACTTCTAAAATAAAATCTCTCATTCTCCAGGCGGGTGCCCTGACTTCTTAAAATGAAATCCCTCATTCTCAAGGTGGGTTCCCTGACTTCTTAAAACTACTCCCTCATTCTCCAGGCGGGCTCCCTGACTTCTTAAAACTACTCCCTCATTCTCCAGGTGGGTTCCCTGACTTCTTAAAATAAAATCCCTCATTCTCTAGGCGGGTTCCCTGACCTCTTAAATAAAATCCCTCATTCTCCAGGCGGGTGCCCTGACTTCTTAAAATGAAATCCCTCATTCTCCAGGTGGGTGCCCTGACTTCTTAAAAAGAAATCCCTCATTCTCTAGGTGGGTGCCCTGACCTTTTCTAAACTACTCCCTCATTCTCCAGGCGGGTTCCCTAACTTCTTTAAATTACTCCCTCATTCTTCATTCTTTTGCTTTCTTGTATTTCAAACGGCCTTCGACACAGAACATCATGCGGCCCAAATGTTCCAACTAGTTATTAGTCAAACTTTGTTAGGAACGGTATATTTTCCTGATAGTCTCTTCTGCGGTGCAAACCTTGGCATGTCACTCCAGATGCCAAACTACCTCATAGGCATTCCATTATCCAGGCAGGTCCTGACTGTGCTCTGCTACAACTGCAAAACAGGTGAACAATTTTTTGCGAAACTTTCTTTTGCTCGTTTCGATGTTATTATGAATGAAAATCAAAAGTGGAAGAAATTTCAGATAAAGGACTCTGAATGAGAGATGCCCTTTAGGAAAGTAAAAGGACTTATCTCGAGGTGAAAGTGATGACCTCAATAACATGACGTGCGTCTTGGCCTCGAACCCTGATTCATTCACAACAGTTGTCCCTTGACTCTTTCCCCAATAGAAACATTCAAAGCAATACTCGTCAAGCCCCACATGATGACAGTTACCGAAGCCCTCATTCGGTTAGCGGCGCCCCTTTCAGGGTTTTCACCGACTAACCTCTCTCTTTGTTCTTTTGCCTAACTGTTTGTCATGTGGCACCCTTTCAGGTTTTCGCCAACAAGACTTCATTTTTTTTCTTTTCCTTCTTTTTTTTTTCTTTCTTTTTTTTTCGTCCCGTGGACCTCTTTAGTTCCACCCATTGATGATGATTTTTGAGCTAACTCTTGCTCGATTGACATTTTCAAGATTGGCCAAAATGGTCTATTGCACATTTATCTGAGCTTGGAAACAATGTTTGGCCTGTAATTTAGGGTGCCTTGAGCATCTTCCCCCCTTTCAAGAATGAATGAATGGTACAACAAAATAGAAGTTTGTTTTTATTTTATTTTATTGATAAAATAAAAATAAAATAAAAACAAACTTCTGCCCCAGTTTAGCAGAAACCGCGGATTTTGGATTTCTTTGACTTTGGCCACAAACTTAGAGGCAAGTTTCGCCTCGATGTGAGATAGAGAAGATGATGAAATATCCCCTGATATGAAACTAGGGAACGTTCAAACTTCCTCAGATATGAAACTAGGGAACTTTTAGAACTTTCTATGATATGAAACTAGGGAACTTTAGAACTTTCCTTGATATGAAACTAGGGAACTTTTAGAACTTTCCTTGATATGACCGCACCTGAATGGTTGCCTACGTATCCTTGTGAGAGGAATCAGGTCAGACGTAGCTCTAGCAACTTAATGCCAAATTTGTTTTGGATCTTTCTTTTCTTCATTTCATCGCAATTACAAAGATTCCCAATAAGGGTTTACAAAAGCAATACAAAGCCAAAGGCTAACAAGAGGGGTACATTATCTAGGTAAGGTAAACAAAGACTTTCGTTACTCCACCCAAGAACATCAAATGTAGTACCTCTGCACTGCATCAGCATTAACAATCATTTCAGCCATCGTGCCCTCGATGTCTGTCAGGAATAGAGCACCATTGGGCAACACCTTCTTCACCACATACGGTCCTTGCCAATTTGGAGCAAAGTTGCCCTTTGCTTCTTCCTGATGTGGAAAGATGCGCTTCAAGACTAACTGACCTTCATTGAACTTGCGTTGACGCACTTTCTTGTTGTATGCTTTGGCCATTCTCTTCTGATATAGTTGGCCATAACATACTGCATTTAGCCTCTTTTCGTCAATCAAAGCCAATTGTTCCAAGCGGGATTTGACCTATTCAGTATCCTCGATCTCAGCTTCAACAATGATTCTCAAGGATGGTATTTCGACTTCTGCCGGAATGACTGCTTCAGTCCCATACACCAATTCATATGGAGTTGTGCCTATTGAGGTGCGCACAGTTGTACGATAACCCAAAAGAGCGAATGGCAACTTCTCATGCCAATCCCGTGATCCTTGCACCATTTTCCAAAGGATCTTCTTAATATTCTTGTTTGCTGCTTCGACCGCCCCATTTGCTTTTGGACGGTAAGGTGTGGAATGCCTATGCATAATTTTAAATCTTTCACATACCTCATTCATCAAATGACTGTTGAGGTTGGCCCCATTGTCGGTGATAATGGTGTTAGGGATACCAAATCGACAGATAATATTCGAATGAACAAAGTCGACCACAGCTTTCTTGGTTACTGACTTGAATGTCGATGCTTCCACCCATTTGGTAAAATAATCAATGGCGACCAAGATGAATCTATGCCCGTTCGACGCCTTTGGTTCTATTGGGCCAATGACATCCATTCCCCATGCAGTGAAAGGCCAAGGAGCAGACATTGTGTGAAGCTCCAAGGGAGGCGAATGTATCAAATTGCCGTGCACTTGACATTAGTGGATTTCCGCACAAACCCTATGCAATCTCTCTCCATAGTGAGCCAGAAATAGCCTGCTCTTAAGATCTTCTTGGATAGCACATAGCCATTCATGTGTGGCCCATAAATTCCTGAATGTACCTCGTTAAGAATTCTCGAGGCTTCTTGTGCGTCTACACATCTCAATAGTCCCAGATCTGGGGTCCTCTTATACAACACGCCTCCACTTAGAAAGAAACTATTTGCAAGACGACGGAAGGTTCTTTTCTGATTGTTCTCGGCTAGTGCTGGGTATTCCCCATTCTTGATGTAATTTTTGATGTCCAGGTACCACGGCTCACCATCAAGTTCTTCTTCAACCATGTTGCAGTATGCATGTTGATCCCGAACTTGAATCTTGAGAGGATCAATGTGAGTTTGGTCAGGATGACTGATCATTGATGCTAATGTAGCCACAGCATCGGCCAACTCATTGTGCTTTCTTTGGATGTGCCTGAATTCAATAGAATCAAATCTTTGGCAAAGATCTTCCAGACACTGCTTATACATGATGAGCTTCCCATCTCGAGTTTCCCATTCACCCTTGATTTGATGTACTAGAAGGTCAGAATCTCCGAGCACCAATAATTCTTTAATGTCCATGTCTATCGTCATGCATAGACCCATGATGCATGCTTCATATTCTGCTGTGTTATTGGTACACCAGAAACGAAGTTGTGCAGCCGCCGGATAGTAATGACCTGTCGGGGATATGAGAACGGCCCCGATACCATCACCTTTAGAGTTAGAGGCCCCATCAAAATAAAGCTTCCAATAATGGTCATCTTCAGAGGACAACTCTTCAATTATGTAAACCTCTTCATCAGGAAAGTATGTCTTAAGAGGTTCATACTTATCATCCACTGGATTCTCGGCCAAATGATTGGCCAAAGCCTGGGCTTTCATTGCAGTCCGGGTGACATAGACTATATCAAACTCTGTGAGTAACATTTGCCACTTGGCGAGCCTTCCCGTTGGCATTTGCTTCTGGAAGATATACTTCAGTGGGTCCATCCGGGATATGAGGTAAGTAGTGTATGACAACAAATAATCCCTCAGCTTCTGTGCTACCCAAGTGAGGGCACAACATGTTCTTTCCAACAAAGTGTACTTGACCTCATAATCCGTGAACTTTTTGCTCATGTAGTAGATGACTTTCTCTTTCTTGCCTGTGGAATCGTGCTGAACTAGTACACATCCAAATGAATTATCCATCACCGACAAATAGAGGAACAAAGGTCGGCCTGGCTTTGGTGGGACCAACACAGGTGGATTTGACAAGTGTTGCTTGATTTGGTCAAAAGTCGGTTGGCATTCCTTGGTCGACTTGACTGCAGCATCTTTCTTTAGCAGCTTGAAGATTGGTTCACAAGTTGTAGTGAGTTGAGCGATGAACCTACTGATGTAGTTCAATCTTCCGAGGAAGCTCATGACTTCTTTCTTGTTCTTTGGCGGAGGCAACTCTTGTATAGCTTTGATCTTTGTAGGGTCTAACTCAAGGCTCCGTCTGCTGACAATGAAACCCAACAACTTTCCAGCTGGAACGCCGAATGCACATTTAGCCGGATTCAACTTCAAATTGTATCTTCTAAGCCTTTCAAAGAAATTTCCTTAGGTCTTTAACATGATCCTCTACCGTTCTTGATTTGATTATCACATCATCCACATACACCTCAATTTCTTTGTGTATCATATCGTGAAAGACGGTTGTCATGGCTCTCATGTACGTTGCCCCAGCATTCTTCAAACCGACGGCATGACCCTATAATAAAAGGTTCCCCAAGGCGTGGTGAATGCCGTCTTTTCTGCATCATCTTCATCCATCAGGATTTGGTGATATCCGGCATAGCAATCCACAAAAGAATGGATCTCATGTTTAGCACAATTATCTATGAGAATGTGAATGTTAGGCAAAGGAAAATTATCCTTGGGACTGGCCTTGTTCAAATCTCGATAGTCAACACAAATCCTTGTCTTTCCATCTTTCTTGGGTACTGGCACGACATTGGCCAACCAGGTGGAATATTGAAGCGATTGAATCACCTTTTCTGATAGTTGCCTCATAATTTCATCATGAATTTTCTTGCTCACATCTGTCTTGAATTTTCTCCGAAGTTGTTTGACTGGAGGAAAACCACGATTGATTGGTAACTTGTGAACCACCAAATCTGTGCTCAAACCGGGCATGTCATCATACGACCAGGCAAACACGTCTCTATAGTCAAACAAGACTTGGACTATATCGTCTTTCACTTTCGGTTCAACGTGCATGCTTATCTTGGTTTCCTTAACATCATCGACACTTCCCAGATTTATATTTTCTTTGTCATCCAGATTGGGCTTAGGCTTATTTTCAAATTGTTCTAATTCCCCATTTATTTCACTCTCGGCTCTCTCCTCATCATATTCTTCCGTATCAGCCTTTTCCATGTCGTCTACCTCCTCAACTGTCATTTCATACTCACTCCACCTCTCATCATTAATTTCCTTTAGTTCTGGTTGGTTCAATGAGACCAAGTTAAACTGTGTGTTTAGATCAGGGCGTGATTTCAGCATGCATGTCATGTTATTAAGGCCATCAGAAACATAGCTACAGAAAGAAATAAAAACAAAAATCAGGAAAGTAAAGAGATAGAATAAGGAGACAAGAAGCAATGTCTTGCTTTTCATTGAATTTGAAAGATAAAAGGGTTTGACATCATAACGAGCAAAATAAATATACTTGGATTACAACCCTTAGAATAACCAAGTATACAGAAAGGATAACAAAAACTTGCTACCAATAGCCCCTCCTAGTGGGGAGAGGCATGGATTCCCAGTTGTTCAGCTTCACATCAGGGCCAATGTCCTGGATTTCTGCATTGCTAGATCCTTCGCCAGTTTGCACCATGTTGATGCTAAAGACGTGCCTCAGATCGATCAGGAGCTTCCTTTGTTCTTCAGTCTCCTCAATATTCTTGGAAGCGGCCTTGCCTCCACTAGGCCTTGTGAAAGATTGAGCGAGGCAAGGGACAAGCTTCTCGAGAGACCATTCTTGTTTCTTCATCTTCCTAGCTCTTGCTCTGTCTGTAGCTGTGGGCTTGTATCCCAGACACCAGGTACCTCGAATGCCAAGTGGACTAATTGGACGCGACATTCCTTGTAGCGCTGCCCCGAGACCTTTCCCGGGCTGGAAACCGTGCTTCAATATTTCTGTAGCCATCATGACTGCTGCTTCTGACAATCTTTCTTGGGGTAAAGGCTTGCCTTCAGGAACTTCCTCCACATGGACCGCTTCAAATGCTTGATACATCAGAGTTGGGCTATCATTAGTGACCTCAATAACTACAATAGGTGGATCCTTATAGATTGACAAATCTCCCTCTCCGTGTACCATGATCATCTCACGATTCCATTCAAACTTGATAGTCTGGTGTAAGGTTGATGGTACTGCGCCTGCCATATGGATCCAGGGTCTTCCCAACAACAGGTTGTAAGACGAATCCATATCAAGAACTTGGAAATTGATAGCAAAATCCACGGGCCCGATTGTCAATATCAGTTCTATCTCACCAATCGATTGTCGTTTCTCTCCATCAAAAGCGCGGATACTCATAGTCTTTGTCCGAATTTTGTCCATGTTGACTTTCAATCTCTTTAATGTAGACAATGGACACATGTTCAGACCGGACTCACCATCAACCAGTACCCTTGTGACATAAGAATTGTCACACTTGACAGTCACATGCAGTGCTTTGTTGTGACCAGTGCGTTCCATTGGCAGTTCCTCGTCAGTGAAAGTGATCCTGTTTACCTCGAAGATACGACTTGCGACTTCTACAAGATTGTTGACGGTCATCTTCTCGGAGACATGAGCCTCATTCAGTATTTTCAACAGAGCATGACGGTGTGCCTCAGAATGCATCAACAAGGACAACAAAGAAATTTGAGCAGGGGTCTTCCTCAGCTGCTCCACAATGGAGTAATCTTGCACTCTCATCTTCTTAAGGAATTCCTCCGCCACTTTCTCTGTGACAGGTTCCTTGACGGGGCCCTGATTTTCTCTAGCTTGCTTTGCTTTCCTTAACTCTTCTGGGGTAAAGCACCGTCCAGAACGAGTAAGACCGCCAACTTGTGTTGTTTCCACCACAACCTCTTTTCCCTTATATATTACCAATGCCTTGTCATAATTCCATGGGACAGCATTAGTGTTTCTCATAGGAATCTGAGGTGCACTCTTTATGACAACAGGCTCACACAGCTTGTTTTGATCATCTTCACAGGGTGCTCTTCTTATAACCACCTTTGGTTTGGCCACACAATCCGCCTCCTCTCCATTTTTGTTGGTCCTTTGGATCACCAAATTTAGTTTTTCAGCCACCTCTTCCTTTCGCTCAACGGCTCTTCTCAATGTCAATACTGGCTTGTTTGGGTGGATAGGATGCCCCACTTTCCCCGGCACAACCGAAAGAATTGGTTGCATCTTTTCCATTCCAATTGTTATAGCATCGACTGACACTATAGGCCTTGCATATTCGTCTTCGAATCCCCCTTCACATATACCCACCATGTGTACATCATGGACCGGCAAAGGATTGCGATTAATGTTTGGCGTTTCTACATCTTCGATCACAATTTGGTTATTGTCAATCAGATCTTGCACTGCCTTCTTGAGATAATAACAATCTTCTGTATCATGCCCTGGTGCGCCCGAATGGTATTCACAATGCCGAGAGTGATCCACTTTCCCGATGGGCTGCATGTTTCCTTGAATTGGCTTTATCATATCCAAGGCCCTCAATTTCTCGAAGATACTGGTGTAAGATTCTCCGATTCGTGTAAATTCTCTCTTTTTCTCCTCTCGGGCTTTCCTGAATTCAGCTCTTAGACGGAAGCCTGCAGGACCTCTTGGTCGGTAGGTAGGGTTTGGCGGAGCCTGATAATGATTAGGGGGAGCTTGGTGCGTGTGATATGTAGGTTGTGGGGCTGGGGCACGCCATTGCGGATAGGAGGTTGGAGCATATGGCTGTGCTGCATGTACAGAGTATTGGGGTGGAGGCATGGAGTATTGTGCATTTTGTGGTGGGTAATAGTGTTGTAAAGGGGGTGTTTGTGGAGCTTGGTATGAATTATGTTGATTGTATCGCTCCTCGTTCCACTTTCGCGGACCTGACCCTACCATGGCTAAATCCTCTTTCTTCTTCTTACCAAACCCTGCTGCCCCAGTTTGCACAGCCTGTGTAGTCGCCTTCAATGCAGTCTGACTCACAATCTTGCCAGTTTTGACTCCCCTCTCAATCATTTCTCCCATCTTGACGACTTCACTAAATGGTTTCCCAAAGGCAGCGATCAATGCACCATAGAACGCTTCATCTTGCGCCTCAATGAACAAACGAACCATGTCATCATCTGGTATTGCGGGGCTCACTCGAGTGGCCTGCTCGCGCCATCTGAGGGCATATTCCCTAAAGCTTTCACTTGGCTTCTTTTTTATCGCATCCAAAGAGGATCGATTTGGCAAAACTTCAATGTGGTACTTGTACTGGTCGTAGAATGCATGTGCCATATCCTCAAATGACAACCATTTAGTTAAATCCTGCCTCATGAACCATTCGGCAGCTGCGCCCCCCAAGCTTTCAGAAAAGTAGGCTATCAACAGTTTGTCTTTCTTGACCCCTCTCATTTTGTTGCAGTAGGTTTTCATATGAACCCTTGGATTTCCTTGCCCGGTGTATAGATCAAACTTTGGCACTATGAACCCATCTGGCAATTGCAATTCAGGGTAGGGGCAAAGATCCTTGAAAGAGATGTTAGTATGATCTCCATATCCTTGAATGGTCCTTACTGCTTGTTCTAGGCCCTTCATCTTTCTCAGAACCTCGCTCTCATCAAGCTTTCCCGATCGATCAACCTCAACTTGAGACTCGCGATGGAACCCCTGATCATATGAGTCACTGTGTTGGAAATTGGGTTCATGGTGCTGATCATAATGATGATCCCCAGCCTGGAGATGTGGTTCACTGTTGGATCTGGCCATGGCAGGCCTAGCTGGGCCCCGAAAAACTGGAACCTGTGGGGGAGGTGGTCCATACTGTCCCTGTGGTGGATGTTGTCCATACTGCCCTTGTGGTGGAGGTGGTGGTTGTGGCGCATGAGGGCGCACTTCAGCTTCTTTCGTTGCACCATGGTTAGGGCCAAAACCAGGGGGATAGGTCGGATCCTCGACCGCCATAGATGTGCCTGGTGCTCGCTGGCTAGCTGTTGGCACAAGCCCATCTAGGAGGTTTGGCATGGGAGGAGGTGCCCGTCCCGTGGTTATCGCATGATGCATGTCTACCAGGAATTGCTTCAGAGTCAGGTCCTCTTCTGTCGTCCTATCATTTTCTTTGGAACCGGCATAGGATTTGTCTCCTTCAGTGGCCATGTTACCAAATGGAATTTCAAGTCCCTTTGAGTTAGTTGTGTGAGAGTGGGGTAATGCCAGAGCGCTGCACCAAATCACTGGTAATCTAGTCTTGTCTGCAAACAAAACAGGTTAGAAAACACGATATTTATGAGCCAAGCGCGTCTACAAGCCTAAAGTCGTCATGCATCATCCCAAATCAAGACAAAGCGGGTCCTCACTTTTCTTTTTCTTTTTTTTTCCTCTTCTTCCTCTCTTTTCTTTCGCTCTTTTTTTTTTCATATCATATATCTTTCAAATGTAAGAGGGGTCCAAAATCAGATTGAAAAAGAAAGAAAAAATGCATTTAAGATAATAAAGAGACAAAATTTTGGATTTTCTGATTTCCTTTTCATAAATGCCGAAACAGTACAATATAAAAAGCCGCCGACAACATGGGACAATAGTAGTACTCCTACAAATTAAAATAAACAAACTAGACCGACTGTTTGAAATAGAAATACCAATATATAATAAAAGCTACAATCTGTCCAAGATGCTAAATGAATGACAAAAGGCAATGAGCTGCATCATCTCGGACTGGCATATATCTGCTAAGGTGATCCGGGCCCTGCCTCAGCTGGCTCCTCTGGATCTGACTCAAATGGCTCATCGAGATCTTCCTCTGGTGGCTCCTCGGGATCTGCTGGTGGGCCTTCCACCAAGGTGCGGCGCAATCCAGCCAAATTTTCTGCAACTCTGGTGACGAAGGGAAGCACATGTGGAAGTAGGTCCTCCGCGGGCAACCTCTTATAGTCACTAATAGCCTGTGCAACATATACAGCAGAGTCATAAACATGCCGATAAACTACACTGATAGTCTGTCATGCAGCCTGTATATCCTGAAGTCGGCTCTGTGCTAGCTTCCTGAGCTGCTCTCCCTGCTCTAGTGCCCTGTCGAGTCGAGCTCGAGCATCCATGGCATCCTGACGATGACAATCCTCCCTTCTCCTGCTCTCAGCTAAAGCTGCCCTATCGGTATCCCTCGCTGCCAATGCCTCAGAGTGCAATTCACGGAGTCGTCTGACTGTATCTAGGTGCTGATGTGTCAAACCCTCACTCTCAAACTGGGCGGCTCAAGCGGCATCCGTCTCCGTGCGAAGACGGTGGACCAAAGCCGAGTACTCCTTCTCAACATCTACTCTGTGCATCGCCATCCTCACCTCTATCTTGCACTCCTCATCATAGGGTCCTTTGATTGGCTTTGTAGGCAGGGCTACAAAAACATGTTGCCGACCATACCAGAAAACATTCTCAGGGGTGACCATGCCCCTGTATCGATCCGAGATCTGTGTGGTACGGGGCATACTCTTCATATTCTTCCAGAGATCGCACCACTGCCTAGCTTCAGGGAACTCAAAAGTAATAGGCTCGAAGGAGTACCTACTCACGTCCTCAACCCTTGGGACATCCTGAGCACGCCCCAACTGTCGCAGCACACGTGTAGGGCAATAAGGCTCAGTACCTCTATGACCAAAAAATACAAGAAATGGATGGTTCCTGCTATAATAATCGACACAACCATAAACTACCTCTCCCGAAGGGAACCAGCTAACCTGCCACCGGATGCTCTCTGAAGTAAGCGCCTCCACATACTGTGTCCAATCATCTACACTCACCGGTAAGACAACATCTCTAATGCGCCAGTGATGGGTGCCCAAATGGCATTTGGGCGCATCGGGGAGTAGTGCAGGGTCAGAACGCCCCAGTAAGTGCTCGATGAACCAAACTTGCAATATCAGGTTGCAACCCTCGAAAAATCGGTCCTTTCTCTCTTTGCATCGGGTCAAAGCACGGTATATACTACCCAGAATCATGGGCACAATAGTGACATCTCGCAATCCTCCAAATAAAGCTTTCATCACCCAGCTGAGATGGATAGATATTTGTCTATTTCCCGACGGAAAGACCATAGTACCCAAGAAAGCGAGAACAAATGCATTTGCCCTGAATGTAAGCCACTCCTTATGCCCCCATTTGAGGTCGAACTCTGGTAGATATGTCGTGTAACCGTCAGCCTTCCCATAACGAGCAAAAAGATAGTCCAAACTGACAAATCCTGACGATACATCAATCTGTGTATCCTGGCGCAGATGCATGTATGTCAAGAACTCCTCCCTACGTACAAATCGAGGAACTATGCATTGCTTGCCCAACTCTTTCTTAATTAATCCTTCAATCTCCTCTAATGTGGGGGTCATCTCGAAACCATGGAATACAAAGGTGTTTTGAAACGGCTCCCAATGCTGAATCAAGACATTAATTAGCTCCCAGCGCGGGGGAAACCCGGGTCTCAAAAGATGCGACATCTCACCCATCTTACCATTGACATTCATCCGGTTTGAATCGCTCATATTATACCACCAGTTCCTCAAATCGAGAGGTGCCTCATCAACCATCTTAATGGCTGGTGGCGTAGAACCCTCGGGAAATTTCCTCTTCCCTACTCTAGACGACGATGCAGCCATGTCACCTATTTTTTATTAAAAAATAAAATAAAATTAGGACTATGCAAACTTGGACAAATTATAGAATAACTTGAAAAGGGGCGGGCCAAACCCAACAAAATATTTAAACAATTGACTAGCCCGGACAATAATAATAACAAAAAAAATTCCTTCATTTTTTTTGAAAAATTTGCCATTATAACGACACTAAATATACTTGCCGATACTCTTTTTTTCTTTTTGTTTTCAAGTCAAAAATTGGCTACGACAATGACACAAAAATTGGGATTGAATTTACATGAACTTGGTCGTTATAACGGCATGAAAAATTGACTCAAAAATTTTTGTCAATGAAAGGGTGACAAAAAAATTGCTAAATTTTCTGAAAAAATATGAAATTGCCCCTCTTAAAAACAATCTCCCTTTCCCTCATTTTCTTTTCTTTTGTCCTCTTTTTCCATTTTTTTCTTCTTCAAATAAGTCCGCTTTCCTCGACTAACGGTCAGCATAACGCCTTTCTAAATGCAATACATAGCATGCTTGGACCCTGAAGGCCCACTCGAACAGAAGGAGTCTGCCTAAACAGGCACAGTACTTGGGGGTACCGTACCTCACTAAATCCAATGATGTGCAGATAATTCGGCCTAAATTGGTGCAGGTCAAACTCTAGGTGACTCAATGAGTTCATGATCTAATGATTCAGCCATTTGGAAGTGCCTCAGGAGTACCGGTCGACAACGTCTAACGGCCTAACCCAACGCACCTCCTCCTAAAACAGGGTTACTTTTTGTGCCCGAAGACACGACAGAAATTCCAGCCGACAAAGCGAAGCTGGCGTGCATGTGTGCAGTGTTCCAGAAGACTCAGAGGGTTGCGGAAGAAGACAGTTTATATACAGGTCAACAATATCAAAGCAGTAACATTCGACTTTTCATGTGATAACGGCAAGAATATAACAACCAAATATTTAATAAATTAAAAATGCGACAATTTTATCAAAGCCGGAGATTCTAGATTTTCACAAATTTTCTCCAGCGGAGTCGCCAAGCTGTCACGCCCTTAAATTAACTGCAGCGCGAGAGGTTTACTTAAAGGCTCGTGACTGGTGTTCAAAAAGGTACAAATTATTTAGAGAAACTCGGAGTCGCCACTTGACATAGTTTAAGGTGTGCCAAGTCACCAAAGGTACCTTGGAACACCTTTGACTCGTCTAATGGTCTGCGTTAGAGATTCGGGTAAGGTTCTCAATTGACTCTCGGGAAGGTATTAGGCATCCTCGAGTCCTGTGCCGAGCACAGTTGCTTTATTGTCGCGATTTTAATTTATTAAAATATGGTTGTTATCTTTTGCCGTTGATTTGAATTTATACTTTGATTAAGAAAATTAAAGTGTCATTCCTTTCCAACCTCACAGAGGAATGGACGAATTTACACTCTGACTCGTGATAAATCAAATGTATTATGCATCTCCAACCTCACAAAGGACTGGTCTATTTTAGAAGAGTTTAATTAAACTTCAATGAGACTATTTTTTTTTAAAAAAAAATGAGTTGTATATTGCCCTTCTTTGTTACGCTTTGATTGTTGGACGAAAATTGTATCGAGTAACCCACAGGCTATACTTTAGAATAAATTGACCTTTTTTAATTTAAATAATTAAATTTTACCTAATAAGTAGATCACAAATCATATTTATCAATGCCTAATCAAGTGCTATTTCTTTTATTTATCGTTAAACCAACTCATGTAAGCATCTATCTCGCAGCATTTGTTTGTATTCGACAAATATATATATCCCTCTAACTCCAATGAATGGCTTGATCGTTTGCTTGAAAAAGTAGTTAAAAAAAAAACAATCACAATTGTATTAAATTGTTTGGAGTTTTGGTCTTACTGGCCAACTACGTGCAACCAAACGCTGTCCAAATTTAAATTTTGCATTGCTAGTCCTCTTTAATTCATGTCACCTAATTTTAATGAGCTTTGAAAAAAAGTAAATGTTAGCCTAATTAATTTGCCTACTGTCCAGTATATATATGAGACAACTAACGCAAATTTGTCATTGATGTCCTAATCTGCCTACCTAATTGCGAAGTCGTGAGCTTATTAGCTTGTTGATTTCAAACTCCGAACTATTAAATATGACTACTGCTCCAACACATATGGCTACGACTCAATTATTTCATGACAACGCTGACCCAAAAGGTTAAAAATATTTTCAGCTTTCTATTTCTTTATTCTCATACACTTGTACTCATGATAATAATGTGATATAAGGACAGCAAACATGAAAGTATTTGACCATTTCAAATTATTTTTACTTCTAACACATCAGCAAAAAAGTTGACAATAGTTATGCATGAGTAACAATTTTATATGGCCATACATTCCACTTTATGGCCTTTAAAAGGCTGAAATGCAAACAACAAGTGTGCAAAGCTTAAAAGAAAAGAACATTTACCTGTTGTTTAGACCCTTTGAGGCAAATAGCAATGTAGATTTTATATTCCAAATAGCCAATGACCAGCAGCTTAATATGAAGGAAACCAACAGCAAAAGCTTGAACGAAAAGCACATCACCACACTAACAGGAACAACCCCTTTTCCCTCTATTTAAACCCTTAAAAGCTTAGATTTATGCTCCAAAATACCTTAGATATGAAGGTTTTTTGGTTCTAAACCTATCTCATAAACTTACTATATTTTTTTCAAGTATTTGCTCTCTATTTTTCAGTAAATTTCAGCAGGCAGATCTGTGTTAAATGAGGGCATTCAATGCCCTATTTATAGCTAAAACTGAAGGCAAAGGGGTGGGGTGTAGACTTGTACAAAAGTACAAGCCCACACCCCTACACTTGAGTGTTTTTTGGCTATTTGCAGCATAGTGGAGCAGCTGAAAAAATGACTATTTCAACAGCCAAAACAGTCCTAAAAGCTAAAATAATATAAGTAGGGTCCTTTAAAAGGACCCCCAATACTCATTATATTAATCAGAAGGAAACTAGGACCAAACTAGACAACTAGATCAACTAAACTAACTAAAAACTGAACCAAAGGTCTCCCAGATTCCAAACTCAGTTAAAAGCCAACTAGACTACACATTTTATCACTTCTAATTTGGCTGAAGCAAACCAAGCCTCTCACAATTTAACAATGACATTAGAACAAAGCTTAGAGCCTCCTGTTTAACTACACAGACTGACTTCAAATAATAAACAACCAAGGCAACATCATCTTCAACTCATTCAACTGGTGACAAGTTTAGCATACCAACAGAGTTTATGAACAACGAGAATAAGACAGCAAAACGACAGGTACACACACACGTCGAACCCCAATGAATAAGGCAGCAACAATATATAATTTTTTTACACACGATTCATGGATAAACATGAAAGAGTTGCTCCAAATGACATTCTACAGATTATACTACACAAACAGGGATTTCAATGACTAATGAAACGTTGATTTATTGCTAAAACAGTTTGTACACATTTCCCATAACTAAACACTACTATTTTAATCACTAAACATAGCCTAAACTAAACATGAAAAGAAAGGAAAAGGGGTTAGCATTTTTGCCTAACCGGTTGAAAGCAAATGGTCACAGCCGATGTCTCGCTTTGTCTATGCCATCAGCACCATTGTCGCTGCTGCGCTTCGACTCCCACTGCCTCAACATCAACGCAGCTTCACTGCCTAATCAACGCCAACAGCCCTCACCATCATCGCAGCTTCACTAAACAAAATTGACCACACGCCAATGCAAAATATCACAGCCTCTAAAAATCATCGTCATAGTATCACCATAACACATCCAAAACAGCCCCTCCAAGACATTTCATCCGCACCACCCATACACCATCGTCACTCAATCAGAATCAATCACAGCCCCCCGTCATCATCATCAAAATCCCCACAGCCCCCAAAACAATTTCATCACAGCCCACCATTGACAAAATGAGAAGAAAAAAGAGAAGAAAGAAAACGAAAAGCAGTAAGGAAACAAGAAACAGACAAGAAGGGAAAGAAAAAAAATGAATTTGGGAAACGGGGTATGGGATGTACATAGAGAAACAGATGAAGGATGATAAGAACTGGAAGACTTACCGGAAAAATGGAAAGATGGCCGGAGTTTGAGTTTGGCCGAACTTTGAAACCCGATCTACAAAAATCCGCGGTGATTTTAAAGAAACCAAGTTGAGAAATGGAATGAGGAGGTCGAGATCTTTCCAACGGTATACTTTTTGTATTTTTCCGGCCACCAGAGGTGGTGGCTGGCGGCGGGACAGCGGCGGTAGAAGGTGGAGGTGCGGCGGCCTAGGCGATATCCGGCCAGCTGGGAAAAAATTGACAGAGTTTGGCTAAGTCTCATGGGACTTGTAAGGGAATGGATAAGAATGTGTAAAATTGTAGCTTATATAGTCAAAAGGAGAAGGGAGGAGAGCCCTTGGATCGAAAATATCTCAACGGCTGAGATTGATTCTTATTCGGGCGGGTCAGGTGTGAGTTGGGCTAAGGTGGTGGGTTGATTGGGCTAACAATTCTTACATAAATGGCCATTTAAAAGCACTACATTACTTAAAACCATACTAAATTGATCAAACAATAAAAATCACATAATTTATACTAACATCACAATTAAACATAGAATCACAATTACACACATAACAAGTAATTTTCATATTTTCTATCCTGATTAAAGACAAGTTTAGTTAAGAATAAACACTAGAAGTCCAGAAAAATTTGACGACGCGTCCTAAGAATCTAATACGACTATTCTGAGCAATTTTATGAATTTTGGTGCCAAAATTAGGTGATTACAGACAAGAATCGAAACCCTAAACGGATAATCCTCCGGCAAGAATTGATGTTGACAGTCGAACCATGTATTTTTACCTCCATGTTTCAAATGGAATGCTTTGTGTCTTTCATACAATAAGGGCAAGAAAATTTACCAGTAGTGGACCAACCAGACAATATTCCATAAGCAGAAAAATCTTTTCAGTCCACATCAAATAAGCATGCAATCTAAAGATTTTGTTTAGTTGAAAATTCATATGTTTACACACCTTCATGCCACTATAACTTTAACTCATCAATCAAAGGCTGCAAGAATACATCAATCGAGCTTTTCCGGTTACGTGGACCCGGAATAATGCTAGTCAGAAAAATATATGAACCTATCATACACATTTCTAGTGGAAGATTATACGGCGTGACAAATACGGGCCAACAAGAATATGATGAGGCAAAGACAACAAATGGAGTGAACCATCAGAATATAAACCCAACCTAATGTTTCTAGGTTCATTAGGACATCCTAGATACACCCTATCAAAATGCTTCCATGCTTCACCATCTGATGAATGACATCGAATGCCAGGTTGTTTTGTATATTCATGGTGTCATCTCATATGAGGAGCAGAGCTCATTGCCGCATACAATCTCTTTAATCTAGGTATAAGCAAGGGGTAAGTAATGCATCGCCTTAACCTGGACGTGCTTCAGTTTTTCATTTGTGACTAGCTTAAAATGAGCCTGACCACAAAATTTGCAATTCTAAAATTTTGCATCATCCTTATAAAATAACATGCAAAGAATGTCACAACAGTGAATTCTCTCTAAAAAAAAAGTCCAAATTAGACTTGGAAACCACTTCTTTGTATCGAAGTACGAACTAGGTAATCCCAAGTTATTTGGATTAATTTCATTCATAAGCCTAATAATCACATCCATGCCTGCTTGAGATATATTATAATCTGATTTAGTACTTAGCAATTTAACTAGTTGACAACTAAGAATGTATAGAGCCCTTATAAAATGGGGGACTAACTTCTTCCAACTGTTCATAGAAGAGTTTTGCCTCTTTATTGGGAAACTGCTCAATGTTTGGTTGGGATATTTCCCCAGGGTACATTCGAAAAGCATCACTAATCATTTCATGAATCTGATAATTATGAGACTCATACTCGATGTTACACCCCATATGTCTAAAGTGACATCTACCAATCTAATGACATGTTAAGAATAATTTAAGTGAGTTTAAAGTCATAATATGATCATATATGATGTTCATATGTTGAATATAAAGTTTGGGAAAAATCGAATTTAAGTTGCGGGAAAACCGACTAAGGAATTGTCTTTTAACGAAGCTTTTTCAGCAATTAATTCTGTGTGTTATATGAGGTCTTTTGGGGACATATCATATACTAAATTGAAGGTCTTGGAGTTTAGTTTTCAAAAATTTTGACAGTTTGTTCATACAACCTATGGATAAAAAAATATGAGCATCAAAAGTCAGGCAAGAAAAAGGGACATAAGCGCAAAAGAGGGTTAGAACTGAAATGTTTCGAGTATAAAAGGAAAAACATGTCTTCTTTTCGTCATTTCCAGAATATAAACGATAGAAACAGTGTGTTCTTGAAGGTTTAAGCAACTTTTATTATTTTGAAGGGAGGACGTCAAATTTTAACTCGAAATTGAAGATAGATTGCGTCAAAATGCTCTACGCAATTAAGGTAACGTTATGCTACCTTCAATTTCGTCTATAGCTTGAGATTTAGAATTACTTCATGGCTAAGTAAAGTACCTAAATGTTGTATTATAGCTTGTTTAAGCTTTAGAAGGTGTTGAATTCAAGGAAAACAAGGTTTAGAAGCAAGGAACATCAAAGGTATGTAAGACTAAATTTTTCTTTTGGCAAGGCATGTATCTTTTAGCTTTTGAAGCTTTTCTTAGTTCTAAACTTAGTATTTCTTCTTAGAAACTTGTATATACTTAATTTGGTACTAAAATCCAAGGTGAAAGACGTCCAAATCAGCAAGACAAAACGTTTCAAAATCTGGAAAATCATTTTGATCTTTGGACAGCTGTTAGTATATTGATCATAACTCCTTGTAAAAAATTAATATTTAGATGCTTTAAGAATTCCTAGAATACTAAGAAATATATCTACAACTTTCATGAGACTATGAAGTCTATATCTTTGATCTACACTCTGAAAATTAGGTCGAAAGGCAAGACAATGGTGTTGTCCAGACATTCTATCTGCGGATTTGTTATGTCATCCAGTCGTCTCATCTTGTAATCTGTTTAACATGTTTATGTTATCAGTTTATCCGGGTATCCATTCCCGTATATAGTATAGTGCTGGTTCTGTTTTTGCGGATCATCCAGTTTCAGAGGAAACTCTGCCGAAATTTTTATAAAATTCAAAGAGTTAGACAAATTCTAAGTTTCAGGTTGTGTCTATAATTCCATCCAGAGTTTTCTTACCATTCCTTTGAGTCCATATCTATTGTTTCCACATGTGTTATGCCTCATACATGCTTATGCTTATATTGTGATCATGTTATGTGTGATTTGGAGTCCCCCATAGAGGCTGGACATTGAACACACAGTCCGGTCGCGTGTGATACTACCCATCTGGGGGATACAGCCCCTCTGATTCAGGCGGGAGTTGAAACACCTAGTGTGACCGATTGTCATTCACACACTCTGACCAGAGAGACTAGATATTACTGGCTGGGGAGGGGGGGACATAGCCCATAACACCCGCCAGATTTGTTATTTACGCGTATATAGCCACAGTATGCACTGCATGATTATACATGAGGCTAGTTCAGGTTTTCAGTTACCTAATTTGGGGGGTTACAGCCCATAACACCAGACAGGTACTAGTTCAGATGTTCATTTACCTGATTTGGGGGGATATAGCCCATAACACCAGACAGGTACCAGTTCAGATAACAGTTCAGTTTTAGCTCAGTACCAGTTATCAGTTTTCAGTTATCAGCCACCAGTTCTTAGCGTAAGTATCAGTTGACAGCTATCAGTTCCAGTTTCTAGTTACCAGTTATCAGTCATATTACAGTTATTTATCAGTATAGTTCAGCTCAGTCTTCAGTTTCAGATTCAGCTAGACTTCAGTTTATATTCAGATCATGTTTAGTACGTTCTTTAAATTTCAAGCTATACTGCTATGCTCTAGCTGATATTTACATATTTATATTCCAGCCTTACAGTTTCCTTTAGCTACGATATATTATATGCTCATGCCTTACTTACTTGGTACATATCGTACTCACGCCCTTTTCTGGGGCGCTGAGTTTCATGCCGCACAGGTGCAGATAGATCAATACTTGGACCACGTTAGTAGGCCATCTATCAGCTATTGGAGTCACTCCGCTTACTCCCGGAGTTACTTATCTTTTGGTATGTGTACAGTCAGCCAGTTTGGGTATGGGTATGGCGGGGCCTTGTCCCGTCCTTTGTATATTCAGTTCAGCACTCTTAGAGGCCTGTAAATATATCCCTGTGTGGTGCCGTCAGTATGTCAGCTTATGTTAGCATTGTCAGCTTTTTGCATTGCATAATTCTTATCAGTTAGGTTTATGCTTATTCTGTTTATCAGTTATTTTCATGGTTAGCGGATTATCAGCAGGATTAGTGATGATCGGCACTTAGTGTTGGTCATCCGTTGCGGCCCTAGGTTGGGTCGTGACACTCGACATACGAACTACTCCCACTGACATATCATTTTTGAAATTGACATCAGCCACACTAGGATCAAACTCTCAATGTGCAGTCCACACGAAATAGTTCGGCATTAATCCTTTCCCATAAATATGGAGTACAACTTCTACTAGGCTAGGCACGTCTCTACACTTGCACTTCACACAAGTACATTTAATATTCCTCTCCCTTATCTATTTATCAAGCATTTTAGCCTTAGCAACAATTGTGCAACCTCATCTACGAATTTTTTCCTCAACCCCCGACGTCCCGTAGGATTAATCATATTATAATCCAACTACGATTTTCATCACATTCTATCTACTCAAATATTATAAAGTGATATACTTAGAACAATAAAAAATATCAAATGGCAAGAGTTTCTCCAAACATTAGATATTTCAACAAAAACCAAAAGGACAAAACTTTTACTACTACTAAAAGACATTCATCAATCTAATAGCAATTAAAGCCAACCCCAATTCTCTTTCCCTTTTTTATTCTTTTTCTTTTCCTATATCTTGATTCTCAATGTATTTATACTACACTACAAGGCTTGTCTTTTTCAATTATTATATTTTTTCTCTTTCTTATTTTTGACATTTTAAAATTTTCTTCCTTAAGATTATGAAATGTCCAATAAGCTAATTGCTTAAAGAGTATTGTTTACTGCAAGATTTTCGTATCAGTGATGTTGCTTTATCCCTATGGTTTTCTTCATTCTCTTTATAGACCCTTTGCCATCTGCTATTTGTTGTGTCCAATTACTATCTTCTCTCCTATTTCCTACCTCATCTCTAAGCGTTTAACACTATATATGTAAAAGAAAACGAACATACAAGATAATAAATAGTGTTCCTTTATCACTATGGTTTTCTTCATTCTCTTTATAGACCATTTGCCATCTTCTGCTATTTATTGTGTCCTGTTACTTTCTTCGCTTCTATTTCCTACCGCATCTCTAAGCATTTAACACGATATATGTAAAACAAAACGAGCATACAAGACAATGCTAGTAATAAATAGAGAGCAGTATGGAGGTTGGCTCCACCCACTAAGTCACAAATTCCTCCATTGTAAAATTCACATTCCAAGTTCTTTACTTTTTCAACATGTCCCAATATCACAAAATCAAATATAAAAGCTCAACATAAGATTTTTCCAACAGAAAAGAAAAAAAAAAGAATGGACTTCTACGAAGCGATTGAGAAACACAGTCAAACAAATAGATCTCTAAGGTTATAAAAACTTACCTTTTGTTGGTGCACCGAGGAACTGCCATGGCCGGAGAAGAAGGCTAGAGAAACAGCTGATCGGAGTTTAGCTTTTGAACGCTGCGAAAAAAAAAGGTTACGATTTGGGGATTAAATCGGAGAAAAAGAAAGAAGAAAAAAGATAGAGAGAAAAAGACATTTAGTACAAGAGATCGTTTACTGCAATGGATTATTTACCTAATTTTGGTGAAAAGAAACATGAAATCTGTTGCAAGAATTTTAACTTGAACTGAACTTTATTTCGTTTGGAAACAGATTGAGAGAATGTTTTGAAATTTTGGAAAGAGATTGACCTATGTTTTTTTCTTAGAGAGAACTCTTGTTTTGAAATGTTGAAAAGAGATACAGAGAATGTTGGAAACGAGCTAAACAGATCTATTTTAAATGGCTTCTGATCCCTGTCCGTCTTAAGTC
This sequence comes from Petunia x hybrida, assembly GCA_037355625.1. NCBI lineage: Eukaryota > Viridiplantae > Streptophyta > Magnoliopsida > Solanales > Solanaceae > Petunia > Petunia x hybrida. The sequence continues at coordinate 7,014,440 of JBBBVM010000057.1, read as the reverse complement.
ATTTAAAAATAATTTATATATTTCTTTAAACAAAATGATAGGAACAACAGTCTATGAGAACACAACAGACAATATTTTATATTATTTTTAAAAAAAGTTACGGACAAACGTCTGCCAAAATTAATATTAAAAAATTAATAAAAAAATTATTATTTTATTCCGACGGATTTCCGTCAGAACTCCCGACTAATGACTATCCGTCGGAAGACACATGTACTTTTTGTAGTGGCCATGACTAGCTACCCCTTATCATCTCTTAGAATGCTGCCACCCCCTGTTCTGTCTAGATTTTCTTTACTGCATCCATCAATATTTGATTAATACTTCGAAGGAATCAGTTTGATCCCTTCTAAACATTGAATATCAAACTTAGGTTTGAGTTTTTCAGTTTTTTTCACATGTAACATGTCATCCCTCATTCAGGGAAGTTGAAAGAAATCAGTAACCTTATTTTTTTTTTTTAAAAAAAACTTCATTTATGATACTCCCTAGACCACACTTTATATCCTCATATTTGGAGGTACACGTTGCTTTCCACAACTCCCAACATATGACTGAATGCAAGCACTAAAGCATCAATTGTCGAAGTAGATCCAATACTCACTTGATTTAAGCTAACGCCAAAAGTTTCAGAAAAAAATTTCCAAATTGCAGTGGTCAAGTTATCATTCTTGAATAAGTGATCAATACTATCTGAATTCTTATTTACACAACAAAGACATTTGGAAGGTCTAGTGATTTTAACCCTCTGCAAAACATCATTATTAGGGAAAAGTATTGAGTTAATAATCTGAGCATAAAAAAGAAAACTCTAAATGAAATTTTATGATGCCATTATTTGGCTGTAGAGAGAGCGGCATTCTTAGTCTGCCTTAAAGTTTTCTTAGCTGGTTTATAAGAAAAAACTCCATGTTGGTCAGGTGTCAAACTTGAATGTCCTTAGACTCATCATGAACCTGATCTTCTAGACCTTTGACACTGGATGATCTCTTGATATTTAGTAAATAAAAAGTACAATAGATCCCAAGAACATTATATATATTTTAGACAAACTAGCGATTCGGGTAGAGATTAGGGCGTGGGGGCTGGTGAGGGTTGGTGAGTGCGAAAAGGGAATAGTGAATGGGTATGGATGATTGAGGGGTTTGGTTGGAGTGCGTGGGTTGTTGAGGATTGATAATCAGAGTGGAATACCACTTATGGAAACTGTTTTCCTATTCGCACCAGCAAAAGGACTTTTGCTAAGTTTTAAAAAACTTCTTTTCTTAGAGGAAAAAAAGATTTTTCAAAATATTTTCACTAACATGAGAGAATTGAAAAGTAATTTTCAATGAAAACATTCTCCTCCATACAAAACACACCCGTAAGCTTTGACTCGTTCTTCATTAGTTGATTTCAAGTCGTGTGATAACGCCTTTAGACACTACTAAAAATAAGAGGATTTCCCACCGAAGATTTCCCATTGAAATTCAGTGGGAACCCTCTGTCCGACCGAAGAGGCCGAGCAATCCCGTTAATTTTTATTAAAAAAATATTTTTTATATTGTCCGACCGCCGCGGTCGAATTAAAATTAAATAATTTTTTTTAATATTGTCCGACCGCCGTCCGACTGAAGGGTCGGAGGCCCTAAAATAATTAACGGGCAGTCCCATTTCTCCCCATTCTCTTTCTTCCTCTTTCTTTTACTTCACCCGTTTTCTCTCCTCCTTAACCCGACCCAAACACTCAAAAACACTCAAATCTCTCAAATCATCCATTAAATCTTCACCCCATATTACATTACATGTAAATCCTTATAAAAGTTAGCATATTTCTCATTTTTTTCATCTCCAATCCAAAATTCCTAACTCTATTTTTTTTTTTTGCAGATCCGCAGAGCATACCACTCCTTTGCCGCTATGGAGCAGTCCACTCCGGTGGACCAGTATTTCAGGTGAGTTTTTGCATTTTTTTTAAATTTTAATTATATATGATTTAATTATGTTTTGATATTTGAGATTTGAGAAAAGATTGGTTTTTGAGTAGGATGAAATTGTGCTTGAATTCATGATCTTTTTGATGAAACTTTGAATTTCCTAAAAATTGGTTACTTGACTTGTGACTTTGAAATTGTGGTTTAGAATATGTGGAATGACTTGTGAAGCTTTGAAATCTCAAAGATCCCAATCCATTAGTTGGGGGAAGCAAAAATTCATGAAAATTGTAATATGCACTTGAAGTTGGGTTAGGCTTGAAGTTGTAACCTTGTATAATTATTCGAATTGTTCTAAGGTGCTAGTGTTATGTTTAGTCAAGCAATAAAAGCTATTTTGATGATTCGAACTTGAAGTAGTGACAAAATAAAAACTCAAGAAATACAAATTGGTGCTTGAACTTGAACCTTGTGACCTTGCTCTTAACTTGCTATAGCTAGTTGCTCGGAATTGATATCATGAATTGGGATTAGTAGTTTAGGGGTGTATGAGCATGTTTAGAGACTTGTAATAAAGTGAAATCTTGTAGTGAACAAGTTGGTGTTCCATGGAGAAGAGTGTCTTTGAATGGGTTGTTGTTGTTGTTGGATGTTGTTAATGGGTTCCTTTAGTAGTGTTGTTGTTGTTGAATGTTGTTAATAGTGTGTAGTAGTATTGTTGTTGTTGTTATTTTTTGCTTTGAGAAAGAATTATTGGTGTATAGTGTAGTTTGGTAGTTAGTAGCTAAATAACTTAAAATATCTTATTTTGTAAATTGATTTGAATGAAATAAATTATTTGTAAATATCCATTTCAGCTCATTTCTCTCTCTCTTCAAACAAAAAAGACCCGTCCCCCAACCCCCAAATACGCAAATCAATAATTCTTTGATTCTATTTCATTTCAAAGAAATAGATATAAGTTGCAAATGAGAAGTACTATTAATTACTAAACGATAATCCTAGAGAATAAATTAGTTAATAATATAAAAGTAACTGACTTAAATATAATCCTAGTAAGATGTACTTAATCTTTTTCAAATTGGTAGTGTTTCACAATAAATTATTTTTTAGTAATTCTGAGAAGGGAAAGAAAAAGAACAAGGGCAAGGGCAAGAGCAAGAGCAGGAGCAGGGGAAAAGGCAAGACCAACGTCGATACAGATCGTCGTATGAGTCTAGTTCTGAGGCAACCGAGTAGTATAATGGATTGTTCATGATGTTAGACATGTGTTAGACTTGTGGATAGTTTTTGTTAAGCTTCTTTGATAATTGTAAGATTTGTAGTTGATTTTGTTTGACTTGTTTAATCGTTGTGAAGTCTTGAAATTATATATATTATTAGACTTTTAGTTTAAAGTCAAGAAGACTTGTTTAGACTAATATTAAGGCTTGGTGAAGCCTATTATTTATATAGTGCTGGTTTTTACTGCGTTTACAGGTGGTGAAACTCTAATTACAGCTTTTTATTGCAGGTTTTACCCAGATTTCGATCGCTTCGGTCGAACAGGTCACCCAAAAATTTTCAGAAATTCATCTGTTCGATCTGACAGATGAAAATTTATTTTTCCAGAAATTCAACAGTCCGACCAAATTCGGTCGGACAGTTGAGTTTCTATTTTTTTCGGAAATTGAGCTATTTGACCGCCGTCCTACCGATTTGCGGTCGAAGCTTCGACCGAATCGGTCTGACAAACTTCTCCAACCAGCAAATCTTCGCCTATCTATTTTTGTCGACCATCGGTCGGCTGTTCGACCGAATTCCGACCGTATGGACGATCGAAAAATCCCTAATTTCTAGTAGTGCGACATGCAGCCGCATGGTAGGAGGAACTAATGAGGAGAGTTTGAATTCTATGCCTCTCAAGACTTGGAATTATGTGGCTGCATCTTTAATTGTATGGCCACACCATGCAGCATTGTGTGGGTGCATCACAACTATTTTGCAGTCACACAATGTCATTTTCCTACAATTTCACCATTTTGCATTCTTGACTCGACATTTTGTTTATTTATTTATTTTTTACTTTCGCGCCATCATTTAGTATCCAATACCTAAAACCAAGAACATTTCATCAATTCTAAACACAGTTTGATTCTTTTATTTTTTTAAGAGAGAGAGAATATAAACGAGTCTAAAATCGGTAAAATACCAACTTATCATCCAATTAGATAAAGTTGAATTTAAATCAAACTAATTCTAACACTCCGAGAGAAAACCAATACATTTAGTGTAGGGGCCTGTTTGGCGCGCGTTAATTGATTTGTAGCCGTCAAAAACAAATTCGCTGAGAAATAGCCACCTCCGGATAAATCCCAGTATAAATACTGGGACTTTGAACAAAACTTGTTCAAGGCCCCAGTATTTGTACTGGGGAAGCTTCAGTAAACTAACCCCAGTATAAATACTGGGGCTTTGAACAAGTTTTGTTCAAGGCCCCAGCATTTTGTTATGGGACTATGTATAAAGCTTCAGTCCCATAACAAAATGCTGGGGCTGTGAACAAAACTTGTTCAAAGCCCCAGCATTATTATGGGACTGAAGCTTTATATATAAAGTCTCATAACCCATAACAAAATGCTGGGGCTGTGAACAAAACTTGTTCAAAGCCCCATCATTTTGTTATGGGACTCAGCTTTATATATAAAGTCTCATAACAAAATACTTGGGCTTTGAATAAATTTTGTTCAAAGCCCCAGTTTTTTGTTATGGGGCTAGTCTGGGGTGTTTTTCCAACGCTAATGGAGCTTAAGTGTGCGCGCGAATTTTTGGCTATTCTTCAATGAATTTTGAAACGATGGATAGTCCCCATTGAGCGCGTCCAAAAATGACTAGTGATCAAAATTTCCCTTGTATTGTAACCCAAGTTAATCAAATCCGCTCTCTCTTTATATCTCGTTTGATTAACTGACATGAAGTAGATCAACTTCCCCGGTACTACTTTTGTTTGTTGACATATACATATTTGATAGACTTATTTTTTCAATAAAATGAATAGCCTTGATTCATGGCTTAATGAAGTAATTCTTGACATTCTTTTCAAGAGGTAAGGTTATGCTCACATAACAAGATCTTTTTTAATCAAATAGTGAATGACTTTGAGCCTATTTGGGCGAACTTAAAAAAAAAACTGCTTAATTTGAAAGTGTTTGTTTTTTCTTAACGTACTTTTTGTAAAGATACTTTTGGGGAGTAGCAGTTTGTGTTAGGCTAATTCATTTGATAATAACTTTTGACAATAGTTAAATAGAAATTTGTGTTTGGCCAAACTTTACAAAAAATACTTTTCAGTGTTAAATTACGAGTATGGATAAAGAGAAAAAAGAATAATATACTATTTATAGTTGATTATCATTAGTTTAAATATTTAGGGTTATCCAATATATAAATACTTTTTGTAACGATATTTTTGTAGTGAAAGAAATTAAAATCAGCTTCTGCTTGTGCTTTTAGGAAAAAAACTATTCTTTTCTAATTTCTTCTCTTCACTTAAAAAAAAAAAAAAAAAAAAAAAAGCTTTTGTTGTCACTCAAAAATACTTATTTTTGGCCAATATCTCAATTTTTCAAAATAAGCACTTTTGATTTTCTAGAAGCTCGGCCAAATATTCTATTCGTAGTAATTACTATTCCCTGTAACGAGGCACCATACTATCTTGCAAATTTTAGTTATTGCCATTCTTGAATTATTTATACTCACCACTATTTGATCGCCCTTATATTTGCTTAATTAGCTTCTTCTCATTACCACTCATATGATTACAGCATTACAAAACGCATGATACAATCGTGTTCATCATCAACTAATTGATCTCTTATAATTGCAAGTGCTGGTTCGTTTTCTAGCTCAGAGGTGTGCAATGTGATAAATGCTTCATGTTATTGCTTTTATCAACTACGATATAGGAAGGTCACGGAATCCTCATCTTCTTCGTTGTCTTGCTTGTTTTGGATAGAGGTGACTATTGTATCTTCAGCTTTCTACTACAATTACTTTCTAGTTTAATTTTCCTTTTTCACACAATTTTAACATTTATATCTTTGACAGGACCTTGGTTTGCCTGATATTGACACTTGATTCATTTGATCACTCTAATAAAGTGGGTAAATGACAAAACTATTACACTTAAGACAATGGTTTGCCTAATTGACTCCACTAAGAGTGGTTTAGCAAGAATGACCTTCTCTAAGTTAAATAAATCTTTTTGGACTAAATTGCCCCTGAACAAATCATATAAACACGCGATCTGCCCCCGTCCTTTCCTCCCTTTACTCTGCAACTTATTTCCAACAAAACGTAAGCTCTTCCAACTGATTAACCTAAGAACTCCAAATTTCCAGAAAAAAGAAGATTCAAAGGTAAGTTTCTTCAATATTTCATTAATTGTACGTAGTTTTTAAATCAAAATTTTACAGATTTACAACTTAAATTCGTAGAATTTATTTAATTTTCGTATAATAACAGATACGCTATAGCGAGTTGTGAACTTTGATGATAATGATTGCAAAACTACTGCTAGATAACCAGCAATTAACGTCACAGTGATTTTCAATTACTGCAAAAAAAGATATATTAGTTTGAATCTGTACTTGTTGCAGAATTTACTTATAGAAACTGCGATTGCTCTTATTTAGTTGCAACTGCATTGATTTGCCCTAAATTAACTTGAAATAACTTGTAGATGATATATGTAAATTGTCACTGACAGGAAACGCTTTTTAAGATCTGTTCCATGGGAATTTGTTTGTAATGCACTCGCTACCTTGTGGACATCACTTGCAGTTATACTGCAAGCAATTGCTAGTAGATAAACTCTACATGTGTTGCCTAGTATACAAAACTTTTGATCGCCTGAAGTGGTGCCTTGTAAGTGTTGCCCACAGGGCCACACTACATGTAGAGTAGCTTTGATTCAAATGTAGAGTAGCTCTACATGTGCTGCCTAATAGGCAGCAGTTTTGAATGCATAGTAAGTGCCTTTTCAAGTGTTGCCTTGTGGGCAACACTTGAAGGTTTGGTGCAAAACAAAATGTAGAGAGATCTGTATATGTGATACATAACAGGCAACACTTTACGTGTGTACTAAATTGCCCTACAAGTTGTGGCTACTTGTTGCAGTCAACCTCCAACACCTACACACACACTACTAAAACAAAGAAAAAATTGAATGTTTGCGCCTATATATCTCGTTAATCTATTCAACAAACTCTAAACTCGTGTAACCATTTCAATGTGTGCAGAATTTAGATGACAACAAAATGCATATACATTGCTTACAATGAACATGGAGTGCAAACAACAAGTATCTGGATCAAATGAAGAAGTTAGAAGCAGAATTTTGGAGTTTGCATCACAATGTACTTAAAGTACACAAACAAATAAGAGAGACGGTGCTTTCAGGACGCATAAACGACGATGCCGGGTCAAATATCATCGACGAATCGACCCCACCGCCTTCACCAAATTAGTTATATTCTACTAGATCATTCTGTTCTTTAATATTTATGTATTGTTTGATATTTTAAAGAACCTTTTTAAGAAAATTCAATTTCCTTTGTACTATTTTCTTTTGATATAATATGTAATAGATTTCTTTCCCCCTCTACTATTGTGTTTAGATACAAGTGTTGGTAAATGGGCAACAGGTGACCTCAAATCCTTACCAACACCTCACACTCAATTCCATTAAGTTGCTGCCTAGGCAATACTTGGTCTACATCCCTCACAAAATAAATCTCTTAACTAGATGCCTGAAAAGCGGCATTTGACCCACCCCTCAGTCTAATAGGCAGCACTTAACATCCACCCCCTACCCAAAAAAACTAGGTATTCAATATATTTTAGCTTCATTTATCCATTAATCCCCTTCTATCATTGTGTTTAAATGCAAGTGTTGGCGAATAGGCAACAACTACCAGAAAAGTATTACCTAAACCACACAGTCAATTGCCTTAACAGATGTCTGACTAGCAGCACTTGACCTACACCCCTCAGAAATTAGATCCCTTAACAGGCAGCCTTGACATCAACCCCCTACCCAAATTTTTAAAGCTAATACACTTGAAATGATGCTGCCTAGGCAGCACTTCACCCCCACTCTTCATTAAATTTCACAATCCACTTGCACTGAGTTATTGCCCTCACAACATCATAAAACTCACAAAATATAAACAAACACTGAAAGAACAAGCCACGACGCACATAAAACGCTAATAGGAAAATGTATATTCAACATTAAAACCATTCAAACTCTACCAATACCAAAGCATTCACATTATTAAAGACATAAGCATCCAGTACCCACAAATAATTTTTTCAATCGCATCAACTAAAAGAGAAGCACTCAAGCAGTCACATTAACAATTTGATCATCCTCATTACATCTGTACACCTGCTAAAGGTTTTCCAACTACTCATTCACAAAGTAGAGAATTATGCTCATGGTAATCATTGCCTATCTTCTCGAGAGGAGTATCATATCCACCATTTGACTTGGACCTTCCATGATTCCACAGATTCATAGCTCAATCAAAACGATAATCTATGAACTATGTAAACTTCATCTTTGAAACATCCTTCCCATACATTCTTGACTCAGCAAGCTTAAGAACAAAAGCTCTACAATCATACCTGCACAAAAAGATAATGCAAGGCTAAATAGAAAGGAAAATCATTAAGAAACTGCTAAAAAATGCCACTGAACAATGCTTACCCATTGCTCTGATTTGGGCATTTGACCCAATCATACTTCAGTGATGGACACCCGAACTGTAGGATGCTCGATACCTGTGGAATCAACAAAATCAAGCAGTGAGGCAATCATTCGATCATAACAGTCCACATGCGCCTTGACAACTTCATCTTCTTCATCATATAATGAGTTATAGATGTCAAGTCGGTGCTCATCAATGTAGAAAATACCAAGAAAATAATAGGTGACTGCAGCACTACTTTCTTCACCTAAGCGCATGGGGAAAAAGACTCTATCAACTGTCTCCCAAGATATACCACACCTTTCCTGCCCTCCAAAAATGGTATCAATAAACAGCTGATAATTTGGATCACTCGTCCAATGATAATTACCACCTTCCTCAATCTATGATAGTCAGGCGACTCTTCCGCAATCTATTAAACCAATCACATAAACAAAGATTAGAAATAAACACAAAAGCTGATATATACAACTACACAGAAAAAACACAACCATCCTGAAAAAATAGCCCAAGTATTGACATAGAGGCAATATTTGACATAGGTTTACCCACCTATATACAGCTTTGAGGTCTTAAACGGCAGCCAGACAGACAACATGTTACTCTGACTTCTCTATTGACAAGTATTAACAGAGAGGCAATATTTGACATAGGTTTACCCCAACTATATACAACTTTAGGGTCTTAAACTGCTGCCAGGCAGACAACATGTTACTCTAACTTCTCTATTGACAAGGTTTGACAGAGAGGCAATATTTGATATATGTTTACCCAACACATAAAACTTTGAGGTCTTAAACTGCTGCCAGGCAGACAACATCTTACTCTGACTTCTCTAATGAGGATTTCACTTGAAATCATAGCAAAATAATAAAATACTTTTCCTTTACCCCTTTCCACCCAATAGCTACTGAATTGCTTACAGGTAGCCAACACTTCCACTTGTACTTCTTTTAAAAATAAAAATGACACATCTTAAAAGCTATACCATCAAAAAAGAAATAATTTATGTTGGACTTGGTGAATTTTAAATGCAACACGTACACATACCTTATCTTGTCGAGCATGAGGTGTTTCAACAGAACTCTCGCGCGCAGACAAATCACCGGGGCAAATCCCTAAATGAAACGCATCCAAATCGAATACACATGGATGGCCGAATACACTAAACCTAATCAACATGTCATTGGCACAATACGTCTATGAAAGCATCATACAATGAACAACATTCCAAGAAACATTCACATCATCCAACTCCATGAATTTTCTAAAAACACCTCATTTCAACATCATCATCTGAGGCTCGGACAGAAACGAACTAATCAAACTATTATACTTCATATCACCACCCCAACAACCCTTGGCATCAAACTAATGCTCAAACTTAAAGAATTGATCTTCTTCCTATGGCACAACACATCACAAATATACTTATGCAACCAAAAAAGTTAATATTTAGATGAAAACATAACTAATAAAAAAGACGAGAAAACGTACATTACGACGGGCTATAATAAACTCATACCAACAACTTCTACTGTACCAGTAAAAAAATGCAATATCAATATCCAAAGAGAAACAAGAATAAAAAGAAAAATATCTACTACTAAGCAATAAGAAAAATGCAGCTTGACACTTCTCATACAAAAACACACAACTCATTCTTGATGTTATGATGTCAATTGTTGCCCACAATGCAACAATTTCTAGGAAAAAGGAAGATTAGCTTGAATATTATGTCAATTGTTGCCCTGTGGGCAACACTTTCTACAGTTAAAAGAAAATAAACTAAAACACCAACACTTTGCTAAATATTAAATTAACTACATAATTAATATAATTCATGTGTCAACCATTGCCCTGTGTGAAACAATTTCTAGAGTTAAAGGAAATCAAAGTGCAATGAAAATGTTTTAGTAAATATTACATTAACTACCTAATTAAAATTACTTAATGTAACAAATTATATAAAAATTACCCATTAAAAATAAAATTTAAGCATTCACCAAATGAAAAATTGGATAAATAATGAACATCAACTAAGGGAAAAGACAAATTTGTAGCAAACTAAACAAAGAAAAAAAAGAGAGAGAAGGAAATGAACCCTAATTCGCAGGGGGGGGGGGGAGAAGAAGAAGAAGAAGAAGAAGAAGAAGAAGAAGAAGAAGAAGAAGAAGAAGAAGAAGAGGAGGAGGGGCAGATTGGACAGAATTAGGGCTAGTTTTATTCAGGGGCAAAATAATCTTTTTACACGTTTAAAAATGGGTAGGAGGCCATTTTTCTAAAATATTTCTTAGTAGGGACAAAAGGACATAATCAGTGATAAAAAATAAAGTAGGTTGTACGGCCCACCCGTTGTGGCTGTGACGTTCCCTTTATATGCTGACCTCAAATCGTGAATAATATTTCTCTTATTTGTACCTCTGTAATAGCAGTCTGAGGATCTAGTTTTGATATTTCATCATATAAAGATTTAAATTTTAAAAAATACTGATAGATAAACCTATTTGGTTGCCAGATCGGAAAAACTCATTCAAGCCTTTGTAGTCTCCCACTATTTCACTTCATAAACGGGAAATTTTGATCAGTAGCCATTTTTAGACGCGCTCATTGGGGACTATCCACCGTTTCCAAATTCATTGAAGAATAGCCAAAAATTCGCGCGCACACTTAAGCTCTATTAGCATTGGAAAAACACCCCAGACTAGTCCCATAACAAATACTGGGGCTTTGAACAAAACTTGTTCAAGCCCAAGTATTTTGTTATGGGAGCATTTTGGTATGGGTTATGGGACTTTATGTATAAAGCTTCAGTCCCATAACAAAATACTGGGGCTGTGAACAGAAGCTTCCCAGTATAAATACTGGGGCCTTGAACAAGTTTTGTTCAAGGCCACAGTATTTATACTGGGATTTGTTCGGAGGTGGCTATTTCTCGGCGAATTTGTTTTTGATGGCTACAAATCAATTAACCGCGCCAAACAGGCCCCTGCACGAAATTTTTACTTCATAAACAGTTTTCTAGAATGTTCCAATTTTTTTTTGGGCGGTCTTGGAATTCTTAATTCTTAATCAACTTCAAGAACTCATCTTGGAGCCTGTTTGGGACTGCTGTGAAAAACTACTTATTTTGAAAAGTACTTTTGGCATAAGTACTTTTTACCAAAAGTACTTTTTAAAGAAGTACGTTTAGATAACTAGTTTTCTAACATGTGCGTTGCACGTGCAATTGATCTTAATAAGTAAATACTTTTAAATTTTAGGTGAATAACACGACATTTGTAATGTCATATTTTGAGTAACACGATATTTGATAATGTGAATAAGAGTAACAATGACTATAATTTCAAACGCTTCATGTCTTAGAATTTCTACGACGTTTTTATGATACCGTAGTCTCTTACTTTTTAACCGCTACACACATATCAAGAAAATATTGTTGAATAAAAATAGTATTTTGTAGAAGTAGTACACAATTCAATCAACATATATCTTCCTTAGAATGACTAAGATGTCATTGTCAAAAATGAAGTTGTAGTTTTTGTGATAGAGATACTTAATGGTGAGTCACATTAGATTTTATTTTTTGATGCATATAAATTATAATATTCACGTGAAATTGTAATACAATTATTATCAGATAATTACCATTTGATGAACAAAATAGTAAGTATTCCCTAGTCACGATATTTTTAGCATAATTTGAAAAAACTCAGCATTTAAAGTGAAATGACAAAAGAAACATAAAAAAAATTGATTAAATTGTCAATAATACTATCGTAGTAACGAAGAATAAGAACATCAGACTTAAATATAATTCAGAAACATAAATAATCCTTCTTTAAGATGAACTAAAAAAATTAAGAAAATGAGATGCACTTGTAAATGTAACAACACACTGTTTAGTTATATTTAATATTAGTTAGGGATTATTTCATGCAAAGAGTAGATGACATGGATATAAAAAATAATTTGATCTAAATTAATTTATAAATATTTTGAGATATCCAAACAAAATCTCCGTTCACTAATGTATGATAGTAACAAACTGGCAGATGCATTATTGATTATAATATACACTTGAGATATAGTTATTACCAAGAACATGAATATTTCACAAAAATATATTATTTCATAACGTACTAAATAGGAGTGCGAAGAGTTTCTAGCCAGAATTTGCACAAATAGAAATACGTATATAGTTTCATCAATGATCATTGAAAGTAAAAAAAAAAAAAAAAAGTACTTAGTTGAGTTAACATTTGTCGCGTTTTTGTGTGTCGCAGGACATCCACATAATCCTAATTTATAATAATAACATACCAAATATGTAGTTTAAGGAATACTTGTTTAAAAGAAAAATCAAGGAATGAACTTACCAGAGTTGACATTTGCGAAGTAACTTTCCGTTGCGATAGATGAACAAATAATCCTAATTGACAATAATTTTAATTCACGAGAGGTAGAATGTTAAAAATTATGTAAAAGTCCACTTAACAAAAGAAGTGTACGATGAGAATTCAACAAAGTATTTAATGGTTTATTGGTTTTCTCCCTCAATTGAGAAAATATGTGACCATTTTAAATGTCTAGTGATTTGTATTTTGTAGATGAAGCCGATTTATACTATTAAATCAGTCAAATAAATTTATCCTAAATTGGATTACCAAATGCAAGTTTTTACTGTCTACGAATTTTTCGTATAAATCCGTTTAGATGCATGTTTTATAATTTAATCTTTTATTTTATATTTTATTTGTTTGAGTGTGCATTTACCTTATTGTACACAATTATATTTAGAGCAATAATTGATTAAGGAGCTAATATGGTCTTTTGACTTTGCTACTTATAAGGCTTCCCACTTATAAAGTAGTAGTAGATAAGTTAGTTTGTGTTTGGATTACTCATTAGAAAAGTACTTTTGATAAATAATTTATGTTTGAATAATCTTTACGAAAAGTACTTTTGAGTGTTAAATTACGAAAAGGACATCCAAGTTCATTTTACATTTGGATTAATAGAAACAAAAATAATAATTTTAAATATTTATCATAAAAGACCTTAATTTTAAAAAGATATTTAGTTAAAATGAAAAATATAATGTAAAGAAATATATAAATTTAAGCTATTCAACAACATAAAATATAGTTAAATCGAAGTGATAACGGAATTAGAAATTTCTAGTAATTACTTACTTTTAAAAGATGATTTAAAGAATAGGAGATCCTCTATACGGTTGATAGAAATACCTAGAAATAAAAATTGTTCCTAAAAAGAAGAGGATTTGTACAAGTATATAGTAGGAAAAAAATGGAAAAATGAGAAATATAATTTTATTTTGAGAGAGATATGTTTAATTAATGAGGGATAATTTGGTAAATATAAATTTTTAGTAAGGATATTTTTATCTTGAAAAAATTAATAAATCGATTTTAGCTTCTCCCCAACAGTAGATTAACTTCTTCTACTTCTACCTAAAAGTACTTTTTTTTAGTTACCAAACACCTCAAAGTTCTAAAAAAAATACTTTTGTTGAAAAAAAGTACTTTTGGCTTTGGAGAAGCAATGCCAAATATGCTATTCAATTAATACAATAAGGATCGTTTGGTTGAAATACTTGTTACCCAGATATTAATAATTAATGCGGGTATTAATAATGCAGATATTACCAACACGGGTATTAGTAATGCAGGTATTTGCAATGCCGGTATTAGTAATGCGGGTATTAGTAATGTGAGTACTAGTAATGTGGGTATTAGCTATGCATATATTATAACGTAGGGATTATTTCTTGAATCACTAATATATTATAAATTAATATATAATGTTATAATTTAAAATATTTCGTTACTCTTTAAATCAAATTTTTAAATATCATTATTATTATAAGGGTTAATTTTCTCATTTTAAATTTTAATGTATTACTAATATCCACATTATTTATTCCATTTTTTACCCCGCATTAAATAATATATAGATTCCCGCATAACTTATACGTGTATTAGCTATGTGGAATATACAAAAGTACAACCAAATATTGCACCTTCCCTCCCCCCGAAGTGGAGGGGGTTTGGCAAGACCCCTGCCAGTTCATTACCAAAGTAAACATTACATCAGTTGTGGTTTGCAAACCAAGCTTTAACAAAAGAGGAATAAACAGACTCATTCCTATACCTAGTAAGATAGAAAAGAAGAAATAATGAGGGTCAATCTCATTTACAATAATGCTTCCAAAAAAATTTAACAAATGGTGAATCCAACCAAACTAGATAGATTTGATATTTGTTCATTCATGTCTTAGCCAATGCCTTTTATCTTCTCCCTAATCCTGAAATTTGGCAATCCAGCTTTATCATTCTTAAAGCTCCCCTAGCATTTGTAGGGAGGTCTTGCACATTCTGATAAATAGCAGTGTGTCATTTAGACCCCATTTTTCCAATATGTCTGCGACACTGTTAGCTTTCCTAAAACAGTGAACAGAAACACCTTGCACCTTTTCCATCCACTCTTGAATTTGTTTGATCCAAGGCTGAAGAATCCAAGAAAGTTTGTATTCTCCTTTTATCATTTCGACAATAATTTTTGAATCCATCTCGAGAAAGATTTTTATGCCAATATTAAAATTCCACAGAGGACAACCGAATAGTGCACTAATTTAATGTTGGATACTATGCATGAATTAGCATAGCTGCCCAGCAACCCAACGAACCCTAAGAGCATACATAGCCTCTCCAGTTTTAACCTTCCACTTTCTAGCTGGCAGCTGATTTGACGTCTGTTAGTAGTTTAGTGTCTGAATCATCAACTATATCTAATATTTTTTATCTAAGGAAAAAAATTTTGAATCCTTGTTCTTAATGATCTATAGTTGTTTGTGTTGAACTTCTCAACATTGTTGAAGATGCTTGTAAAATTTGTGGATTGATGCCCTTGACTAGTAACCGAGTAGCTTGTTGGTCTCTCTTGAATTACTATCTCTCTTGATCAATTAGGCTTCGATTTCAATTATTTTTTTCTTACACCTTTAATTATATTATTATACACTAAGGAAAAATTCGGTCTAACCAATATTTTAAGCACAATATTTTTTCACCCACATTCTACCACCTCTTTTTTTTTTTTTTCCCTCTTATTTTCACTTTTGCTTTCACAATTTTCAATTGATCAGTCCTCTTCTTGATTTCTTGCTGCTTTCTTACTTGAGCACAATTACCATTCACGTTGATCACCTCTATCTATATAGTTGGTGATGGAAGAATTAGTGAAGGGTACTTACTACTCTATTTTGTGATACTTCCAACTCCCTATTTGTAGAACTACACTTCTAGAATTGCTATAGAGCTGATTGGGATATACTAATAACCATTCGGTTTAGTTGGACTATTCCTAGTTGAACAATTGGTATTCATTTATTAAATATAATGAAGTATTATTTATTTAGATCAATTGTATCATGTGTGTCCTATTATTTATATAGTAGTTGATTTAGTGTGTAGAGCCAAGCTTATACACGAAAGATTAAATCATTGGTTCTTATAAATAATGAAGTAATGTTCACAGTCTAAGATGGAAATTGAACAAATCCATTAGTATGATTGTAGTACAAGATTATATATAATTTATCTTGATTATGGGAATGGTATAGTTCCAACCTCTTGTGCTAGTGCGCTTTGTGTGCATTGAACGGACCAAGTAGAGATAAGTGTTTTTATATTGACTATATAAAACAAACTCTCTAGCTCATCAAATATACTTATACTCTTAATCTTGATATAGCTATTATTAGTGGTGTATATTATTCATTGTCTTGATTTATCAATAGGTGAGGTCCAGGATATTTGGGTCAAATAATTCCTGATAAGTTGGATAATGATAATATGCATTTGCGAAGTGATAGCTAGTTGATAGAATCCACGTCTCGATATAGACATTGATGATACCCCTTTATGAAAGCTTATAAGTTTCTATGTGTAAATCTGGCCAGTGGATTTTGTATCCGGCACATAGAATAAGTTAAGCGGAAGTCTAAAGGATATTCATTTAGTCAATATATTGAATTGTCAGTAATTTAATAATATTAATTGGTGTTTGTAATCTTAACGTGGGGAGTTAAATAAGGTTTTGATGGAAGAATTCAAATTCAACTGAGGAGTGTAATTACGAATTTCTAATGGAAATAATTTGTAATTTATTATGGAAAGGTTAATTCTAGAGAAGAGAATTAATTCCATAATTGGAAGCCTCATTAATTAATTCTGTGGTTCCTGTTGTGATCGAATCCAATTAGGACTAGGAGAGAGGTTTCTTGGTGGAAAAGAATCCTAGATAGTTTTGGAAAAGGGTTTTACCCTAAAACTATATAAGAGGATTCTTGGCCAAAAGGAGACATACGCAAAAACCCTAAATAGTTTTTCTCTCTCTGAAACACTTAGTTTTTCTCTTTCTGAAACACTTGTTCCACCCAAGTGATTATTAGTCTGGGTATTGTTCGGGCACACGACGGAAGATCATAGAACTGGAGGACGACCCCGTAGATGATCCTGCTCGTGATTGAAGATTGTTTCGCGGTTGAGGTCATGCTTCAAGAGGTATCCCGTTTTATGTTTATGTAAAATTAAATAGCCTGCTAGTTTGTCTTGATCCTGAAATTGCTTCCGCTGTGTTTATATTCCTTCAGAACTCACTCTAAAGATATTCTTTGAATTCTCTAGAATTTCTTGAGCATTTTAGATAAGTGATCAATCTAGAAGATAAAGTTGGTGATATTCCTTCAGAACTCACTCTAAAGATATTCTTTGAATTCTCTAGAATTTCTTGAGCATTTTAGATAAGTGATCAATCTAGAAGATAAAGTTGGTGATGATTTATTTTACCATTATACCCCCGAAACGACTATTAAGGAGTGAAGCTAACCATCTCGGCTGATTGATATGAATTAATGAACCCAATCAATAGGAACTTATAAAAGATGGAACAAATGTAAGATTGGAAGTAAGGAAGTACCGTGGTCCCTTGGGGGACATCCGATTAAAAGATTGAGCGAAGATGGAGCTGCAAGGTGGTTCCGGTAAAAGATTGAAAGTTTGATTGACAAGGCATTATGTGAATGGAGTAATTGGCACAAATCTGAAAGAGTTTCAATAGCCCAGGAAACCATGTCCTCTAAGGAGTTCTAAGACCAATACAATGAGATAACAAGTCTTGATCATAGGCAATTTGAATCTGATCCGATTTTATCCTAGTAAAAGGAACAAGTATTCCCTTTCTGATGAAAATTATGAAAAGAAGATTCACCCAGAGGAAGCCAATCAAAAATCACTTTAACTATATTGGTAAACTCAAGCTAGTTGTAAGATTCTTTTACCTAAAACAGATTTTTTTTTTAAACAAAAAACAAGTGTTATCCAAGGGGATGGAGGTGCAAGAACGACTCAACCAAATTGGTTTAAAGTCAAAACCTTAATAAAAAGACAAGTTGATAGATTCGTTCAGTGAAAGACTCAATGGAATAATTAGTAGCTAAAGCCATATTGTGCCATTGCTTCTAAATAAGAAAGGTACTCGAGCTTTTGTTGGAAGAGCCAATAACTAGCAATTTCAGTTGACCTGACCCGTAAACTTGAACTTAACTATTGTCAATGATTCTCCTTGTTATTCATTCTATTGGCAATTGCCATTGCTTTGTTTATCTTTCCTCTTCAACAATTAAGATATCTCTATAATGGCATCATTTATTCGGACATTTTTTAGCTACTAAAGTGAAGGGCTGTTATAAAGGACATACATTATAGGAGTAATATAATATAAAAAATCGGTTTCAAAAAAAGCTTGCCTACTATAGCAAACTCTAATATAGAGGATAATGTTATAGAAATGTTTAACAGTATAAGTGAATTACGACCCTTTTGTTAATTTATTTTTTCATTCCTTTTCTATTGTATTAGTCCTGTTAGTTTCATGGACTATCAAATCAAGTAGTCATTTGCTGTTAACAATATTAAAAGAAAAAAGAAAAAAGCAGTGGGGAGCCATTACTAAGAAAATGCAAAGCAATCATGTTAACAGAAAGACAAGTCGTGAGAAGCATAACTACTTGTAAGCTTGTCAACCGGGTCAGCAGTCAACTTGTACCAAACATGTTCCGAAAATAAACCAATCTTCCCATAAACACGCACTATCGCAAAATCCAACATCATCAATTCTTCATTCTCAAACCAAAGCTGTTTCATTCCCTCCTTTCTCTTTTCCCATTTTGCCAACATCTTTGACAATTTGCTTCGCACAAAATACACATGTCCTATCATTTTTCTTGATTCCTCACAATTTTTCATCAATTATCATATTGCTTGTTAGTACATTTTCTTAAACTATCCGTTGTGTCCTTTTTTTTTTCTTTCTTGAAAGCCAGTATAGAAAAATGGTAAAGAATCACCTAGAGAAACATGGTAGCTTTACCCAAAATTTAAATGTAAGCAGCCCAAAACCACCTCATTCAGCCACGTCAACTGAAGCATCGAACACTGATCAACATTCCAGAAAGAGCAGCCAGGAAGAATTAGACCATTCCTTATATATTCACAATGAGGATGTTAAGAAGTTATCCGAAGAAATTGATCGATTCGTTGATGTTCTTTCAACGTGCAATGATAAATCAAATCCCCCTGAAGTCCCTGAAAACGTCGAGACATTTTCAAAAATCATTGAATCCAGGATCACCAAGTATAATTCTTGTGAAAGTTCCACCAAATTTTGCAAGTTGACAGAAGAGGACACCTTTTTCATAGAAGCAGTGACAAGGTTATCCAAACTGACAAATTCCTTAAGTGAATTTCCATCAGGTTCAACGAGCACCACGAAGTCGTTGAACCGAACAAGCATGGTCTTGCAACGTGCCATGACATTCATGGAAGAAGAATTGAGAGCCTTGTTGGAAGATTCAAGAGTGTCTCCCAATGCTAGAATTCTTAAAAATTCTTCCTTCAATGCAAGCACACAATTAGATGGGCATGAATGTGCTTTGACACTTTCAGATTCAAGGGGAGACGAAGAATATCCGTCATATCCTCCAGATGTCGTGACAAGATTGAATCATATTGCCTCTGCCATGATCTTGGCTGGATATGAAACAGAATGTTGTCAAGTGTATTCGATATCGAGAAGAAACGCATTTGGTGAACAAATGAAAAAGCTTGAATTTGAGAAAATAAACATGGAGGAAGTTCAAAGAATGCCATGGGATTCCCTGGAAGGAGAGATTACAAGGTGGATCAGAGTTGTAAAAAGTTGCTCAACAACTCTATTCCCTGGCGAAAGGAGACTCGGGGACTCTGTTTTCTCTGATTCGCCAATGATTTCCCGAAGCCTCTTTAGCAACCTGGCTCGTGCCATTGTCATTCAGCTTCTCGACTTTGCTGAGGCCATTTCAATGACCAAACGCTCAGCCGAGAAGCTGTTCAAATATCTAGACATGTACGAAGCTATACGTGATCTCATTCCAACGATCAATGAGTCGTGCTCCAATGAATGTGAGAACGAATTGAATTCTGAGATTTCAGCTACCGCATACAGGATAGGAGAATTAGCAGTGAGCATATTCTCTGATCTTGAAAACTCGATAAAAAATGATGTAGCAAGGACACCAGTCCCTGGTGGGGCAGTGCACCCGCTAACGCGTTATGTCATGAATTATCTAAAATATGCCTGTGAGTACAAAGACACCCTAGAACATATTTTCCAGCAACATGTCAAGATGGAGGAATCCAGTTCCCCTACCAAATTGAAACCAACATTGGAGGTAGAAACAGAGAGCGAAAGCCCTCACAGTTCTGAAATAGTAGCCGGGACAACGCCATTCTCAGTACAGCTCGTGACCATAATGGACCTTTTGGATTCAAATCTTGAAGCCAAATCAAGCCTGTACAGAGACCCTGCCTTGCGCCACATTTTCTTAATGAACAATGGCAGGTATATCTTACAAAAAGTGAAAGGGTCTACGGAGATCCACCAAGTGATGGGCGATACATGGTGTAGGAGAAGATCAACAATCGTGAGGCAATACCACAAGAATTACCAGAGGGAAACATGGGGTAAGGTACTTCAAATCCTAAGCCATGATGGTATGCAAGTCCATGGGAAGGTAGTGAAGACAGCTGTGAAAGAAAGGTTCAAGAATTTCAACACCATGTTTGATGAAATCCACAGGACTCAAAGCACTTGGGTGGTTAGCGACGAGCAGCTTCAATCAGAGCTACGTGTTTCTATATCAGCTTTAGTGATTCCAGCTTACAGATCTTTCTTTGGAAGATTTAGACAGTGTCTGGACAGTGGAAAGCAAGCAGAGAAGTATATAAAGTACCAACCTGAGGACATTGAAACATTGATTGATGACCTCTTTGATGGTAATTCTGCATCAATGGCTAGGAGAAAGACATAGCTCATCAAGTAATAAGCAGAGTTGAGAATTTTGTATGACATTATTATTGTACTTCATTCCCCCCAACCCCCACCCCCACCCCCCCCCCCTTTTCCCCCTTATATTTCAACATTCTGTACTTTTTTTTATACATGCGACCTGGACTTGTCCAGACTTCTTTTATTGCGCGATACCTTTTATTCCTTCTTAGCTGATATGCTGATAGCGTTAACTTAAATTTTCGGTTAAGATCCACTGAATTAACGTCCAACAGTTAATGATCAAATGATTGCATGGAGGAATCGTATATAGTGCGTTGAATCCTGTCAGTTCAACAAGTCACAGATCTTAGATTCGGGTCGACATGCATTGCTTTTCTCCTTTGTCTTTTTGGAAATTATCAGCGTCTGGTGGGACGGTTGGAATCCCTTGACCTTTAATATGAGTCTTCGACTCGAACTCCGGAAAGTGAAGCAGCTATCCAGGTCCTTGAACTTTAAAACACCTTATAGGAAATAGCAGTCTAAGTAGCAATAGAATACCATCGAATCTAACTTGGAGGACCTATAAGGATCTAGCTTTCCAATCTAAAGAACTTCAAACAACAAAGTTCACATTCACATGAGCATAGTAAGGTGAAGTGAATTTCATAGGCATTTCGTTCTCATTCACAAATACTCCAACACAAACCCACAAAGCACATAAGAAATTCAAAGTAGCTTGGCCCTTGCCACTATATTCTTTACCAAAATCCCTCTCACATGGAGGGAGAGATAAATTTGGGAAAATTGTGAGAGATTACGCTTACCAAATTTGGAGCCTAAAATTAAGGATAATATACCTATTCTTTTAATTTGCTTGTATATTTTAAGAAGGTATGATTGGTAATTGTTAGGAAGTGTCGATGGAGCTCCTCTTCATTTACTAGTGTCTCCATTTCCCCAAATTCTTATTTGGATGAATGACATTTGTCCTACCTTAAAATCAATGTTCTAAGTTTAATTAATTAATCAAAGTACTTAATCATGGTTAGGAGAATATAGCTTTACATATTTAGTGAGTTGATTGCCGGTAAGGTCTCTCAACTTGTGTTAATTGGTCACCATGATCACTTATCTTTGTTTTATCTTTTTATGGTCACTCTACTTGTGTTAATTGGTCAGCCTTGTCACTTATCTTTGTTTTGACTTTCTATGATCACTCTACTTTTTTCAATTAACTCCTATGCTCATCCTAAAAAAAATTATAAACATTTATTAGTTTTTCAGGTGACATGGCGGCTACAGTTTTTAGAAAAAAAATAAAAAAATAAAAACAATTTAGAATTCAACCCACTTTAAAACCGCTCTAGTCCTCAATCCGACCCGATATGTAAAGTGATTATTATATGATAAAATTATCCTAGGTATCATTCTAGAGATTTATTTTAAAAATATAGTAGCAATATTATTTTCTACTTTACCAGACATAGCAACATTTTGAAAAAATGCTACCAAATATAGAAAAAATACCAAAATGATGTTATTGAAACCTCAACTCTCTCTCTCTCTCTCTCCCCTCCCCCCCCCCCCCAAAAACCCTTCTTCACTGCCCCCACCCCCGCCAGCATCGACATCGTCCCTTCCCCAACCCCGTCATTGTTGCCTGTTGATATGTTGGTATTTTGTGTATATTTGCAACTTTTTTAAACTAGCTTTCACGTCCTAAAAGTTTTATTATTTGAGTAAATCTTATGTTTATCTCCATGTTTTAGGGTATCAAAGAGAGTTAAGATACAAAGCCAAAAGAATGAAGAGAAGAACAACAACAAGTGTACTTTGGCTACATTTTGAAGAACATGGAGAAAGGGCAGCAGCTTGATAGGCCGCTTGCCGAATCATCGGCCGAAGGAGGATCAAGTTGAGGAGCTCATCAAGTTCAAGTGAAGCAAAGAGGCTGACCTCTGATTGATCTGCTGAATACATTCTGCGACACCGCATAAGGAGATGCGGTCCCGCCGATCATCACAGTGAGCTCAAAAATATATGCGGATTGCTGAAGTTTTCTGCCGCTGGACCTGCGACCCCGTCGAACCTGCACCACAGAATAAGACAACAGAGGAGTTATACTAGCCTTCGACGGCCGCACACTTTAATATGCGGCCCGCCGAATATCCGGCAATTTGGGCAAAACGGTAACTTTGTAAATATTAGCTTATTTTTCAAACTCATGCCTATATAGGTTGCTATGCCTCCGAGAAAACAGATCTTTTTCACCTTAGAATACTCTTTATTACACTTTTGAATATTCTTGGAGGCTAAAGACGAGTTCTAACTTGAATCTTTGTAAGAATTTCATTCCTTAATTTAAATCCTTACATGATTCTTGCCATTTCATCTCTTACTATGTGTGTTAGACCCTAGTACTCATACTAGGGGTTTATTCATGAAGACTTGATTGTTTTAACTTAAAATTTGCTTTTAATCTTGTATAATCTATGGGTAAAGATGAATCTAGTTCTCTATCATACCCTTCTTGACTAGGGTTTGAGGCACGACCATACTTGAACCTGACCCTACTTTGCTTTCATCACCCTAATGGGGTTCAAGGTGTAGGTTAATAGAAACTAGTGAGAATTCAGGTTACATTGGCTACAGCCTACCTCATCTAAAGGGAAAATACCTAAAAAGGTCACTCCTGCTCGGGTCCTTGGACTAGAGTTTTTCGCGCCTCATTATTGACTCTAACAGGCTTGATGAGATAAATCCTCCCTATTCCTAATGGGTTTTAAGGAATACATTTGAGGTCCGACTATTAATGTTATCCATATGATTTATGAGGTTAAAGCAAGGGTTTAATTAAAAGAATCTTGTCGAAATGAGTAAACCCCTAGCTCATTCTCCATATTTACATCCATTTTAAAATGTTGAGTTATTTGTGTGCTTTTAGTGTTTGTTATTAGTTGTAGGCGTAGATAATTCAATTCCTATAAATTTATACTTAAGAATAGACGAACAAATCGTAGAACTCGTTACTATTCAATCTAAGACTAATAGATTGCAATCTAGCTCCCTGAGGAAATCGACCCCGACTCTTAGTTGGGTACTACTATCTTTGAAGATCGCCCCACACCTTTATAGTTGAGTGGATTGAGTATGGATCAAATTTTGGGGCCATTGCCGGGGAGCTATGGTACATCTATTAGATTGAATATTTCGTGTTGTTGTCTTGTGAGTTATTCTTACCATTTTACCTCGTGCTTTAGTTTTACTATGTGTAGGTGACTACTAGCAATGAGAAGAAATCCAAATCGAGCTATGCAGAATCCCCTCTACAATCGTGCAAATGAGGGAGCTCCATTTCCAAATTCTCTGATGGCTCCAAATGATTATGATAGAAAACTCGAGAAAGATTATGATGATACTTCTCTTAGTGAGGAGAGTTACGAAACTCATGATGTGTTTGAAGAGAATGATCAACCGCAAGTTGAAGATGGTGCCCCAATTGATGGAAACCCTATTGGCAACAATCAAGCCAATGAGGGAGTTAATGTTGGTAACAATGTTAGTGTTGTGGGCAATGCAAATTAAATAGGCAACAATGCTAACCGAGGAGGTCGAGGTGCAAACCGAGGTGTTCGTATTAATCAAGCTAATCAAAGAGCCAATCGAGTGAAAGTTCGTAATGTCAACCGGAACCAAAGGAATGAAAGGGGTGCCCGAAATACAAATCCACCGCACAAGATGTGGAAGAGTCCGATTAAGAAGTGAATATGGAAAATTTTGCTAGTGCAATTGTTCCACCACCCATTCGTGGTAATGTTACTTTCAACACTCCAGAAGTGATCTTACATAGGCTTGACCAAAATGGATACTTTGGTAGAAGCAAGCATGATGATCCAAATGAGCATTTGAGGAATTTCATCCAAACATGCCATCTCTACAAGTCCGCCCATTGTTCGGAAGAATCTTTGCGCCTAAGGGTTTTTCCTTACTCTCTATCTAGGAAGGACAAGGCATGGTTGAACAAGCTACCAAAGAACTCCATTCATACTTGGGAGGAACTTGTAAAACAGTTCTTAGCAAAATTCTTGCCTAAGGGTAAGAAAGCTTCAATGAGGGACAAGGTATATATGTTCAAGCGAGATCCAACCGATTCATTATCCGAAGCTTGTCCTCCTCCTCACAAGGACCGACTCCTTTAGGTGCGAGGTGCAATCAACCGCGGGAAGCTTTTCAAGAAGTCTTATTATATTGTCCAACTCATGATTTTGGAAATGATATGCTCCTACAAGATTTCTACCAATCAGCCGTGAACAATTTATGTGGAGGTACTATTATGGAAAAGACTTATCGAGAAGTCAAGGAAATTCTCAACAAAGTTGCCAAACAATCTCAAGATTGGCAATCTAGAGCCCAAAACCCAAACGGTGATGGATGAATAAATCCAATGATGATGAAGAGATTTGAAGCTCAAGAAGAGCAAATGGCTCGAATCCTCACCAACATTGAGCTTCTTAGAGGTGCCAAGGAAGATAATGAGAAGAATGTGAACAAGGTGGAAAATCTTCAAGTTACAAATGCCGGTCATCAAGTAGCCCCTATGGGCTATGTGAACCCCGGAGCTCCACCTCTTGCTCTTCTCCAAGGAGGAAAAGAAGAATACTTTACGGAGTTCTGTTTCAACGTCCATGGTGAAGAAGAAGCCAATTATGTGTCTAACTATCAAGGTGATTATCAAAGGCCATATCAACATGGCCAATGGAGGCAAGATAGAGGACGAAAAAATTGGAGCAACAATCAAGATGGGAGAGGAGCTGGTGCCTCTCAAAGCTATGTTCCAAGAGCTCCATACAAATAGGGTGAGAATAAAAGAAAAGGTCCAACCAAGTTGGAAGAAATGATGGGAGAAGTGCTTAAGAATCAAGAAAGTTACTCCGGTCACATCAAAGATATCAACCAAACGGTCACATCTCACAACACTTCCATCAAAACTCTTGAATGTCAAATGAGTAACCTATCTCGCCAAGTGAATCAAGGACCTCAAGGACCACGACCATGTGATATGGTGGTGAATCCTAAGAAGAATGGCAAAGATCATGTGATGGCAATTATAACCCGGAGTGGAAAAACATGAGATGATCCAAAGCAAAAAAAGATAGTGTGGAACTAGAGGTGCAAGATCATGAGCAAAGCAATGGGGAAAAGTTGAATCATGGTAAGGCAATTAATGTGGATGTAGAGATCCCAAGGTATGAAATTGATGATGAGGCAATCCATCAAGAACCAAGTCCTGAAGTCACTATCACTCAAAAACCCAAACCAATGAAAACTCCACCACCCAAACAAAGCCCTCATATTCTAAGCTCCATTCCCAAAATTCCACTTCCTTTCCCATAAAAGAGTGTCAAGCAAAGACAAGCATCACAAGCCAAAAAGATTTGGGATAAAAGAGCAACAATATTTTTTAACCTCTCTTTGGTTGATGCATTAAGCCAAATGCTAAATATTTCTAAACTCGTGAAAGATCTTGTTACCAAGAAGACCTATGAGGATTATGAACCAAACAGGTTGACTCATCAATGTAGTTCAATTGTCTCAAAGCATATGGCAAGAAAGATGGAAGACCCCACAGCCTTCACGGTCCCGTGTACAATTAGAGGGACACATTTCCCTAAAGCTCTATGTGATCTTGGAGCAAGAACCAATTTAATGCCATATGAGGTGTACAAGACTTTGACTACCAAGGAATTTCCACAAGCCATAAGAATGAACTTACAAATGGCCAACCATTCCATGAAGCAACCAATTGGAGTTTTCACAAATGTTCTAGTTAAGGTGGAAAAGTTCATCTTCTCGGTGAATTTTGTAATTTTTTATTGCCCGGTGGACTTTGATTTCTCCATTATTCTTGGACATCCATTTCTAGCTACCGGGAGAGCACTATGTGATATAGAGAAGGGAGAACTCACTTTTTGACTCAATGGAGAGAAGATTGTGTTCCATATATGCAAAGCATTAAAACAACCTATGGAGGAGGAAGCCAATTGTTCTTATGTGGATATAGTTGTGGATGCACTTGTAGAAAAAAAGAGTGTCCTAGTCAGTCAAGCGGATGAAATGGACGCATCAATTTGGGACATGGATATTGACAATAAGGAGAGTATTGCTGAGTATGTGAAGGCATTTGGAAGGATTTGGCACTAGACCTTATGTTCCCAAAAAGCTCTCCCTCGATCTTGAAAACCGTCCATAGAAGAACCTCCCGCTCTTTAACTCAAAGTCCTACCAACTCACTAGAGATATACTTTCCTAGGTCCAAACTCCACTCTTTCCATAATTATTTCTTCCCACTTAACCAAAGAACAAGAAGACCAATTAGTTGAAGAGGTGACAAAGAGAATGAAAGCTATTGGGTGGACTCTTGCGGATATAAGGGAAATTGATCCAGGAGTTTGCACTCACAAGATTAAACTTGAAGAAGGTTGCAAACCAATGTTGGAGCATCAAAGGAGGTTGAATCCTCCAATGCAAGAAGTTGTCAAGAAAGAGATCATAAAGTGGTTAGATGCAGGGTGATTGTTCCACTCTCCGATAGTGAATGGGTCTAACCCGTTCAATGTGTGCCTAACAAAGAAGGGATGACGGTAGTTCACAATGAGAAAGGTGAAGCTATATCAACTCGGACTGTGACTGGTTGGCGAGTATGTATAGACTACCGAAAGCTTAACAATGCAACAAGAAAAGATCATTTTTCCCTACGTTTCATAGACCAAATGCTTGATCATTTGGCGGGCGGTGCTTATTATTCTTTCCTTGATGGATATTTGGGGTACAATCAAATATCAATTGAAGAAAATGATCAAGATAAGACAACTTGTACATGCACATATGGTACTTTTGCATTTCGTAAGATGCCTTTTGGACTTTCCAATGCCCCGACTACTTTTCAAAGGTGCATGCTTATACTTTTCCATGATATGGTGGAGAACTTCTTGGAAGTATTCATGGATGATTTCTTGGTAGTCGGAGATTCCTTTTAAGATTGTCTATCTAACTTGGAGAAAGTCTTAGAGAGGTGTGAAGAAACAAAGCTTGTGCTATATTGGGAGATCCATTTCCTTGTTCAAGAAAGAATAGTCCTTGGGCATAAGGTGTCCAAGAAGGGAATTGAAGTTGATCATTCCAAGATTGAAGTTATCTCTAAACTTCCACCTCCTACAACCGTCAAATAAGTGAGAAGCTTCTTGAGACATGCGGGTTTTTATCGCCGTTTCATTAAAGGCTTTCCAAGATTGTAAATCCATTGTGCAAATGTTAGAAAAAAATTCCAAGTTTGAATTCAATGAGGGATGCTTGAAAACTTTTGAAGAGATAGATAAGAGATTGACAACCACACCGCTGATAGTGAGCCCAAGATGGTATCTTCCATTTGAACTTATGTGTGATGCTAGTGATGTTGCATTGGGGGCCATGCTTGGCCAAAAAGTTGAGAAGATTTTCATCCGATCTATTATACTAGCAAGAACATGAATGAGGCTCAACTAAACTATACGGTGTCGGAGAAAGAGTTATTGGCCATCCTATTTGCTTTTGAGAAATTCCGATGTTATTTGATGGGATCCAAAGACATTGTGCACACCGACCACTCTGCAATCCGGTATTTGATGGCAAGAAAGACTCAAAAGCAAGGTTGATATGACTAGTGCTTTTGTTACAAGAATTTGATCTTGAGGTGCTTGATAGAAAGGGAACCGAGAATCAAGTGGCGGACCACTTATCCTGTTTGGAGGAGGTGGGTCGCCCAAAAGAAACCCTTGAGATCAATGACTCTTTTCCCGATGAGAGAATATTGGCGGTATCTTGAGAAGAAATTCCTTGGTACGCGGACTTAGCCAATTTTGTTGCATGTGGAAAGGTCTCGGAAGACTTCTCATTCGATCAAAAGAAGTTGATGAAAGATGCCAGACAATACTTTTTGGATGAGCCCTTTCTATTCAAAGTATATATCGATGGAATGATAAGAAGATGTGTTGCCGAAGCCGAGCAAGGAGCTATTGAAGGATGTCACTCCGCTCCATATGGAGGGCATCATGGTGGTGTAATAACGGCGGTGAAAGTACTTGAATGTGGTTTCTTTTTGCCTACTTTGTACAAGGATGCTCATGAATACAAAAAGAGTTGTGATCAATTTTAAAGAATGGGGGGAATCTAAAAAAGGCACGAAATGCCTCAAAACCCCATTGTT
Source organism: Petunia x hybrida (assembly GCA_037355625.1). Classification (NCBI taxonomy): domain Eukaryota; kingdom Viridiplantae; phylum Streptophyta; class Magnoliopsida; order Solanales; family Solanaceae; genus Petunia; species Petunia x hybrida. The sequence goes on along the minus strand of JBBBVM010000057.1, from coordinate 6,985,137 downwards.
GAAGTAGAACTCTTTGATGTATGGGGGATTGACTTCATGGGTCCTTTCCCAAGTTATTATAGTATGAAATAAATCCTTGTGGCGGTTGACTATGTGTCAATAGGTTGAGGCAATTGTCTTGCCAAACAATGAAGCTAGAAGCATCACCGACTTCCTCAAGAAAAGTATTTTCACAAGATATGGCACCCTTCGGACAATCATATGTGATGGGGGAACACACTTTTACAACCGAGCTTTTAATTCCTTATTGCAGAAGTATGAAGTGAGACACAAGGTTGCTACACCTTATCATCCCCAAACGAGTGGTCAAGTGGAAGTGTCAAATCATAAAATAAAGAAAATCTTAGCCAAGTCGGTTAATGTGAACTAGACGGATTTGGCCAAGAAGTTAGATGATGCCTTATGGCATATCGCATGGCATACAAGACCGCAATTGGGATGTCACCGTTCCGGTTTGTCTTTTACAAAGCTTGTCACCTCCCCGTCGAGTTGGAGCACATGGCCTATTGGGCATTGAAGAAGCTTAACATGAATTGGGAAAAAGCTTCCAAGTCGCAAGTGAAAAAATTGCATGAACTTGAGGAGATGAGATTTATTGCTTATGAGAATACCAAGCTCTATAAGGAGAAGATAAAGATCATCCATGACAAAAAGATATGAAACCATGCAGTCAAGGCGGGAGATATGTTGCTATTGTTCGATTCGAGATTGCACCTCTTTCCCGGCAAATTAAAGTCCAAATAGAGTGGACCCTACAAGGTGGTAGACAAATAACCATATGGATGGGTCGAGTTGCAAGAGAAGGGAAGTTCCAAAACCTTCCGGGTAAATGGCCAAAGGGTGAAGCACTATTTAGGATGTGAAGCCAAACCGAAAGAGGTTGCTTGCATCTATCTCTTGGACCCTTGATGGAATGAGGTAAAACCGTCGTGTTGCGAAGTTAAATCAAGCGTTTCTTAAAAGGAAATCCAAGTTTTAATTTTAGCCTTTTTTATTTTTTATTTTAGCATTGCAGTTAGTGTAAAAATTACATGAAGTACTTTGACAGTTGCAATTGATCTTGGTAAAGTAGTGTTAGTGCAGGTATAATGCAAGGTGTTAAAAGGGAAAGAATTCAAGAAACAAGAAAAGAGTTGAAATGTGGGAAGAAACCGCCGAAGAAATTGCGGAAGCAATTATGCGGTCTGCTGAACGAGATACGGGCCATCGGCTTAGGTAGAAAAGAAAATTTCTTCGTGCGGAGTGGAGAGGCATTCAGCCGGTCAATCGGCCAGGCACCGAACCAACTCCGCAAAATACTCTGCGGTTCGCTTGCCCATGTGCTTAAAAAGGGACTTGCGTCCATGTCGCCTAAACTTTGGCGACCCGCAACTTCTATGGGTCTGGTCGGGTTACCCGACTATAAAATGCCCCAGGTAAGTTTATTTTTCACTTTTCACACACCCAACCGTAAAAAGTAAAACACCCCTCATTGGAAATCACTTTCTGACGCACCCCAACTAAAATCAATACTTTAAATCACTCACACACACTGGATTTCACCAACCACTCGCTATTCCCTCAACCCATTTTCATTTTCGCTATAGATCCGGTAAGTTTAACCCCAAATTTTTTTAATTTCTTGTTATTTTTAAGTGTTGGGTAAGTTAAAGCACCATGTTGGAGGTGGGGTTTGGTGAATATCATGCCTTTATTCATGAACGTAGGGAAATCTAGTACCTTAGTTTTAGGGTTGTTTTTAAAATGACTTTGTGGAATTTTTATACTCTATGGTGTGTGATATTGTTGAAATTGTTGTTGAGTAAAGAAATGGGTAGAAGAAAAGTGTCATGATCTGAGCCATGACATGTTGAGTTGGAAGATGAGTCAATTTACTAATTTTACTTTTAGTCCTCTAAGTTTTTAGTTGAAGTTTAGTTTTATTCACAATAGCCCATGACAGCTGGGTCTGTTATCCTCCGACACGTGGCAGAGGGACAACTAGGAATATTCCAGTAGTATTTATTCACTCTTGTAATCAGTGTTGAATTGACTATCTATTGAAAATCAATTTTATTTTCTTGTTCTTTTAATTTCCTTCTTAGCTCAGTAGCCCTAACGCTACATTTGGTATCGGAGCATCGGTCACCGGCACCGATGGTGGATAAGAATCGAACCACTTCTAGTACCGGAGGGACTGGATCGATGGTGATAGATAGGCATACAAAATATGCTCATTTTTTCACCTTGACTCATCCTATGCAGCTCAAGTGGCAAATCTATTCTTGGATAATGTATGTAAACTCCATGGAGTTCCAGCTTCAATTGTCTCTGATCGAGACCCAATATTTACAAGTCTATTTTGGAGGGAGATATTCAAAGGGCTCAGAGTAGAACAAAGGCTAAGTTCAGCCTACCACCCACGATCCGATGGACAATCGGAGAGACTCAACCAGTGCATTGAAGGGAATCTAGGGTGTATGACCGGACATAAATGGATTCCTTCGGCTGAATTTTGGTACAATTCAAGCTACCATTCAACTATCGGAATGACACCATTTAAAGCATTATATGGTTATGACCCACTCCGACCCACTTTTGAGTTGATTTCATAGTCCAAAGTGGAATCAATGGATCAAGAGTTGCGAGAGAGGCAGTTAATGAACAAAATTCTTAAAGATAATTTGTTGAAGGCACAAAACAGGATTAAGAAATTCGCTAATAAACATAGGAGTGAAAGGGATTTCCAAGTGAGGGATATGGTTTACCTGAAATTACAACCTTACCGCCAAATGTTTGTGGCGGTACGCAAAAATTTGAAGTTGTCGACGAAGTATTTTGGTCCTTACGAGGTAAGCTGGAGAATTGAAGTTGTGGCATATGAGTTGAAATTGCCCCAAGGATAAAAAATCCATCCCGTGTTCTACGTCTCCCAACTCAAGAAGAAGATTGGTGATAGAGTGAATCCCTCCTTCAATCCTCCTTACTGTAATCACCTAATTTTCACACAAAAATATAAAAATTGCTCAAAATAGCCGTGTTAGATTCTTAGGATTTTAGTCGGATTTTTCCTAAATTTTAGTCCTTTCTTTTAACTAAAATTTTCATTATTTTGGAAAGATAAAAAATATGAAAAAAAAAATCAAAAATACTTGTTATGTGTTTAACTGTGACTTTACGTTTTGATTGTGATAATATTTTAATTTGTGTGGTTTTAATTCTTGAAAAATACGTATGTTTTTTTTAAAATAGTTTGGACTTTAGTGGATACTTATAAATTCAATCTGGCCCATCTCACAAGCCCAATCTACACCTCTGACCCGGCCCATTCTCATTATATATAAGGATTTTCTTTGCCATTTTAGTCATTTTCCCTTAACTTCTTCAGAGCAGACAAAACCCTTGCCAATTTTCTCATGGGCGGCCGGAAATCACCCTCCACCGCGGACTGCCGTGCACCACCACCGGTCGATGACCGAAAATTCACCAAAATACATGGATGGAACCGTCTCTCCCTCCTCTTTCCATTTCCACCAATGGTTTCGCTAAATTCTCCATAAATTTGCGTAGATCGGGTTTCACAGTGGCTGAACACCATAGGTTCCGGCCACTATTTTTTACGTCGCACCCTTCCCATTCCTCTTATCCTTTGTGCTCCGTCTCCTTTCTTCTATTTTCGAGCGAAAAAAAACCTCGTTAGGGCTTGTTTCCCATTAGAAATTGGAGGAGAGTTGACTGATTTTTGGCCATTAAGATGGAAATTTTTTCGGGCAGAGACGAGGTTCGGAGCTGAATAATCAGTGGGGTGAAGCGAGGCAATGACTGTGTAATGTATCGACGAAGCAATAGTACCGAGGCTATCTCATGATGAAAGGGTAGTGGTGATCTTGGCCAAGGCAGTTTTCATGGGGTTATTTGGGGATCGTGACTGGAAACAGGTTTTGTGAGGATGGGAACGACTCTGTGATGGCTGGATATGGAAGTCGTTGGCTCGGTAATGGCTGGGATCATGTGATGTTGTGATTTGTGAAGCAGTTGTTTTGTTTTGCTCATTGGTAGTGGCAGATGTTTGTGATGCTTTTGATGATGATGTAGCATCGGGGTGCTGGACGGTGGTTTTGCAAGCTGTGATGTCTTGAAGCTATGGTGGACGATGGTAAAGCTGAACATTTTTTTATAATGTTGTTAGGCTCGCGGGATAAAAGCAGAACCCTTAGTACTTTTCTTCCTTTACTTTATTGTATTTTAAATATTTAGCTAAGAAACTTTCATGTGTTAGTATAGTATTAGCATAGACTATTAACATATGTAGAACCTTTTTGGAAATCATGTCTTTGTTGTTCACTCTATGTTCATTGTTTCAATTTTCGTTTTCTTACAGCTTAAAGAAATAAGGGTCGTATGTTTACTGTGAGTTTTCGGTATTTAGTCATTTTTTAGTAAGAATCTGAACCTGTGGTGCCTGCGGTTAAACATTGAAATATGTCCATTTTCTTGATGCGTTTAGCATAAGATCACCTGCTTGACGACGGAATTCTTTGCTGGAAATGTTCTTCATCGCATCCGTGAATATGAAACTTGGCCGATCATTATCAGTTTTTTATGGTCCATTTCTTCGTTAGTTGAGTGGTAAGATTGTTATTCCTTCTCTGGTTTTTTCCTGCTTCAAGCATGAAAGTTGTCTATAGCTATTCATGACTAAGTTAAATAAGTGATTGTTAGTTTATTTGCTCAAGTATGAATCTGGTAAAAATGTTTAGGGAGGAGTACCTGTTTGCATAAAGGTTTAGAGGTGATGAATACTCTACTTTGTTTTAGTGTGTTCAGGTTTGCTCATATAAAGTTGTAAGTTGGAATAGAGTCTGGACTCTTTTAGGATAGAGCTTTGGTTTTATTTTTGAGTTTAGGACCTAGTTAAGGGGGCCATTAGGCAAGTTGATGTTATTTTGGATTGCTTTGAGTTTAATTTTCAGCTTTAGTCTAGTGTTCAAAAATTCTGAAAATTTAAAAGAAAGGGAATCTTACGAGTCAAATAATAGGACAAAATGTTGCACAAAAATGGTACTGCTTCCACACTTTATTTTTTGGGTTGGTCAGACCCTAGCATGAAAGAGGTAATTTTTTTTCATTAATGCTTCGTCTTGCAACCAGCTGTTCTTACAGTTTTTTCCCCCTTTTTTCATCCCAATCTTCCTCCCATTTTATCCCTCTCTCCTCTATAAAAGAGGACATTAACTCCCTCATTAAAAAATCATCTATCTATCTTTAAAAAAAATATATACTTCACATCTGAAAGAGAAAGAAGAAAGTCAGATCTGAAAAATACTTCTCAATCTCATAAGAACAAAAATTCAGATCTGAAAAAAAAAAAAAAAAAAAAACACTCTCTACACTTCAACAAAGATCTGAAAAACACTCTCCTCTATCTCTTTATAAGATCCAGAAATAACATTTCTCCACTCTAAAAAGTATATCTTTCATATTTGGAAAAAGAGTGAAAGATAGCAAAAGAAATACTAGAGTCTAGAAAGGGAAATGGATCTTAGAGTTTTGAGTTTAGTTTGAGGTTGAAAAGGGATGTTTGTTGGTCTGGTAAGGTGTTCTTAGTGGTCGTTGCTGCTGTTGCTCTTTTACTTGCTTGTGCTTGGGAAGTTGTCCTTAGGTAAACACAATTTTTCTCTTGTACTTTTACTTTTATAATGATATGAAATCATGCATGATTACAGTCTTGAAAAGATATCTTTTTTGTGTATGTTAGCTTGTAAATTTATGGATATCGTTTAAAAATACAAAAATATTGTTAAATAATAGTTTAGCATGGTTTTCTCTATCTTTACTCAGTCCTTGCATGTTCTTAAACACTGTATATTTAAGCAAAGGGACTTAATCTGAGGCACGACTTGAAGTTTAAGTGCCAAAAAAAATCACTTTATATCAAATCTGGACCTTTTTTTGTAAAATCAGGTCATCTGATGCAAACAGTTAATAAATATCTAAAAGCCATCTCATGTTAACAACCAGATGTGCAAATGGTAACTTGAACGAATTTGAAGGTTTTGCCGCGTAGGACTGGAAATGGTCATTGACTTTAAAGGGCTAAATCTGAAATATTGTTAAAGAGATGGGACAAGCAATGCAAACTCACTTGTCTTAATAGGCAGGTATCGTTAATTGAATTTGTATTTATGCATAGTTAGGCAAATACTTTAGGCGTGTGATTCACAGCGAATAATGAGTTGTTTAAAGTGATAAACAATGCCGAGAGAATGGCTAGGCAACTCAATAGGCCGAGACAATTAAATAACTCATTTTATTTCACTTGGAAAACTCATTTTAAGTCAAGAGATTTTGAAGGGTGAAGTGCCTGCGCAATTTAATTGATTTAAGTCAGAAGATTTCGTTCGGGTGAAGTGCCTGTGCGATCATATCTCGATTTTGAGTTTTCATTTGAACAAAAAAAATTAATAATAAATTAAAGTGTAACAAATTAAGGCAAAATATAATAAAACAATTTCAAAGAGTCGAAATGTGTCAATAAAAACAACGGTGCTTGGCACAGGACTCGAGGGTGCCTAACACCTTCCCGCGAGTCAATCGAGATCCTTACCCGGAACTCTGACGCAGACCATTTACGAGTCAATAGGTGTTTTAGGTACACCACTTTGGTGACTTGGCACACCTTTAACTTGTCAAGTGGCGACTCCAAAAATCTCTTAATATTCGTGTCCTATGAACATCGTCACAACCCTTTAAAACTATAAGTTTTCTTTTTTCTAAGTAAAAAAGAGTCGTGACACTTACTGCACGGATGACGGTCAAATTTTGACAGAACCGATTGGGATTATAGATCGAAAAATGGTGAAAAGAGGTAATATAGCAGTGGTACAAATCTTGGTGCAATAAGCGAATCTGTCCAGGGAGGAGGCGGCATGGGAGGATTACACATTCCTCAAATCACAATTTCCAGATTTTGACTGATGAAGAGCAAAAATCGATTTTTAAGGGGGATGGAATTGTCATGATCTGAGTCATGACATGTTGAGTCGGAAGATAAGTCAATTTACTAATTTTACTTTTAGTCCTCTAAGTTTTTAGTTGAAGTTTAGTTTTATTCACAATAGCCCATGGCAGAGGGACAGTTAGGAATATTCCAGTAGTATTTATTCACTCTTGTAATCAGGGTTGAATTATCTATCTATTGAAAATCAAGTTTATTTTCTTGTTTTTTTAATTTCCTCCTTAGCTCAGTAGCCCTAGAGCTACAAAAAGAGTGAAAAGAGAACAACCAAAATGAACTTAAAATAGAACCATGAACATACCTTGTTGTGCTTGATAATCTTGAAAAGACTTGAACTTAGTATTACTCTTGGTTGATTTTTCATTGAAAATTGGTTGAAAATGTGGTCTCGTTCTTGAGAGAACGTTTGAACGTAGTGTGAAGTTAAAAGGACCACATAGGAGTGTGTTTTGGGGTGTTAAGGGATATGAGAATGGAATAACTTCGAATCTGTGCACTATAGTTGAAATTGGCCAATGACTCGGCAAGCCACCGATGAGGAATTGACTTCACAATTTGAAGTGCAGAAAGCACTCGGCGGGCCTGCAATTCCATTTGCGGAACCACTGGTGTCACCAATGAGTAAGGATTTTGTGTAAGGGAGGCTTTCCTCTCGCACCTTAAGCAGCGAGCCGCCAAACAATGGAAAAACATCACAAGTTGAAATGCGATGACCACTCGGCGGGCTAGAAAATCCATTTGTGGAGCCACCGGTACTATCAGAAAGATTCTGCAATTGTGCGGCTTAGGCTTGCCTCTCGCAATTCGAGCAGCACCCCGCCGATTCATATCTGCATGGCTTTTTGCAAGCTGCCCATGGATATCTGCGGTGCCGCATGTCTTTCAGCAGGTTGCCGAATGATTTGCTAAACTGGAATTTTCCTTGGATTTTACAACTGTTTTGCTTCTTTGTTAGACTTCATGAGTAGTACTTAGGTTAAATCTTAGTGTAATGTAAGAGTAGAATAGTGTAGCTAGTTTTGGTGCTAATACTTTGCTTTGAGTGATTTTGTCCAAGTACAGAAATGGCAAGGCACCATAAGAAGAGAAAAAGAGAGCCCACACCACCAATTCCTCCATCCTCGGGGAGTGACTCCTTTGATGTTGACCTGAGCACTGATGAGGAATATGTTGAAGTAATTTGTGATAAAAAGATGATAATGGATAGAATTGAGGAATTCAACCCGGGGTTTTACAAGGCATTTCTAGAGATGTGATGGACTGAGATATTCACGAAGAAATTGGGTTCAGCGGCCATAGATTTGATTGAGGAGTTCTACACTGAGCTGAGCAACAAAACTGAACCCAAATGCATAGTAGAATGCAGGGGCAAGGCAGTGGAAGTGTATGCAAGGGCCCTAAACCAACATCTTGACCTTCCCAATTTCACTCCAACAGATTACATGGCCAAGCTGGAAATGAGTTAAAGAGCACAAAGGAAGTGGCTTATTCTTATTATTGGTTGAGAAAAAAAGCCGACCTGGAGTAGTGTGGGTGCACTTATCACAGCCCAAGATCTTAATTTCGAAGCCAAAGGTTGGAACCTAATTGTGAGCTCACAAATCCTTCCATCAAGGGAAAGTCACATAGTCACCTTGAGAAGACCAATTCTGATAGGTTGCATTATGACTGGAATCAGGATCAACTTGGGAGCTGAAATTGTGAGGGTGATGTTAGAGGCTGTTAGAGCTGGCAGTGAAGATCTACCTTATGCCAATACCTTGAGAGAGTACCTCATGAACCAAGGCTGCGACACTTTGAGAAATGATAAGTATGCCTTTGCCAAACGAGCCTTTGAATTGTATGCTATCGAGGATGAGAACAACCTAATCTATCCTACACTTGCTGCCCCTACTCATGGAGCACCCCCACAAGCTGACGGACCATCTTTCTCAAGGGCTCCTCCACCTAATATTTATATGGAGGCAGAAGCTGCAGTAGCAAACCTTACTCAGGAGCTGGAGCAACTGTAAGGCATGCAAGATGCAAGAGTTCAGTGTGCTTCTATGCAACATGCCTCAAGTTCAACCACCTCCACCTTCATCATGCAAAGTCACCCCGACTCAATTTGACCAGTTAAGTGCATCCATCGATGCAAATGCCAAAAATATCTTGAAGATCAGAAAGTGCACTCATGTGTTTGCCACTACCCAAGATGATGTTGTGAAGCATATGAACGTGTTGTGGAGTGAGAGGGAGCAAAGGCAAGGAAGGTCGGATCAACCAACAGCCCCAAAATCTATGCATTTTAGAAACATGAGAAGAATGGAAGAAGAGATACTTGGAGGCTTGGATCTGCTAAAAAATATGCAACTTGATGAGGAAGTACATATGAATTTTACTAGACAAGCTTCATTGGAAGAGGCAGTGAGAGCCAAAGAAGACCACAAGCCCTGAAGGATCATGTGGAGGGAAAGGGTAAAGGAATTTCCAGAGATGAATAGGGAGTTCTTCTCTCCCTTTTTGACTGACCCCATAAACTTTTATTTTTATTTTGGATTAGTTGCTTTGGGACATAGCAACTTTTAATGTTGGGTGGGATAGTTAATTTTTTGATGAATGACCTAACTTTGTTAATATTGGTACTTTAGCTTAGGATGTTTATTACTTTAATTTAGGATGTTAATCTTTAATTTAAGATATGTTTAATTTCTTGCCTTTAATCCTTGTCTTTTAATTCATAGTATAATTGTTGTAATTGTTATATGAAAAATCCAAAAACATTGAAAAAGTAAACAAAAATCAAAACAAATTGAAAAAATTTGAAAAATCCCAAAAAGAGGCTATGGGTACTCCAGTGAACTACGCTTGGGATGTTGCCTTCTCTCCTCTGATTCGCACTTGTTGCAATACGTAGGCAACCAGTGTGAAACTTTACTTTCACTTGGGCCCGAAACAACAACCACCTCATTGTAAATACCATGTGGGTAAATAATTTAGAAGTAGTAAATAACCTTCTTGGTTTTTCTTTGACTCGGTTCTTTTCTCAAGAATGCAATTCTTTTAAACCGGACACTTTTTAGGACTTAATCAATAGAAGTGTCATTTTTATTTTGTGACTTGTTTGATACCAACATGTTAAGAGCTCACATGAGAAAGTTTAGTGGATTGTTTGTTGAGACTTGCACCTATAAACTTTAGGTTCTTTTGATGACTTTATGTGTGTGTAGTATATTCTAAATCCTTACTTTAAGTGTTTGAAAGTTGATGTTCTTGTCTCTTGTCCCTTATGCTGGTGAAGTGAGTCTTTGATTAATCTTGTTAATTGCATATGTGTGTTAGAACTTGGCTTGTGTGTCCTTAGAAATGAATGGAGTGTCAAATTGGTGATTGGATAGGATAATAGATATTTTCTTTGACCTATTTGAGCCTTTCGAGCTACCAAATAAAATTAATCCTTAGTTAGCCAACTTTGAGCCTTAATATCATTTCTTTAGATAGCCACTCAAATAGCCCGAGCCAATTCTAAGTGCTTGATAGCGCTAACCTTCTCTTGGTCCTATCTCCTTGAGGCATTGAAAAATGTGCAACTTAGACTAAAGTCTAAGTTTGTGGGAGGAGAACAAAGAAATGAAAGCTAAGTGGCTCTTCAAAAAGGAAGATGATTGTACAAGAAAAGTTGCAAAAGAGAAAATCAAGAAAATCAAGAAGAATACAAAAATAGCAAAAGAAAAAAATGAAAATATAAAAATAGAGAAGTGAAGCAAAAAGAGGAATAAGAGCCACAAAGAAAAAACAAGAAAGAAAATTGGGAAAAAGATCTAATGTGAAAAGAAAGCTCAAAGTGAATGGAATGAATAGATAATGTAGTGCTCAAGGAGGGAGTTTAATGACTTTTTATCCAAATTATACCCTACCTATGTCCAAAAGCCTATGTTACAACCTTAAAAGTCCTATTTTGATCCTTCACTAATTGACATGAAAGAAATGACAAAGTGAAAAGGCCAAGCCTATGACATGTATGTGCTTAATTTGCATTCATTTCTGAGAGTGAGGGGTTAGATATGAGGATCCATTTTATTTGAATTTTATTGAGACATAGAGACCCATTCCTTATGGTGAGAGCATTAGGGGACTTGAGACTCGAAGATGCAACTAAGCAAGCCTTAGGTGAGTTGAGAGAATAAATTGTGCTATGCATGCTTTAGTCATCACTAGAAGCTCTAGTAGATGTAATTGTAACTTTGGTGCTTGTGGATTGCATGGTTGGACTCTCATTTATGAAACAAAATGTCAGTATCAACCAAAGTCACGAACTTTCTCTTGTCTCAGTCTCATTGTTGAACTCAATCTCGATGCTAAATTGTGAATCATAAGATAGTTCTTAATGTTGCTTGAGGACAAGTAAAAGCTTAAGTTTGGGGGAGTTGATATGTTGGTATTTTGCATATATTTGCAACTCTTTTAAACTAGCTTTCACGTCTTAAGATCTTTATTATTTGAGTAAATCTTATGTTTATCTCCATGTTTCAGACTATCAAAGAGAATTAAGATACATAGCCAAAAGAATGAAGAGAAGAACAACAAGAAGTGCACTTTGGCTACATTTTGAAGAACATGGAGAAAGGGAAGCAGCTTGATAGGCGGCTCGACGAATCATCGGCCGAAGAAGGATCGAGTTGAAGATCTCATAAATTTCAAGTAAAGCAAAGAGGCGAACCACCGATTGATCTGCCGAATGCATTCTGTGACACTGCAGAAGAAGATGCGGTCCCATCGATCATCACAGTGAGCTCAAAGATATCCGCGGATTGCTGAAGTTGTCTATCGTTGGATCTGCGACCCCGCCGAACCTGCATCGCAGAACAAGACAACAAAAGAGTTAGACTTGCCTTAGACGGCCATGCATTTTAATATGCGGTCCGCCTAATATCCAGCAGTTTAGCATAAAATAGGGCAAAATGGCAACTTTGTAAATATTAACCTAGTTTTCAAACCCATGCCTGTAAATATACTTTTATGCCTCCGAGAAAACAGAACTTTTTCAGCGTAGAATACTCTTTATTACAGTTTTGAATATCCTTGGAGGCTAAGGACGGATTCTAACTTGAATCTTTGTAAGAACTTCATTCCTTAATCTAAATCTTTACATGATTCTTGCCATTTCATTTCTTACTATGTGTGTTAGACCCTAGTATGAGTAGTTAAACTCATACTAGAGGTTTATTCATGAAGATTTGATTGTTTTAACTTAAAACTTGCTTTTAATGTTGTATTATCTATGGTAAAGATGAATCTAGTGCGCTATCGTACTTTTCTTGACTAGGCTTTGAGGCACGGCCGTACTTGAACCTAACCCTACTTTGCTTTCTTCACCCTAACGGGGTTGAAGGTGTAGGTTAATAGAAATTAGCGAGAATTTGGGTTACATTGGCTACGGCCTACCCCATCTAAAGGGAAAAGACCTAAGAAGGTCACTCCCGCTCGGGTCCTTGGGCTGGGGTTTCTCGCGCCTCATTATTGACTCTAACAGGCTTGATGAGGTAAATCCTCCATATCCCTAACGGGTTTTGAGGAATATATTCAAGGTCCGACCATTAATGTTATCCATATGATTTGTGAGCTAAAAGCGAGAGTTTTGTTAAAAGATTGTTGTCGGAATGAATAAGCCTCTAGCTCGTTGTCCATATTTACATCTATTTTAAAGTGTTGAGTTATTTGTATGATTTTAGTGTTAGTTATTAGTTGTAGGCATAGATAATTCAATTCCTATAAATTTAGACGAACAATTCGTAGAACTCGTTACTATTCAATTTAAGACTAATAGATTGTGATCTAGCTCCCTAAGGAAATAGACCCCGACTCTTAGTTGGGTTACTACTATCTTTGACGATTGTCCCATACCTTTATAGGTGAGTGATTGAGCATGGATCACCTTTTTTCCCCCAACGAGTGCTATATTGAGCTCCGGCAAGTGTTGCAGGAGCTCCCTACTCTTGTTTTGGTCGGCGGCGACAGAATGGGCTATTATGAAGCTCGGTTGGGATTGCAGGGGTGTAGGATGGAGTTTTAGGGTTTCTCTTAACTTTTTATATATATTTGTTAGATAAAAAAACTGTTATGTTTTAAAAATTACGTAATGTTTATATTTTTATGTAAAGTGAATTGTTATAGTTTTGATGTAGTCCAATCAATAACAAGATGTCATCCATCAAGAGTCAAGCTAAGGAGACACGAAGGCGAGCTTCGAAGGAGAGTTGAAGACATGTAGCTGCCGCTACAGGGAAGGCGGATCGCCTCAGTTGCAAGGCGGGGTGCCTCAGACCATTCCAAACATGAAGGATAAATGCTGCAGAGAGGGAAGACCGCCTAAGGTTGAAGGCGGAGTGTCCACCTCTAAATCCTCAGAATTTTTGCTTAGTATGGAAATGACGAATCTATGAAGTTGCCAGAGCGCCTACCTGACACCTGCACAGACAGCTCTCTAAAGTTATTTGGGCAGGGCACCTTCCATCCAAGGCGGGCCGCTCATCTGAAGACAGCCAAGACGAAAACTTTTCTAGTTGAGGATACTTTAGTATTTTAATGACCCTGCGTGGTCTTGCATATTTAGCCAACTTGTGGCTAATTTTAAGACACTTAGATGTGTGAGGTAAACCTATATAACTCATACTAAGATGTTATTTTCATTAGCTAGTGAGATTAAATTACAGAAAACCCAGAAAGAGGCGTTGCCTTCTTTGTAGAAACTTTCAAGCTTCACCTTTATCTCTTTGCTTGGAATCCATGGAGACCATCACTAGCATGATACCTTGCTAGGTTCAGGTTTCTTCTCTTCCTTAGAATAATCATTCATATATTGTTTCTAGTTCTATTCTTTCTTCTATTTTTGTTCTTCCTAATCATAGCTTTCTTGAATGTTTGCTTCAAATCTATCTTATTTGCTTCCGCGTATTTTTGCTTACATCAGTTGGTATCAGAGCAAGGTAAGGATTTTTTATTACAATCCTAGTCCTGTTTTTCGTGCCCTAGTTTAAGTCTACTAGTTTAGGTTTCTTATTGTTTTTTATTTTAAAAAGAAAGAAAAATGAATTGTTTCTTTGAATCCCAATTGATATTGTTGTTGGGAATAGTTGTTATGAAGTTCCCCAGCCATTTTTTATCATTGATACACGTTCAAGTTATGGTGGTTAGGAAATGTGATTGAAAAACACAAGTTCTTGAAACCCTAGTGAAATTTGGAAGGAGTTTTAAATTATACAACATGTTATTGGTTGATTAGGGTTGGGAATTAGTGAGAGCTGTTAAGAAACTTCAAGAACACCATTAAACAATGTTTTTGAAGGTTAGAACGTGTTGAAACGGCTAAAGAAGAAGTGAAAAAGAGGGAAACCCTAGTTGCAAAGTTGCAGGTTTTGTTGCAGGGCGAAGCGCCCAATCCAGGGAGGGTCGCGTTAGACAAAAACTCTGCAATTGGATAGTTTTCTTCTAGGTTTCTTTGGGTCTTTGTTTGCATACTCCTAGTTAGTATTACTTGAGTAATCTTCCTGCTCAACTAGTGCTAACTCTTGAGTGTTTAGGTATTCGTGCATGTTGAATCTTCCCCTACATTCGTAGAAATTTCTTGGCTTCAAGTGCATACCTTAAAGAGCCGTCCGTCCATACTGTCTCATAAACTCCATTCGAACAAATACTTAGACATACTAGTTGGTGTTCTTAGCACCGTGGTACTTAAGAGATAACAGGAAAACTTTGGGTGGGGTATTTGGAGTGTGAACTCTAAAGAGTGGGAGTGCCACCACCAAAAGTGAGGGACTGCAAGTGAGGTTGTTTATACTCACCTTCCCCTTTCCCATTTTCTTGATATGTCTTTTGCAGGTATGCGGAGCAATAATGGAGGTATGGTTGGCTATGGGGAAAGGTCGAACGAACGGAGCTTTTACTACACTCCCGAGATGACAAAGTTTGATTCATCGGCCTGCATACGGAGGAGGAAGACTGAGGTGAAGGGAGTGGGAGATCGAATTAACCTTACTACTTAAGATCATTCCGGCTCTTACTTGGAGGAAGTTAGGCGACACCATAGATTGAGTAGGTTTGACATTGAGGTTGATGGGTTTAAGGGGTTCGTGCTAAAGATTGATGGTACGGATGTCAATTGTATTGACCCGTCATTGATTGATATGCTAAAGATACCATGCTACAAATTGAAGCGTCCCAATGAATATAATGGAGTGTGGGTTTCTAAGGAAGCAAAAGTATTCATCTCTAAAGGGGATTATAAGGAGTTTGTGTGGTGTGATGTATATCCTCTACGATAAGCTGAGGCATCTATTGCTATATAGTAATAACAGTGATATGTATCGTTTGAGCATGCATCAACGAGATTATGTCTTTGAGCCTAGGGGAAGAGAAGCTGAGGCATCTATTAGTGAGCATTCTATGTCTAATCAAAGGGGAAGTGATGTGAGAACTACCGAGAAGGTGAGCCGGAGACTGTATGACTCAAAGTCATGTAGTTCACCTAAGAAGAAGAGGACGTCAAGTGATGGTTCTCTATGTCCCAAATTCTGGGTTGATGTGAAGAGTCTACCTACTCCGGCTAAGGGCATTCTTGGGACTCATCCCAACTAGCCCGAACATGAGAGAAAATATTGAGAGGTATAAGGGAGTAACCGGTGGTAAAAGCTTGTCAAGACACTTCAAGTGCTTTGAGCGATCAAGACAGCAACTCGAGTGTAAGTAATAGTTCTTCCTTCCATGAGAATGTTGATTCCTTGTCTTGTGAGAGTATTTGTGAGAACTCAATGCTAGTTGATAATTATAATAAATATAATGTATTTGAAACTAGTGTAGAGTCTATTCGTCAACTTGTAAATGAGCGTGAATCACTAGTTGAGAGGATTTGTATGACACCTCAGCTAAGATTAAGTATTCCACATCGGCATAACACATGAGTGATCCTGGGTATTAAAGTAAGCATTCTTTAGACCCTAGTAATGCGTTTTAAAGTCGTGCGGGCCTAGGCCCTAAGCAGACAATATCACTAGCGGGCTGGGCTGTTACAGATGGTATTAGAGCCACTATGTGTCAACCTTGTCGATGTAGGGCAGAGTTTGAGACTGAGTCTAGGCGGATCCCGGGTACGCGGGGCAAACCTCAGCGAGGACGCTGAGTCCATAAGAGGGGGTGTATGTGACACCCCAGCTAATAATTAAGTATCCCACATTGGCATAACACATGAATGATGCTGGATATTTAAGTAATTATGACTTAGACCCTAGTGACGCATTTTAAAATCGTGCAGGCCTAGGCCCAAAGCGGACAATATCACTAGCGGGCTAGGCTTTTACAGTTTGTAAGCCGTATCATGATGTGAGTTTTGTGCTTAATGAACCTATCTTTAGAGAAGAAGCTGTGGTTGACCTTGTTTGTGAACCTTGTTTGTGACACAGCACCCATATTTGATAGCGGAGAAGATGAGTTAAATGATTATCATGTTCTTTCCTTTGATGATATATTTGATACTAGTGGAGTTGTATGTCGTAGTGACGATGATAGTGATCCTAAGGAGTCTCTAGTGAGTGAGATGGATAGGGTTATATATGATGACTCCTTAGATGATAATGAATCTAGTGTTGATAGTTCACCTTCATTAAGTAATGAGCTTGAGAAGCTTGCTTTAACAAACCCTTTATTTGAGGGCATCTTTAATAAAGGTGGTGACTTGTATCAAGCTAGAGTAGAGAGTGAGTTAGAACTTCTATGGTCTAAAGGATTTGACTCTATAGATAACTCTTTAATTGAAACTCCAAGTGCGAAGAGTGGTCTTGGAATTGAGTGTAATGGTACGTCTTTTATTAGTCCTAATCTTCATTATGTGGGATGCGATGATGAAGAAGCCATTATTGAGGCTTTTTATTGAGAGTTTATGATGCAGGGCAAATCGAGCCTAAGGCACCTACCATCAAGAGCCGGAATTGGAGAATGCAAAGGACGAGAATTCAGGAGTGAATGGAAGAAGTATCGAGAGCACCCCAGGCTAGGCGCTCCGCCCAGGCAAAGCAGGCGCCCCGTCTGAGCATAGAGCAACCCAGGCACTCCGTCTTCAAGAGAGGCGCTCCGCCCAAGCTGCCCCACTGCCCAACTTGGCAGGCGCTCCGCCTAACACTAGGTGCTCCGCCTCTTTTGCTGAGAAGCCAAGACGAGTTCAACTCTTAAGCCTAGTGCTATTTACTAGTTTGACCCTAAGTGGTCTTATCTATCTTACCCCAACTTGTGGAGGCTTTTATGTCATTATTACATAGTCTTAGGAAAGACTATAAATAGGAACCTTAGTCATTTTATTTCATTAGCTAGATTTTGAGATTGGAGAATAGAATTTAGAAGAGACTAGGTCCTTCTTGTTGAAGCTTGGGTTCATGTATCTCTTACTTGGAATCCATGGTGAATCACCTCTAGTGTGACCCCATTAGTGGTTCAAGTCTCTTTCTCTCTTTGAATCAATCTACTTTGGTTAGTTTGATTCGTTCTTTCTTCTATTTCTGTTCTTCCCCATCCCTTAATTTCTTGGTCTCGTGTTTACTTTATTGCTTCCGCTATATTAGTTACTTCCGATCGTTTACCCTGCATATGTTTGGTACTCAGAGCAAGGCTTGAGTTTCGTTCTTACGAATCCACGTTCCTTGTTCATCGTATCTTTACTTTAGTGTTCTTGTTGTTATTATTCTTGTGAAAGAATAAAAAAAAAACAAAATTGAAAAAAATTTAAAATCCAAAAATTTGGCATATCTTGTTGGTGTGATTGATTCATGTGATGGGTGTTATAGGAGATTGATCCTTGTTTAAAATCCGTCGTTTGGGTACCTAAATCTCGTGGTTTGGATTGGTGTTATGGATTTTGAAAATTTGAAATCCCCAATTTTCTTGAAACTTTGAAAACCCTTGTTCTTGAGCTTGTGATTTGATTCTTGGGTTTGGTTGATTATTAGTTGTAACTTTGATATTGAGGAATGTTCTAGATTGAAAACCCAACGATTTGAAACAAATTTCATGAGATCTGGAGTTGTATAACACCAAAATCGAAGAATCAAATCCAATTTGAAAACCTTTTGAAAACCCACTTTGAATCTTACATTGATGATTGTGCTTTGATTGTTGGATGTTTATGGGTGAAATTCATTGGGTTTTGAAGAGAATATCATTATACAACATTGGGTACCTTGAATTTTGGCAAAACGTGTTGAAATCGATCCAAAATTTGGGTTAAAATTGAAGAAAACCCATTTTCGGAAAGGCTGGAATAGGGGCCCAGGAGGACCGCCCACCCCTAGGCGCCCCGCCTACGTAGCTCACTGCCTACCAAGTCAGGCGGACCGCCTAGTGTGCTGGTTGCTTCGGTTGACTTCGTTTCGTGTCTTTTGGTGTTTGTTTCGCTTCCATACTTCTTCGTTAGTGTTTCTAAGGTATTAGTCCTACTTTATTAACACTAATCTTTGAGCTTTTAGGGTGTTCTGTGCCTTGGAGTCTTACTTAAAGTCGTACAACTTGCTTGCTTCAAGTGCGCATTTAAATAGCTTCCGTTCATCGAGTCACATAAACTCCATTCCGAGCCATTACTTGGGAGCACTAGTTGTTTATCTTGCCATTGTGGTTACTAAGAGAACAAGAAGGTCTTGAGAGAAAAAAGGCTTGAGTGGTGAGAACAATAGAGTGTGGTCACAAAAGCCAATGACCTTGAGTTTATACATGAGTGGAAAGAAAATTGAGTGACATCTTTTGAGTGATACACGTGAGGAAGTGAATTTGTGAAGTCCTTAACTCTTAGGTTACAACTATGGCTTCGGATGATGATTGTGGAGGGTACGACTCATGTGGGGATGATGGAGACTATGATTCCTATGGTGATGATGATGGGTATTGCTTTGACGATTCGGGGTACTAAGGCTCATATGATGATGAAGCGGGTCACTATGTTGATTATGAAGATGAAGAAGACTATGAGGCTTGCGAAGATGAATGTGAAGAATCTTATGCTCCTAGTCAAGAATTTGAAGATAGCGACGCTTCAAGGTATGATGATCCTACGTACTCTTCTTGTGATGAATTTGAGAATGTTGATAGTGACGTAGAGAGAATTGATTATGAGGTTGATTATGAATTGTTCATTTTCATCTTCTCTTGGTGTTGCTAATGGTGTGCAAGGGAGTAGTAGAGGTCCTTCCATTAGTATGGGAGGAGGTGGTGGTTGTTCCATGGGAAATGGGAGGCTTGCATCTTCTAGTTGTACTAAACGGCTTAATGCTCCTAATTCCCATGTGAAGGATGGAATGAGAAATGGTGTTGCTCTTACTACGATTGGAATATATTCATCTAGTAGTAGTGGTAGAAGTAGTACTATGGGCTATGGAACCAAGGCGAGAGGCGCTTATGGGTTCCATAGTGGTAATCCTTCCTCGACTTTCAACAATACTTCTAATGTTGGAAGAGTGACGAGAAGTGGAGGTTATTCTAGTGGTGTTGCCACTAGTGGAGGGATAAAGAAAACTCGAGTTGATGGTGATATTCCTCTTGGGATTCCAAATCCTATACAAGACATGTGTAAAAGTAGGTTCTTTTTTTAGGTGACTGGTAGAGGAGCATGCTTGCTCAAGATTAGTGAAGCCGATGTTAATTTTTTTAACCACTCTTGGGTTGATAGACTAAAGATACCGTGCTACAATTGAAACATTCTTATGAGTATCAAGGTGTTTGGGTTACTAGAGAGGCGCGGGTACTCATATCTCATTGGAGTTACAAGGAATATGTTTGGTGTGATGTGTATCCCATGGAGTATTATGGTGTTTGGCTAGAAAAAACATGGTTGCAAGACAAGAGGGTGCGGTACGATCTCATGAAGGATGTGTACAAAGTGAGCAAGGGCCAAAGAACTTATGACTTTGAACCTTGCCGGGAAAAGTTTAAGTTCTATCCTAGTACATCTTCTATGCCTGTGCAAAAAGGAAAGGAGCAAGTATCTCAATCCAAGGATGAAAGGAAGCAAACAAGAGGTCCTACAATCACAAGCAATGGTGGGACTAGTGCAAGAAAAGAGTTGACAATTGTCAACAAGGTGAACCCCAAACCACAAGCTCCAAAGCCAAGTGGTTCACCAACAAAGAAGAAAGAGACCTCAAGTGATGAGTCTCCTAGTCCTATATTCCGGGCTGATGTTAAGAGTCCACCTACTCTAGCTATGGTATCCTTGGGCCTCGTCCCAACTCACCCGAATTTGAGAGATAAAAGATTGAGAGGAGTAAGGGAGTGACCGGTGACATTCCTCGAGTGGAAAAAGGAGAGGATGTGTTGAGTGATGTGAGTGGGATGTTACCACCCGAATCTACACCCGACCTTAAAAAGAAAATGAGGGAAAAGAAAGAGGGAAAAAGAATCACTGAGAGTGAGGACACCCCTTATTAACCTTAACACTTTATCTTTTTCGTCTACTTGTTTGAATTCTTGTGTAGGTACTCTTGGAGGGAAATCAATGGAGCCTCAATCATGTTCCAAGATGGAAAGGCAAGGTGAAGAAGATCTTCAATGTGAGCTTCAAGGTGAATGAACAATTCATGACACTTCAAGTACATTGACTGAGCAAGATGGCCACTCAAAGGTATGTGATAGTTCTTCCCTTGAGCATGTTACTTCCTTTTCATGTGATAGTGTTTGTGAAAACTCTATACTAGTTGATAAATTGTGTGATTATAATGTGTTTGCAACTAGTGTAGAGTCGGTTGGTCAACTTGTGAGTGATTGTGAACCACTAGTTGAGATGGATGATAAGCCACATCATGATGTGAGCTCGGTTTTCATTGAACCTCTCTTTACTGATAATTGTGTAATTGACCTTGATTGTGGCCCTTGTTATGACACCCCACCTATATTTGATAGAGGAGAAGATGAGTTGAATGAATATCCTATTCTTCCCTTTGATTTTTTATTTGATAATGGTGGTCTCGGGTGTCGTAGTGAGGATGATCATAGCCTTGAGGAATCTCTATTGAGGGAGATGGATAGGATTGTCTTTGATGATTCCTCAAGTGTGGATGATGACTCTAGTTTTGATGCCTAACCTTTGATGGGTATCCTTTGTTTGAAGAGGATTCTCAAAGAGATGATGGTGAATATCAAACTAGAGAAGAGTTTGAATTTAAACCTCCATGATTTGGAAAGTTGAACTCTATAGACAATCCATTATTTGGAACTCCAAGTGAGATGAGTGGTCTTGGTATTTGTCGTGTTGGACCATCTTCTAAAAGCCCTAACCTTCATTGTGTGGACTATAATAACAAATAATCTATTTTAGAGACATTCCTAGGGAGTTTGCCTAGTGAGGAAGATTGTCTTAGAGGTGGATTTGGAGGTGAGCAAGCTACTCTTGGTATGTGTAAAAGTGCTTCCAAGAAGGGGAGTGGAGTATTGATGTTAGTTACCAATTGAACTATTTTATTTACTCCACCCCATATGTTGATCACAGCTTGGGTGTTGAGCATGCCAAAGCCAATGAGTCACATTGTGATAGTAATGCATTGAAGGCTTGGTGTGTTGACCATAAGCTTGGAGGTCATAAGGAACTTAGCTGCTTAATCTTGCATGTTACATGTCTTCTTGATCTCTTTGCTTGTTATCGTAGTGAGTGCTTGTCATCGTCGAACTAAGAACTTGATGTTTCCTTTGGAGACCTATTCTTTTTTATTGGTATTGATACTTGGCTCTATCACAAAAGTGTGCTTTCCATAGCACTTGTACTCACTCTTGTTGAACTTGCCTACTCTTATAGTGGGAAGTTTTGGTGTGTTCTTATTGGACTTAGGGATCATAGGAATTTTGATGGCTTGATCTTGCATATTCTCTACCCTATTGATCTCTTTGATGAATCTTGTGTTGAGTGCACCTATTGGGAAGCCAAGTACTTGTTGTTTTCTTGGGAAACATGCACTTTATCATTGTCATTGATACTTGGTATACCATAAGAGTGTGTTTTCCACACTACTTGCACTAACCTACTATTGTAGTAGGATATTTGGCTTGTTCTTGTCTTTGGTTTTTGGTCTTGATGGTTTGATTTCGAGGACAAAATCCTTTCAAGAAGGAGAGAATACTGCAGGGCAAATCGAGCCTAAGGTACTTACCATCAAGAGCCGGGATTGGAGGATGCAAAGGACGAGAGTTCGGGAGCGAATTGAAGAAGTATCGAGAGCAACCCAGGCTAGGCGCTCCGCCTGAGCATAGAGCAACCCAGGCACTCCATCTTCAAAGGAGGCGCTCTGCCCAAGCTGCCCCACTGCCCAACTTGGCAGGCGCTCCGCCTAACACTATGCGCGCCGCCTCTTTTGCTGAGAAGCCAAGACGAGTTCAACTCGTAAGCCTAGTGCTATTACTAGTTTGACCCTACGTGGGCTTATTTATCTTACCCCAACTTGTGGGGCCTTTTATGTCATATTTACATAACCTTAGGAAAGACTACAAATAAGAACCTTAGTCATTTTATTTCATTAGCTAGATTTTGAGATTGAAGAATAGAATTTAGAAGAGACTAGGTCCTTCTTGTTAAAGCTTGGCTTCATGTATCTCTTACTTGGAATCCATGGTGGATCATCTCTGTGTGACCCCGTTAGTGGTTCAAGTCTCTTTTTCCCTTTGAATCAATATGCTTTGGTTAGTTTGATTCGTTCTTTCTTCTATTTCTGTTCTTCCCCGTCCCTTAATTTCTTGATCTCGTGTTTACTTTATTGCTTCCGCTATCTTTGTTTCTTCCGCTCATTTACCCTGCATCAGTTTATCTATAGGAGAGAGTTGTCTTAGAGGTGAATGTAGAGGTGAGGAGGTATCTGTTGGTGTGGTTAAGAGTGATCCTAAGAAAGGGAGTGGAGTAGTTGATGTTAGTAGTAGAATGAGTTATTTTACTTACTCTATTCCATATGTCGATCACACCTTAGATAGTAAGCAAGCCAAAAACATTGTATCAAATTGTGAGAATAATATATTTGGAGTTTGGTGTTTTGGTCATGAGCTTAGAGGTAATAGGGTCTTTATTTGTTTGAGATTGCATACTTTACGGCCTATTGATCTCTTTGCTTGTTGTTGTTGTGAGTGTTTTTGAGCCAAGAGCTTGTTGTTTCCTTTGGAGACATACTTTCTCATTGTTATTGATGCTTGACTCTATCATAAGAGTGTGTCTTCGACACAGCTTGCTCTAATCCTTGTTGGGCTAACCTACTCTTGTAGTAGAAAGTTTTGGATGTGTCTATCTTTGTTTGCAGGACTTGATGGTGTAATTTCAAGGACGAGTGAAAAGGGGGAGGATGATGTAGTCCAATCTATGACAAGATTTCATCCATCAAGAGTCAAGCTAAGGAAACGCGAAGGCGAGCTTCTAAGTAAGGTTGAGGGCGGAGCTCCCACTTCTAAATCCTCAGAATTTTGGCGAAATATAGAAACGACGACTCTCTGAAGTTGCCAGGGTGGGGCGTCCAAAATCCAGGGCGGAGCACCTAACCTGACACCAGTACAGACAGCTCTCTAAAGTTGTCTAAGCGGGGTGCCTTCCATCCAGGGCGGGCCGCCACCTGAAGACAGCCAAGACGGGAACTTTTCAAGTTTACAGACTTTAGTATTTTAATAACCCTGCATGGTCTTGCTTATTTAGACAACTTGTGGCTAGTTTTGAAATAGTTAGATGTGTGGGGTAAACTTATATAACCCACAATTAGATGTTATTTTCATTAGCTGGTGAGATTACACTACAGAAAACCCAAAAAGAAGTGTTGCCTTCTTTGTAGAAGCTTTCAAGTTTCACCTTTATCTCTTTGCTTGGAACCCATGGATATCATCACTAGTATGATTCCTTGCTAGGTTCAGGTTTCTTCTCATCCTTAGAATAATCATTCTTCTATTGATTGTTAGTTCCATTATTTCTTCTATTTATGTTCTTCCTAATCATAGCTTTCTTGAATGTTTGCTTGAAATCTATCTTATTTGCTTCCGCGTAGTTTTGCTTACATCAAATTTGCTTAGTTATGTAGATCACCCCTTATTATATAGTTAATCCATATAAGGGGATCGGCTTAAATTGGGTTGGATTCAAAATTATTTTAATTTTTTTTATTATATTTTTCTCTAAAAATATAGTTTTCATGTCATAAAAAGACTAACAGAGGTTTGTGGTTTAATTTAGGATGACCATAGAAGCTAGCTGGATAATTATTGTGACCATAAAAAGATAAAATAAAAATAAGTGACCATAGTGGTTAATTAGCACAAGTAGAGTGACCATGGAAAGACAAAATAAAAATAAGTTATCATAGTGATTATTAACGTAAGTGGAGTGACCATACATGCAATCAACTCCCTATTTAGCTCCATAAAATTGAACAACAATTCTCCATTGATTTGTTTTTTCAGCCCGCTCTCAATATTAAGTTATACTATTATTTTCTTTCTTACTCTTTAATAGAGTACTTTTTTGCGGCCAATAACCTGATTTTCTATGTGGTAGGGGATACCAGATTTACTTTTGTTTTATCTTTAAAGTGTATTTTCATATCTCCTTAACTTACCTTTAGCATTTGTTAACAAAGACGTCACTTTATTCAATTGAAAGAACGCATTGGTAATATTTAATAAAAGTATTTATTTACTTTGTCGTGCTACTCTTTGAGGACGTAAACAAAAAATAACTTTTTTCCCACAAAATAAGTGACGCTGATTAATATAGTAGTCATTTTTGTTTTAGTCGGACAGATAGAATATAGCAATCTAATTTCGAGTATGAAAATTAATTAAAATAATGACTAAATATTTACATGATGGGGTGAAAAAATAAATTTTTGGGGAATCAATGCTGCAAAGTTATAGGATTTGATGGAGCTAAATATGTGAAGATATATGCTCCTAGCTATGGTTAAATATCTTGATTTAATTAATTAAATCAACGAAATTGATTTCAATGTGGGACAAGTGTCATTCATCGAAGTAAGAACTTGAAAAAATGGAGATACAAGAAAATAGAGAGGAATCGGATCCATATAAAGTGTAGTCAAAAACCCCTAAATCGTCCGTCATTTGAAGTAAAATTTCTTTCAAAAAAATTTATGTGGTGTCATCAAAATTGACTTATTTTGCGAGTTGGTCCAGTTTAATACGGTTCTAGAAAAATAATTTTCGTTTCGTCCGTAGGCAACACTTCAAGTTATCCGAAAGAACGTAGAAAGAGGTTAATGGAAAGTGTTACCTAGGCAAGAATATAAACGAAAAGTGCTGCCTAGGCCACACTTCAAGTTAGTTGGGAGAATGTGGGAAGAGTTAAAATGCAAGTGTTGCCTAATCAAGAGGGGTCAAAGGCAAGTTCTGCCTCTTAGACAGTACATGCAGTGGAAAGGACGGCAGGGATCTGGGCGTAATTTGTAAGATTCATTGGGTTATATCCGTTCAGAATTTATTCATTAAACTATGCAAAAGTCAATTTTGCTAAAGCACTATTACGAGGGTCAAAAGACAAACCAGTTGCTGTGTGTCATAGTTTTTTAAATATCCCAATTTCTTTTTAATATTGAAGTTTTAACCCCGAGAAAATTGGTTAAAAGACCCCATCAAATCTTTAATGTCATTTCTTTTATTTCTAAAATTTGATTAAAGGTTAATTGAAGGTCAAATTAGAAGTTTTAAAAGTTGGGGCTAGATATTACAATTCTGATTTCAAATTTCAAAATTTTCATTTTTCCCTTGCTTATCTCTCTATCTACTTATTCCTTCTCTCTTACTTTATTTCAAATTTATCTCATTTATTTTCTTCCTCCTCCTTCTCCTCTATATTTTCTTCTTCTTTATCTCTTTCTTTGTTCAAATATATTCGTATTCAACGTGAAGATCATCATCTTCTTCTTCTTTCCTTATTTTTTTTTTCTTCTTTCAAATAGCCATAACATCGGATAGATATGCTGGAAGATATGAACAAATGGTAGAATATTTGGACAGATGGTCGGATCATCTGAACAGATGAATAGAACATCAAAAATAGCTAGAACGTCTATCCAGATGTTCGAAACATATGTATAGATGGCTAGAACATCTGGATAAATTTCCAGAAAATCTGTACAGATTTTCGAAACATCTGTACAGTGACCAAAAAACCTGGACAGATGGTCGAAACATCAGGGCTTAAGGGCAGATGAACAATGAGAAAGAAAGGGGGAGAAGGATGGAAGAGGTGGATGAGGAGGGCGGACAAATATGGAGGAGGTTAGTAGGGTAGAGGGGGAAGGGGGAGTAAGGTCATTGTGTAAATAAAAAAAACTTTTGGGCTTTTAAAAGTTTTCCATTAATATTAATATTAAATATATCAATTTTACTTTATTTTTTAATACTTTATCCCTTTTACCTAAATAAAGACTTGAAAGTACATTTTAACCAAAGGACCCTTCTAAACCAGCCCTAATTAGTTGGCAGGGCTTATGGGTCTAGGCTGGAGTGACACATGAGGGGATATTTACGAAACTATGACACAAAGGCAACTAGTTTTCCTTTTTGACTTCCATAACAGTAGTTTAGCAAAAATTGTCTCCGTTGTTTAATGAATAAGTTTTGGTGGAAATACCCCTATAAATCTTATAATGGCGCCAGTATAATGCTCTCACTTTTTCGCAAGTAATGCCTAAGAGGCAGCACTTGCCTTTGACCCCCTCTTGCTTTGGCAACACTTACGGCTCAACATGCTGTTCAAAAATTCTTGCGTTGGCAACACTTGTCCTTTCGCCTATTTCCACGTTCTTTTAGCTAATTGAAAGTATTTCCAGAGACCATTTTGGTAAAACCATCTGAAATCGGAAGAAACTCTCATAGCTAGTCAATTTTGGAGACACCAGTGAAATTTTTTGCACGTGAGGCCGAACAGTAAAATTTATTAAAAATCAACTACATAAACAAAATAAAGTAAATTAAAAGTGCTCTAAAGAACTAAACTAAAGGAACACAAAAGACTAGTATTTGTTTTCTACTTGTACTTTGAAAAATTGATAGTTTATCTAGGGAGAAACCACTCTATTTGTGCTGATAATGTTAAGGAATGAATTTTTTATAACAATTTTCAAATTATATTCACATTGTTTTGTTTGGGACAAAAGGATATGTCATAATATAGAACTACTTCAGCAACGCCAACCATGTGAAGTTGGAATCGACGTGATTAATGAGCTAAAGGTTACTGTATTAGTCAGAAGTTCAGAATCCTTTCTTTACTTAGATAGCCTTCTACTTGTGCTTATTTAGTAAAGTTTTTCATGAGAAAATTTCGTGTAGGGCCTGTTTGGCGCTCGCTAATTGATTTGTAGCCGTTAAAACAAATTTGCTGAGAAATAGCCACTTTCGAACAAATTTCAGTATAAATACTGGGGCTTTGAACAAAACTTGTTCAAAGCCCCAGTATTTATACTGGGAAGCTTCAGTAAACTAACCCCAGTATAAAATACTGGGACTTTGAGCAAGTTTTGTTCAAGGCCCCAGCATTTTGTTATGGGACTTTATATAAAGCTTCAGTCCCATAACAAAATGCTGGGACTGTGAACAAAACTTGTTCAAAGCCTCAGCATTTTGTTATGGGACTGAAGCTTTATATATAAAGTCTCATAACAAAATACTTGTTCAAAGCCCCAGTTTTTTGTTATGGGACTAGTCTGGGGTGTTTTTCCAACACTAATGGAGCTTAAGTGTGCGCACGAATTTTTCGCTATTCTTCAATGAATTTTGAAACGCTGGATAGTACCGAATGAGCGCGTCCAAAATGGCTACTGATCAAAATTTCCCGTTTTTCATATGGATTTGGCCCGCTGGACTGACACGGCTTAACCTATGATTTAATAGGGTTCAGCTTAGATTTTTCTAGCTCATAAAAGACCGAAGCTTTTTTGTCCGACCCCTGCAAGCCTACAGCCCGTGAGGCTTGACCAAGGCCAGACTTGGCTGGCCCGTGGGCCTTATTAAAGAAAATAATTTAAATAAAAAATTATGTCAATAGTTACTTTAAATAGCTTTACCACCCAATACTTTAAAAAACAAGTTATGAAATATAACGATACTTTTTATTTTATTACCTTAAATATACCATTTTAGGCAAAACATGATATTTCCTTCTCTCTTTGACCTTAATCTTTATCTCTCTCCCTCCCTCCCCCTAATTCTTCCTCCTCTTCGTCGGCTATCCCCGTCTTTTTCGTGTAACCTTTCTTCTCCTACGAGGGTTTGCGTCGATCTGCTGCTGCTGTCAGTCTGCCGTTGCTGCTGCCTTTCTCGCGTTGTTGTTGATCGGCGTGCAGCTGCTGCTGATCTCGTGGCGCTGCTGCTTTGTAATTGTGTTGCGGTGGCGACTGACGAAGCTGCTGCCGCCAATCACCGGAGCTGATGTGTGCATATATACATGTACAGCTTTTGTATTTATGTGTATCTGTATATCTGTGTGCATAAATACATTTACAATTTTTAGAATGCCTAGTTGTTTGTCTTTGTATGTTCGTTGTATACTTGTGTATGTATATTTCATGTATATGTTTGTCCAAATATTTTTGTATATTATTTTATATACTAACGTGTACATGTAGGTGTGTGTCAAATGTATGTGCATACCTAGATCTTTTTTCTATCTACTTTATAAATCTCAGTAAATCCTTTATATATATTATGTATATATGTATATATTTGTATATTCTAGTTTTATATATGTTGATATATTTTCTAAGATCAAATCTACTTTTTTAAGCATGAAAGTGTATCTTTTATATATTTATGCATTTTTAATTTTTTTTTTAGATAAGTCAAAACAAAAAAAGTTCTTGCGACTTGTCGTCAGTGGTTGATGGTGCAGATGAAAGACTGTAGTAGTTTGAAGGTAAAACCCCTATGTTTTATGTTTTATTGGAGTTGTACATCTAGGATAAAAAAAATATTGTTATATTTTGAAAAGTGGTATAATATCGATATGTTGTATAATTTAGAGGTTTAGGTTTGTATATTTATATTAATGCCTTTAATTTAAAATATTCAAATAAGGATCAACCAAAAAATAAACTAAAAAATGACTCAAACTCAAAAGTCAAAGACTCAACATAGACATACTGTCATGGCCATATTGTCATGGCTCATAACACATAATTAGGTGAATTAAATTTATATAGTGATAAGATCTTCATCCTACAATTGATGTCTATAGTAGCTATAGGATCTTTTGAGATTAGGATTCCCTCTCTACTTCTGTCATGGGCATACTGTCATAGCTTTTTTTTTCGCTTGTTTATATTCTCCTAAAGTGATTGTTAAAACTTGCATCATCGATTCTATAACATGTTTAATAATTAATTTATTGTAGTTTTTTCTCTCCTTTTCTAATCTTGTTCAGCTGAAAATAATGGTAATATCTAGTGTATTTAAAGTATATTAAAAAGTTATAAAAAATTTAAAATCAAAACTCGTACTATTTAAAAATTTCTAAAAAAGAAATTAATAATAGTTGGCTGGGCTCGGCCCATGACCCACATAAGGCTTGGTTGGACTAAAGATATAAAGGCCCATACAAATTGTGGGCCTGTCCAACCCAGCTCGGCAAACTGCATCTTTCACGTGGTGTGGACGGCTCAGCCCATATTTGACTGGTACTATTATGCACTTGTGATGCAATATTTTTCTTATAAATTTTCTTCTCCTTTTAAATTCTTGTGTTTTGTTGGTTGCTTGTTAATATAATTTGAATCTCTGTTACGGTAGTCATTGTTGTCTAATTACCACGCTACTGTCTTTATTGAGGAGATATAAAGCAAGCTTACTTACTAATAAAGCGGCAAGAAGCACCTTCTTTCTCAAAGTCAACTTTCTCCCTTTTTACTAGTAGTTGAGTGCTCATTCTTGTTCGGATCTTGACCGGATCCGAGCTTCCCAAGCTCTATGCTGTTGGGGATGAATGGAAAAAAAACCAAAGCACAATGTGAATAGCTGATGAACCATCAACTATTTTCAGCATTCTCTTATCATCATCATACATTCATATAGAAGAGAATTATTTATTAGTTTACATTCCAGTATTTTGTGGTAACGTAATGTTTTCTTTTATAGATCATATTGAGTGATAATATGTGGACTATACCATATTTAATTAAAGAACTCCTTCTTTTATTCATATAACAGTAACAAAATTTTATGATTAAATATCATTTTGCCCTTATCTTTTAACATTGTGAAATCAATGAATGGATACGTTGGATCTTGTTCAACAAATTATACTTAGAATTATTGGTTGCATAGAAGTAGCATTTCCATATGGAAATTGGCTAATTAGAAAATTTTTATCCCATGTGCCACTCAATTTTGATGAGAAAAATAAATAGATCTGGCGTCGTTATCATAGTTTTGATCCATAAGAAAACTCCATGTTTATAGTCCACTTCAAGAAAAACTCCTGGAAATCACCATAGGAAAACTCCTGGCCATCGCCGGTTCTTATGTTACTAAGATCGGGTGAAAGCCAGGAGCTTTCTGTGTTATGTACCAAAAATATAAGAGTTTTCTTACGAGCAAAAAATTTCACCACATGTACCTCTTTATTCTTTGTTATGGTTTTTTTGTCCCCACTTAAGAATGGTTTAGCAAAACGGCAACACTTCACGTTATAAATTGACAAGCTACCTCGGGGGCAGCACTTGAAGCACAATTTCAAGTGATGCCTGCAAGGTCGCACTTCAAGTTATCGGGGGAGGATGTTGATAGAGATAAAAGGTAGGGTGCTACCATAGGGGCAGCACTTCCAGCACTTGTCAATTTATACTTGAAGCGCTGCCCCCGTGGTAGAAACTTGTCAATGTTATAATTTAAAGTGTTGCCCCCGTGGTAGAAACTTGTCAATTTTATAATTTGAAGTGTTGCCCCCGTGGTTGCAGTTACTTAAAATTAGTAGAGACCATTCTTGCAAACTATTTTAAGAGAGGTCAGTTAGGCAAACCATTGCCTAAGGTGTCATAGTTGTGTAATTCTACCTCTTACGAGGGCTAAAGATTGTGATAAAATGTCAGATGTGTCCTACTTTTTGAAAAGAAATTTTTATATAAAAGTACAAGTTTAGAAGTTATTTACAAAACATAACAATATTTTAGAAAATTTACCCAATATAGAGAATAGAAAAGGTTAATTACAAAAAATAACAAAAACATAGCATAATATAGCAAAGCCTTACATTATTCTTCCATTTCCCCCAATTTCACTTTTCCTCCTCCAATTTCCCCCAATTTCACTTTCTTCCTACTATTTTCCCCAATTTCACTTTTACTCCTCCCATTTTTCCAATTTTACTTTTCCTCCACCCATCCTCAACCACCTCGTATCTTGTTGTATCTAAATTACTAACCACCTCGTATCTCGTTGTATCTCAACTACCAACCACGTATCTCGTTGGATCTCGATGTATCTCAATTACTAACCACTTCGTATCTCGTTGTATCTCAACTACAAACTACCTCGCATCTCGATGTATCTCAACTACCACGTACCTCGTATGTCGTTGTATCTTGGTGTATCTCGATGTTTCTCAACTACCAACCACATTGTATCTCGTTGCATCTCAACTACCAACCACCTCGTATCTCATTGTATCTCAACTACCAATCGTATGTCGTTTCATCTCAACTACCGACCACCTCGTATCTCATTGTATCTCCCTATATCTCAACTACCAACCACCTCGTATCTCATTGTATCTCAACTACCAGGCACCTCGTATCTCGTTGTATCTTACCGTATCTTGCAGTATCTGGATTTTTTTGCACCATATCTAACTATTGTTAGACTATATCTAGCTATTACTAGACTGTTTCAGCATTGTTTCATCCTGTTTGTGCGTTGTTTCATACTGTTTCTAAATTAGTTCACCTTTTTTGTGGTTGTTTCATATTATTTTTTACATTTTATTTCAGACTTTTTTACTAGTTAATTTAGACTGTTTCAGCGTTGTATCTCGTTGTATCTGCACTATTTCTGCTTCGTATCTAACTGTATCTGCATTGTTTCAAACTGTTTTAGCGAAGTTTCTAACTGTTTCTAGGTTTTTACACTATTTATAGATTGTATCTAATTATTTCTAGACTGCTTCTGCATTGTATCTAGTTGTTTCTAGATTATTCAAGCATTGTTTCACATTATTTTCTATATTTTCTTTCAGACTCTTTCAACACTTTTTCAGGTTGTTTCAGCATCATGTCAGGTTGTTTCAACATTATTTCACATTGTTTCAGATTAGACTGTTTCAGAGCCGTTTTGGACTGCTTCGGAGCTGTTTTGGAAGCTCTTTGAATTAAATCATTAAAAATACAATGAACATTATCAAGATCTAAAAGCTTAACTGCTTCCCCTTTTTTGCTCAGAATTATGAGATCGGAGGCTTAGGATTCCAAAGACCAATGTTGCCACAATAAGTCCACCAGCAACAATCCCATACGAAAACTCCTCTGAATTCGTCGAACATTTACCCTACGACAACCGATTAAGCCGCTCGGAACTAGGTATAGAACCGGCGAGAATTAGCTGGCGATCATCGGATACGAAAATCGGCCTCGAAAATGTCGAGATTTGAAGTGGAGCTGAATGATAGATCTACTGCTCCTACCATCGTTCATGCTACTAGATATAGTGCCTCCGGCGCAAACGTCGCTGATGCCGATCTGTTAACCACTTTTACGGCCGCCATCAGATCAACCAAAGTACAAAAGTTAATCTAGGTTTAGGGTTTGAGAAATTGAGATAGATTTTTCAGATTAGATTATACAGTATTTGATATTTCTGCATATATAGTTTTTTTTCTTTATTTTATTTACCTTTCTGTTACTGTAGTTCAATTTTTTCCGTGTAAAAACGACGAGAGAAAGAGAGGGATGCGGACCCGCAGTAGAGATAGTGGAGAAAATGGTGGAGATGAACATGGGGTGTATTTGGACGAGTTTTAGGGCGAAGAAAGAGAGAAGGGAATGGGGCGGCGGCTGGTTTACTTGGGGAAAGTGGATAAAGTGTTTAGGATTTTTAGGAGAGCGGAGTGTACGTGTAATTATCAAAAATGAAATGCGTTGATTATTGTAAAAATGTATTAGGAATAATAATGCTATGTATAAAACCCTTTTGGAAATCATCCTGACACACTTAGAGTTGCGCTGGACTTTAGTTTGGTAATCCTTGTCAAAATGGAAATATCATGAATATACAAAACTAGGACCTTGATTATAGCAATATTAGTCCACTTTCATAACATATCATTAAAATTTACACACATTATTTACAAGATCCAATAAAAATAGGTTTTTTGATGATTATATATTTCTTTTCTTTCTTATCATCTCTTTCACAAAGTCTGAACCATAGTTGTTTTTGTCCTACTCGACGGATTCCGTTGGAAAATCGTCGGAGATTGACTAAAGAATCAAATAGCTTTGTGCATTTGCTTTTTCTCCGGAGTTTTCTTCTTCGTTGAAGTTATGTCTCACATGGCTTCCACCTCATATCTCCATATATAGACATCCATAAACATACATAATTGTACAGTACACATAATACACTAACTCCATAACCACCATAACAATACAAATACATGCATACATAGATTATATGATACATGGATATATAAATTGTATACAGTACAATGACATATGTAGAAATACATAGACCTACAATGAGATATACTATACGTTAATTCCACTTTCAAACATCCAATTATGATAATGAGCTTGCCTGAGGAAAGACGACGAACTATTTTCGTTCCAAAAGACAGAAGAAGAAGAAGAAGAAGAAGAAGAAGAAGAAGAAGAAGAAGAAGAAGAAGAAGAAGAAGAACATACTCCAGCCAGATCTGGTAACAAACTCACCCAAGCAATAATGACGATGTTATTACCAGATCTAGCAACAAACTCTGTGTTATAAACTATGCACCTTCTAAAGACACTAGAAGGGAGGGTTGAATAGTATCCACCGATTTTCGATTCAAGAACTCGATTCTCCTAAGTCAAGAACCCTGTTCTTGCCTCTGCAGTTTTGCAACCAGAACACAACAACACACCCCAATAACAGACACAAGGAACACAAGGATTTTACGTAGAAAACTCCTTGCTTAAGGGAGAAAAACCACGACCCACACTGTGGGATTTTAGAATACAGTCCACTAATAACACGAGCAAGTTTCTGATTACTAGACTCTGTAGCCAAGGGACTACACTCTAGACCCTAATCACTAAACAAAGCTAAACTATAGCTTTATAAAGTAATCTCTCAAAAGTTCACCTAATACATATGCTTCTACGATAAGCTAATAGGTAAAAACAATGATCGCACAAAACAAGGCAACTTACAATTCAAGAACCTAGACAGAATATCTAGACTCAATCTATTTAGCTCCACCAGTTGTCTTCTTTAGTTATCTCACGTAGAAAGCTGCTTGATCGCCTTTGTATGCTCTCAACTCTCTATTTGTGAATAATTGATTTCGGCTGTATCAACTACTTGTATTTAAATAGGCTTTCCAACCCTAGGAGAGTTCCACAAGGAATCCTTGTAATTATGGTAAGACAAGATTCCTTGTAACTCTTTTCCTTGTTAAAGTCCAACAAGAACCAAGTACCATAGAGCAAAACAAATGTAAACAACTGAAATTTAAAATCATCATCCAGGGTGTGACAGCAGCACAACCCTATCAAGAAGTACACAACTGAAAATAGATTGTCTTAAACAACATCACATATGCATGGAGAGTAGGAAGAGATAAAAGCAATTAGGAGAAAGGACATGAAGGTAGGACAGGAGGACTCAGGGCTGTAAGTTGAAGTGTTTGACAAGCGCCTCAAGGTTCTTTGTATTTTTGGCCCTCTCCATCACCAGCTCAGCCTCATACTTGTGGCAATCTATCTTCAAATGATCAATTTCTTGATCCTTCAACTTCAGCTGTCTGTGAAACTTAGCATTTTCTGTATTGACTTCAAGAACATGGCTCTCCAGTTCCTTCACAGCTGTAATGGCCTCCTCAGGTCCATAATCCTCACTTTCCTCAGTCTGCTCTAGCTTAACCTGCATGGGCTTCTAGGAAGCTCTCCTTTCTTTGAAGAAGTCACAGCTCTTAAGCACATTATACCCAAACATCTGATGAATTGTAGGCTTCTTCCCTGCTTCCAATGGAACCCTAAAATGCTCTAGAACTTGCTGAAGGACATAGGAATGCACTAACGAATGTGGCTTTTGGTCAGTATTTGCAATCCTCTTGATATGTCTGATAATTAGACCAGGCAAGTTGATTCTCACCCCCTATCCAGCAAGTCCATATAGGTTAAGTCCAGAGCACTGGCTTCACTGTTTCTTTCTCCTCTAGGCAGAAGGAACCGATGCACAAACTCAAAGAGCAACTGGTGTGCTGGTTCCATCTCCTTTTTGTCTACTTTTCTTTCTTTCCTGAGCTTGGGTTTCCCTGAAAATTTCTTGACAACACTAAGAAGGGTTACTCCGTCTGTCCTCTTTGGCCACTTCAGCTTAATGTACCTTCAATAACCTTCAGCAGGCACATCAAGGATCACCCCCAGCTCAGTTCTCCCAAACTCTATTTCAACTCCCTTCACAATCGTGAACACTCTCCTAGCTACAACCCTACAATTTGTATAAAATTCCCTGATCTCATCAGAGAATAACATCCTGTCTTTGTTTCCAAACAAGCAAAGCCACCCTTGGTCACCAATCATCCTGAGACACGGTTTCATATGATGCTCCTTCTCGTCATGAAAAATGCTATCAGCAAACACCTGGTGCTTGGAAAAGAAAGCCACCCGGTCAACCTCTTCCTCAG
This sequence comes from Petunia x hybrida, assembly GCA_037355625.1. Taxonomy (NCBI): domain Eukaryota; kingdom Viridiplantae; phylum Streptophyta; class Magnoliopsida; order Solanales; family Solanaceae; genus Petunia; species Petunia x hybrida. Next base: position 6,949,285 of record JBBBVM010000057.1, on the reverse strand, counting down.
ATCCTCTTCTTCTTTTCCTATTCTCCACATCACCGTCAGTCTCAGAGTCACTTGGCTCCACATATCTACCGGCTTCATCACTCTCTTATTTTGCCTCATCGACTTTCTTCTCTTCCTCCTTCTTTTTCTTCTCTTCTCTGTTGCTCATATTTGTAATTGTTCTTTCAAGCTTTCCAACAGTCGCCGGCTGTTGTTTCAGAGCTGATCTAGTTCCAACCCTTCTTGCCACTGGCTCTGCCACAGCTTTGCCATCACTCTTCTCACTAGATTCATCTACTAACCGGCTTTTAGATACCGGCATTCCCCCACTGCCCAATCTTCTTCTCTTGTCAGGCTCCACTCTGTTCTCACTCACAAACACCACTTCTTCTTCCTCTTCTTCACATATCAGCCTTTCATCATCTTCACCAAACCTTCTTTTCACACTTTTTCTCTTTGTTTCCTCAGCTTTCTCTGTAATTTCCTTACTTTTACCTTTTTCTCCTGCAACTTCCTCATCCTTTTCCTCTTCAGAGTCTGTCCACTTGAATTCTGCATCATCAGCCTCTGTAGGATCTGGGCAAGAACCAAGTTCTTTGCTCAAATCCTGTGAGGCCTCAGCAGATCCAGGTCCTCCAATAACTAGACCTTCAAGTACAGACACCCCTTGACTTTTCTCAGTAAAAACAGCACTAGAACTGGGTTCATCAACATGTTCTTTAAGGGACTCAATAGAATCCACTTCCCTCAGTTTTTCTAATAACTTTCCTACTACACCAACCTCTAACACAGTCTCAACTACTATAGGCACATGCATAGCAGCCTTAGGTTCCTCCTGAACATCCTGTTGTTTCTCCTCAACAACCTTCCCCTATCAATTTTATCACAAGACTCTACTTCTCCTACGATTTCATCTAATCCTTTTACTAAAATTTCAGTACTCACTTTTCCAGGACTTTTTACTCCTTCTAAATCGACAGAAGTAGATAGAGTAGAGTTAGGTATTACCTCAACTGGTCTTTTAGAGGAAAATTGTTCTGTAGGCGTAGTCGACAAAGATCTGGCCACCATCTTCTTGACCAACTTCTTTTCTCCCTTTTTGAGAAACTTTGACCTAGCCCTGAAAATTCTTTCTACAAGAGTGGAGGGAGGGGGTTTTGGAGTTGATTTCTTGAGGGTTTTGGTGGGTGACGTTGATGAAGATTGTGCTTGAGACATGGTGAAATTGGTTAGGGTTTTGAATTGGGATTATGAAGTTTCTTGGCTTGATTTTTTTAGAGAGAAAGTAGGTTGAAAGAATAAAAATTTGTTGAGTGTGTGTGTTCTGTGTCGGTCAATACGTAAGGAGGAGAAGGGGTTATGGTGCTGAGATGTTTTCCTGGGGAACCCAAAGTAATGATGATCGAAAAAGTGAAAAGCAGCTTTTTGAACTTTTTGAGAACCGGGAAAGAGTTATGAAGTTGACGGTTACTTAGACTTGGCCAAATAAAGTTATTTTTTTATTTGTGGGGTCCATTCAAAGTCTAATAGAAGTCTAACCCAAAAAGGAATGTGTTCCTATAATTTAGGACAGTTACAAGAACATGGAGAGTCTCCCTTGACACACGTATAATTGACAATTACTTTCAGTTATGACTCCTAACATGTGAGGCTGTGTGACTGTACCTGGACATGATTCCTCATGCTTCAGTCGGTTCCTTCTAAGTTTATAGTAGGTTCTTCATGGGATCACATTAGCCTCACCTGGTGCTCATAAGCTGAACGAGTATACTTAATAAAGTGTAAAATTAGACAGGACAATAATAAAAAATGTTACACACAAGTCATTGAACACTTAACTAACCAATCATTGAGGGATAACTACTGGGTCATCCGTGTATTTTGGTCATCCCTAACTCCAACTTGTTCCTCTCAAACTGCACTTTGTTCAATGCTTTGGTAAGTATGTCAGCAATTTGTTCTTCAGTCCTGCAAGAATTCATAGTAATCAGACCCTTTTCTACATTGTCTCTAAGAAAATGGTCTAATATCAATATGTTTTGTTCTTCTGTGTTGGACTAGGTTCTTGGCAATATTCACTGCACTTGTATTGCCACAGAAAATTGGCACTGCTCCACACTTGATTCCAAAATCCTCCAACTGCTGTTTGATCCATAGCAATTGTGAGCAGCATGATGCAGCCGCTACATACTCAGCTTCCGCAGTAGGCAAGACTACTGAATTTTGCTTCTTTGTTGCCCAAGAAACTAAGCAAGGACCAAGGAAGTGTGCCATTCCTGAAGTACTTTACCTGTCCACCAAGTAACCTGCATAGTCTGCATCAGCAAAACCAATTAGTTCAAAAGTACCTCCCCTTGGGTACCATAGACATACGTCCTGAGTTCCTTTCAAGTATCTCAAGATCCTCTTCACATCTGTCAAATGTGACACCTTAGGCTTGGACTGAAATCTAGCACACAGTCCCACACTGTATACAATATCAGGTCGACTAGCTGTGAGATAGAGGAGTGAATCTATGATTCCTCTATATTTTGTCTCATTAGTCGAAGGACCTAGTTCATCCATATCCAGCTTGGTTCCAGGAGTAATAGGCGTAGTTATTCCTTTTGCTCCTACCATGTCAAATTTCATCAGAAGTTCCTTGACATATTTTTACTGATGAATCATAACCCCTTCAGGCATCTGCTTTATCTGCAGTCCTAGGAAGAAATTTAGTTCACCCTCCTAAGGACACTAGAAGGGGGGGTTGATTAGTGTCCACCGATTTTCGAATCAAGAACTCGATTCTCCTGAGTCAAGAACTCTGTTCTTGCCTCTGCAATTTTGCAACCTAAACACCACAACACACGACAATCATAGACACAAGGAACACAAGGATTTTACGTGGAAAACTCCTTGCTCAAAGAAAAAAACCACGACCCACACTCTGGGATTTTAGAACACAATCCACTAATAACACGAGCAACTTTCTGATTACAAGACTCTGTAACCAAGGGACTACACTTTAGACCCTAATCAGTAAACAAAGTTAAACTCTAGCTTTACAAAGTAATCTCTCAAAAGTTTACCTAATACATATGCTTCTACGATAAGCTAATAGGTAAAAACAATGATTGCACAAAACAAGACAACTTACAATTCAAGAACTTAGATAGAATATCTAGACTTAATCTATTCAGCTCCACCAGTTGTCTTCTTTAGTTATCTCACGTAGAAAGCTGCTTGATCGCCTTTGTACACTCTCAACTCTCTGTTTGTGAATAACTGATTCGGCTGTATCAACTACTTGTATTTATATGGGCTTTCCAACCCTAGTTGAGTCCCACAAGGAATCCTTGTAATTATGGTAAGACAAGATTCCTTTTAACTCTTTTCCTTGTTGAAGTCCAACTCCTATTCGTACTTCGAAGACACAGCCTGGGTACCGCCTCTTTTAGTCTGACTAGGATGCATATTCATTCACGCGCCACTACTCCTAGTTTCGCAGGGATTCGAAACCCTCATATCTTTTCGACCAGTCGTGCCCCTCTATTCAAGGACTAGGTTCTTCTCTGAAACCACTGAGTCCTTTTTATTTTTCATTCTTCAAAATCAATTCTCAACACTCTGGCAGAAAGAATAAATTGTCGACAACATGCAACATACATGTCCCCTCAGATCTGGTAACGAGCTCACCTAAGCAACGATGGCGAACCATTTCTAGGTCTAGTAACAAACTCTGGCCAAAAGAAATATAGGGCAACGACACAATAAAAAATGAGGACGACGGCTCAAATCCCCCTTCAGGTCTATTCTGGTAACCACTGAAGAAGACGACAATGGTGGGTGATGTACAGGACTTTTTTTTTTGTTTGATAAAAACTTTAACTAGTAATATAACTTTAAAAACGTGAACATTATGCCTTTAAAATGACACCCTTTTCCAAAAATCACAAGCATAAGCCAGCCCACCACATCAAATAATTCTTTCCAATGAAGTAAAAACATACAAATAAACCAAAAGATCAATGACAATAACCATGCAAAAAGAAGGAACCTTCTAGCTGACCAAATTTCAAGAAACTTTGCTAGCTGACCAAAGAAGATCATTAACATTGAGAGATAGAGAGGAGAGCGATGAATGAATTTTGAGAATTGTTTGTCTTTTTCTGTCTTTGGCTTTCAGGAGTTTTTTTTAGGGGCAGGTTCAAGTGGAAGCTACCGGGTGCCGTCACGGCACTTGGGGAAAAAGAATTAGGTTTTTTTTGTATTTTTTATTTTATAGAATAAGTGTTGTATAAATCATGAAGTTCAAAGGTAGCTTGGCCAACATCAAATTACAACACAAGATTGGAAAACAAAGTCAATCTTCGAAAATATAATGAGCAGAAAACAACAATTAAACCTACTCCAACCAACTAATTAACTTAACTAATAAAAAAATTAGCTCTGTCATATCTAGTCTTAATACTTGGGAGTTGACACTTATCCAGTTGGAAAGGAATTTTACCTTTCTAGGCAGATCCAGAAATGTGTAGTAAAAGTACCTATCTTCAGAGGCGATGCTAACTTAGTGAAGTAATCTGCAACTGGATTCCACTTTTTAACATGTGGTTAGATTTTTATTTTGAAATTTTGAACTGAAACCAGAACTCCAGGACACAGTGTCTCGAAGCATCTATCTACTATATACATTATAAATATTGATTAGATTCCTAAATAGCAGACCCTTGGCGTGATTACTGGTGTTATATCCCGATATTTAGCTCCCTCGGCAGGGCTCGCCCTTTTTAACAGCTCCAGATAAATGGATTAAAATTAAGTTACTATTAGTTGATTAGAGAAATAGTTTAATATTTTCTTTGAATAATGTTTTCGTCATATATGGTAGCTTTCTAAACTACATTAGTATACACTCAAGTAGGAAATATCAACTTACAAATGTATCCAATTTGTTTCTCTTGACTTATCCTATCATTAGTAAATATTTTCGTTGTCAAATAAGCAGCTATCCTAGGGCTCCGGTTAGGCGGGCTACAAAGTAGCAGTTAGAAAAGAATGTAGTACAATTACTTATTAAGCAGCTCATATCCCATTGAATGAGTAGACCTAACTTTCACAAACTAGAGTACTAGTAAAATCCAAAAGGATGACATGCATGCTTACGTAAGTATGATTAAGCGTATGAAAGTATAAGAACTAAAAAATGAGAAAATATTAGAGCCCAAAGCCCCCCAATCTTCCGCTGCATCTCTAAGCTCCCATTTGTTTATAGAATTTGGGAGCAATTTTTGGGAATTTTTTGGGTGAGAACTTATTTGTACATATTTTTTGACCATTTTTTCGTCAAGTTTTAAAAATAATTTCTCAAAAACCAAAAAGTGGCTACTTTTTGGAATTTTTTGAAAAAATTTGTATATTTCACTCACAAAACATCAAATATTTTTTCAAGTAAAATGCATGTTCAAACACAATTTCAAGTTCCAAAAATTTTTTTTCAACTCAATTTCGAAAACTCAAATTCTCATGTTTTAACCAAATCTATATCCAAACTCTAGCTAAATTTTCCGCCGCCTATGTACTTTACTGATGCTTTTCTTAAAGCTAGTATTTAAGTCTCCCAGATTCCATTCAGTAACCATTGGAGTATCGTACCACGTAAGGGTGAAAACGGGCGTGCGTCCTTCTAGGTTTAATGATCCTCTTAGTGTTACTTAGAGACTTGTAAATGACATCAAGCATGCGTAGCGTTGATGATCTAAGTACAACTTGATGTTCCAATGACGATGTAAAAGTTGGTTAACTAAAACATTTGGGGTTGTCTCAAGACAACATTGGTTGTGGCATAATTAATAATATAAATTATAATGGTTCTTTTTGGAGTTAATTATTTTACCATTGGTCACTCAACTATTGCTTCATTACCACAAAATCACTTCTGTTTCTTTTGTTACCAAAAAGTCACTCAACTATTGCTTCATTACCACAAAGTCACTTTTATTTCTTTTATTACCCAAAAGTCACTCAACTTTCGTCTGGTCTACACTAAAATCATTCTAGCCGGATTTTACTTAAAACTCACCGGAAAATGATGTGGCATTATTAATTAAAAATAATCTTTCTTAATTATATTAACTCAATTCTTTAATACATTATATTAATTTACCCTACCCAAGACCCAAACCCATTTTACTAATTAACCCTGCAGTTGATTGTGCCAAGTCATTAAAATAATTATAGTTTACTGTACTGTTAAATAGTGGGGACTAAGAATTGCCGAAAAAGGAATTCTTCTAGATGGTTCACCAGAAATTCCACTCGAATTCATTCACGTTCAGATTGTCAATGTGGAGTCCAAGTTTGCCAGCGCTATTATTGATTCTAAAGAGATTAGAGTGGAGGTCAGGGTTAGAAATGGAAATCCTCATTTAACAAAAGCTGAATCTTTAAAAGTGGATGTGATCTTAGAATACAGTATCATTCTCTGCAGACAGGTTGATTAGCCAAGAATGATTGGAAATGTGGGAAGCATCTTGTCAGCGGAGAATGTGAATATAAGCTTCATGAGTGTTGGAAGGATTGCTCCAAGAAAGCATGTTGTATTGCTCTCAAACGCACACGCAGGTAGACGTAGTCCACAAGTAATAAAGTAGTGAGTTAAGTATCGTTCCCACGAGGATTATTGTTACGACTGAATCCTAGCAAATAATTTCCTAAAAACTATTCAAGGATCTTTTATTCAATGATGGTTGAGATTTTTACTAACTAAAACAACAATTAAAAACAAATAATTGGAGTCAAGTAATAGAGAGCAAATTATAGGTTGTTATCAATAAAAGAGAAACGGTCCAGGATTAGAGCTACAAACAATACAGTTGAGTTTTTCAGTTGATTCTACTTCTTGATTTCCTAGATTGCTAACTAACATATTAATTATATTCGTGAAAACTTGTCAATTCTTCACAAGTCTATGCAAGCTACTCTAACGCCTATATTTCCATGGAATTAAATCACATGCATGCATTAAGCAAGGCGAATAGGTATATGTCTATCTACCTGCAAGTCGATTCCCTGATACCCAGGTTCACAATCAAGCCCTATTCTTTCTTATTTGCGTTCACAAGTTCCCTCTGTCGAGTTCAACTTGTAAATCGTAGGTAGTGTTCAATTATCAGGCCTCAATAACCAAACAATTAGGCTCAAGAAAGAATAAACAATATGTAATGGTAAATTAATAGGTAGAAATCAACTTTCAAACATCAACCTTCATGTATTTGCTCAAACCCTAGAACGATATATTTAGCTACGCATATTCATAGTAACAACACAAGAATTCATGGAAGAAATATGAAAGATTGTAATAGATGAATTAAAGGAATTAAATCCTTTGTTCAATGTGTTAGAAACTCCAAAACTTGCTCCCAAAAATCGACTCTCTTCCCTCAAAAACGAAATAATGAGGGTATTTATAGTGTTTACAAAGTCATCCCATAAGTTAATCCAAAGACCAAACTATATTGGAAAAGTTGGGGTCGCTGAACTAAAAGCCACAGGGCAAGCGTCGCATGGCTCATGGCTTTTGGATGTTGTACGCTATAGCCCACGCGTCGCATGGCTCATGGCTTTTCAAAGTCTGAAGCTGTGACAGATCCATAGCTTGCACCATAGTTTTGCCTTTTAATGCCATATCCCACAATTAGCTAAGTTCATCAATTTCTTGCTCGATTATATACATCTTCGCTCTGTTTGCACTCGTATTCATCCAAACCATTCCTAAAATTACAAGCACAATAAATGAGCGCAACAATCACAATTATTTCGTGCAATGGGCGAATAACGTATCAAAATGTGAGGAAATATTAAGAAAAAATAGGCAAATATTTCCAAACATCACCACCCCACAGTTAGACCTTTGCTCGCCCTCGAGCAATCACCAAAAACAACTTCTCAACTAAACTAACACTTAATAGAACAGGTCTGCCTATGGTTATTGTTGATACCGACCATTAAACAGGAGCATAAATACATACCATGTGACCCACAACATTCCAAAAATTCACCAAATTTCAAAACACTAGAACAACCAACTCAAGCCATCTCAATCTCAAAAACCGACTCAATGAAACCAAAAATCACACACATTCACTCAACCAAGAAGTCAATAACTTCACCTATCTCGCGCAAACCATGTGCCCTCACCAAAAATAATCAAGAGAGCGTCCCAAATATCACACAAAGAATATATTTCAAGAATAAATTAGGGACATAATATAGGAAGAATTCACTCGCTCTCAAAAAGAGGTTCACGTGCCACACACAACGTGCCATAGGTTTGTCTGTAGTGTAGGACTCCACTAATATAAGCTCACTCCAATCGGGATTAACTAGGACTTTAAGGGTTGTAATGTAGGCTAAAGGACGGGTAGGATAAATATGGATACAATCGTGACTACCTCCCTAAGTACTTTAATACATCACTTTAAGTTTTATTTTCACCATTCTTCTCAAAACCAACCAAGCAACCACCCAAACATACACAGGAAGTTCCCCTTCAATTTTTAAGAAATTTGCAATCTTTACTTTTTGCACAACACTAGCAAGGATTTGAGAATTTTTTCTTTCTTTTGTTTTCTTTAATTTTCTTTTTTCTTTTTTTTTTCTTTTCAATATTTTTCTCAACCTTGCCAATGATTTTTTTCAAAATGCACCATATTTTTCTTTCATTGGTTCCACTCAAAAGCCACCCAATTTCTCCAACCACAACTCCACAAACACAAGTATTTTTCAATTAAAGTGCTCAACGGAGTACGGTTCAAAAAGAAAGAGATTACGAACAAAAGGGATAAGGCTTGTAATGTGGGTACAAAAAGGTCAATAAGCTCAAAAGGGCTTAATAAGGATAATATCAAAAGGGTACGCTAATCAAGGCTAAAAAGGTTTATCAAAGAAACGCCTGTATCATCTCCCGACTAGAGCAAACCTAGGATTTCGCTTTGAACACACATAGGGCAAGTTCTAGACATCAATATGCAAGCATGGAATATAAGAAAAGATACCTCACATCACACATGGCACATAGTTCACTCAAGACGGTTTCATTCCAACTCTCGGTTTAAGCAAATAAGGTGCAACTTTGAAAAATTAAGCACTAAGGCACAATAATTCATAAAAGAGTCAAGTAGTTGAACCTAATCATCTCTAGAGGGTTATTCAAATTTTTCTAGGCATGCATCACAATTTTAAAATCAAAAGGGATTTACAAATAGCAAATGCTCAAGTCTAAATTCACTGGTATCAAACAAACCAAAAGCACGTAGCATTCTGCCATTTTTCCAAAAGATACTCTACTAGCTAATACTATACTATTCCTAACAAAAATTAAAATTACCTAGTTCAAAGGTCTACCCATGGAAAAGAACCGAGGCCATAAGAAAAACCACTGGGTGGGTGACATGTACCACTAACTAAAACTAAAAAGAAAATCTTTTGGGACTTTTTTATTAGTTTTCTAATTTTTTTTTTTTTATATATTAAAGCAAGAAATAAATAGAAATAAAGTCAAGTGACAATAATAAAAATTGCTAAAATTAAATTCCTAAAGGTACAATCATCCATAACCTCAAAAAGAACGGAAGTTTCCCCACCCCACACTTAAAACTAAGCAATGTCCTCAATGCGACAAAAACAAAGTGCAAGAGTTAAGAAACTTCCCTGAAAGCCAAAGAGGGTCTAGCCGTTAGCGCTAATAGTGGTGCCATCTCTATCACGAACCAACCAAGCATCCGTAGAGTAAGGGGTACTCAGACTTCCCCCAATATGTTGTCTTGATAGGACATTGGGTGTGCGACACCTCACACTTAAGCTTGACATCACCAAAACCAACAAAATATGTAACTACACATACGAGAACAACGGGTCGTCGTGACGACCCTACACTTAATCATAGCTATACTATAAAGAAAGTAATACGAACTAACTAATCTAAAACTAATCCGAAGAAATAGTAGGGGCAGCGGGAATGGGAACAATCAAGCTTCGACACATATTCATGCGTGACAATGGTTTATGGTAAACTTTAACTCACGTACAAGTCAAATTTAACTCGAAAGAGACCAATTTTTAATCCCAAAGATCATCACAATGTTCACTTTATGCATATATATAATTTTTCTACTCAAGAATTCACAAAAGTTCAACTTTTACTCACTACGGCATTTTATCGGACAATTTATGTGCGTAAACTTTAATCTTAGTTTTCATATATGTTTGGAAGGGATAACCCTCCCAATTTTTCATGGGACTTTCAATTCTTACAGCAACCAAACATACCCGACAAGGGTACCACAGATTCCATCAAGACCCGATAATGATTTACTTCAACACAATTTCACAAAACAAAATTACCCAAGGGAGAATGGATATATGGGGCTGCCATGGTGAGCAAGAAACATGCTGAAAATAGCTACAAAAGCACGAGAAAGAACAAGAGGGAGTGATAGAGAGACATACCAGAGCAACAGTGAAGCAGTGAAGGATATTTGATTTCAGGTGGGATAAGCGTTGTGTGTTTTCCTTAGGTGTTGTTGCTCTGTTTTATTCCTTGTTTAAACCAAAGGGAAGAGGGTCAACCCGCGAAAATTCAACTTACCTGATCTGCAATCACAAGAGCGATGCTTGAAGATAGCGTATCAAGTTCTGGACTCTTTGTTTGACACAAAGCTATACAGCATGCGACGCTGTTGCTGTAGCTTTGGCTGGTCGTTGCTGAAGTTTATGCTGCATGTTATGGCATACGCGTCGCTTGGTTATAGGTTTCCATATTTTTCACTCACTGTTTTACTCGACGCCACGGAGTATGCGACGCAGCTACTATGGCGTTTCTGATTTTGCTGGAACGTTTGCTGATACGCAATGAGGACAACGACGCTTCAGCTATGGCTTTTCTGATTTGGCTGAAATTTTATGTCACGCTATAAGCTGAGCACGCTTTTGCCATAGCATCTGCTGATTATTGCTTTTTCTTGTGGGATGATACCAGGAGAAGCTTAGCAAGATTAGCTCCCTCCAATTTGTTCCAGCCACGTTATTTCTGCCCTTGTTTCTCATGACTCCCCGCTGTATATTTCTAAGATTATAGCTTTGATAAATCCGTAACGCCTCACATAAGTGGTTTAGCCACTAATTTAAACACGTAATTCACACGCCGCTTTTTCCTGAGCCCTACAAAAATGACAAGAAAAACTATGTAATACTGCATAAATAAAAATGACTAAAACAATAAAAATTGGGTTGCCTCCCAATAAGCGCTAGATTTAACGTCGCGGCACGACTGTTTTTGTATTTTTTTCTTTTTCTATTTTTTTTCTTTATTTTTGCGTTTACATACAAAGCTCGGATTGCCTCCCGAGAAGCGCCTTAATTAACATCGTGGCACGACAACACTTTTAAGCTCACTTCCAGCATTTACGTCTCCTCTTCTTATGACGAACATTTGCCTTCTTCCTTCCTTTAGGTGAATTTTCCTTCAACTTGTCAATTATTGTGTCGTGGTCACTTTGTCCTACATTCCGCTCAAACATCTCTTTCAGTTTACTTTTATGTTATCTTCTGACCCATTCTATCAAAGAACACTTTTAAAACTTAGCCATATGATCCTTTTCATTATAAACCTTGAAAGTAACCTTTTCTCCATGTGCTCTCACAGTCATCTCCCCAAGTTCCATGTCAATAATTGCCTTTGATGTGACTAAGAATGGTCTTCCCAAAATTGTTGGAGCTTCTTGGTCCTCTTCATAGTCTAGAATAATAAAATCAACAGAGAACATGAACTTTCCAACTTTAATCAACACATCCTTCACCTTACCATCGGGGCAAGTGAGTGATCCATCCGCCATTTTAAGAGTAACTGAAGTAGGCTTGATTTCTCCTAGGCCTAACCTTTTATACACAGACAGAGGCATGAGATTTATGCTGGCCCCCAGATCACACAGTGCACCAAAAATATTATGACCACCAATAGTGCAAGGAATAGTAAACCTCCCAGGATCTTGAAGTTTTGGAGGTAATTTACTCAGGATTGTACTACACTCCTCCGTCAACTCGATTGTATCAATCTCTTGTGGTTTTCTCTACTTAACTAGAATCTCTTTAGGAACTTCACAAATGATGGCATCAGTTCAAACACATTAGTCAAAGGAATGTTAACCTGAAGCTCTTTCATCATACTCATAAATTCTTGAATTTGAGCCACATCCTTTGATGGTTGAAGCCTCTGTGGGAATGGTGGGGGCGCTAGAGGTGCCTCCTTTTCTCTTCTTTCTTCTTTACTTTCTCCACTTTTTCTACTTCCGCTGCTTTAAGTTGCTCCTTCTCCTCAGTTTTGGCCATCAACTCTTCACCTTTAACTAGAGTTATAGCAAGACAATGCTCAACTCCCTTTAGATTTGGATTCGATTCAACATTACCAAGAAGTGCTCCATGTGGTCTAGAATTTTGTGCTCCAGTTAACTGCCCCATTTGGCGTTCAAGGTCTTTTTGAGCAATAGTAAGATCCTTTATGGCATGTGCCTGAGCTGCATTGTCAGCTATAATTCTCTGCTGGCCTGCTAACATCTGCTTTATCAAATCTTCAACTGAACTGCTGGAATGTTGTGGTTGAGCCTGAGGATGTGAATTCTGGTAGTTATTCTGAGATCTCGTATTACCTTGTGCAGCTTGATTATCACTCCAAGAGAAACCAGGATGATTCCGTGAATTAGGATTGTAGCTATTACCAAACTGGTTCTGATTCTGTCCCTGAGACCTATTTTAATTCCCCACGTAATAAACTGACTCTGGATTGGAGGGGAAAACATTAGTAGCATGATCTTATCCACATACCTCACAAAAACTTTGAAACGGTTGCACTTGTTTAACTGATTGCACTTGTTGCTGAGTTGGTGGCAATGCTAGCTTGCTAATTTGGTATCGCATCCAGCTTTGCATTTAACGCTAAAACCGTATCCAATTGAAGTACTCCAGTAGCTTTTTGACTTGGAGCTCTACCATCACCTTGCCAGTCAGGATTGCTCTAAGAGAATTTATCCAGTAATTCATAAATCTCATTAAAATTCAAGGCCAAGACTTGGCCTCCAGCAACAGCATCCACCACGATCTTGGTATGAGCATTCAAACCTTCCACAAAATTATGGCCCAACACCTCATTCGACTGGTTGTGGTGCGGGCAATTTCTCAATAATGACTTGACTCTTTCCCAGGCTGAATACAAGGATTCTCCATCTCTTTGTCTAAAAGACATAATCTCACTCCTTATTCTAGCTGTTTTGGCAGATGGATAGAATTTAGCCAAAAATTTCTTAGCTAAAGCATTCCAAGTAGTGATAGACCTAGGCTTTTCAGCCTTTAACCGCTTCTTTGCTGCCCCAATCAATGAAAAGGGAAAGAGTATCAATCGAATATAATCAATTGAGACCCCTGTTGGTGTGTATGTGTCACTAATCTCCAAGAAATTCTGGATATGTTGTTGTGGATCCGCCTACAGTAATCCAACATATTGTCCAGTCACATGTAGCAGTTGTATCATGCCAGACTTAATCTCAAAGTGTCCAGTAATTTCAGGTTTAATTATGCTCGAGGCTACTCCCTCCAGAATGGGAAGAGCAACATCTCGCACAGCTAAAGCTCGATCTTCTTCCATTCCTACAGGTAAGGATTAAGAGAAACCTAATACCTGAAACAGCACAAGAAACTCAAAACAAAAATTAAACCTGAATAGAAAATAACAAATCGTCTGAAAAGAAAACAGTCAATTATTCAGTCCCCGGCAACGGCGCCAAAAACTTGTTGCTCCCAAACGCACACGCAAGGTCGAAAAGCAATAAAGTAGTGAGTCGAGTATCGTTCCCACGAGGACTATTGTTACGACTGAATCCTAGCAAAAAATTTCCTAAAAACTATTTGGGGATTTTTTTTCAATAATGGTTGAGAGTTTTACTACCTAAAATAATAATTAAAAACAAGTAATTGGAGTCAAGTAATAGAGAGTAAATTATAGGTTATTATCAATAAAAGAGAAACGGACCAGGGTCAGAGCTACAAAAAATCCAGTTGAGTTTTCCAGTTGATTCTACTTCTCGATTTCCTAGATTGCTAACTAACAGGTTAATTTTATTCGTGAAAACCTATCGATTCTTCACAAGTCTTTGCAAGCTACTCTAACGCCTATATTTCTATGGAATTAAATCACATGCATGCATTAAAGAACTCTATATTTAGTTAAGCAAGGCGAATAAAGAAATATGAAAGATTGTAATAGATGAATTAAAGGAATTAAACCCTTTGTTCAATGTGTTAGAAACTCCAAAACTTGCTCCCAAAAATCGACTCTCTTCCCTCAAAAACGAAATAATGAGGGTATTTATAGTGTTTACAAAGTCATCCCATAAGTTAATCCAAAGCCTAAACTAAGTTGGAAAAGTTGGGGTCGCTAAACTTAAAGCCACAGGGCAAGCGTCGCATGGCTCATGGCTTTTGGATGTCGTACACTATAGCCCATGCGTCGCATGGCTCATGGCTTTCCAAAATCTGAAGCTGTGACAGATCCATAGCTTGCACCATAGCTTTGCCTTCTAATGTCATATCCCACAATTAGCTAAGTTCATCAATTTCTTGCTCGATTATATCCATCTTCGCTCCGTTTGCACTCGCATTCATCCAAACCATTCCTAAAATCACAAGCATAATAAGTGACCGCAACAATCACAATTATTTCGTGCAATGGGCGAATAACGTATCAAAATGTGAGGAAATATTAAGATAAAATAGGCAAATATTGCCAAATATCATGGTTATTAGGGTGGATGAGCGGCCAAGCAAGGAGACATTGAAGAGAATTGGTGAAATTTTCGTTGGGTAAAATTAATAGTGAAATCGATTTGGGTCTTGGTTGAATAAAATTAGTGTAATGGGTTAAAGAATTGGGTTAATAGAATTAAGAAAAATTATTTTTAATTAATGATGCCACGTTATTTTTTCAATTAGTTTTAAGTAAAATCCGACTAGATTGACTTTGGTGTAGACCGGAGGAAAATTGAGTGACTTTTGGATAACAAAAAAACAAAAGTGACTTTGTGATAACGAAGCAATAGTTGAATGACCACTGGTAAAATTAAATCTTCATTTTGTGACATGGCTTATTGCCTAAGCTTCAGGGCTTACCTCATTGCGACGTAATTAAATCACAGCTTCCTCTTATGCCTCTATCTTTTAAAATAATGGCTTAAACATTAATAAAGGAGTAATTTATACTATATATACAATGTATTTGCGTTTACTATGTAAATTTCCTTTGGAAAACGGCCGCAGCTCTATAAGTTTCCCCTTTTTGAGGTAAATTAAACGAAATGGAAATTATTCCACTCACTCCATAAATTCCGCTTAACCTATTTAGTTGTATGAATTTACATTACTCTAGCTGAGGGGTACCAACCATGAGTGTATTTGGCACTTGTGCTGCTAGGCAACATTAATTAACAAAATCTAAGGACCGTTCATCACACCTGCAATGCATATATGTCGGACGTTGCATTGTATATACAATGATGAATCAAAGTTGACTAATTAATGAAGTAGTGCTTCACAAGTAATAATAGCAACAGCATCATCCGCAGTCATCACATATTAAATACTCAATGTCCACTTGGTTGAAGTAAATCTAACTGGTTTGGACAACAACAAAGACGAAAGCAGGAATTTAGCATTCCCTCTTATTAGGGGTGTCAATTAATAGGTGTGTTGGGCTACTTTTGGATGAGTAAATATGTTAAGTTAATAAAAGGGTGGATTAGCTAAATATTTCTTAGGCTGCGATATGAGTTGGAGATGTGTTAAATAATAAATCATAACTCAACTCGTCTAACTCTTAATAAATTTTAATTTCTTTAGTTGTTTATTCTAGTTTGTTTAATTCAAACACAGCTCGGATTCTTTTTTCTTTATTATGAATTATATAAGTATAACATATCGACCAACAATATTATTTTTAAAAATACTTTATAAGTTTTCTGATAGGTCAATATGAGTTGCATATTTACCCCCCCCGCGTGATAAATAGTAGAGTATATGGGTGGGTCATTAGCCGCCCAAGTATAGGCCGACTGGGTGTCGTGTTTTTATGCTAATTTTGGCAACCCTACCTCCACCATAAATATTACTCTAATCATTTTGATCAGCAACCTAAATTTGGTTCAAATTAATTAGTGTTTTAGAAAAATAAAAAAGTTGTTCATGCTTGTTTTTCCAAATCTACCCTTGGTTTTCCAATTTAAATGTTAATTAAATAAAATAGGAGTATATTTGAGGGATGGATAAAGGGTAGTTTAGATTTATACTTAATCGGTTATTAAAGTATCTTTCGAATCACAGGTGCAAAACCTTAAGAATGGATAATGGACTGGAAAAAGTATTACTATTGGTCATTTTGCCAAATTGGGTTGGTTTCAAATAGGGAAAAAAAACGTATCTAGCCATAAATTAGAGATCCTTAACATTCAAATAGCTATAATAATGTCTCCATATTTGGTCGCTGAAAAAAAAAGGATTTTTTACATAAAAGTACAAGTTTTAGAGCTTAATTACCAAACATAGCAATATTTTAGAAAAATAACCCTATATAGAAGAAAACACAAGTTAATTACAAATATATCAAAAACATAGCAATATTTTCCCATTACATACCAAACTCTTACATTCTTCCTCCTATTTCCCCCACTATCACTTTTGCTCCTCCCATTTCTCCCTATTTCACTTTTCCTACCACTATTTCCCCCAATTTCACTTTTATTCCTATCATTTCCCCTAATTTTACTTTTTCTTATCCCATCCTCGATGTATCTCGTTGTATCTCACCGTATCTCAACCGTTTCTGCACCGTTTTAACCGTTTCTGCAGCGCCGTATCTCAGCTGTTTCTGCACCGTATTAACCGTTTCTGCAGCACCGTATCTCAAATGTTTCTGCACCGTTTCAACTGTTTCTGCAGCACCGTATCTCAACTGTTTCTGCACCGTTTCAACTGTTTCTGCAGCACCGTATCTCAACTGTTTCTGCACCGTTTCAACTGTTTCTGCAGCACCGTATCTCAACTGTTTCTGCACCGTTTTAACCGTTTCTGCAGCACCGTATCTCAGCTGTTTCTGCACCGTATTAACCGTTTCTGCAGCACCGTATCTCAAATGTTTCTGCACCGTTTCAACTGTTTCTGCAGCACCGTATCTCAACTGTTTCTGCACCGTTTCAACTGTTTCTGCAGCACCGTATCTCAACTGTTTCTGCACCGTTTCAACTGTTTCTGCAGCACCGTATCTCAACTGTTTCTGCACCGTTTCAACTGTTTCTGCAGCACCGTATCTCAACTGTATCTACGCTGTTTCAGATTATTTCAACACCGTATCTAACTATTTAGCGACTGTATCAAACTGTGCCTCACTGAATCTACGCTGTTTCAAACTAATTTTTCTTAAATAATTAATTTTTTTTAAAACAAAACCAAAAAAAATGCTACCATATCTACAACAATGTGCATTTTAGTCCAAAAAGACGTGAAAATGCTACCTTACTTTCAGCTTTCTCCCTATGGCTCGGCTCTGTGCACTCAAATTGAATAAGTTACTTGCAGTAAAATTGCTCTTTGACACTCTATTTCTCTTCTTTCTTCTTCTTCACAAAGTAATTACTTAGCTTAGACCAGTAATAACTGAAGCTAGGTGTTTAACGTGACTAATAAAGTTGTGACTTGCTTCGCGCAGAGAATTGGGTTTAATCTGAATCGTTAATTTTGCCAAGACTTAGCAAAGGAAATGGGAATCAAGCCAGAATTCAATCTGAACATGTAAGCTATAACAAATCACCTGCAATCTCATTAGCCTTGGTCAGAGCAAAGAGCGGAGGAGCAATTAAAAGCAACACTAATCAGATAGTGAATTAAAGCATACCTGCCTTTATTTAGTTTTTCAAGTTTTTGAATCTACTCATGTTGCTGAACGGGGAGGGGGTGATGGCGCTGGGTGGTGGGGGTAATGGTTGTGGGGTGGTGGTGATGGCGTTAGGGTGGGGGTTATGGCGTTGGGGTGGTGGGGATGGGGGTGGGGTGATGGGAGAAAGGGAGAGTAAGTGGGAGAATTTTTAATTTGGGGAAAATGGAAAGTGAAAGTGAAATGTGTTAGATTATTGTTAAATGTATTACAAAAATAATGCTATACATTGTAATTAGAGAAATATTGCTATTTTTTTGTAATTAAGGGTGAAAATTTGTATATTTATGTAAAAAAACCCAAAAAAAATAGCCAATTCAATGGTAGATTATTTAAATTCAAATTATGCTCCTAAAAAGATGCAAAAAATCACATCTCTCTTATCTCTGTAACAGTAAAGTGTAACTAAGTGATTTGTAGCTTTCATTAAATCCTAATTTAACTACTATATATTCTACATCTCATTCCATCTAAAACAGAATTTTATTCAAATCATTATCACATCATCATTAGAGCTTATTACGGAAAAAAACTTCTAAATGGTGACTCACAAATATGAAATCCATATACGTACTAATCAAGACACTTCATCACAAATATACACTAAATATATATTAGAGTGCTTTAACTAGTTGAGTGTTGGAAAATGTGATATTTAAAAAAGAGGGGGTATTTTGACTAATACTCTGATGACTATGATTATGGTAATTTTGTAAGGGTGTGCAACCATCTTAAGAAGATGAAATAATTTGGACCGAAGAACATCAATTCAATGGATATCGTTTAAAAAAATTATACTTCCTCTCTAATAAATATATCATCGACGATCACGAAGAGAACACTTCTTATCTACTAAGCCCAATTTGGTACTCCTTGCCTGTTGACGTAATCTCTCGATACATTAACACCCACAGCCGCTATATTCTGCTGACACCTTTGCCTCTTACATTAAAGGTTCTTCCAACAGCACGTCTTTTTTGCAAGTGGCTATTAATTATGTTGGCCATTGCACAACTTTAGTTTCTTTAAGTAAAGAAAATTAATGCTGTACTATATACTTACATTTATGTTATACCTACATTCAATATCTTCCAAGCACCTTTTTTGCGACAGCTATAACAGACAACTCTCCTTTATTCACGAAAATACCCTGCCCACACACACTATATACACTCTTGAATATCTTCCTCTTTTCCTCATCATACCACAACCTTGCACTCCTTTTAACACTACAGAGTGCGTCCTCAACTACTTGAGCATAAGTATTTCTTCAAATTATTTTAGAATTTTCACTCGTAGAAAAAGATTGTTGATAATGCAATACCATGAATCAGAGTCGTCCTCCTGGGGATCAAATTACCAAAACACAAAGGCAAGGGGAAGATCATCGTCTTCGGACTCGTTGGAGAGGGTGGTGAGTTTGGCATCAGGAAGTGCAGTGGTGATATTCAGCTTGAGTACGTGTTGCATGTGCCATGCAGTGAAGAGGCTGTTTTGTGACATGGGTGTGAGCCCAACAGTGTACGAGCTTGACCAAGAATATAAAGGCAAAGAGATGGAAAAGGCACTCTCCAAGCTTCTTGGAAACTCACCTGCTGTTCCAGTTGTCTTCGTAGGTGGAAAATTAATTGGAGCAATGGACAGAGTTATGGCCTCTCATATTAATGGCACTCTTGTGCCACTTCTCAAGGATGCTGGAGCTCTCTGGCTTTAACTCCAATACCGTTTCTCTTGATGATCCAATATAATTTATCGGACAATTTATATGACATTTACTTTTTCTTCTTATTGTGATCTGTTTCAAAATAATTGAATTTTTTTTCCTATATGTGGAGAGACTTAACTTTTAACTTTCTAGTTTTCCCTTAATAATAATAATATGTTCTTATCAGGGGCGGAGTTAGAGGGGGTTCAGGGTTGTATAGAACCCATAACTCTAGTCCAAACCATGTATTTGTCTTATAAATTGCTAATGTAAAACCTCATAACTTAGGGAGAAAAAACTTAAACCTCTGAAACAAGACTAGAACTTTGTTTCTATATAGTTCATTTGTTTTGGTAGCCTTCTATCAGTAGCTATATAGGTTAGTTAAAGTTAGGAATTGAACATCTAGTAAGTTACCTAATATTATTATTGTTTTTGCCTATAAATTGCTTAAGAGGTTAAATAGATAAATTATGAAGGAGTCACAAGCAATAAATTAAATACAAAAGAATAATATCAAAAAGCAGAGAAATAGAGATTGTATTCCTTGAGAAGACAGATTATTGGATAATCGCTTGATGATCAGTATAATGAAGGAGATGGGTATATATAGTAATAGGTTTACCCCAATCCTAACTATGGTAAATGTTGCGAATTGGTTTTGAAGAATGACAAACAAGAAGGACTCATTGAGTTCGGAGAAGAACCTAGTCCTTGAATAGAAGGGCACGACTGGTCGAAAAGATCTGAGGGTTGCAAATCCCTGCGGAACTAAGAGTAGTGGCGCGTGAATGAATATGCATCCTATTCAGACTAAAAGAGGCGGTGCCCAGGTGTGTCTTCGAAGTACGAATAGGAGTTGGACTTCAATAAGGAAAAGAGTTATAAGGAATCTTGTTTTACTATAATTACAAGGATTCCTTGTGAGACTCAACTAGGGTTGTAAAGCCCATACAAATACAAGTAGTTGATACAACCGAAATCAGTTATTCACAAATAGAGAGTTGAGAGCAAACAAAGGCGATCTAGCAACTTTCAGACGTGGATAACTGAAGAAGACAACTGGTGGACTTGAGTTGTTTGAGTCTAGATATTTTGTCTAGGTTCTGTGCTTTGTAAGTTGTCTTATCTTATGCAAACATTGTTTTACCTATTTGCTTATTTTAGAAGCAGTGTGTTAGGTGAACCTTTGAGAGATTACTTTGTAAAGCTAGAGTTTAGCTTTGTTTAGTGATTAGGGTCTAGAGTGTAGCCCCTTGGTTACAGAGCCTTGTAATCAGAAACTTGCTCGTGTTGTTAGTGGATTGTGTTTCAAAATCCCAGAGTGTGGGTCGTGGTTTTTCTCCCTTGAGCAAGGAGTGTTCCACGTAAAATCCTTGTGTTCCTTGTGTGTGTGATTGGCGTGAGTTGAGGTAGTCAGGTTGCAAATCTTCAGACCTCAGGAGAATCGAGTTCTTGAATCAAAAAATCGGTGGACACTATTCAATCCCCCCTTCTAGTGTCCTTAGGAGGTACATATATTATAACAAGTGGTATCAGAGCAGGTCTTCTCGTGCTAGGTTAACACCTTGAGAAGGATCAGAATCATGAGTGCACCACCTAGCATCACTGAAGGACAGTCAGTTCTGAGCCCCCCCTGTTCAATGGACAATATTATGCTTAGTGGAAAACAGGATGAAAAATTACATATGTACTGAAGACTATCAACTATGGCTTATAGTATCTAAAGGAAACCTGATTCCCACTAAAATAGTTGGTGAAGGAGCGGCTGCCAAACAAGAACCTAAGTTGAAAGAGGAGTTCAATGAGGCGGACTATAAGATGATTGAAACAAAGGAAATTTGGGATGCCTTGCAGGTTGGCATGAAGGAACCACTAAAGTGAAGGACTCAAAGAGAAGAATGCTGAAGAGACAATTTGAATTGTTCTCTATGGGAGAGAAAGAATCAATCCAGGATATGATGACCAAGTTGACCATTATCACTAATGAGATGAGATCCCTGGATATGGAGTTGCTAGAAGTAGAGATGGTGGACAAGATTCTAAATGTGCTACCTGAAGCTTGGGAACCTAATATGATGGCTATCATTGAGTCTAAACCTCTAAGATCCATTAAACTTGAGGAACTGGTTGGTAGCTTGAAAACTTATGAGATGATGAAAGACTCAAAAGCTAAACCAGCTCTCAAGAAGGGCAAGGGTAGCAACAAAGGAAGCTGATGAATATGTTGATCTGCAATCAGTTGAAGCAGCAATGGTTAGTACCTTGAGACAGAAGCTTAACCTAGGAAGGTTTAAAGGCTTTAAAAGAAGTGGCAAGGAAAACTCTGGAAGGAAGACATAGTCGACAGCCCTGACTACTCAGGATGCTTTAAGTGCTTCAAGAAGGATCATGCCGTTATGGATTGTCCTATGTGGGAAGCAGAATGGATGAAAAACAGAGCAACTAAAGAAAAGGAAAAGGAAACGTCAAAGGAGAATGACAAAGATAAGAAAAAGGCAAGACGACCTCCAAACTTCAGAGCAGAAAGAAGGAAAAGAAAGGAAGCATTCTATGCTACATGGGGACCAACCTACAGTGAATCTGATCATGAAAAGGAATCTGGAGATGAATCACCACTAGCACTGATGGGATTAACAGGCATCATTTCCGATGAAGAAGACCCTTGGGAGTTCAAAGGAGGACGAGATCCTTCAGAGCCACCTGCATTCAACGGGACTAACTACAAGTGCTAGAAGAAACAGATGAAAAACTTTCTGCAAGCAACGGATCACAGTCTCCGGTTGATTGTCAAGAGAGGACCTCACGTTCCTGTGAAGAGAGCAGCGAACAGAGTTTTGGTGCCAAAGAAAGTAGAAGAACTGGATCCTCAAGATCTGGACTGGCTACATGCAAACTCCAAAGCCGAATTGTACTTGAGCAGAGGGCTGACCAATGATGTGTTGGCAAGGATACTTGAATACAAGTCTGCTAAAGAAGTATGGGAAAAGCTGAAGGAGTTGTACACAGGTGACGACCAAAAGAAGGACTCTGCCCTTATGGCTACTGATGGAGCGGAAGCTGCTCATTCAGCAGAGGTATGTCTATCTGATCTTAAGGAAAATCTGCACACATACTCTACTGAAAATTTGATTCTAATCACTGCCACTTTCATTGAGGGTTATGAAAAAGAGAAAATTGAAAAGGATAAATTAACTGAAGAGTTAAGTGATCTCAGAACCAAGCACAAGAGTCTTCAGAACAAAACATTGAACTGGAAGAAATCAATGCCATCTTAAAAGGGAAGACTCTTATGTCAAACTCTAAGATCACTGAACTAGAATTAGAACTTAATTAGTTAAGAGAGAGTATAAATGGTAAGCAAGTAATAAGTGAAGTTAAAACTTTTCTTAAATATGAACTTAGAAGAGCTAATGAGATTCTGTATCAAGAAACTGAAAAGAACAGGATTTTAAATCAAAAGATTGAAAAATCTGAATTTGAGCTTACCAGATTAACAAAATGGAATAAATCATCTGAGGCAATGAACTGGGTTCTTGAAAATCAAAACAAGGGAAAACAAGGACTGGGTATCAAGAAACCACTGCCTCCATAAAATCCTAAGAGCAAGTATGTGGGATTGCCTTGCAACATGTTGTGTACCTTTTGTGGTGAAACTGGACACCACAAACAAAGGTGCATGAATGCAAGCAAGGCAAAGGCCAAGAATAAAAGAAATGTCCTACCTAAATGGGCTAGACAAGATTTGATTTATCCATTTTCTCATAAGAAGGGACCCAAGCTTGTCTGGGTTCCTAAAGCTAACCCTTAATCTGTTTTGCAGGCTGGAGTGAGGGAGAACAACCCAAGCTGAATTCTTGATAGCGGTTGTTCGAGGCACATGACAGGAGATAGAAGAAACTTTCTGTCACTCGCAGCATTTCAAGGAGGCAGTGTGGCCTTTGGAGGAGGTAAAAGTGGCTAAATCGTAGGAATTGGAAAAATTGGGAGAACACTAGATCACGCAATTGAAAACGTAAACTGTGTCGACGGTCTCAGACACAACCTGCTGAGTATCTCTCAATTGTGTGATAGAGGAAATGAAGTGAGTGTCTCCTCTGTAGGATGTATTGTGAAGAATCTACAGAGCGGAGAGATTGTTATGGAAGGAAAGAGGGTGAACAACGTGTACAAAGCATCACTGAAGTCACTACCTGAAAACAACTTAACATGCTTGAACGCGCAAGAAAGTGAATCTCAGCTGTGGCACAAAAGAATGGGTCATGCAAGTCTCTCACAATTGAATAAGCTTGTATCTAAGGAGCTGGTTCATGGATTGCCTAGCAAGAGATTTGAAAACATAAAAATGTGTGATGCTTGTGTAAGGGGGAAGCATGTGAAATCATCCTTTAAGTCAAAGAAAGTGGTAAGTATTTCAAAACCACTGGAATTGTTGCATATAGATTTGTGTAGACCTATGAAAGTCAGGAGCAGAGGAGGAAAGAGATTTGTGTTCGTAATTGTTGATGACTACTCTAGGTACACATAGACCTTGTTCTTGGCACCTAAAGATGAAACCTTTGACAGCTTCAAAGATTAGGCTGGTGTTGTGCAGAAAAGGTTAAGCCTAGAACTTATCAGTATTAGATCTGATCATGGAATGGAGTTTGAAACCTCAAAATTTTCTGAGTATTGTGAAAAATACAGCATTGATCATAACTTCTTTGCACCAAGAACGCCACAGCAAAATGGAGTGGTTGAAAGGAAGAACATGTCTCTGGAGGATATGGCAAGGACCATGCTGTTATCAAGTGGGCTTGTAAGAAATTTTTGGGCTGAAGCAATAAACATTGCATGCTACTTGCTAAACAGATATTCCATTAGAGCTATTCTTGACAAGACTCCATAGGAGCTACCCGGAGGAAGAAAACCAAATATTTCATATCTGAAACCCTTTGGTTGTAAATGTTTTGTCCACAACAGCGGAAAGGAATCATTGGGAAAATTTGATGCTAGAAGTGATGAAGCAATATTTCTAGGATACTCTACTCAAAGAAAAGCATACAAAGTGTTTAATAAAAAAAACACAAAAGTGGAGGAAAGTATGCATGTGGTATTTGATGAATCCGACAAGGCATTAGGAGAAACTGAGGTAGATGATCAAGTTATTGGCCTCAGTCGAGAAAATAGTGCAGCTGACTTTGAAGACTCAGAAGATAAAGAACCATTAGGTGAGAATTCAACTTCATAAGAACAAGGAGTCAATACGACAGAGGGAACATCAGATGAAGTCGATGATCCAGTCAGGAAGAACCTACCCATGGTGATGCTGAAAGTTCTTCTCGTCATACTCAACCCAGGCCATGGAAACATCAAAGCTCTCACCCATTAGATGGATGTGAAGAGTGCCTTCATAAATGGCTACCTAAATGAAGAAGTCTATGTAATATAGACACCAAGCTTTGTGATTAATGAATTTCCTGATCATGTTTACAAACTGGACAAGGCACTCTATGGATTAAAGCAAGCTCCCAGAGTATGGTATGAAAGACTTCAGGATTCCTACTGAACAATGGTTTCTCAAGAGGAAAGATTGATAACACATTATTCTTGAAGTAGAAAGGAAAGAATCTATTCATGGTTCAAGTATATGTTGATGATATTATTTTTGGAGCCACTGATGAGGAGTTATGCAAGAGGTTTGCTGATCTGATGGGTAGTGAATTTGAAATGAGCATGATGGGTGAACTAAATTTCTTCCTAGGACTACAGATAAAGCGGATGCCTGAAGGAACAATGATTCATCAGCAAAAATATATCAAGGAACTTCTGAAGAAATTTGACATGGAAGGAGCAAAAGAAATGACTACGCCTATTGCTCCTGGAACCAAGCTGGACATGGATGAACTAGGTCCTTCGACTAATGAGACAAAATATAGAGGAATCATAGGCTCACTTCTCTATCTCACAGCTAGTCCACCTGATATTGTATACAGTGTGGGACTGTGTGCTAGATTTCAGTCCAAGCCTAAGGAGTCACATCTGACAGTTGTGAAGAGGATCTTGAGATACTTGAAAGGAACTCAGGACCTATGTATGTGGTACCCAAGGAGAGGTACTTTTGAACTAATTGGCTTTGTTGATGCAGATTATGCAGGTCATTTGGTAAACAGGAAAAGCACTTCAGGAATGGCACATTTTTTTGGTCCTTGTTTAGTGTCTTGGGCAACAAAGAAGCAAAATTCAGTAGCCTTGTCTACTGCAGAAGCTGAGTATGTAGCAGCTGGATCATGCTGCTCACAATTGCTATGGATCAAACAGCAGTTGGAGGACTTTGGAATCAAGTGTGGAGCAGTTCCAATCTTCTCTGACAATACAAGTGCAGTGAATATTGCCAAGAACCCAGTCCAACACAAAAGAACAAATCATATTGATATTAGACACCATTTTCTTAGAGACAATGTTGAAAAGGGTCTGATTACTATGAATTCTTGCAGGACTGAAGATCAAATTGCTGACATATTTACTAAAGCATTGAACAAAATGCAGTTTGAGAGGAACAGGTTGGAGTTAGGGATGATCAAAATACACGGATAACCCAGCAGTTTGTCCCTCAATGATTGGTTAGTTAAGTGTTCAATGATTTGTGTGTAACATTTGTTATCATTGTCCTGTCTAATATTGTACTTTATTAAGTATACTTGTTCAGCAAATAAGCACCAGGTGAGGATAATGTGATCCCATGAAGAACCTACTAAGTACTGAAAGAGGAACCGACTGAAGCATGAGGAATCATGTCCAGATACAGTCACATTACATTGCATGATAGAAGTCATAACTGAAATCGAATTGTCAAAATTATACGTGTGTCAAGGGAGACTTTCCATGTTCTTATAACCGTCCTAAATTATAGGAACACATTTTGGGTTAGAATTCTAGTATATTTATATGGACCCCACTACTTGTAAAGTTTATTTTTGAGTAAGTCCATAACCGTCAAATCCATAACTCTTTCCCGGTTTTCAAAAAAAAAATCAAAAAGCTGCTTTTTACCTTTTAGGTCATCATTACTTTGGCTTTCCCAGGAAACCGTCTCATCACCAAAACCCTTTCTCCTCCTTTGATCGACTCAGAACACACATACTCAACAACCTCTCTCGTTTCAACTTACTTTCTCTCTCAAAAATTCAAGCCGAAAAAAAATAACTTCGTAATCACAGTCAAAACCCTAACCAATTTCACCATGTCTCAAGCACAATCTTCATCAACATCACCCACCAAAATTCTCAAGAAATCAACTCCAAAACCCCATCCTTCCACTCTTGCAGAAAGAATTGCCAGGGCTAGGTCAAAGTTTCTCAAAAGGGGAGAAAAGAAGTTGGTCAAGAAGATGATGGCAAAATCCTTATCGACTACGCCTACAGGACAAGTCTCACTGAAACATTTGTCGAGGTAATTCCTGACTCTACCCTATCTACTTCTGTCGATTTAGAAGGTGTAAAACGTCCTGAAAAAATGGGTACTGAAACTTTAGTAAAAGGAATAGATGAAATCATAGGAGAAGTAGAGTCTTGTGATAAAATTGATAGGGGGAAGGTAGTTGAGAAGAAGCAGCAGGATCTTCAGAAAGAACCTAAGCTAGTCTGCATGTGCATGTAGTAGCAAAGACTGTGTTAGAGGTTGATATAGCGGGAAAAGTGTTAGAACAACTAAGGGAAGATGATTCTATTGAGTCCCTTAAAGAACATGCTGTTGAACCAAGTTCTAGTGTTGTGTTGCTGAGAAGAGTCAAGGGTTGTCCATACTTGAAGGTCCAGCTGGTAGAGGACATAGTTCTGCTGAAGCTTCATAGGATTTGAGCAAAGAACCTGGTACTTGCCCAGATCCTACCGAGGCTGATGACGCAGAACTCAAGTAGACAGACTCAGAAGAAGAAAAGGATGAGGAAGTTGGAGAAGAGAAAATTGAAAGTGAGAAAGTTACAAAGAAAGCAGAAGAAACAAAGAGGAAGAGGATGAAAAGAAAGTTTGGTGAGGAGGATGAGAAGCTGATGGTTGAGGAAGAGGATGTGATATTTGTGAGTGAGAACAGAGCAGAGCCTGAGAAGAGGAGAAGACTGGTGAGAGGGGGAATGCCAGTATCCAAAAGCCAGTTAGTGGATGAATTAAGTGAGGAGAATGCTGACAAGGCTGTGGCAGAGACAGTTGTAAGGAGCGTAGGAACTAGATTTGCTCTGAAACAACATCTGGAAACTGTTGGAAAGCTTGAAAGAATAATTACAAATGTGAGAGACAGAGAAGAGAAGAAAAACCAGGAAGAAGAGAAGAAAGATGGTGAGGCAGAGGAAGAGAGTGACGAAGCTGGCAGTTATGTAGAGCCAAGTGACTCTGAGACTGACAGTGAAGCAGAGAATAGGAAAAGAAGAAGAGGATCAGAAGAAGAGGTTGATCGAGTGGCAATCGAGTGGCTTTCTTTTCCAAGCATCAGGTGCTTCCTGGTAGCATTCTGCATGACGAGAAGGAGCATCATATGAAACCCTTGCTCAGGTTGATTGGTGACCAAGGGTGGCTGTTCTTGTTTGGAAACAAAGACAGAATGTTATTTGCTGATGAGATCAGGGAATTTTATACAAATTGTAGAGTTGTAGCCAGGAGAGTGTTCACGATTGTGAAGGGAGTTGAAATAGAGTTTGGGAGAAATGAGCTAGGGGTGATCCTTGATGTACCTGCTGAAGGTTATTGCAGGTATATTAAGCTGAAGTGGCCCAAGAGGACAGACGGAGTAACCCCTCTGAGTGTGGTCAAGAAATTCTCACGGAAACCCAAGCTCAGGAAAGAAAGAAAAGTAGACAAAAAGGAGATAGAACCAGCGCACCAGTTGCTCTTTGAGTTTGTGCACAGTTTCCTTCTGCCTAGAGGAGAAAGAAACAGTGAAGCTAGTGCTCTAGATTTAACCTACATGGACCTGCTGGATAGGGGTGAGAATAAACTTGCCTGGGCTAATCATCAGATATATTAAGAGGATTGCAGATACTGATCAAAAGCCACACTCTTTAGTGCATTCCGATGTCCTTCAGCAGGTTTTAGAGCATTTTGGGGGTTCCACTGGAAGTAGGGAAGAAGCCGGCAATTCATCAAATGTTTGGGTACAATGTGCTTAATCCAAGAAGCCCATGCAGGTTAAGCAAGAGCTAGCTGAGGAAAGTAAGGATTATAGAGCTGCGGAGGCCATTACAGCTGTTAAGGAACTGGAGAGCCATGTCTTTGAAGTCAATACAAAAAATGATAAGCTTCACAGACAGCTGAAGTTGAAGGATCGAGAAATTGATCGTTTGAAGATAGATTGCCACAAGTATGAGGCCGAGCTGGTGATGGAAAGAATCAAAAATACAAAGAACCTTGACTTCAACCTACAGCCCTGAGTCCTCCTGTCCTACTTTCCTGTCCTTTCTCCTAATTTCATGTTATCTCTTTCCATTCTCCCTGCACATGTGATGTTGTTTAAAACAATTTATTTTTAGTTGTGTAATTCTGGATAGGGTTGTGCTGCTGTAACACCCTGGATGATGATTTTAATTTTCTCCTGTTTATGGTTGTTTGCTCTATGGTACTTGGTTCCTGGTGGGCCCTTATCTTTCTATCTGTGTGTTTAAATTTTAGCTGACTTGTTGCCCTGTGCTTTAGACTGGATAGTACTAACTGGTTCATGCAGGTATCTGATTCTTTTCGATGATGCCAAAAGGGGGAAGAAGGAAATGTTGGGGTGTTTGTGACCTAACTCATCTGTTTTAATTTTTTCAAGCTTGTTATTTTTGTTTTTGTGTCTTTGGGAAATTTTGTCTATTCAGGTTCTCTGGCAACATTTGTTTTTCATCATCAAAAATGGGGAATTTGTTGCGAATTGGTTTTGAAGAATGACAAACAAGAAGGACTCAGTGGGTTCGGAGAAGAACCTAGTCCTTGAATAGAAGGGCACGACTGGTCGAAAAGATCTGAGGGTTGCAAATCCCTGCGGAACTAGGTGCGTGAATGGATATGCATCCTAGTCAGACAAAAAGAGGCGGTGCCCAGGCTGTGTCTGCGAAGTACGAATAGGAGTTGGACTTCAATAAGGAAAAGAGTTACAAGGAATCTTGTTTTACCATAATTACAAGGATTCCTTGTGAGACTCAACTAGGGTTGTAAAGCCCATATAAATAAAAGTAGTTGATACAGCCGAAATCAGTTATTCACAAATAGAGAGTTGAGAGCAAACAAAGGGGATCTAGCAACTTTCAGACGTGGGATAACTGAAGAAGACAACTGGTGGACTTGAGTTGTTTGAGTCTAGATATTTTGTCTAGGTTCTGTGCTTTGTAAGTTGTCTTATCTTATGCGAACATTGTTTTACCTATTTTCTTATCTTAAAGTAGTGTGTTAGGTGAACCTTTGAGAAATTACTTTGTAAAGCTATAGTTTAGCTTTGTTTAGTGATTAGGGTCTAGAGTGTATCCCCTTGGTTACAGAGTCTTGTAATCAGAAACTTGCTCGTGTTGTTAGTGGTTTGTGTTTCAAAATCTCAGAGTGTGGGTCGTGGTTTTTCTCCCTTGAGAAAGAAGTTTTCCACGTAAAATCCTTGTGTCCTTGTGTGTGTGATTGGCGTGAGTGAGGTGGTCAGGTTGCAAATCTTCAGAGGCAAGAACAGGGTTCTTGACTCAGGAGAATCGAGTTCTTGAATAAAAAAATCGGTGGACACTATTCAATACCCCCTTCTAGTGTCCTTAGGAGGTGCATATATTATAACAAGTGGTATCAGAGCAGGTCTTATCGTGCTAGGTTAACACCTTGAGAAGGATCAGGATCATGAGTGCACCACCTACCATCACTGAAGGACATTCAGTTCAGAGGCCCCTACAATTAAATGGACTTTTTGTCTCGCATTCCCATAATTATAGGTAGCATATTTTTACCCACTAGTTAGTCCCCTCCCCCCCCCCCATACTTGTTGAGCGCTGACGTAAGCAGTCAGGAAGTAAAAGAAGTGTGATAGGAGACGTAAGGGCCTGGGCAAGCCTGGTACACATTCCATGTCTTTTCGCCTACTCACATTAAAGTAGTACTTGAGTGTCGTGCGGTTTGCGAAACACGACTGCGTCTTCTCGATGCTGTAACTTGTCTGCTATACTCTCTAATTATAGGGATTTATATCGTAGGCTATAATTATCACGATCCCCACGTCTGTAAATGATTCACTTTCCTTTTAGGATTCCTTCGCAATGCTATATATATGCATCGGAACATTTATCCATTCATTATTGCCTTCATATCTTCCTTCACACTTGAATTCGTATGTTTTTCATCAAAACTTCTTCTTTTCCAAGCCTTTTTATTTCTCAATTGCACATGAAACATGTTTTCTCCCAGAGGACTTGAAGGCCCGAGAATATATTCCTCTAGTCATAAACCATGAGACAATGGAAAGATGCTAACGCAGATGCCTAAGCAGAAGAGAGAAAATAATAACGTCTCTATCGAGGCTTACCCCTCCAATTTTCAGGCTGAAGACCTTCTTTGAATCAAACTTTGGGTCTAATATGGATATAATCGTTCCAACTACGACGGAAAGAATTTCTACCCAATGCACCGGCTACTCTTTTGTCCACAAATATCATTTTCCTCTTCAAACGCTGTGTTCACATGATCATTGAGGAGGTGTATCGGTGGGTATGACATTTTCTTGGGCCAAGTCGGGCCTTCAGTTTGGCATTTGGTTGCTGTTCTTGACCATTTGGTTACACATGCTAGCCTGGACTTCACTTTCTGGAATCTTCACGCCTTCTACTCCCTTCGTCTGCTCTAATCAGGCATGATGAATAAAAGGCGAGGAAGGAAGGGCATTGTCTCCAAGGGTGAAGACTACATCGACTGTGGTTGGCGCCACTAGTATGTGGTCGTCCGCACTACTGATATTTTCACATCCATCCCCTTTTTGGAGAACTTCAACAGAAACCGTACCATGCATTGTCTTTCTTTCGCTTCCCACACTAATTATAATTCCACATGCTAATTCTTATCTTATTCTAGTGAATCTTGTGACTGAATTCCTAATCTCTCATGATGCCCTGGTGGAGTAGGTCACCATGATCCTCGCAAAAAATTTTGCCAAAACCATGAATTTCTTGACCACTGCCAATATAAAGCGTTGGCGGGTGAAGAACCACGATATGTCGGTGTCTTATAGCAACCATTAGATTTCTATTTCGCTCGCGCCTGACCTTTCTTCCTCTTTTTAGGTTTTTCTCGCCGAGATATGGTCTAGTCGAAAGATATTCCCATTGTTGCTCACGATATCGCCTCTTTGCCCGATGTGTTGGCCTCCACTGATAGGGCGGTTGAGCGGGCTAGAAGTTCACGTTCCTCAAAGAGGAAAAGGTCGAGCAGACCCGTGAAGGACTTTGTTGATGATGCTCCCATAGTGTTGTCGGACGCTGAAGTCCCTTGAGCATCTGAGGTCGCATGTCCTTCTGTTGCTGCTGCAACCCCTGATTCCTCTATGCCCGCCGCTTCCTCTCGTAAGCGCAAAAACCTTATTGATGCAAGCTTCGAGCCCTAGGAGGATACTGAGGTGGAGGATAAAATTGTTATTCATGTCGCCAATGCTGAAACTCATGTTCCAGGTTAGATGACTTTCTGTCTTCTCTTTATTACTTTGTATTTGTCTTCCTGCTTTGCTAACCGCCTTTTGTTGAGTGGATCTAGACTCTGACGCTCCACCCCAAGCCCTTGATTAGGCTGATGCCCCGTTCCAACACTGCCCCGGGAAGGATGTGGTTGGATCAAGCTCGACTGCTGTAGAGTGCGAGGCTGAAGCTGACGAGGGTGATGCTGAAGAAGAACTCATCGGCGAAACCCGCGAGATTATGATACCCATCTCTGGGGAAGTTAATATGTTCACGGACCCTGATGTCGTGATTGGTCATACCATTGACCTGGTTGGTTAATTTGAGCAGCGCTTCCTCTCTAGTTGTTACTTTCGAAACCTTCTGACGATGCCGCTGACTATTCTATTATGGTACGCCCCTTTAACCTCCTTCACCTTCTCGTTTCACTAGAACCTTTGCTTGATTTATCCAACCATCTTTGCGGCTCTTGTTCCAGGAGCTCATGGCCTACCAGGAGGCCATTTAGCATGGAGGTGCTGATGAGTGCCTCAAGGACGAAAACAATGCCCTCTGAGGTCAGATTGCTAACCTGCAGCCCTATCGCCGCCGAATGAGAGAGACTCAAAGAAACGATCTCAGTCACGTGTAACACTTGTCACTTCCAGCATCTTTGTCCTGATAGGTAGGGGTGAACATAGGTCGGGTTGGTTCGATTTTTTCATTTACCAAAGCAAACCAATAATTTTGGTTTTTTAAATCTTTAACCAAACCAAACCAACCAAAGTCGGATTTTCTAATGTCGATTTTATTCGGTTTATTCGGGTTATTCGGTTTATTCAGTTTTTATTTGTTAACAACAAATATGTGGTGCTTTGTCTCCTTTAAAAGTATAGGTAAAAAGCTCGTATCCAATTGTACAAAAAAAGACAAGTTAAACCAAGTTAGTTCATATTAAATTGCGTTGGATACATAGAGTTCAAGACTTTCTCCTTTTTCTTTAATAGGTAACTGTAGAGTCCTACAAGAAATGACACTCTTAATCAGACGTTACAAATATAGATTTAGAGATGTACAATATAGGTCATCCAGATGCACATGTATAACAAAAGAAAAAAATATTTACCGGTTAAAAAAATAATAATAGCACCTCAAATGTTTGAGCACCAAATTCTTTTGTTCTTAGAAAATTATTTTTACTAATTAGGTTTTTTATTTTTGCACTTAATTTGGGTTCTCGTATTACTTTCTGGAGGGCTTTTCTTTATGGGTCATAAGCCTATCACTCATTCTTATTAAAATTAACTCCTGTAGATATATGTTGTAAATCATAATTTTATAACATAAGTGCAAAACTAAGAAAAGCTACTAAGATATTTAGACAATACTTTTCAATGAATGAATTTTATGCATATAAAAATTTAAAAGGAACATATACGTAATGTCGGTTCAGTTTGGTCTCGGTTTGGTTTTTTTATGGGTAACACCAAACCAAACCTAATATGTCGGTTTTTTTTTCGCCAACACCAAACCAAGTCAAACCAACCCATAGTCGGTTTTTTTTCTCAATTCGATTCGATTTGTCGGTTTGGTTCGGTTTGCCGATTTGGTTTGTACAGCCCTACTGATAGGTATGAAGCCACGATAGGGGAGATGATCCACGAACATAAGGAGGAAATTGCAAAACTGAAGACATCTCTTCAAAAGGCCTTAACTATTGGGCAAATACACCAAGCTAGGGTAGCTCTTTTGGAGGCTAACGAGTTGGCCTGGAGGCAGCAAGTGTCCACAATGGAGGAGAAAGCTATGGTAGCCGATCAGCAGGCAGCTGAAAGTCTTGATGTCTTTTTTCAGGATAAGAATGACAAACTGCGGAGCAAAGTCAAGTACCTAGAGAAGTATCACGACAAGCTTTGTGTTGACACCCACACTTGGTCTAAAAAGTATATGCGCTGGTTTTTAGGCATGAGGCCATGCTGGATCGCACAAATTTGGCCTCTGGGCTTGTCACACTTTGAAAAATCTGTGACACTCCTAACTTAGACTTAGCCACTGAGACTGACAGGATGACAAAGCTGGTGGCGGCTACTGATGCCCAGTTTGGTTCTGATCCTAAAGATTGATCGGAAGAGGCTAGTGAGGTTGGAGGCAATGATTCTCCTGTCAGGGACATTGCAGCTAATGGAGTAAGGCCTTCGCCGAAGGCCACTGAAAGGATGAGTCCCCCGAGAGAACTGATCCCCCCCTTCCCTCTTTGTTTTATGACAATATTTGAACCCTACTCTTGTCTTTGGGTATTTATAAGATGATCTTTGTGGATGAAACCATCTTGCTTGGAGAAATTTTAATTTCAGCTCTCTTAACTATTACTTGATGCTAAATGTTAGCACGCTCGTGAAAGCGTACGCATTATATTTGCCTGTAACGAGCATGACTTGTTTTTCGCTTTCGGCAGTTTAAGTACGGTGCTGGAAAACTTAGGTTTTCGCTATGCCTCATTGTGCCTACACTAGCATTTATGCGCTGGTTGTCGGCCTCCTTTGTTGTGCTAGTAGACAACCTGCTTTATTCTAATGTTTAGAATGTTAATGTGTTTTTAAGTACCTGAATAAGCGTATGCATCTACTGATAACTATATTGCACTTGTAGAAAGTGGCTTATTCAACGTTTGATATCAGAACTCTAACTAAACTCGGTATAAAATCCAATTATGATGCAACGAGTACGAAAAAGTTAACCTTAAAGAGCCGATTCTAGTGATATACATTGAAACCTTGAACATTAATCTGATGTGTTGCATCTTTCACGAAACCAATAGTTACTATAGCCTGTCATGAAAGGAAACAAAGAAGTGATTACTAGAAGTCAAAATTAGCATAAGTACTTCTACAAAATTTAGAATCAAGCTGAACTTTTTTTAAGGAAACTTACATTTGGATCCTTCGATGTTTCATCATCAATGGGTTGTGGTCCGTACGTGATCTCCTCAGAATTCATCATATCAACAACAACAACATATCTAGTGATGTTCTACAAGTGGGGTCTGAGGAGGTAAGATGTACGCAGACCTTACCTCCACCAAGGTGGATTAGAATTCATCATATCATTGACCAAATTATTATGCTCAACATCCCTCCCCCCTCCCCTCCCCCCAAATGATTCAAAAATCTAGGAGCAAGCCTCAAATAAAAAATTGAAGCATAACGCTAAGAAAGACATCAAGACAACGAGCAATTGCAAAAGACTAATATGCAAAGTAATATGAAAAAAAGATAATTCAGATGCCAAAATCTTTTTTAGTTTTAGGCAATTTTGTTAAACTTTTTCCTGCACTTCTTAAAGTAACCAATAAAATTAGCGTGGAGTAACTATTAGTGACCAGGCGTATAAAAACTATAGTAGATTGGAATCCAAACAAGTAAGACTACTTGCCCTTTAAGAATGCTGATGAGTAAGAAATAACCTGGAGTTAGAATATTGTTCGCCATCTCAATCTTCTTTTCATCTCTACTAACACCCCTGATTTGAATGTCCTGAAGAAAATAAAAGCATCGACCAGCAAAGAAACCGATGATATGATCTGGCAACATGGCATATGCAATTCAATAAAAGCAAAATACATGTGGATCGATATCAAAGAGCCCGTTTGGGTGAGCTTAATATAAGTAGCTTATAAGTCGTAAGTTTCTTATAAGCTGCTTTTGAGAAGTTAGAATTTTATAACTTCTCATTTTTGGCTTATTTTAAGCATATAAGTGCTTATATGTGATATTTGGCTATTTTAACTATATTTTCAGGGTAGTTTTACCATGTTATGATAGTGCACCTAAGAGTTTATATGCAAAATTCTCAAAAATTGATACTAAATGAGTTGTTTGGTGTTGTAGGATTTGAACATGGTGAATTGAGCAAGAAAGTGCTAGTTTTGGAGCTAAAAGTGAAGATGTTGAAGAGTTCAAGTGATTCGCGTGCCACGCGAGTGACACGGGAAGAAATAGAGTCTTTGCTTAGGAAGGAAGAAAAAATTTCAGCGCATTTAGGCCAAATACGCAGGCACCACGCGAGCTGAATTGCATGAAGAAAGTTAGTCCGCGTGGCACGCGGGTGCCACGCGAAGCACAGAGCTAGGGGCGAATTTTCAAGGGCAATTTTGTACTTTTGCTTAGTTTCCTACAGGGTATAAAAGCTTCTTTGCCTCCATTATAATTTTTACACTGGAAAAGAGGCAAAAAGGAGGCTAGAGCTTTGGAGACTTCAAGAACACAAGTTTTTCCTAAATTCTTCTTACTTTTTGTAATTTATTCATTCATGAGTAATTTTGATATGACTATCATGGACATGAGTGGCTAATTTACACATTCTAGGATTGATTGAACCACTCCAATACTTATGTGTTATGAATATTTATTTAAATAATTGAAACTTGTGAATCCTTCCTATCTAAGTGTTTATGTTTTGATTGCTATTAATTGGAAGAGCTCCCAATTGATTGTTCACATTATTTTTGTGTGTCTAGGGATAGATTCATAGGTTTGGGTTAAACACTTAGCAATATTTCAACCAAAAACCAAGGTATTACTTAGGTTGTCAATAAGGTGATTTATGACCATTGATCCTGATTATGAACTAAACTTGTAGTCCTAGTTATCTTCATTAATTAATTGGAAAATTGGTTAGTGAAAGTTACTACTATTACATGGAAGTGAATAGTTGTATAATTGGAGCAAGTGTTCAATAGGAAGAAAATCAAGTTGAATTTGTTAAAAGAATTACTCTAACACATAGGTAGGAGTTGGGTAAATCAATCCTAGGCTTCTAAATCCTTGATCAATTTATTTCTTAATACTTTGCAATTTACTTTTGTTACATTTAAACAATCATTCAAATACAAACCTTGGGAGTTAATTGGTTGATAAATTAATTAGAATAACAACTAGATTTTGAGTGTTCCATGTGGGATTCGACCTTGGGACTTTAAGTACCGAGCTATATTTGCTGCGACCGCTTAGTCCCTTTTATAGGGCGTAGCTGGGCGTGATCAAATTTTGGCGCCGTTGCCGGGGAACACGGTGTTATTTGGTTGTTAAGATATCTAGTTTATTTTTGTATTAACTTCACTCTTGTCATCTTGATCTCGTTTCGTTGGTGTTTACTATTGAAAGTTCAGATCCCGAAGAATTCAGGATGGCTCAAGATTTGGCTCTTAATGCCTTCGCGCAACCTGTGGCTGGGAATCTGGCTTCTGCTATTCAGCTTTCAATGTTCGAGGCAGAAAATTTTTACATCACCCAAACGATGGTGGCTTTGCTTGGTAATGCTGGTTTATTTGCAGGTAGAACTACTGATGATCCTCAAAAACACTTGAAAAAGTTCGTAAGGATTTGTGAAACTCAAAAACAAGCTCGAGTGCCCGCAGAGGTTGTGAAATTGATGTTGTTCCCGTTCTCACTAACGGAAGATGCCAGTGATTGGTTGGACTCGTTTCCAGTTAATTTTATTACATCATGAGATGACTTGGTGATAATGTTCATGAAGAAGTTCTTTCCACCCAATAAGACTGCCAGGCTTGTTGATGAGATACTTATGTTCAGGCAGACCCCGTAGAGACTTTGCCAGAAGCTTGGGAGAGATTTAAAAGTTATTTGAGAAAGTGTCCTCATCATGGTATTCCTGACCAAATGCTGGGGCAAAGGATCTACATGGGCATGGGAGATCAAATTAAGGGCACTTTGGATGCAGCAGCTGGTGGAGCATTTTTTAGTAAAACATTTGCTGAAGCGAAGGCCCTGCTTGATGTAATGGCGCAAAATTCAGGCTGGCTTAGAAGAGATGCATCTGCTAGCCTAGGTACGGAGACTTTAGCTATTGGTACTACTTCTACAATGGAAGAACATATGTCAAAGTTGTAGACTACACTTGATTTTGTGTCAAAACAACTAAATGAGAAGATGCTGAGACCTGTTAACCAAGTGGACTCACGGGCTCAGACTCAAGTCCTCGATCCTGATAATTTTTCTGATGCTGATTTGCTTGCTGGTACTGAATATGTGAACTTCGTGAATTATGGGCAGCGCCAGCAACACAATCAACAGAGTCACTTTATGCCAGTGCAACAACAAACAACTTTACCCCTGTAGCAGGCGAATGATATAGCTGAGATTAAGAATATGGTGCAGACTATGATGGGAATTAATAAGAATCTTCAAGACCAAGTTGCAGCACATCACACTGCTATAAAGGGTATAGAGACCAAGTTGGAACAATTGTCCGATGCTTTACATAATAGACCTCAAGGTGCTTTGTCGGGCGATACTTTGGTGAATCCTAAGGATCCAACTCCTTATCAATTGATGGCAGTCACTTTGAAGAATGGAAGAGACTTAGACAAGGAGCAAAAATTAGCTAAAGGAGCACTACCTACCATTCCAAATATTGAGCTTGTTGATGACTCTGCCAAACTGGTTGGCAATGATCATGCTGAGAAAGAGATCACTCCAAAACGTGTCCCTGGTACTGAGAAGGTAATTGCTAAAGAACCTAATATAGAATCTGATAGGGTGGTTGAACAAGGTAAAGTGTCAAAGGAGCAGAACTACAAGGCAAAAACACCACCACCTCCTTTTCCTCAAAGGTTGGCAAAACAATAAAAAGGTTTGAAATTTAATAAGCTTTTTGATTTGTTGAAACAATTGAAGCTTACTATGCCTTTTATGGAAGTTATGCGAGAGGTCCCTGGATACGCTAAATTGTTAAAAGACCTTTTGTCTAAGAAGGTTGACTTTAATGAGGTTGAGATGGTCGAGTTGAATAAGGTGTGTAGTGTTGTCATCACAAAGCCTGTTGCTAAAAAGAAGCAAGATCGTGGTAGTTTTACAGTCCAGTGCTCGATTGGTGATCTCACCATTGGTAAGGCCTTGTGTGATTCTGGTGCAAGCATTAATCTGATGCCACTGGAAGTATACAATAAGTTGGGTTTGACTGGCATGAGAGAGACTTCAATGCGAATCCAGCTGGCAGATAGAAGACAAAAGCACCCAGTTGGAATAGTTGAGGATGTACTTGTGCATGAGGGAAGTTTCATGTTTCCAGTAGATTTTGTGGTTCTTGACTGCCCCGTTGATAAAGATGTTCCAATTATCTTAGGCCGTCCATTCTTGGCTACTGGTAGAGCAGTGATTGATGTTGATAAGGGAAAGATGACCTTGAAGGTGTATGATGAAGAAATAACTGTTGACATTGGCAAAATGTTGTAGGGACATTGTGATGATGTGAATTGTTCGTGTGTGCATACATACGAGCCTGGATGAGCCATGGGTTGAGTTGATTGAAGTCGTACCACGACTATAACTAAGGCGCTTCTCGGGAGGCAACCTGTGATTGTAATTGTATACAAGTAAAAAGAAAAAAGAAAAAAGAAATCAAAAATATATTAAAAAAAATAATAATCTATGTTATCTTTTGAATGATGTTACTTGGTGAGTTTCTTTGTGTTGCAGGTTTCAACTATGTTGAAGTCTAAGTGTGGGGTGTCTACAAACCCATCATGCTTGAAGAGGAATTCCTGCTATGGGGGAAGTCTGAGTACCTCGCGCCCTAAAGAAACTTACAAGGATATTCTTCGGGCTTAGAGCCCCAGGGAGTTTCTCTATCACCCTTAGTTTTTATTTTTAATGCATTGAGGGCAATGCATGATCTTAAGTATGGGGTGGGAGTTTATTTTGTTGGTATCTGTTTATTCTAGTATGTTTTCATATTTTCTTGTCACTTGACAGTTTTTGATTTGTTTCTTGCTTTCTAGTTATTAAAGTAAATTTATTAGTTAATTCTTAGTATACCAATAATCTCTTTTGGTTTTCTTAGCCTTGGTTCTTTCCCATTGAGTTATTATGCTGAACCAGGCAGCCTGTAGGTTAAAAAAATTAAAAAAAAAACAAAAAAGCATAAAAAATGCCTAAGAGCTCAGGAGGAGGAAAATTGGAAAGTAGGCAGAAAAAGAGTGAAGTGAGGAATTCGGAATGCAACACTCAGCTAGAACTATCTACATATTTTTTAACTTCCTTTTTGAGTTCATAGTGAGGTATTGCGAGGTGAAACTGAATTGATCTTTGAGTTCCATGTACAGTGTGTGGTGAGGTTATTTATGTACTTCTCATTGTTTCATGTTAAGTCTAGAACTTGCCCTGCTTGTTGTTTGAGGCGAAATCCTAGGTAGTCTTGATCTTAAGAATAAAAGTAAGCCTTCTTTGGCCCGCCAGTTCCCAAATTAGCCTACCTAATGAATATATTTCGTTGAGTCCTCAATTTGAGCCTATTGACCTTTTCTTTGGCAACTTGAATTACAAGCCCTATCTATTTTTCTATTTACCTCTCTTGTTACCCATCTTCCCCTTAACTACTTTAGGTTGTGTGTTTTGAAAGATTGTGGGTTATTAATAATAGTTGTTGTGTATCTGGGAGGAAAGTTGCAAAAGAATGAAGGAATGAAATACTTGATATTCTCTTCGTGTAAAAAAATGATGGATGGGGGCAATGTTCCTATGCTCGGTTAAGGGTGACAAAAGCCTCGAGTATGAACACGCCAAAGGCACCCTAGGGAGGATGATGTATCTCATTGAACTCTTAGGGCCCCAATCATCCAAGTGTTTTTGAAAATCATAAAAAAAAAAAAAAAAGGAAAAAAAAGAGAGAAGAGAATGAGTTGATGAATAAACGAGGAGAAAGGGAAAATTAGTAGTGAGTGATGTTTAAAGTGTTGAGGGGAAGAATTAGTCACTATATACCCAAAAGTGTACCACACCTTACCCCAAGCCAACATTACAAGCTATGAAAAAGCCCTATTTGACTTTTGATGAGACTCCTACATTAGTGGATAACGACAAAATGGGCAAGCCTATGGTACTTTTCTGTGGGACATGAGAAATTTCTTTCTGAGTGTGAGAGTATTTGATATTTGATATGCCAAAATGTCTCTTGAAATCATATGTTGTGTGTTTGGTGGCATCTTCTTTCTGTGAGGTACATTGGAACTTGAGTGGTCTATAGGTTTCTACTTTCAATACTTGACTATGACCAAAAGAAAGGGTGTTTGAATTTTATAGGTGAATTTTGCTAAGTTGTTGTCGCGAGTCCTTATCTAATCTTGATGTCTTGCCCGCTTTCTGTGTATTCTTCTTCTTTGCTCGAGCACGAGCAAAAGTCTAAGTGTGGAGTTGTGATATTTGGCTATTTTACCTATATTTTCAGGGTAGTTTTACCATGTTATGATAGTGCACCTAAGAATTTATATGCAAAATTCTCAAGAGTTGATACTAAATGAGTTGTTTGGTGTTGTAGGATTTGAACATGGTGAATTGAGCAAGAAAGTGCTAGTTTTGGAGCTAAAAGTGAAGATGTTGAAGAGTTCAAGTGATTCGCGTGCCACGCGAGTGACACGGGAAGAAATAGAGTCTTTGCTTAGGAATGAAGAAAAAATTTCAGCGCATTTAGGCCAAATACGCAGGCACCACCCGAGCTGAATTGCATGAAGAAAGTTAGTCCGCGTGGCACGCGGGTGCCACGCGAAGCACAGAGCTAGGGGCGAATTTTCAAGGGCAATTTTGTACTTTTGCTTAGTTTCCTACAGGGTATAAAAGCTTCTTTTGTCTCCATATGATTTTTACACTGGAAAAGAGGCAAAAAGGAGGCTAGAGCTTTGGAGACTTCAAGAACACGAGTTTTTCCTAAATTCTTCTTACTTTTTGTAATTTATTCATTCATGAATAATTTTGATATGACTGTCATGGACATGAGTGGCTAATTTACCCATTCTAGGATTGATTGAACCACTCCAATACTTATGTGTTATGAATATTTATTTAAATAATTGAAACTTGTGAATCCTTCCTATCCAAATGTTTATGTTTTGATTTCTATTAATTGGAAGAGCTCCTAATTGATTGTTCCCATTATTCTTGTGTGTCTAGGGATTGATTCATAGGTTTGGGTTAAACACTTAACAATATTTCAACCTAAAACCAAGGTATTACTTAGGTTGTCAATAAGGGGATTTGTGACCATTGATCCTGATTGTGAACTAAACTTATAGTCCTAGTTATCTTTATTAATTAATTGGAAAATTGGTTAGTGAAAGTTACTACTATTACATGGAAGTGAATAGTTGTATAATTGGAGCAAGTGTTCAATAGGAAGAAAATCAAGTTGAATTTGTTAAAAGAATTACTCTAATACATAGGTAGGAGTTGGGTAAATCAATCCTAGGCTTCTAAATCCTTGATCAATTTATTTCTTAATACTTTGCAATTTACTTTTGTTACATTGAAACAATCATTCAAATACAAACCTTGGGAGTTAATTGGTTAGATAAATTAGTTAGAATAACAACTAGATTTTGAGTGTTCCCTGTGGGATTCGACCTCGGGACTTTAAGTACCGAGCTATATTTGCTGCGACCGCTTAGTCCCTTTTATAGGGCGTAGTGGGGTGTGATCAATAAGCTCATGACTTTTTAGTTATCAAACACACATTAAGGAGCTTATAAGCATATATATGCTTTTAAGCCACTTTTAAGCTTACCCAAACGGACTCAAAGTCGAGTTTTGTACTCCTGCAGTGAAACAAATAAGTACTAAATCGGATACTCACTAATATACATGTAAACATATTGTTTGATATAGCCTAAATTGTGGTACTTGACCATCTAAATGATCTAAATGTCATCGTGACAGGTTTCTTCACATCCATTCCTTTCCAATAGTATTAACTTAAAAGAATGATAACTCTAGCTTCAATTGACAAAGCTATTCCAGTGCAAGTATTTTTCATAGCCAAATTTGGTTAGCAAAACACATCTTTTGGATTGACTAACTACAATGATATTCAAGGAGCATATCAAATTACTTTTGGAACGTCTATTATTTGCTAATTAAAGAAATAAAGGTGCTTCAAGTATCTTGAAATTACAATCCATATAAAAGACTTGTCAAAAATCATTGGTTCATTTGTTCTGAGAACTCAGCCACTAAATCTTAGTGTGAAACTGTTCTTAAATAAGAGAAGAGAAAAGGAAAAATAGTAGAAAACCTAAAAGCATAAACATGCAGCAGAAAAGAAAAAGAAAGAAAGAAAGAAAGTTCTCAGTCACCTCAAACTATCTTCATCCTCCATAACTGCAAAAGAGCTAAAAGGAAATGCCTGCTGTAAGAGATCCTCTTCACTTTCATAAGGAGACCGTATCGTTTTCAAATTTCTTTCCAATCAGCAGCTGAAGATCGAACCA
This sequence comes from Petunia x hybrida, assembly GCA_037355625.1. Lineage (NCBI taxonomy): Eukaryota > Viridiplantae > Streptophyta > Magnoliopsida > Solanales > Solanaceae > Petunia > Petunia x hybrida. The sequence continues at coordinate 6,905,703 of JBBBVM010000057.1, read as the reverse complement.
AAATTTTCCAAGTTTCTTCTTTCCTCACAAAATCAGTCTTCACATTGACAAATACAAAAACCATATTAGATACTAAATGATAGTTTACAAAATACAGAACCAGCTATAGTAACTATTTCAAACAACAATTTGAATAAGAAAGTTTGAAGTATCAAGCAAATAGTGCTAAATATGTTCCTGCAATAGACCAACAGCAATAATAAGAATATGGTCATTCTACTAGCCAAGAAGTTAACCAAGAGGTCATACCATTTGAACAATAATTTCTTCTTTTCCTGTGCTCCGTAAAAATGTAAATGACGACAGTGTTGTGCTATAGAAAACAAAAAGAATATATTACTTCTACAATTGCATTGATAACCACTAGCAAGAAAATGTATGAGAAACTAGCAAGCACCAGTTACGAGGACCATAAAAATACCTTGTTCTGTCCCTCCCCCTGACAGCGAGAAAATACAATCACATCCCCTGACGCCTATGCTGGAACTTCCCTACTGCGATGTACCAGAAATCTCTAACCATAAGGAAATATTACCCGCCTTCTACTGCCAACTACAAGGCGGTTGCCTACCCAATGTTGGAGGGGCAGTTCTCATACAGGGAAGGCAGGAAAGGGATGTCGGGTTGGAGCCCGGAAACTGTCTTGATGGAACCAATGAGGAGAAGGACCCGTCTCCACTTACCTGTTAGCTCCATGAAGATGATACTGTGGAATTGTAGAGGAGCAAGGAGTATTAACTTCCATAGGAATGCAATGGATATAATTGTTATGCACAACCCTACTTTATTGTCTCTTATTGATACTAGACTGGATGAGGCAGGACATTTTGCACTGCTTCATAGCTTACCTTTTAATGCTATAAGTCAGGTCCCCGCTGAAGGATATTCTGGAGGAGTGGCCATCTTGTGGAGGAGGGATGATCTGCATGTAAGTTTTATGCATTGCAAAGTCAACGAGATTCATGCCACCATAAAGGTACATCCCTCGGCTCCCTCTTGGGTATTATCTGTAGTATATGCTAGATGTTCTTATACTAAAAGATTGGAATTATGGAATAACTTGATAGATCTTAATAGAAATATTAATGATCCATGGTTGTTGTGTGGAGACTTTAATGAAGTCATGTCTGCGTCCGAAAAATTTGGAGGGAACACTATTAATTTTTCCAGGGTTTCTGCGTTTGTTAACTGTATTAATAGAATAGACATGCATGACTTAGGATTTGTGGGGCCCCCTTATACTTGGAATAATATGAGTAACAATCCTAGCAAACTTATCTTTGAGAGGCTTGATAGATTCCTAGCAACTTCAGACTGGCTCCACATGTTTAAGGAATCAACCGTGACCCACCTGCCCAGGACCAGATCAGACCATTGCCCCCTGCTCCTAGACCTCTCCTCTAGTAGTGGGGCCGCAAATTCTCTCTTTAGGTTTGAAACAATGTGGCTTAACCATTACGACTTTCCTCGTATAGTCAAAGCAGATTGGCATGGTCAAAATAATTACCACATTGCTGCTAAAAAAATTTCTATAAATGCCAAGCATTGGAATAAGAATGTCTTTGGTAATATTTTCTATAATAAGAATACTATCAGTAAAAGAATTGAGGGTTTTCAGAAAATGAATCCCAATAATAAAACCCTTTTTCACTATAATTTAAAAAATTCCCTTATCTCTGATTATAATGATGTTCTGAAAAATGAAGAGGATTTCTGGAAACTTAAATCTTGAGTTCAATGGCTTAGTGATGGAGATGCCAATACAAGATTTTTTCACACCTCCACCATTATTAGACGCCGTAGAAATAAAATTATTGGCCTTTCAGACACTGTTGGAAATTGGTCCTTTGACCCTAGTCAGATTAAATCCATTATTCTTAAGCATTTTACCACAATTTACCTAACTGAGCTTGAAGCCTGTGACCTCAATACCGATGAAGCTAGTGGGGCTTTCCTCAATACTAGCCAAATTCGTTTAATGTCTCACGACCTCACCCCCTCCGAAATTTTCAAAGCTGTCAAATCTTTTAAACCTCTTAAAGCACCCGGTCCGGATGGCCTCCACCCAATCTTTTTCCAAAAATTCTACAATGATACCAAAAGTTGCATTGAGTTCAATTGCTTCAAAGCTTTCTCTACAAGTAAAATTGATCCAGCCATTAATAAAACCCTTATTACTCTAATTCCTAAAATCCAATACCCCAAAACCATCAACCATTATAGGCCTATAAGCCTATGCAACACAATTTATAAAACCATTACCAAAATAATAGTCAATAGAATCCGCCCCCACTTAAGTTCTATCATAGGTCACATTCAATCTAGCTTCCTACCCGGTAGAAGAGCGTCTGACAATGCTATCATAGTTCAAGAAGCTATCCATTCTTTTAAGAAGTGCAAAGGAAATCAAGGTAAAATGTTGCTCAAAGTAGATTTAGAAAAAGCTTTCGATCGCCTGGAATTGTCATTTATTCGCTATAGCTTATTCTGCCTAAAGTTCCCTGCAACTCTTATAAATCTTATCATGGATTGCGTATCCTCGTCCTCAATTGCTATTATGATTAATGGAAAGCCAACTCAATATTTTGAGCCCTCTAGAGGGATTCGGCAAGGTGATCCCCTTTCGCCCTACCTCTTTATCATTTGCATGGAAGTCTTAAGCAGGAAAATTGAGAAGGCTGTTGAGGACAAGCTATGGAAACCCATTAAGATATCCAGGTCGGGTCCTAAATTATCTCATCTTCTCTTTGCAGATGATCTCATCCTGTTCGGCCAAGCCACAGGTCCAAATGCCTCTTGCATCAACAACATCCTCTCTGAATTTGGCAAATGCTCTGGCCAAAAAATTAATTTTTTAAAATCCAAAGTCATCTTCTCCCCTAATACTCCCCTCCATATCCAAAATAATATCTCTATTACCCTAAATATTGAAATCTCCAGAACAATTGGCAAATACCTTGGCCTCCCTATCACTAACCACCATCCTAAGAGCTTTGATTACCAATTCATTCTGGACACCATGAACAATAAACTCCAGGGGTGGAAAACAAAATGTCTTAGCATAGCTGGTAGAGCAACTCTCATCAACTCTGTCCTATCTTCTATCCCAGCCTATAAAATGCAAGTAAACATTCTCCCCGCTAAAACACTCAATCTTATTGACAGACTCCAGAGAGACTTCCTCTGGGGCTCGTGTCCAGAAAAGCGGAGAATTCATCATGCAAACTGGGATCTAGTCACCACTACTAAGGCAAAAGGGGGCCTAGGCCTCCACAAGGCTAAAAGAAAAAATATTGCTCTTATTACTAGCCTGGCTTGGCGTCTTCACCAGAATGTTCCTACTCCTTGGGCTCAAGTTCTTCGCTCAAAATATCAGAGACGCAATGGCCTCAATGTTACCGCTAAATGCCAGGATTCCTATATTTGGAAGAGTATTACTAAGGTTGACCACATTCGGGAAGAAGGATCCTCTTGGAACATCGGATCAGGTACTCAAGTTAATCTCTGGGCAGATAAATGGATATTTCCTAATTGTTCTCTCAGGTCTCTTATTAGTGGACCAATCCCTCATACTCACATTAACTGTAAAGTTAGTTCTATACTCCACAATAATGAATGGAGTCTTAATGAGCTATCTTTTGTTCTCCCGCTAGATATAACTAATCAAATTCTCAACACGCATCATAGCCCTAATACCCTAGACAAACCTTTTTGGAACCTAACTGCAGATGGTTTTTTTTACTACTAAATCCGCTTATAACCTTTGCAATAATCCCTCGAATGAAACCCAGCTCCAAAACCCCAACCCAAGCTGGGTATCGAAAACCAGAATACCCAACAAGATCAAATTTTTTTCTATGGTCCTTCTGCTCAAACAAGCTCCCCACTGCCTATCTGTTATGCAACAGGCACATCCTTCCCTATAATACTGGTAAACACTGCCCTAATTACCCTGAAACACTCCAACATATCTTCCTTAACTGCCCAAAATCAGCTCATGTGTGGACTTTGCTCAATATTCATCCTGACCAGGATCTCATTCCTTGGACCCAGGCTGCTTGTAAAGCTTCGGAGAGTTATAAACACTCCTCCGGAATTCCTCCTAGTACCCTTATTCCTTTCACCCTTTGGGGTATCTGGAATAACAGAAACAAGAATCTCTTCGAGAATAAGGAAAAAATAGTCTCATGTACCGACATTCTAACACATGCAGCGGAGTATTTCCATATTGTTGTCTCCAAACAAAAATCCCTTCCCAACAGAATTATATATTTTAAATGGCAACCTCCTAACCAAAATTACTACAAGCTCAACACGGATGGAGCATTCTGCCTCACATCCAAGACTGGTGGCATCGATGGAGTCATTAGAAATCACCTTGGTCTCTGGGAAGCTGGATTCTCTAAACATATCCCCTCAAGCTCTATCATTTACTCCGAACTCCAAGCCCTGTTCCAAGGACTCACCATGGCAAAAGAAAAGAGCCTTTACCCTATCAAAGTTGAATGTGACTCCCAAGCCATAATTCAAATGGTTCAAGGGTCAAATGACACATATGCTAACTTGCTTTTGATTGCAGGTTATTGTTCGCTGAGCTCTGCAGCGGAGGAATTGAGCATATATATAGAGAAGCAAATTTTGTTGCTGATCTTTTGGCAAAAAATGGATGTTTAGATGCTTCTCTAGTAGATATTATGTATTTTCCTTATCCACCAAATTATGTAATTAATGAACTCATGCTTGATTCTTCTTCCCATATGAGGGAACGAAAGATCACCTTTTGTAACTATTTGCAGATTTGATTATGTTATATATAAGTATGGCCGGTTAAGCAAAAAAAAAAACATTCTAATAGTTGTACTCCAAAAGATGGTTCTAGTGGCAACTCACATTAGCCAATAGTATTTGCTAATTTATTTTTTGCAGACTATCCAAGAGACATGCATTGACGCATTTTATCAGGAGTCATTCCACCACCATTATCTGTAACGGAAAAGTAAAACACCATACTATTTTACCGCCCAAAATGCCACACCCGACGTGGCCCGCATACCCTCGAATCATATTTTGCTCTTTTCAACGCGTGCTTCAAGATGGAGTAGCTTCTTTTTGTAGTCTAGTATTGGTTGATTCATCAACCAAAGGCAAAATCAAAAAGTGGAGGCCAAAATGGCTTTGGTTGATGGTGCAACCAAATGTTATGCTAACAACTTCTCCTAGCCCCACTTTTCACTCCCTTTCTTTCTCTAGCCATTAGGTAATTTATAATTAATTCACTCATTTTATAAATTAATAAATATTGTATTTTTATCCTTTAATTTAAGAATTTATTTAATGCTGATCTCATATTTGTTAACGTTATTTTAGGGATTTAAATATATATATATATATATATATATATATAATATTAAAATATCATACATATATCGTGTATCTAATAAATATTAATATAACAAGATATATGAGTGAATTAAAAAATAAATTTTATTTATCTTTAATAAAACTGGGAAAAAAGGTCTTGGTTGACCCATCAAACAACAACAATAGTCTTTTTTGTAGTGGTTGATCCATCAACCAAAAGTAAACTCGGAAAGTAGAGGCTAAAATGGCTTTGGTTGATGGTACAATTAAATTTTATTCTGAGTATGAACACAAAGAGTGGAAAGACACTAACAACTTCTCCTACTCCTACTTTTGATGATCTTATACAAAGCATGTTCAAATAATGATTTGGTTAATTATATCACATATGTATATATTCTTGATAATATACTGTCTTATATATAATAGTTCCATAATAAATTTATTTCCTTTTTTTTAATTCATGCATAATTCTATACTACTGGTATTGGCTAATAAAATCTATTTCTACTATATTTAATAAAATATGATTTTTTTATAATATTTCAAGACCAAATTCAAATTTAATACAACCTTAGAAAAGATGTCCGACTTTTTAAATTTACTTTTCCTAGCCCCACTTTTCACTCCCTTTCTTTCTCTAGCCATTAGGTAATTTATAATTAATCCACCCATTTTATAAAATCAATAAAAATTATATTTTTATCATTTAATTTAAGAATTTAGTTAAGGGTTCTTTACATAAATAACAGCCCATATGAAAATATTTACTATCCTATAGTCCTTACTTTTTTATAGCCACAACATTGCAGTAAAATAATAAAAAAAAAATTAGTGTTAATAATTATTCAATACAACTTTTCTTAAATAAAAGATATATAATATTAAATACTTGTACTGATATTTGATATTTATTTTTTTCTTAAATTTAAGGGATATTATTCAATTCAAAATAATATGCCATGAGATAAATATGGTATATACGAACGGACACTCATGTTTTAAGAACGACTTTTAGGCGATTTTTTTTTCTTTTTCCTTTTAATTGTCGTGTTTAATATTTTCATAAATGAAATACATATCACCTAAAAATAAGAATAACAAATAATAAAATAAATAAATATTAATTACACAATAGATTCAAAGAGTGATATATTGAATTAAAAGGGTATTAAAATTTATTTATTAGATATTTTAATATTTTTTATTATTATATTTTTTAAATCCCTAAAATAAAGTTAACAAATATGAGATCAGCATTAACTAAATTCTTAAATTAAAGGATAAAAATAAAATATTTTATAAAATGAGTGAATTAATTATAAATTATCTAATGGCTAGAGAAAGAAAGGGAGTGAAAGTGGGGCTAGGAAAGTAAATTTGAAAAGTCGGACATCTTTTCTAAGCTTGTATTAAATTTGAATTTGGTCTTTTCTAATAAATATTAATATAACAAGAATTATGAGTGAATTAAAAAATAAATTTTATTTATCTTTAATAAAAGTGGGAAAAAGGTCTTGGTTGACCCATCAAACAACAACAATAGTCTTTTTTTGTAGTGTAGTATAGGTTGACCCATCAACCAAAGGCAAACTCGAAAAGGCCTAATTAATTCGCTTGGGCCAGAAGCCAACTCAGCCAAAATCAAAACATTGCCCACTCTCGGCGAGTGGAAGTGAGAGTTGGAAGCCTAAGTGCATTTAGGACTTTTCGCATGTGGGCTACGTCGAGTGTGGCAATTTGGACGGCAAAATGGTATGGTGTGTACAGTGGCGGAGCCACATGGTGGCCAGGGTGGTCAGGTGACCACCCTTCGCCGAAAAATTATACCGTGTACGTGGATTAAATTTAACTATTTATGACTAAATATTACATTTTGAACACCCTTGACATAACTAATAGTGCTAGTCTAGTGGTGTAGGGTGGTCAAATCTAGCTAAACAACCTGGGATCAAATCCCATCTTATACATTTTAAAGATTTTTTTGAAGCTTGAACACCCTTGAAAAAAATTCTGGCTACGCCACTGGGTGTGTATCATTACCCTATCTGCAATCCCATTTGTGAAAGAACTAAATTCAAGATTCGAACAAATAAAGAGTTGCCTACAAACTACACAAGGAGATTGAGTGGATCAATGTACTACCTTCAACTAATAACACATTTTACCCTTCACTTTGTTGTTATCCAGCACATCTACGCTGACATAAGTAGCTCCATTGCAAACCTCATAGCATTGTCAAGTAACTCAGCACAAGATGGTGCAAACAAAGTGAAAATGCAATCATAAGCAAAGATAAATCTTGGACTAAAATATGGGAGAAATGGGGCTAAGAAAGAGGAATGCAGATGAAGTATAAAGAGTCGAACAAATTTTACCTCCCAAAGCCCATTTACGACAGGTGGCATTTGAATGCAAGTACTTTGGTTGAACTCTCGCATGATTCATTACAAATGCACGTATATGAAATCAAACTAAGGCTTCCTTTTTTTTTTTTTCTTTTTGTGACATGCAGTAGGTAACTACTAGTATTGAGACTAAAAAATATGGATTAGATGGGTGCACTGGCACCCTAGAGGTTGCTAAAACAATGTAGACATATGTGGAAATATTTTATTTTAGGTTGCTAAAACAATGTAGACATATGTGGAAATATTTTAAAAAAATAGAACACATGTGGCTTGGTACCCTCAATAAAAATAACAGGTGGGGGCACAAGCTGGATGACGCTTAGAACTCTGTTATGCTTAGGCTACCAACCCTTTTTCTTTTCAAGGCTACCAACCATTCTTTTTATTTTTCGGTCTTATTCTCTTATTTTCTAGTAGAATTTATTCTTTGTGTATTCGTTTCTCCTTGTTGATAATGCAAAGACACACTAAAAGGAGTTAAAATCTCAAATGGTCACTCAACTTGGGAAATTAACCATCAAAATCACTTAAATTTGGTTGATCTCAAAGTGGTCACTCAGCTTAGGAAAAATATCTCCAAAAGTAATTCTTGCCAGTTTTTGCACCGTCACCCACCGGAAATCTGGTGTGGCTTTTTAAAATATTTTTATATAATCGTAGGTCCCACTTCCTTTGCCATTTAGGACTTTTTAAATAGTTACTTACTAGTTTTTTGACAATTGCAATACACCTGTATTCTAAATAACTAGTACAAGAATTATAAATATATGTAATAAGTGTGTATCGTTGCTAGTAAATTAAAGAAAAAAATGTAAATTCAAAGTACTGATATATCGAATCCTTTCCGTTTGATTTTTTTTCAATCGTAAAATATATTCATACTAAACATTACTATTGTACGAAGGCCAGTAATTAATATTTGAACGATTATAATCATGCAAATTTTAAAATATATCAAGTTCGAAGGCCAAATAATTGTTTGTCGTACTCCTAATTCCTAGTGCATAGTAACAGTTTGCCATTAGCACAAAAAAAAAAACCAAGAAAAGGTATTGATATCAAGCTAAATACTTGATATTATAAAACTTGCATGATTAAAATTGTTCAAATACTAATTACTGGCATTCATACAATAGTAATGTTTAATTAGTATGATTATGTATTGCAAAAATAAAAAATATCAATTGTAAAGGATTTGATATATCAGTACTTTTAATTTATATTTTTTCCTTTAATTTACTAGCAATTATACACGCTTATTACTAAATAATTATAATTTTTATACTAGTTATTAGGAATGCACGTATATTACACTTGTCAGAAAACTAGTAAGTAACTTTTAAAAAAGTTCTACACGGCAAGGAAAGTAGGACCTACGGTTATATAAAAATATTTTATAAAGCCACGTCAGATTTCTGTGGGTTGACGGTGCAAAAACCGACAATAATTACTTTTGGAGATATTTTCCCTAAGTTGAGTGATTTTTTTGGGACCAACCAAAGCAAAGTGACTTTGGTGGTTAATTTCCCAAAGTTTAGTGACCATTTGAGATTTTAACAAAAATAGTTGATTAAACTTGAGAATTGGAATGGAAAAGATCAAAAGATTCTCCAAAAGTTTAAAAATGAATTAATTCAATCAATCATAGATAATACTAATATTGAACTATCATTTTTTCACTGATGCTTTTCATTATTTTTTTTATAATTTATCAAATTAAATTTCAATCAAGGGAGGAAAATGAAGTCTTAGAAAAAAAAAACAGAGGAAAATGAATTGGGTAACGAATTGAGCTATTTGGCCAAGTAACTATTGTTGCTGTTAACCACTATTGTTTCCACTTATTATATTTTAACCTTAAATTTAGTAATTATTTTAATTTTAGCCCATGTAATTATGTAGAGATGTTTCTTACGCTTATATAAGTTGTTGCAGTAATAAGTCTCAATCATGTTGAATGAAAATTTAAACTGTATTTTCTCATTCCATTCCTTTCCTTTTTCATTTTCTTTGCTTATCTTTCATGGTGATTCCACCGTTGGAACCGCTATAATTAATTAATATCATAGTCAACAATTCTGGGCCCGAATCCCATTGTCTATAATTATTACTATTATCTATCCACACCAAGCTACAATAATACCCGAAAATAATTTTCATGGGTTATCGAGTTTGTATAACTTGCAAGGATGGAGTCGCGACCAACATACTTCCACTTATCATTCATATGCTTGTCATCATCCTTATTACCATTACCACGTTCATCATTCTTACCCTCATCACTATTACTGTGCAGATTTGAGTTCCAACCCAAATCCTTATAGATTTGAGTATATCTCATCCGCTATGGGTATTTTTCAAAAATCTATGCACAAATGACATGCCACCGGTGGCAAGAAGAAAGCTTAGAGGAATATGCACATGTATGAACTTGGTAGCCGAGTCACTGCTACCAAGCTAGCGAATAACAAAATAATAGGTACTTGGCCAAATAGCTCCATTCGTTACAAATTGAGCCAAATTGTTTAACCGTAATTTTGTTTTGTTAGGTTAAGTCACAATTAAATTTATAGAGCGGAGTCACAGTCAATAATCGAGATTAAACGCTTTTTATGGAAAGATATAAATGACAGTAATAAATGCGAAGAAATAAAGATGCAATCAATGCGATATAATAAATGAATATTTGAACAAAAAGGAACCGTGCTCAGGCCGTATAGACTTGATCAAATTTCCTTCCTCGTACTCTTTATGATGTTCAGTCAATGGAACAATAAACGAGATCTTTCGATTATCAGTAGTAGTAATAAATATTCGTTGGAGATAAAGAATTGAATGCTAGTAAATAGTTTGAATACAAGTGTTTCTTCAGAGAAGCATTAGATCCCATGCTTGTGATTTAGATTACAATATATAGATAACTATGTGTCCGTTCACAAGCAGTTGTAACTCCTTAATCGAGCAGTTGCGTTGTTTTTGGATAAGATTTCTATTTTGAACTGGCTTGATTGATGAGCTGCGACTTTTCTGGCCGCGGCGACTGTTCATCTGTCCGTTGTAACTGTTCATCTTCGATTCTATCCATTGCCTTTATGTCCCTTCACAGCCATGTGTCGTCTATACGTCGTCCTACGTGGATGCTTAGTCACCAACTTTGGTGACGACGGATTTAACCCAATACAGATAGTCCCCGCACTACTCGGGCAGAGAATCTGGTCGAGGAGTGGAAAGCGAGTTTTGGGCGGGAAAGAATTTTTTGGAATTTATCCCAAGTAACATATTTGAATCCTTGTACTCGTATTTGGATGCTGCCCGTGGAACCCCTCATAGGCTTTTGATTGAGTGACGTTTTATCAGTATGAGCATTAAATGCTCCGCTAAAGACAAAACGTGCAAGTTGTCAATTCCATTCCACTTTTTACTGAGAAAGTAACTGTTGCGCGTTCCGAGACTGCAGGTGTGATGATTAAACTTCGCCTACTCACGTCTTGCACGTCCCAAGGCAAGAAACTGTCACTCCGATTTTTATTTCGTTATTTTCTTTAACAGCTGGATTTATTCATTCCTTGCGTGGATATTCGCCACGTGTAGGGCGGATTGGGCTTTACCAACTCTATAAATACGATTTCCACCATCCTAAATCCTTTTACTGAATTCCAAATCTTATTCGAACCTTCAAAGTTTCAAGACGCCCTTTTAAAACCCTCTAAAACGCAGAAAATCCTTCCAATTGTTTGGTTCAAATGTCTCCAAAAGCTAAGAGAAGCTTGAATATGGATGCTGTGGCTACCAGTTCTTCAGTGGCAGCTGGTCAATCTACGAGTTCTCCGACTTCAGTCGCTGACGTGATTCCGAAAATCTGGGGAAATCTTGAAAATGACTGTTCGGTCAGCTCGTTCAGTCATTATGGCAACATAAGGTCGTGGCCTTCAAGTCGATTTAAGAGTTCGATTACCCCAGACCTTTTGCCTAAGGTTAAGGAAGACTGCGGCTGGAATGACGACGTTATAGTTTCTTGCCCCTTTCCGACGGAGAATATTACTTCTACGAGAACTGGGTGGACGGCTATATCAACGTACCCATTCACAATAGGTCACACGCTCCCGTTGCATCCCGTTGTAGAGGACATTTGTAAATATTACCTTGTCTGCCCGGGACAGCTGTGTTTATAGGATTGTTTCTTTACTACAATGGTTTGCCGACGAGACTGAACAGGACTTTAATTTTAAGCATTTCGTCTCCCTGTACAGCCTTCAGGTCGCGAGAGACGGGTATATCAATGCCCGTATGAGGGGAAGAAAAGCTCTAGTGAGCAAGTCTGAAGATACAGAGGATAGAGGTTGGATGCATAGGTATGTCTATGTGCAGTCCAAACTCCTCACACGTGGCAGCAAAACTAATCTCCGCGAGGTGTGGAACAAAACTCGTAAGTCCCCGAGCCTTTGTATTGAATATCCTCCGAATTATGTATCTGCACTTTCTAATTTTCACTCTTTGTTGGTTAGCTGACAAGATTCCTTATGATGGTCTGATTACCGAGGAGGAACTGTCTGCTTGGGTAGAACCAATTCTGGTAGAGTTCACTCACGAGCAGAGGCAGTGGTCTCACTATGCTTCCTTAAAGCATTTATCAAACCCCAGCACCCATGGTAAGCTGATTACTCGCATTCCTGCTAACTTATGCAGAGCTCATTACGGTATTAATACGCCTCTATTCTCAGGTCTAGGTACTGGTGGTAGCTACTTCCCTGCTCCTCCTCTTGAGGAAGTGATTGTTGATCCTATGGCCGAGATCAACGAGGAGGCGGCTACTATTCTTCAGACTGCTGCAGCTATTAAGGCCAGGGAGGGTGGTGAGGAGGTCCTTGCAAATTTAAAGAGAAAGAAGTCTGGCTCGGAAAAGAGCAGACCCAAGAAGAAAACGAGGACGGCTCGTAAGACTCCTCAGCCCTCCGAGAAAATAGTCGAGGCCAATACTGCTGCTGCAGATACGCCCAAGTCTGGGCAAGAGAGTGTTAGAAGCTCGGCGGCTGCCCCTGAATCTGCTGAGCCTGTAATTTTTGATATTTCAGATTCAGATGCTCCCGATGTGAGCTTGACTCGGAGGAAGAGGGCATCTCTTCGAGGTGATAAGAAGAAGGATGTAGAGACTTCTTCTTATGCTTTCGAGGAGAGTCCCCGAGTCAGTGGTGAGAAAGGAGATAGATCTGGGGAGGTAGGGGAAGAGGGAGTGCGTGAAGACTTTGCTTTTTTTCCTGAAGGCCCAGAGTTGGATGAGCCTATACGGGTTGGTGGCCAGCAGGGCGAGTCTGAGCAAGTCGACCACAGGCGGCCTGGTAAAGAGCCGGTGAGGGAGGAGAATAAGGAGGAAGGCGAGGAGGTTGGTGAGCAGAGGAAAACTGAGGGGGAGGATGAACCTCAGGTTTTTCATTATAAAGACATGATGAACTTGGCTGGTGATGGGGTGGCGCCAGTTTATCTGCAGGAGTGCGACACTTTGGGCCCCGACGAGGCAGGTGACATCGAGATCTCTCGCACTAAGCTTACTAGGCGAGTATCTTTAGGAGGGAAGGTTGGGGCGTACTCTGTCAAGGGCATACGCCACAAATTCGGTCCCCAATATCCCTCTGAGCAAGCGAGGGAGCCCAGGCCGTGCATGAGGGAATGTGACTTTTCCATTTCCCCAGACACAGATTTTTTGACGAAGCCTGGCCACCTAGTCAAAGTGATGTCCAACCTGATTGGTCCTCGAGAGGAATGGAACATGCGCAGTATGAGCGATGAGCAGCTGGCTTATGCAATCGCTGAAGATACTGCTCGGGTAATGTTTTCCCCCTTTACTCCTTTACTTTTATTGATACCTTAGTTCTAATTACTTACGCATTTTTACTTGCTGCCAGGCAAGCATGATGGCTGCCGAGATCATGTTCCGTTCCAGGCTGAATAATCAGGAGCAAGTGCTTGGCCTTAAGAAAGATCTTTTGAAAGCTCTTCGGGACAATCAGGCCTTAGAAGAGGAGAAGCAAGCTCTGATCGGGGAGAAGCGGGTCCTGGAGGGGAGGCGTGGCTTCTTTGAGGATAAGATAGACAGGTTGGAGAAATCCAACACTGAGGCTAACGACAAGATAAGCACGCTCCTCGAGGAGAGGGACCGTCTTCTGGATGAAAAGAAAGGTTTGCGTTATCCTTTGAAGATCTGAAAGCGAAGATGGATGAGCAAGGTCGTCAGATTTCCCAACTTGCCCATGAGCTTAATATGAAGGAAGTTACTCTGGAGAGTATCCGCAACGCTTCCGACCTGATGTTGAGGAACATGAACAAAGCTGAAGCTGAATCTCAGGCTGCTCGAGGAGAACTACAAGAGGCCAAGAATCGGGCTGCGGAATCTGCAAAGGTTCAAGAGCTATTATCGAAGGAGTTGGCGAATTTGCGGGATCGTTATACAATCGACTCCAAACTGGAAGCTCTTGAGGCCAAAAAGAAGTTGCTTATCCAAATGCAGCGTGGCCAGATTAATGTCGACTTAGTCCTTCATCAGACCATAGCAGCCATCATCAGTGTCAAGCAAGTCCTGGGCATGGAAGTGGGGGCTGACGACGATGATGTCGAAGAGGACGATGAAGGCAGTGAGGACAATAAAGATGAAGAGGATGAAGATTTGGGTGGGGATCCGACTGATGGAGCCAGTGCATCAGGTCAGGATCCTGGCCAAAATGACGATTGATGCCTCATTTAGTCCTTCTTGTAAATATATTGGATGTCGCTAACTCCGAATATTTGTTAACTTCATGAATGAATGTATATTTTGGCTGTTTTCCATTTTTGTCTGACTGGTCGAGGCTTGACGACCATTTTTGGTCTTTCAAGTTTCGCTTACATGAATGCTGTTGTTGTTTATCGCTTAATGGGGTTTTCAGAGGTCAAAATTATGTTTCAAATCTTAGTGTCTGAGTTCCCTTTTTTGGTGTTAATCTGCGCAGATGTTTTGAAATAAAATCTGATCATAACCAGGTTAAGCCACCCTTAGCTAAGATGACTGAAGCCAGGCTTTCTGGGCTGGACGAAACCAGGCCGTTTAGGTTGATTGAAATTTGGCCGTGTAAGATGGTTTTGCGATAAACTTTGCTTATCATATTTGACAATTGAAAGTTTTCGCAGAAAAAATTTGGTTTGGTTAAGGTTGCCCTATTATTTCTATTGAAAAGGACAAGTAACCCAATGACCAGAACGCAGGATTGTTTGGTCGTAAATCAGAACACAAGATTGTCTGGTCGTAAAGTTGTGGGATTTGAGCGGATACTGGCCGCGAAATGTAGAAAATAACGCAGCACAAGTAAAATAGTTCTATTGAACTTACTTGATTTTGCTTAGCCGTGCTTTTAGCGAATGACCTTGCTCTGCTCGAAGATCACCTATGTTAGCCGGGACTTTGGCCTACTGGGGCCCCTGCCACCCCCCTGTTTTTATGTTGAAATTTCATAATTTCAGACATGAAAAGACAATGGGTGAAGCACTGAATCAGAGAACACATATAACCAAAAGAGGAGTGTGTCCGTTGCGGGATTTGAACCCACAACCGCGAAGCACGAGGACTTCGAGCTCTACCAGTTGAGCTAAACGGATCTGGCCTTTTGAAGACCGTTAGTACCATTTAGACAAAGATAAGAAAACAGAGCAATTTAAAAGAGAACGAAGACAAGTAGGCAACATAAAATGGATAGAAATACTAACCCCTGTACCACTTAGAAGTAGTACCTTTTCAAGTGAGTCACGTTCCAACTGCTGGGTAGAAGCGATCCATCTGGTCGTGCCAAACGGTACGAGCCCTTACCAACGGATGCAACCACCTTGTAGGGACCCTCCCAGTTTGGACCAAGTTTGCCAACGTTTGCCTCTTGTGTATTCTGGGAGACCCTACGCAATACAAAGTCCCCGACTTCGAAATTACGTAACCTCAGTCCCCGATTATAATATTGCTCTACTCTTTCTTTCTGAGCCACTACTCGTATAAGTGCTAATTCCCTGCGTTCTTCTAGAAAATCCAATTCCTCGGAGAGGTTGACTGAATTAGATTCTGTAGTTGCATGGGCATATCGTAGACTTGGCTCGCCGATTTCGACTGGAATCAATGCATCAGAACCATATACTAAAGAATAGGGCGTCTCCCCGGTGCTCATTTTTGTGGTTGTTCTATATGCCCAAAGAACCCCGGGGAGTTCTTCTACCCAGCATCCTTTGGCCTGCTCGAGACGCTTCTTGAGGGAATCCACTATTATCTTGTTGGTCGATTCCGCCTGCCCGTTTGCCACTGGGTGATATGGCGAGGAAGTAATCCTTTTAATATGCAGATCTTCAAGGAACTTTGTGACCCTCTGACCAACGAATTGGGGACCGTTATCCATGACAATCTCTTTGGGTGCTCCGAATCGACAAATGACATAATGCCACAGGAAATCAACTACTTCCGTTTGACGTATCATTGAATATGCTGCAGCTTCAACCCACTTTGTAAAATAATCAGTAATTATTAACAAGAAACGTACCCCTCTGGGTGCAGTGGGTAGCGGCCCAACAATGTCCATTCCCCACTTCATAAACGGCCACGGGGAGATGATTGAGTGCAAGGGCTCTGCTGGTTGATGGAGGAGATGTGCAAACCTTTGGCACTTATCACATTTCTTGACAAATTCGTTAGTATCTTTTTCCATTTTGTCCCAATAATAGCCTGCTCGTATAAGTTTTCGCGCAAGCGCCTTTCCTCCCAAGTGATTTCCACAGCATCCCTCATGAACTTCCCTCATCACATACTCTGTTTGGCTGGGACCTAGACATTTGGCAAGTGGACCTACAAAAGTCTTACGATAGAGGGTGCAATCTATAATTGTATATCTGGCAGCTTTTATCCTCAGTTTTCGAGCAGCCTTAACGTCCGCTGGTAGGGTTCCATGCAGTATATAATTGATTATCTCATTCCTCCAATCCCAAGTCAAATTGGTCGTGTTGACTTCCATTGCATCTTTATCGATTGTTGTACACAGGAGATGAGCTACGGCCATTGAACCTGCTGCTCCAATCTCTGCGACTGAACCCAAATTTGCCAAAGCATCGGCTTCATGATTCTCCTCTCGTGGGATCTGTGTGGCTTCCCAACTGTTGAATTGTGCCAGCAAACCAGTAACTCGGGCAAGATACCTTTGCATACGAGACTCCCTTGCGACGAAACCTCCAGTTATCTGGTTGACGACCAGGGCGGAATCACTCTTAAGATGAATTCTGTCCGCTCCATAATCTCGAGCCAGTTTCAATCCTGCAATTACGGCCTCATATTCGGCCTCATTATTAGTAATAAAGGGACATTTTATGGCCTGTCTAATGGTCTCCCCCGAGGGAGTAGTGAGGACTAAGCGTAGCCCTGACCCTTTTACGCTCGAGGACCCGTCAGTGTGCAAGGTCCAAATCCCCGACTCCGATCCGGTGAAAAGAACCGCCTCACGTTGAGCATCAAGGTACATGGTGGCGCTAAAATCTGCGATAAAATCTGCTAGAGCTTGAGATTTTATGGCTACCCGGGGTTGATAAGATATATCAAATTCACTTAATTCTACTGCCCATTTTACTAGCCTGCCCGAGAATTCAGGTTTGTGCAAGATACTACGTAAGGGGAAGGTAGTAACTACAGCTATTGAGTGACTTTGAAAATAAGGTCTTAATTTACGGGCAGCGATTACCAATGCTAGTGCTAATTTCTCCAAAGGTTGATAGCGGGTTTCAGCATCTAATAAGCATTTGCTAATGTAATAAATTGGTAGTTGCTTACCTTTGTCTTCTCGAACCAAAACTGCACTTACCGCTGACTCAGACACGGCCAGGTAAAGCAATAGTTGTTCACCTGGTTGTGGCGTTGAAAGTAAAGGCGGGCTTGACAAGTACCGCTTCAAATCCTTAAGTGCTTGCTGACATTCAGGGGTCCATTCGAACTCCTTGTTCTGCTTCAGCACGTCGAAGAAGCTTTTGCACCGATCAGATGAGCGGGAGATGAATCTCCTCAGCGCTGCTACTCTCCCGGTTAGCCGCATTACATCTTTTCTGTTATGAAGTACGTCGGGGATGGCTTCTATCGCTTTTATCTGGGCGGGGTTCACCTCGATCCCTCGCTGGGAAATGATGAAACCAAGGAATTTCCCTGAACCCACTCCAAATGCGCATTTCTCCGGGTTGAGTTTCATGTTGTATTGATCAAGGATTCGAAAGGCCTCCTCCAAATGAGCTAAGTGATCCTCTGCCCGTTTGGATTTGATCAGCATGTCGTCGATGTAAACCTCCATGGTTTTGCCAATGTGATGAAACATCCGGTTGACTAATCGTTGGTAAGTTGCACCTGCATTTTTAAGTCCAAAAGGCATTACTTTGTAGCAATACGTACCTCGGCAAGTAATGAAGGAAGTTTTCTCCTGGTCGTCGGGATTCATCAAGATTTGGTTATAGCCTGAATATGCATCAAGGAATGTAAGCACCTCGTGCCCGGCCGTCGTGTCGATTAGTTGGTCAATTTGAGGTAGTGGATAAGAGTCTTTCGGGCAGGCTTTGTTCAGGTCAGTGAAGTCGATGCAGACCCTCCACTTGCCGTTTTTCTTTGCCACTATGACCACGTTGGCCAACCAATCTGGATACTTGACTTCTCGGACGGAGCCAATCTTGAGCAAGCGGTCAACTTCGTCATTTATGATCTGGTTCCTGAATGCTCCTTGCTGGCGCTTCTTTTGCTTCACTGGGTGGTAGTATGGATCCACATTTAACTTATGAGAGATAATCTTCGGGGAGATTCCTGTCATATCTTCATGTGACCACGCAAAGGTGGTGTGCCGCTCCTTGAGAAAGTGCATGATATCTTTGCGCAAGTCTTTGTTTAGCTCTGCTCCCAAATATACCTTCCTTTCGGGCATGTTGTCGAAAAGTTCTTCTGGTTCCAAAGCTTCAACAGTTGGCGCGTACTCTTCTCGTGCATCCAATTTTATATGAATTCCGGGATTTGGTAGTTTGATGCTTCATTGCTTGAGTCTGATCTCGGGTTCTTTAATTGCTATTTTGCTTCCTCGGGGAGCTTGACTGCGACTGAGTAGCAATCTCTAGCGCAACGCTGCTCTCCCCGAACTTCTCGTATCCCCCACTCTGAAGGGAATTTCATCACTTGATGATAGGTTGACGGGACTGCCTGCATGTCGTGTATCCATGGCCTCCCAAGGATTATGTTGTAGGCCATGTCCCCATCAATGACATGAAACGTTGTGCGTCTCATGACGCCTTCGACCAGGGTCGTCAGTGTAATTTCTCCCAACGTTTTCTCGCTGGAATTGTTAAATCCTGAGAGAACGCGAGAAATTGGTACAATCCCATCGTATAGTTTCAACTGCTGCACGACCCGAGACAATATGATGTTTGCTGAACTGCCTGGATCAACGAGTACTCTCTTGACGTCGAATTCTTCCACTCGTAGTGTTATCACTAAAGCGTCCATGTGAGGAAATTGCAAGCCATCTGCATCTGCTTCTTCAAAAGTCATTGTATCCGCAAGTCGCGGTCGTTTGGTCTTCGTAATAGAGACTTTGGCGTATTTCTTTGCTGTGTATGTGACTGCATCAACCTCAATTCCACCAGAGATGACGTTGACTGTCATTTTTGGAGATGATACTCGGGGAGGTCCTGATTTGTTTTGCTGGGCCTTCGCGTGAGTTTGCTTCCCTTTTTCTGTCAAGTACTCCTTGAGATAGCCCTGTTTCAACAAATTAGCAACTTCGTACCTTAGAGCCTTGCAGTCATCCGTTGTGTGGCCGTGATCGCGATGGAATTCGCACCACAAGTTTTTGTTGCGTTTGCTGGGGTCGCCCTTCATATCCTTAGGCCATTTGACCTTTTCGCTCATCTCCTCGAGCACTGCTACGAGTTCGACTGCTCCGATGTTGAAGACGGGCAGGGTTGGAATCCCACTAGAAGTTGAGGTGGAATCATTGCTCCTTGCCAGGCCTTTGTTGTTGCGACCGCGTCCGTTTGAGTTGTTACGCGACCGACTGGGATATGGCTCGTGCCGTGCATCTGGCCTATCTGTCTCGATCTTTCCCCCAGCGCCATTGGTGCGAGTTTGGCTCCGTCCTCGGGTACCTGTGCCAATCAATTTATCTTCATCTATACGTACCTTGGAATTATAACGGTTGTAGACATCCGACCAGTTTGCCGCAGGATATTCTCGCAGGGACTCGTACAACCGCCTGGTCGCTTCAGAGCTCTTGACGTCCAAGCTGTTTGTGAATGCAATAGCCGCCCATCGATCTGGAACTTTGGGTAGCAACATACGTTCGCGCTGAAAGCGATCCACATACTTCCGGAGAGACTCCCCGGGCAGTTGCTTGATTTCAAAGATGTCCTCAACTCTTGTTTCTGTTTTCTGGGCGCCTGTGTGCGCTTTGACAAATAATTCCGCCATCTCGGCAAAAGATCCTATTGAATTTGGTGGCAGCATTGAATACCACCGTAGAGCGTCGTCCGCTAAGGTTTCTACGAACTTCTTCAATTGCACTGATTCGATCTCCTCGTCGGTGAGATCGCTTGCCTTTATGAAATTGCTAAACATCATCAAGTGATCATTAGGGTCAGTTGTTCCCCGGTATCTTGGTATGTTTGGCATTTTGAACGTTTTGGGGATGGCCTTTGGTGCTGCTTCTTTCTTCCAGGGCCTTTGAGTATACCGTTGAACGTCAACTTTCTTCAAAGTGGGTGGTGCACCAGGGATCTGGTCAATCCTCTCATGAAGAGAGCGCTGCAGGGCCTCCTGGCTCTCTTTGAACTGCCTGGTGAGGGCCTCCATGACCTCGCTCATTTCTGTTGGCACCGCTGATCCTGCATTCTGATTTTCAGCGCGCCTCGAGGCATGAGAGGGTGAAGCATCCCTTGGACGTCCCATGGGTGGATTTCCTGTGTTTGGCAGGTTCTGTCCTCGTAGACTGTCGATAGCTTCTCGTATCTGCCTGTTGATTTCAGCCTGTTGCCGTATGAATTCAAGGACAGCGTCTTGAGAGTTCCTCGAATTCCAAGGACCATTGGGTCTTCTAGGTCCTCCCGGCCCTTGGTCGACGTTTCCTCGGCCAGGATGGCGGCTATTTCTGCTACCTTGCTGACTGTGCTCGTTCTCCTGTTCCGCTGGGAGCACATTCTCGTCCTCTGCAATGGGGATCACGTCGTCGTCTGCAAGGGGAACATCTTGCTGCTCGTCCCCGGCCAAATTCTGGTTTACCTGCTCCGCAGCATTGAGGTCTTGTTGCCCGTCAATGGGAGCGTTGTTGTGCGAGTTGTTATCTGCCATTTTGACAAAAAGAAAACGAAGAGAACCAGCGGGCGAGAAGAAAAACGAATAAAGAATAAAATATGATGAGCAATTAACCTACGAAAGTTATTGACCGGCTCCCACTGTGGTCGCCAAATTGTTTAACCGTAATTTCGTTTTGTTAGGTTAAGTCACAATTAAATTTATAGAGCGGAGTCACGGTCAATAATCGAGATTAAACGCTTTTTATGGAAAGATATAAATGACAGTAATAAATGCGAAGAAATAAAGATGCAATCAATGCGATATAATAAATGAATATTTGAACAAAAAGGAACCGTGCTCAGGCCGTATAGACTTGTTCAAATTCCCTTCCTCGTACTCTTTATGATGTTCAGTCAATGGAACAATTAATGAGATCTTTCGATTATCAGTAGTAGTAATAAATATTCGCTGGAGATAAAGAATTGAATGCTAGTAAATAGTTTGAATACAAGTGTTTCTTCAGAGAAGCATTAGATCCCATGCTTGTGATTTAGATTACAATATATAGATAACTATATGTTCGTTCACAAGCAGTTGTAACTCCTTAATCGAGCAGTTGCGTTGTTTTTGGATAAGATTTCTATTTTGAACTGGCTTGATTGATGAGCTGCGACTTTTCTGGCCGCGGTGACTGTTCATCTGTCCGTTGTAACTGTTCATCTTCGATTCTATCCATTGCCTTTATGTCCCTTCACAGCCATGTGTCGTCTATACGTCGTCCTACGTGGATGCTTAGTCACCAACTTTGGTGACGACGGATTTAACCCAATACAGATAAATCATAATAATACATACTGAATTAATCCAAATTTATCGAACTACATCAAATTACTTAAAATCGGCGAAGCTAATGTACACTTTTTATTCTACCGAAATGACAAATGACAAATTTACATTAAAAGATGGTGTACTCACTAATCTCTAATCCAAGGTGTGCCTCTGGGCATCACCAATATTGCCAACCATCACCACTATCAGTAGTCACCACTATCAACAGCTACCACCAATCAACACTACCGCCATCGCCGACCATAACGATTAACCTCCTCTATCATTATAATCGTCATCACTAACAATCAAAATCATCACCACCCATTATTAACCACCACCATTCATCCACCACCGTCCCCATTACTACCAGCCTCTCCTACCATTGAGCAACTAACATAATTTCTATTGTTCAACCATCATCACCAGCCATTATCGCTAAATACCTCCACAACCATCGAAATCACTGTTCGGTTTAAAAGAGGAAGTTAAAGTGCTGTGAATGGGAAATGAAGTAAATATTTATTAAAAATTAATATTTTATATTAATATTTATGTATTAAATATTTGGACCGTTTTCGTAATGAAATAAAAAATTGGACTATTTATGTAAATATTCCAATAGGTGTCGCATGCTGCATGAAATGAAAATGTATTTTCATTGAGCAGCCACCTAGAAGGCTGCTTTTTATGAACAGCCACTTAACCCAAAATGAAAAGAACCTTCATGCCTCTTCATTCCAAAATCATGCCTCTTCATTAAAAAATCTTGTGGCTATAAATAGAGAGGCATTCTGCCTCATTTTAATCATCCAGAAAATTCTTCTCTCACTATGCTTTCTGCATTTGTTTTCCATAACAAAAAGTAAGTTCGGGTCAGTGTGATTTGCAGCCATATTTTGAGTTCGCCGGTTACTGTGATTTGTATTACTGCTATCACAGTAACATTGTTCCATTCTATCCTAGGAGAAATTAATCCATAAACCTTGGGTAACTGTGAGGGGATTAGATTTCTTAAGGAGAGGCAGTATAGACTGTTGGCTCGGAATATCTTTTATATTATCTTTTTCTGATTTCTGGTCATTATTGAAAGTGCAGACATCTAACAATTTAAGAAATCTAATTTTTTTCTCTGGTCTGTTAATCGATACTGGACTGGTAGTGGAGATTAAAATCTGAAAAGATTTTCTACTCCAAACTGTTACTGTTTCTGGAGACTAAAATCTGAAAAGATTTTCTACTCCAATTTTAATATTCCGTTTGGAAGATTAAAAACTTCAATGGATTATTAAAATTATTTATATTGTTATTTGCAGTTTGAAGATATAAAAACTTCACTGTACATTAAATCAGTTTGAAGATAAAAAATCTTTAATGTACATTAAATCAGATTATTTGAATCTCACTGTGTTATTTTATTTTTACAGAATAATGATGAACACAGAAAATAACAACGGTGTTTCTGGTACACCAATGCTTCCATTGGTGCAAGCTCCAGCCGCCCTGCATCTGCACCGGCGTCTGCGCCAGCACCGGCAGAAAAGCCGGGAAAGTTTGGCGGGATTGCTTCAAAAGGTGGCAACAAAAGATGTTCTTTTATCTGACTACGCTGAGTTTGCAATGATTCATTAAGGAGGACGTTCCTGTTCCGGCAGACGACACTCCTGAAAATGAACGTTCCATTGTTATTGAGGCATGGAAGCATTCTAATTTTCTATGTAAAAACTACATTCTGAATGGACTGGAGGACGACTTATACAACGTCTACAGTACTGCTGCAACTTCGAATGAGCTTTGGCTTGCTCTTGAAAAGAAGTACAAAACTGAAGATGTTGGGATGAAGATTTGTAGCCGCCAAATTTCTGGACTTTAAGATGGTGGACAGTAAAACTGTCATAAGTCAAGT
Organism: Petunia x hybrida; assembly: GCA_037355625.1. NCBI lineage: Eukaryota > Viridiplantae > Streptophyta > Magnoliopsida > Solanales > Solanaceae > Petunia > Petunia x hybrida. The sequence continues at coordinate 6,881,897 of JBBBVM010000057.1, read as the reverse complement.
CCAAGAGTTGCAAGTGATCATTCATGATCTCATTGCTAAAGGTATGATCCAAATTAATGCTTATATTAGAAGTATTAATTATCCTATTAATAATAAATTTCTCATTGAAGGTTTGGTCATCAATGAGGTGTTTCAAGTGGTTGTGGTAATTGAAAAGTTACCACCTTTGTAAAAAGACTTGAAGAATGACTTGAAACACAAGCGCAAGGAGATGTCACTATAAAAAAATCTCATTGTTCGTTTGAGGATCGAGGAAGACAACAAGATTGCGGAGAAGAAGGTTGCTCGTAGAAATTCAATAGTAATGAGAGCAAATATTATTGAGACAAATGATGCACCAAAGAACAATAAAAGGAAAAAACCTTCTGGATCAAACAATCAGCCGAAAAAGAAGAAATTCAAGGGCAATTGCCGCAACTGTGGCAAATATAGACACAAGGCTGTGAACTGTCATGCCCCAAAGAATGCAAAAAAAAAAAAAAAGGTCAAGCAAATATGGTTGAAGATACTATTTTCCAAGGAGTGAAAGAGATGGATCTTTGTGCAATGATTTCTGAATGCAATTTGGTAGAAAATCCCAAAGAATGGTGGATTGATTCTGGAGCCACCCACCATGTTTGTACAAATAAAGATGTGTTTACTGGCTATGCTCTTGCTGGACCGAATGAGACACTCTTCATGGAAAATTTTGCAACAGCAAAGATCGAAGGTTATGGCAAGATAGGCCTAAAGATGACCTCGGGCAAGGTTGTGACTCTCAACAATATTCTTCACGTTCCAGATATACGTAAGAACTTGGTGTCAGCATCACTTCTTGTCAAAAATGGGTTTAAGTGAGTATTTATTTCTGATGAGATTGTATTAAGTAAGAATGATAGTTTTGTAGGAAAAGGTTATCTAAGTGAGAGCCTTTTCAAGCTGAATGTAATGACTGTTTCTATTAATAATAAAGTTCAAGCTTCTTCTTACTTACTTGAGTCAAATGAATTGTGGCATGCACGATTGGGACATGTTAACTATAAAACCTTGCAAAAAATGATAAATATGGAAGTATTGCCTAAATTTGAATGTGAGAAATCAAAATGTCAAATATGTGTTGAGTCAAAATTTGCGAAACATCCTTACAAATCAATTGAAGGGAATTTCGAACCTTTAGACTTAATTCATACAGATATTTGTGATATGAAGTCAATACCATCTCGCGGTGGAAAGAAGTATTTCATAACTTTTATTGACGATAGCACTCGCTATTGCTATGTTTATTTACTTAGTAGTAAAGAAGAGGCTATAGATGCATTCAAGCAATACAAAAGTGAAGTTGAAACACAACTTAACAAAAGAATAAAAATGATAAGAAGTGATAGGGTGGTGAATATGAATCTTCTTTTGAACAAATATGTTTGGAAGACGGCATAATTCATCAAACCACTACCCCTTACACGCCACAATCCAATGAGATTGCGGAAAGGAAAAATAGAATGTTAAAAGAGATGATGAATGCCTTGATAATAAGTTCGAGTTTACCCCAGAACTTGTGGAGGGAAGATATTCTTACAGCTAGTCGAATACTTAATCGTGTACCCCACAGCAAAACACAATCTATTCCATATGAAAAATAGAAGAGAAGAAAGCCAAGCTTGAATTACCTCAAAGTATGGGGGGGTTTGGCAAAGGTACAAGTTCCTAAACTTAAAAGGGAAAAGATAGGACCAAAAACCATTGATTGTGTTTTTATAGGATATGCCAATAATAGTAAGGCATATCGTTTTCTGGTTCATAAACCAGAAAATCCTGACATTTATGTCAATACGGTTATTGAATCAGATAATGTTGAATTCTTTGAAAATATATATCCGTATAAAAATAAATGGGAATCATCAAGTGTTAGCACGAAACGACCAAGGGAAGGTACAAAAGGAAGTATGCCAAATAATGAAAATCCAAGACGTAGTAAACGTCAAAGGACGTCTGCTTCCTTTCGACCAGATTTTATGACCTTTCTATTGTAAAATGAGCCTCAAACTCATAAAGAAGCAATGGCTTCTTCAGAGTCTCCTTATTGGAAAGAGGCAGTCAAGAGTGAAATAGAATCCATTTTAAGCAATCATACTTGGGAGTTGGTTGATCTTCCTCCTGGAAATAAACCTTTAGGTTACAAATGGATTTTCAAAAGGAAAATAAAAGCTGATGGTACTATTGACAAATACAAGGCAAGACTAGTCGTTAAAGACTATAGACAAAAAGAGAGCCTTGATTATTTTGACACATACTCGCCGGTAAGAAGAATTACATCCATATGGATGCTAATAGCTTTAGCTGCTGTGTATGGTCTTCAAATCCATTTGGAGATTTGGAGGAAGAAATCTACATGGAACAACCTGAAGGGTTTGTGGTTCCTGGGAAAGAAAAGAAGGTATGTCGACTTGTTAAGTCACTTTATGGACTAAAAAAAGCGCCTAAAAATGGCATTCAAAATTTGACAGTACAATGTTGTCAAATGGCTTTCAGATTAATGAGTATGATAAATGTATCTACATTAAGAACACTCCAAATCACATAGTCACTGTTTGTCTATATGTGGATGACATGTTAATAATGAGTAAAGATATTGCTGACATAAATGCTACTAAGCGTATGCTAACTAGCAAGTTTGATATGAAAGACTTGGGAGTTGCAGATTTAATTCCCATAAAACTCCTCAAGGTTTGGCCTTATCTCAAACTCATTACATCAAAATGTCCTGGAAAAATTCAAGTATTTAGACTTCAAAAACTCCAATTGATGTGAATGTTGCCTTTACAAAGAATAAAGGACAAAGTACGTCTCAACGAGACTACGCTAGAGTGTTGGAAAATCTAATGTACATCATAAATTGTGCAGGACCAGATATAGCTTGTGCTATAAGTAATCTAAGTCGATACACAAGTAATCCTGGACAAAATCACTGGATGGCAATGAAACGAGTCTTGGGTTATTTGGAGTATACACAAGACTATGTTTTGCATTATGATAAACATCCCGCTGTTATAGAGGGATATTGTGATGCAAATTGGATCACCGGCTCAAAGGAATCAAAATCCACAAGTGGATATATTTTCACGATAGGTGGAGGAGTAGTAGCTTAGAAATCATCCAAACAAATGCTGCTTGCTCGTTCTACAATGGAGGCTGAATTCATAGCCTTAGACAAGGCTGGTGAAGAAGCTGAATGGCTCCGAAACTTCTTGGAAGACATTTCATTTTGGCCTAGGCTTGACACCTATATGTATACACTGTGATAGTCAATCGGCAATTTCAAGGGCTGGGAGCCTCATGTATAATGGGAAAAATCGTCATATACGACGAAGACATAAAACCATTAGACAACTTCTCTCTAGAGGAATTATCACAATTTACTATGTAAAGTCATAGGATAATGTATCGGATCCGCTTACAAAAGGCTTAACTAGAGATGATGTTGAGAGATTATCAAGAGGAATGGGACTATGGCCGAGGACAAGTCGTCATGGCGGTAACTCTACATAGAAGACTAGAGATCCCAAGATCTAGGTTCAAGGAGCTCAAGCAAAGTTGTGTACGACCGCTCCAACATTGTCAAACAACTCAACCCATCCTCTTAATAAGACAATATTTAGTATCAAGGATAAAATGTTAAAGACGTTTTTTAATGATTATCTAAGTTTAATACGGGGTTTGTCAAACAATGTAGATCTACGGAATTCCACGTTTAGAAATCACCAATGTGAGTGTGAAGTGGAAGCCACTTCAAGGATAATTCTGTAAGGCCAATTCTCTACGCACTCATGAACCAGGCGGTGTTCATGGCTGAAACGAACAAAACAATGAGAACCAAAAATGGTCAAGGATTAATTGTGTGACATGTATTGTCTAGGTATACACTAAAGCTCGACGATTTAAAGATATCAAATCTAACCGATTGACCGAGTATATCCGATATATGTTCACTACGGAAAGTTCAAAGGGAAACCTACTTATCCAGATGCAATTAGTTCTTACTTGCAATCACACAGTTTTCTGCATTTTTTCTTCACATAGCCATTCCCCATTCATGTTGGGGATTGTTGGGTTTAAAAGAGGAAGTTAAAGTGGTGTGAATGGGAAATGAAGGGAATAATTAATTATTGAATATTAATATTTTATATTAATATTTTAACTAGACCATTTTCGTAACGGAATAAAGAATTGGACTATTTATGCAAATATTCCTATAGGTTCCACACGGGGAAAAGTGCATGAGAGGCTACTTTTGACAGTGATCTTTTGTTTGAGACCACTTTTTTATTGGTTTTGCATGAGAGGCCATTTTTTTTATCTTCAATCTTTGTGGGTTGAACTTAACACATGTTCAGCCCACAAGGGTTGACGTTTACGTATCTATGCCAAAAAGTTCAGTCCTTACGGATTGAAGTTGAACTTCATACATAACTTAGGCATGAATTTAAACCCACAAGGTTTGAACTTCAGTCCACAAAGATTGAAGTTCCAAAAAAAGTGGCCTCTTATGTAAAACCAATAACAAAAGGTGATGTAGGAAAACAAATGCGGAAAGTAAAAGATAGGAACGAGACGTATCTCGATCACAAATCTCAAGTAGCAACGGAGAACCCGTTCCGCTACCCCGAGAGAAGGTCAAGAACACCTACTCTAGGCAACTACCCTCGAGCTAACGTGAGCACGCAAGTAGAATGGTCGGGGGGATTGGAATTCATCTAGATCCGCTAGAGGAAGAACAAGTCTCAATTCAAGGTTTTTCATTCAACAAGAGTTCAACTCTTCAACACAAAGTGTATTTTTAATCATCAAGGTAAGCTAATGAAATAAACTAACTATCTAGCTATTTATAGGTGTTTTTAGGCACCATATGAAAAGTCTAAATTGCCCACACTTAGGCTTAGGAATAAAGGACCACGTAGGGTCAAAATAGTCTTAACATAGCTAGGAATCACGTGCTTCAGCACTTCGCGCGGAGCGCCCAAGATTTGGGCGGAGCGCCCGGCCAATTGATCAGTGGGGTGGCCTAGGCGGGGCGCCCCAAATATGGGAGGAGTGCCTCAGCCAAGGCAAGGCTGGGCGGAGCGCCTGGTGTGCTGGGCGGGGTGCCTGGTGCACTGGGCTGCTCCTCTTGTGCTCTAATCACCCGGAATGGCTTCCAATTGCTTCCTTCTTCTAGGTCCTTCCTCATCAAGTGTAAGTATACTCCTTGGATATCCCTAGCTTGGCTCCAAGTGAAGGGTCTCGTGGTTTTCCCGGCATCATCCTCCCCTTCTTGAGAAGATTTCGTCCTCGAAATTGAAGCATTATCATCCACGACCTCTTCATCACCTACATCCATAGGAACCAAGTCACAAACATTGAATGTATTAGAAACTTGATACTCACTTGGTAAGTCGACCACATAGGCGTTGTTGTTTATCTTCGAGAGCACTTGGAATGGGCCATCTCCACGGGGTGCCAACTTCCCTTTCCTAAGGTTTGGAAACCTTTCTTTCCGGAAGTGCACCCACACATAGTCACCCTTCTTGAGTTCCACCTTCTTGCGTCCCTTGTTTTTCTTGGAGGCCACCTTTGCATAAGCTTCCTCCAAATTCTTCTTCGCCTTAGCATGTAGCTCCATCAAAGCCTTGGCTCTAGCTTTTCCTTCAAAATTAACAACCATTTCCCTTGGCAAAGGGGTCAGATCAAGGGGAATCAAGGGGTTAAAACCATAAACACACTCGAATGGAGTCATGCCAATCATTCTATGCACGGTTCGATTGTAGGCAAACTCCATAAGAGGTAACTTGTCAATCCAAGTCCCACCCTTACCTCGGGTCATGGCTCTAAGAAGAGCACCCAAGGTTCGGTTCACCACTTCGGTTTGCCCATCGGTTTGGGGGTGGTGGGACGTAGAACACAAGAGCTTGGTGCCAAGGGCACCCTATAAACTCCTCCAAAAATGACTTAGGAACTTGGTGTCCCTATCACTCACTATGGTTTGAGGCACACCATGCAACTTCAAAACATTATCAATAAACAAAGTAGCAACATGTTGTGCATCATCACATTTTCTACATGGAATGAAATGAGCCATTTTGGAAATCCTATCTACAACAACATAAATGCTATCATGGCCCCCCTAGTCCTTGGTAAACCCATGACAAAGTCAATTGATATATCCAACCACGGACTAGTAGGTACGGGGAGTGGGGTATACAAACCATGGGGGTTCGATTTGGACTTAGCAACCTTGCACTCAAGACAAGAGTTGCAAAGTCTCTCAACATGGGTCCCCATTTTAGGCCAATGGAATTGCTCCCTAAGGATGGCCAAGGTTTTATCCCTACCAAAGTGACCCATGAGTCCTCCACAATGTGCCTCTTGCACAAGCAATTCTCTCCATGAGGACTCGGGTATACACACTTTACCATTTTTAAAGATATATCCATTAACCCATTGGTATTTCTCAACTCTCTCCCCTTTTTCTAGAGCTTCATGGATGCTATTTAGCTTCGGGTCATGAGCCTACATCATCTTAATGCTCTCAAAACCCATGAACTTGGAGGTGAGAGTGGTGGCTAGAGCAAACTTTCTAGAAAGTGCATCCGCCACAACATTGTCTTTTCCTTTCTTGTATTGGATCACATAGGGAAAAGACTCAATGAATTCAACCCACTTGGCATGCCTCTTATTTAGCTTCTCTTGGCCTCTTAGATGCTTGAGTGACTCATGGTCACTCTTGATGACAAATTCTCGAGGCCAAAGGTAGTGTTGCCAATGGGCAAGGGCTCTCACAAGGGCATACAACTCCTTGTCATATGTAGAATAGTTCGAGGAGGCCCCTTTCAATTTCTCACTAAAGTAGGCGATGGGTTTACTATCTTGCATTAAAACACCACCAATTCCCACCCCCGAGGCATCACATTCAACCTCAAATGCCTTTCCGAAGTCGGGCAATTGCAATAGAGGGGCGGTACTCAACCTACTTTTCAACTCTTGGAAGGCCTTCTCTTGAGGCTCTCCCAAACAAAAGGTTGGTCCTTCTTCACCAATTCAGTGAGTGGAGCGGCAATGGAGCTAAAGTCTTTCACAAATCGTCTATAAAAGCTAGCAAGACCATGAAAGCTCCTCACTTGAGTCACAATAGTAGGAGTAGGCCAATCACGTATGGCCTCTACCTTAGACTCATCCACCTCCACTCCTTGGGTACTCACAACAAACCCAAGGAAGACTACCTTCTCAACACCAAAGGCACACTTTTTAAAATTAGCATAGAGCTTTTCGGCTCTCAACTTTTCAAGCACTTGCCTAAGGTGATCAACATGGTCGTCTATTGATTTGCTATAGATCAATATATCGTCAAAGTAGACGACCACAAACTTGTTGATGAATGGCTTTAGAACATGGTTCATTAGCCTCATGAAAGTGCTAGGTGCATTGGAGAGCCCAAAGGGCATCACCAACCATTCATAGAGACCAAACTTTGTCTTGAATGCGGTTTTCCATTCATTCTCGGGTTTCATCCGGATTTGATGGTAGCCAGACCTAAGGTCAATTTTGCTAAACACACATGAACCACTTAATTCATCTAACATATCATCAAGTCGGGGAATGGGATGACGGTACTTTACCGTTATTTTGTTCACGGTCCGACAATCAACGCACATCCTCCAAGTGCCGTCCTTTTTGGCAACAAGGATCACGGATACGGCACAAGGACTCAAGCTCTCCCTCACCAAGCGCTTAGTGAGCAATTCATCAACTTGCCTTTGCAATTCTCTTGTATCCTCCGGATTGCTCCTATAAGCCGGCATGTTTGGGATTTGAGATCCCGGGACAAAGTCTATTTGGTGTTCAATACCCCTCAAAGGAGGTAATCCATCCGGCATCTCATCCGGGAACATGTCCCCAAAATCCTTCAAGACATTCTCAAACACACTAGGCAAAGGGTTAGAAGAAAAATCACAATTAGAGTTAAGGATCATACCTTTGTGCACTAGGCATAGGAGAAACTTGGTGCCATCATTTCCTCTTAGGACCTCGCCCGGTTGCATCATGGAACATATGCCACCGGTAGAAGAAGGTGGGATTGCCACCATGCTTTTGGACAAAGGGCTAGTCTCAATGATAGACTTAGCCTTCGCCGCCTCCTTCAACTCCCTCATCCGCTTGTAGTCATCACTCACTTGTTTGGGAGTTAAGGGCTTCAACACAAATTTCCTTCCTTCATGCTTGATCGTGTAAGTGTTGACACGACCATCATGAACCGCTTGTCGATCAAATTGCCAAGGCCTTCCAAAGAGAAGGTGGCATGCTTGCATGGGCACCACGTCGAACAAGTATTCATCCACATAATTACCCACTTTGAACTTGATCAATGCTTGCTTCACCACCTTTAGATCCCCACATTCACTAAGCCATTGTAGGCGATAAGGTTTGGGATGTTTCAAGGTAGGCAATTTTAGTTGGGTAATTAGTGATTGACTCACAACATTAGCACAACTTCCGGAGTCAATGATCATAGAGCATACAACACCCGTGACTCGGCATCTAGCATGAAAAAGGTTTTCCCTTTGTAAGGTCTCTCCATCCTCCACTATCATAGCTCCTAAACTCCTCCTCACAACTAGAAAAGTATGAGGTTCATCATCCTCCACCGCATCATCATGATCATCATCCTCTACTCCCTCATCTCCCTCTACTCCCTCATCCTCCTCCGGTTCACTCTCTTGTTCATAAGCATCATTACCAACAATAACCATGGTCCTTTTTGTAGGACACTCCTTAGCAAAATGTTCATACCCCTTGCATTTGTGACATTGAATGGAAGAAGAAGTAGGAGTATTCAATTGGGTTTTAGAATTACCTCCAACATTGGGTGTGTACTTCTCAAACGGCTTCTTCACATCATTGCTAGCACTTGCTCCACTAGGACCACTTGCATTTGTGAATCTTGCATTGGGAGTAGGATTTTTCCAATCCTTTGGCTTGTTCATGGAAGTAGAAGTGTTGCTCTTGTAACGGTTGGACTTTTCTTATCAAGCCATTGCTCGGCTTGAATAGCGGCATCAAGGACCTCTTGTAGGGAAAGATAAGCATGTAATCTCAATTGTAAAGCTATACCATAGCTCAAACCATTCATGAAACGGATTACGGCTTGCTCCTCATCTTCGGTGTCCATATCTAAGGCCATTCGAGTTCTTTCAAACTCATCATAATATTCATGCACCGTCTTGACACCTTGCTTCAACTCATAAAATTTCTTAAGTTGCTCTTGACGATATCTAGGAGTGATGTACTTGATACTCATGATACCCTTCAAGTCATTCCAACCCACATTCACGGGGATTCCCGCTCTTCTCCTTGATCTCTTGATGGATTCCCACCAAGTAGACGCATAGGATTCAAAGGATGAAATAGCATAAGTGCCTTTCTTCTCATCGGTCATCTCATTTGTGTCAAACAATCTTTCCATGTGTAGCACCCATTCAATGTAAGCCTCCGGATCACAATTCCCTTTAAAGGTTGGGAGATTAAGCTTCACACTATTGAGGTTGGTGTTGTCACGACCCCCACGGAAAGGCTCCGGTTGGCCCCCATAGTGATCTTCATTCACACCATACTCCCTTCTAGCATTCCCACCAACATACCCCATAGGTGGCCCTCGACCTCGGCCCCTACCTCTATCCACATTTCGACCCCAATTCATACCTCGCCTCGATTGAAAGTGATCATCAAACCCATACATGTCATCACCATAATCGGCTTCCTCCCCTTCTTGAGCTTCATCGGCTTGCTCAAGAGGTTGCACATTTCGAATGGGTCTTGGTAGTGGAATGTTTCTTGGGGGGTTGTCCAAGATACGGGGAATGCCCGTTCGTTGGGGATTGCCCAACACTTGATCAATTCTCTCTCGATCATCCTTTACCCGTTGTTGATTGAGCAATTCAATAACATGGCTAACTTGCTCTGGGGTAAAGTTAGGACTACTTGATACTTCAACTTGGACACTCGGGGTCCTTTTCTCTACTTGGACACTCGGGGTCCCTTTCTCTACTTGGACACTCGGGGTCCCTTTCTCCGATTGGACATTGGAAGTCCCTTGCTCAACTAGAGCACTTGAGTTCACCCTCTCAAGGCTTTCAATCCTCAAGTTCATACTATCCAATTTGGCAAGGATAGTAGCAAGGGCACTCTTAGAAAAATCTTCTCCTTCGGTAGACATTGTACCTACACAAGTAACAAACGTTAGCAAAACAACCTCACACACTCCCTCACTTGAGATCACTCGGTTCTCTCGTTTAGTGGTGGTGGATATTTCACTCGACTTGTAGTTCCAAAGCTTCACGTAGATGAGTAGCAATTCTTCAACTTAACCAAACTATTCACGAGTCAAGCACACTCCGGGGTGAGTGGAGTTAATAGGATTCAATGAAAGCTATGCACTTTGAAGTGAGGACTTGAATAAAAAAGAATCTACGAATCTTCTTGGAATTCTACTCTCCAACTAATGCATGAATTTACCTAAAAGCAATGAAAGATTAGTGCTAATTAAGTAGAAAGATTACTTAGATAGGCACTAATAAGAGGTTAGGCAACAAAGAACAAGCAAACCTAGAAGAAACTACCCAAATGCAACCCTTCAGTGATTCAGGCGGAGCGCCCAAAAAAATGATCACTGGGGTTGGGCAGGCGGGGCGCTCAAGGGTTGGGCGGAGCGCCTGGAGCAAGAGCAGTTCAGGCGGAGCGCCCAAAGGTCTAGGCGGAGCGCCTGGACGAAGAACACCTGGGTTTTCTACTCCGTGTTCTTCGTTTTCAATCCAATTTCTAGGCCGAATGCAAGGTGTTTTGGCCAAATTCAAGGTACCCAAAGTTGTTCCTTCATACACCCTTCAATCCCCAATCAATTTCACACCCAAACAACCAACAAATAAGGTTCTATCAAGATTCAAAGTTTTCAAGTTTGGGGTTTCAAGGTTCAAGGGTGGGTTTTGATTCTCCAAAAACTATGTTACCGAACTCCGAATCACACAATTCTTGTTTCAGTTTGTTCGATTTTCAATAGAGATCAATCCCCAACAATCAATTCCAAAACCCCACAATCACACAACCCAAAATCAATCAATTTCATCAAGAACAAGGGTTTGGTAGGGTTTAACAATAATTGGGGTTTCAATTTTTCAAATCAATCCAATCCAAACAATTTTGGTACCCAATTGTCAAGTTTTCAACAAGGATTAAGAATCTATAACACCCACTTCAAGAATCACAAACACCAAAAAGTTACACCAATTTTTGAATTTTTGAGTTTTTCAATTTTTTTTGTAATTTTCTTCTTTCAATAACTTCAACAACAAGAAATCTAAAGAAACTAACCTAAGCACGAAGAATCAAGGGTCGGGGGTTCGTAGAAACGATACCCGAGCCTTGCTCTAATACCAAATGATGTAGGAAATCAAACGCGGAAAGTAAAAGATAGGAACGAGACGTATCTCGATCACAAATCTCAAGTAGCAACGGAGAACCCGCTCCGTTACACCCCGAGAGAAGGTCAAGAATACCTACGCTAGGCAACTACCCTCGAGCTAACGTGAGCACGCAAGTAGAATGGTCGGGGGGATTGAAATTCATCTAGATCCGCTAGAGGAAGAACAAGTCCCAATTCAAGGTTTTTCATTCAACAAGAGTTCAACTCTTCAACACAAAGTGTATTTTTAATCATCAAGGTAAGCTAATAAAATAAACTAACTATCTAGATATTTATAGGTGTTTTTAGGAACCATATGAAAGGTCTAAATTGCCCAAACTTAGGCTTAGGAATAAAGGACCACGTAGGGTCAAAATAGTCTTAACATAGCTAGGAATCACGTGCTTCAGCACTTCGCGCGGAGCGCCTAAGATTTGGGTGGAGCGCCCGGCCAATTGATTAGTGGGGTGGCCTAGGCGGGGTGCCCCAAATGTGGGCGGAGCGCCTCAGCCAAGGCAAGGCTGGGCGGGGCGCCTGGTGCACTGGGCTGCTCCTCTTGTGCTCTAATCACCCGGAATGGCTTCCAATTGCTTCCTTCTTCTAGGTCCTTCCTCATCAAGTGTAAGTGTACTCCTTGGATCTCCCTAGCTTGGCTCCAAGTGAAGGGTCTCGTGGTTTGCCCGGCATCTAAAGGTGGCTTCAAATCAAATACCAGTGGTAAAAGTGGTATGTAGGCTAAATTTTTACTGTCGTACGCGGCATGAAATGAAAAGGTGTTTTCATTGAGCAGCCACCTAGAAGGCTATTTTTTATGAACAGCCACTTAACCCAAAATGAAAATACACCTTCATGCCTCTTCATTCCAAAATTATGCCTTTTCATTCCAAATCTTTTGGCTATAAATATAGAAGCATTCTGCCTCATTTTAATCATCCAAAAAATTCTTCTCTCTCGCTGCTTTCTGCATTTATTTTTCAAAACAAAAAGTAAGTTCGAGTCAGTGTGATTTGCAGCCATATTTTGAGTTTGCTGGTTACTGTGATTTGTATTACCGCTATCACTGTAAGGTTGTTCTGTTCTATCCTGGGAGAAATTAATCCATTAACCTTGGGTAACTACGAGGGGATTAGATTTCTTAAGGAGAGGCAGTGTAGACTGTTGGCTCGGAATATTTTCTATTTATTTTTTTCTGGTTTTTGGTCATTATCGAAAGTGCAAACATCTAACAATCACATCCAGTATCACAACCACTATCATCGCACAACTACCTTTACTATCACGAAAAACATCATTTAACAGCCACCACACCACCAAATACCACCAACCAAAGACAAGTACCGCCGTCTAACTACTTAACATTTGTGGATATGATATCTCAATTATTGTGTTGATTTTTCTAGTTATTAGTTTAATTAGTAATGATTTAGATGAGAAACAAACTGTATTACTAATCATTCAATATTAAAATCTTAATGCAACATCTTTATTATTCAGTTGTGTATTCATATTTAAACCTCTTAATCTTAATAAAAATTAATGACCCCTAAAAATTATTCAACACTTAAAAAAGTATTTTCACTTAGAGGAAAACAAGTGTGAGAATATTCAGCTATTCAAAAGACAAGGGGAATAATTAACATTTAAAGTAAATTTGTGGGTGAAAGATGCAAAACGTACGATGTCCCCTATGTCAACTGTATAAACAGTCGGTTGTCATTTATCCATTCCAATACTACCTAACTGTACTTTCCAATTACAGTCTCAAGTTGAACGCTAGATTTGGTGCAAGTGATGGAGCTAACAAACAAGAACAGCTCAAGTATCATACTTCACAATGCTTTAATTGTTACCATGGATTCGCAGAACCGTGTTTTCCAAGATGGTGCTATAGTTATTCAAGACAACTCAATCATAGCCATAGACAAGTCTGTCAACATTCTTCCTCAATATTCTCATCTATCCAATGAAGTTGTTGACCTGCATGGACAAATTCTACTCCCAGGTTTAATAAACACGCATGTGCACACGTCTCAGCAATTAGGGAGAGGAATAGCAGATGATGTGGATCTGCTGACATGGTTACATGATCGTATTTGGCCATACGAGTCCAACATGACTGAACAAGATTCTTTTATTTCCACTTTACTTTGTGGAATCGAACTTATTCACTCTGGTGTAAGTATTATTGGAACTGTACACATTGTATGTAGATTGTACATATAATATATGTTTTAGAATTCTATATCACTTCGTGTAAACTTGCTCATATTGCCGGTCCCGAGCCTATCAACCAGCTTAATTAATCAAATTTATGACGAATTTTCACATTATAGGCAGGGGCAGAGCTGGTGTATTAGAAGAGGATCTAGCCAAACTTCGTTGCTTTGATTCAGACCTTGTATTTGTATAATTTATGCACAAAATTATTAGTAATTTAGAACTCTGTAACTTAAAAAGACTATGAACACCAATACTTCACATTCAGGTTTCGCCTCCGATTATTGGGTAGTGAAGATTCATATAGCCAACTATGACAATCTCCAGAGCTTTGGTCTAGTGGTAAAAGCTAAGTATGTAAAGATTCCATTAGGTGCACGTCCTTGGTTCGAACTCCGCCACAAGCAAAAGCTTGGTATTGTCCATTCCACGTACTTTCGAACCTTGCTCCACCGGCCCTCGGGGATTTGTGGGTTAGCAAAAATAATACAGTTGATGCTAACTAGCCTGAGGTTGAATCTTTGTTTTTGTTATTTAGTTATTGTATTTTTCATAATCATATGCATTTTTTTATTGGAAAAGGTGACGTGCTTTGCGGAAGCAGGAGGGCAGCATTTGTCTGGAATGGCAAGGGCAGTTGAAGTGTTAGGCTTGCGTGCATGTTTGGCGGAGTCAATCATGGACTGTGGTGAGGGGTTGCCAGCTTCATGGGCAGCTAGAACTACTGAGGAGTGTATTAAGGTTTGGCTAAAAATGCTAAATAAACCAACACTCTATCGAAATTCCATTGAAGATACTGTATTGCTTTTCTCAATATTTCCTGCACTATCTCTCCTCGTTGGTCTCAATCAAGCTTGGTGTTTAGTTTTTAACATTTTGTTAGATTTCAAAACAACTAACTCACGTTCTGTTTCTTTCCAGCATTCGTCGAAAAAATTCCTTCTTTGTTCTTGTAATGAAGTCATTTAAATTGAAAAATATTGTTTAGCTGTGTAAAGAGTTGAAGCTTGATCTCCAACCTAAAGTTATTTTCAGGGTTGATAATTTGAAATTTCATATATTAGCCATGTAACTGCAAATTGAAGCTTAGACTATAAATTTAATGTTATTTCGAGGGTGCAGTCGCAGAAGGATCTGTTCGTGAAACACCATAATACAGCAGATGGGCGTATCAAAGTATGGCTTGGGATAAGGCAAATTATGAATTCAACTGATCAGTTACTGACTCAGACAAGAGACACAGCAAAAGAACTAGAAACCGGAATTCACATGGTCTCTCTCTCTCTCTCTCTCTCTTTTAAACTCCCTCAACTAAGATGTTAGAAGAAGCATTCTATGTAGACAAGGTTCCAATTGATGAAACAAAGAGAAAAGTTATCAGTACTCACCAATGGAATTTGGCTGTGTTGATGCAATTTACCAACATCACGTTACTTTGAGATAGGAACATATGATAACTAGCATACTGGACGAGTGTGTTCAGCTTTACTGGTCCTGTTTTTCCTTCTCTGCTACCTATTAGATTAGGAATTTACTGAAGAAAAAAAGGACAGAATTGTAAAGTTCTAATAGTTTTGGTTTGAGAGTTTAGCTTGCCCATGCTATGATCTTTGGTAATAGTTTTTAATGATGTTACTCTTTTCTGTTTCCAGTCTAGTGAATCTAAATTAATATATTGTTTCCTGTGTTGAGATGCATTGCAGCAGTGTTAAATCATAGCCATTTGTCTATAGTCAAGCTTAATACCTCACCCCCTAGGTTCCGCTGTTCCTAAAAGGGGAAAAAGAAGAACAGTGTATGCAAGCGGAATAAGTGAAAGGATTTAGCAATGCTACTGGAGCCTTACTTAATGTTTCAAGTATTAGCATATTGCAGAGATACCGTATGAAAACCAACTGATTGTTGCGACTAGAGGAGTTGATCATGGAACTGTTACATATCTCAACAAGATCAAGTTCCTGCAGAACAATTTACTCGCGGCGCATACTGTTTGGGTCAATGAGAAAGAGGTAAATCCTTGTTTTTTCTGATATCTCTATGTCTTAAGTAGTTTGGCCCGCTTAATTTTTCTTTCTTTTTCGAGATTGCTTATTGATGGCATGCCTGGCGAAAAAAGAACTAAAGCAACATGGACCAATATATTGGGAAACTTTTCTTGATGGCTTTATCTATTGTATCTCTCTGTCCTATTATACATGGAAAGTGGGTCAGTTTGACATCAATCTATGATTGGGGTCAGTTTGCTTAGTTGTGATAGAAAAATTCAGATACTGCATCGCTTGCTTGATGGCATTACTATCAACACATCCTGCCTACGTCGCATTTCTTTGAATGCTACTAAGCTGATGTACCCTATTCCACCTCACTAAATCTTCCTCGACAAAAATCATAATTTTGGCATATATGATCTCTATATTGTTCCATCTAACTCTTTGAGTTTGAAATTCCTCAATTATGGCTGCCGAAAGCTTCACTTCGATCTATAAATCAGATCTCACCGGGCCGGGCGAAGAGGAAGGAAGAGATGGGTGGTCCGGGAACAACAACGAGAGAGGGCTCGTGGGGCTTCTTATACCTAAACGCAGCAGGCCACGCGAGTAGTCGAACAAATGAGTTAGTTCCGCAGATCTTACAGAGAATTCCGTTATTTCATTTATCATTAAATCAAAATACTAATTTATAGTATAGTATCTAATTCTTAATTCATTTTTTTCAATTTAAATTAAGATAATTGGGAGAATGCCGCAAAAAGTGTAGTGCTACTAAATAAATAAAAATGAAAAATAAGAAGGAAGCTAAGGGAGTCGAACCCTGTCAATGATCGAACTTAAGATATGAACTGAGTGCCATTTGATGAGCAACTGAGAACAAAGGAGGCGCATTCATTGCTTTGAGGGATTGGTTGTGATAAGCAAACAAGGAAGCGTTGAGTTGGACGAGAGTAAATAAACGTGGTTTGGTTCATTTCCTTAGGAAGAAAGTAGTTCATGTTATGCAAATTCAGCTTTGGCTTCTTTCTTGACTCATACCCCAAACCTAAAGAAGAAGAAGAGAGAACTCTCTACTTAGGAAGCATCACCAAATTACTGTATCAGAGATCTAATGAAGGAGACAATGATGAGATGTTTCAATTAGAATGTCATAGTTTTTCTTGATTGAAAAAAACAAAAAAAACCATAATGTTCTCATTCCGAGAAAAGGAAAGAGTAACAACAGCAAATCTTAAAGCCCCTTGGTCTGTTTATGAGTTATTAAAGAGTCATTGCATATGAAGTAAACTAAAAGTTTCATTGGTTTCTGAATGAAAACTCAATTAGAGCCCAAAACTTAGAAAAAGTGACTTAGCCTGCAGTCAATCTGGTTTTAGCGCTAAGAAGACCTCGACTGTCGTAGGAAAAAATTTATCTGAATTTTGTGTGTTTGCTGATTATGTTTATTGCCGGCTCTTTTCATCATCAATGTTCACTGCTGGTTATCATTCAAAAAATATCGGGTTACCACTACAATATGCCACTTTCTCAAAATTCTCTGTGTTCTGATGCTGATCTTTCAGGTTGATTGTCTCTCAAAGGCTGGAGTCAAAGTGTCACATTGCCCTGCTGCTGCAATGAGAATGCTTGGATTTGCCCCCATCAGGGAAATGCTCAGTGCTGGTGTTTGTGTATCCTTGGGTACAGATGGTGCACCATCAAACAATAGAATGAGCATTGGTACAAGTCTGTTGCAATATTTTAATGTTATGTGATTGTTCAACTTCCTTACTAAAGTTATCCAACCTCCCTATGGTACTGTATTATTGGAACTTTCCGATGTTTGGATTTCAATTGCTTTGCACACTTTAGAAATGTCAATTATTTATGATTCTTCTTGGTCTGAGTCGCATCTTTCCAAGAATGAGTTTTAGCAGCTTCTTGTATTTTCCTTTCACTTTGATTCTCGTAAGCAAAATTCACATCTTCGCTGTTGTCTAGTACATTTCTTAATATGCACCATTGTTATGCTGATGCAGTCGATGAGATGTACATAGCTTCTTTGATCAACAAAGGTCGGGAAGTATTTTCTCAAGGAACCACTGATCCTACAGCTTTGCCTGCTGAAATAATTCTCAAAATGGCCACAATAAATGGTGCAAAGTCTGTACTTTGGGACAAGGAAATAGGCTCGCTCGAGGTGGGGAAGAAGGTTGGTCACCTTACTTTTGCTATGTGTTATTTATTTGCTATTGTTTCTCTCCCACTCCAGATTCTGGAAGCTTTATCAGATTTTTCTGCCGTCCGATCTCATCATACAGGTCTTACTTATCTGACCTACTGTGCAGGCTGATATTGTTGTGATACATTCTTCTTCTTGGTCCATGATGCCAATTCATGACTGGTATGAGATCATTTTAATTAAGCATAAGCACCTTGGATATACATTATTATCCAGTGATTCATCTACTACTCTGTACTACTAATCTACTATTATGATATATACATTCTGATGCAAAGTACTACTTTTATAAGTCACCACATCTGTACCAGACTATTTAAATCACTCTGCTATCCTCCTTAACAATTGATCCTCTCGGATTCTCACATTGACTGACACAGTGTTCTCAGTTGCCACACGTACACTAATATTAGAGTCATCTTGCTTAATATGTTCTTTGATATAAGTGGAGGCTTGTATCTCTCAGGAGAAGTGTGACAAGCTATCTTATACAGTACATGAGCTCTCCTCCTCTTAAGTACTTCTCTTCCATGGCCATACATCTCTAGCCCTTTATGTCAGTTTATGAAGTTTCATTGCTAGTGACATTGCAGCTACTCTCTCTATCTCCTTTTTTCTAGCTGTCGGGTGTCCTTTTCTTCGGTTATCTCTCACTTTGCGCAACTTCTCTTCCTTGCTTACCTCGTAATCATTATGAGAAGTGGTTGTTCATATTCACAAGGATTAATCCATAAACAGGTGCATTAAATCCTAATCTACTTGGCTAATATGAAGCCCTTCCCTCTCTTTTTCCTTTCGTTACTATTGCAAAATCACACCTCTTAGCGACCTTTACATGAGACTATGACTGGGTTTCAAAATGTTACTGTAACTTAAATGGAACTGACAAAGGAACAACTATGCTTGGAAATCAACTGGTGTAGTATGTCCTGCAATTGATTTGTCATTAGTGGCAAATAAATATAAGAGCACTAGAATGAATATTGTAGAGGTGACACGTGCTTGAATAAGATGTTTAGGCACAGGCATTGTGCTGCTAATGCTGAAAGATTGCACAAAAAGAAAATGTCAGTAGTGGACCTCCAGTGTGTGTATGGGATTGTATCTTGCAGCCATTCTATTTTCTTCTTGAAGTCACGTCAGTGGCTGTAATCTGAAAACCATTTATCCTTCTGAATTTTCAATCAGATAGAATTATACTGCAATCGCGTGAACTCAAGGTTCCTTGAACTATGCCTTTGAAATCCAGGGTTCACTGTTTGTAGTTTTTATTCCAATTATTTTCTCTTTTTTCGTTCTTTTTGGGGGATGGGGTTTCATAGCTTCCTTCTGCAAGTGAAATTAAGGTTTGAACTATTACCTTTGAAAGGAAGCTTTCATTATATTAGTGATGTTTCTCACTTTCTTTTCGGTGTTCATAAATTTTTTTGTACATTTTTGTTTTTCATTATCTGTTTTGAGAGTTCATAACTTTCCTTGTATTAGTGTAACAATAGTGTCTTCATTTCTATTTCCCGGGTCTTAATTTCTGGTTTACTTATTGCTCTGGTAGCATAACTGGAATATGGCTGAATTAGAATACACTGAACTTCCGTTGTTTTTTACTTCCTTGTGCAAGTGAAATCGAGGCTTCTTGAACTTTTACCTTTGAAGTGAAGGGTTCACTATTTCAGTGATGTTCATTTTGTCATTTTTCTTTTTTAGGGTTATGAACTACCCTTGCTTACTCCTGACTACAATTCCTTATTTTGAGGGTTCATTCTTTCTCCGAGTAACAAAACATCTTTAATTCACTTTCCCGAGGTTTGCTATCTTAATGTAGCTCTGGTTGCAATAACTGGAAGTAGTTCGATAGTGCTATATTAGAAATTTGTTCATAACTTGTGAAAGTGAAATTGAAGTTTCTTGATCTATTACATTTGAAATGAAGGGTCTCTTGTTTTACAAGAACATCTTAGGTTCATTTCCTCTTCTGAGATTCCATAACTTCCCTTGTGTAACAGTAATATCGTTTCTATTTCCCGATCTTATTTTCTAGCTTATTTGTAGCTGTGGTAGAAAAAACTTTGTATATTTGAACTACGATATAGTCATAATATTGACCCCATTATGCTAACTAAGCTGTCATCCGTCAGTGGATAATATTATCCTTGCAAATTGCAATGCAGTCTGTAAGTTTGTTTTCTCTTCATGGTTTCTCTTAATATGGTGTAGTTTCAATTCTTCCTGTTTGATCATTTCATCCTCTTCAGTGGTCACCAGAATGTTAGACTAGTTTCTTTCCATGATTGCAGCATTTCGAGCCTAGTTTATTGCATGAGAACTGAGAATATCATGTCTGTTATGTGCAATGGCTGTTGGATTATGAAAGATAAGAAAATCACAACTGTCGACGAGGTAATACAAAATAGCCTCTTGTGCGTGATTATTCGTCGTCAATTTGTTTTATTACGATTCTGTGAATGAGTTTCACATGGGTATGTTGCTGATGCACAGGAAAAAGTTGTATCAATGGCCAAGCATGCCTCTGCTGAACTTTTAAAGAGAGCAGGCATCCAGATTCCAAGCAGAATGAATTTTATGTAATAGCCTCATCTTGGATTTAAACCATTCTCATGATAAATGTCACTATCTATCTGTGTTTTGACCTCACTATGTAAAGTTGTGTAAAAAGTACAAATAAGAAATGTATAATTGTTGTTGTGCACCATTTGGCTGATTTCAAGGTTACTGCTTGTTAGTGCAGCTTCTGATGGATCTGGCAGTTAACTATGCAGATGGATTGAATTGAAGGTACATACAAAGATGTAGCAAAAAGAAAAGAAAAGAAGTTCTGGTGACTCCCTTGATAGTTAAGGCAACAATTTGTAATATTGGTTGTCTAGCACAGAGCATATATGCCTTAAGAAAAATGTTAATTGGTTTTTATCTTTGCGGCAATAAGAAGTTTGGGTAAAAATTTACGGTATTTACACCCAATGTAGTTAAGTTAACCATAGAAGTAACTAAGGTCCATTAAAGTCTTTAAAAAAAAATTAATTTTTAAAAGGGAAATTTTAATAATTTAGTATTACAGTTACCCATAAGCATCTGTCTCTTTTAATTTCTGTTCATTCTTTGTCTAGCTTGTAGCTTAAATTATGAAGTCATGCGTCATTCTTTGATTTTATTTCCAAAACCATATGAAGGCGTAATTTTATAGAAAACTACTTGATTACTTCATTGATGGCTAAGGTAACCATAATATAATCAAAATTGTGTTCTTGACTTCCTTTTATTGATTGTCGAGTTTGTCCATGAAGATATACCTAAAGCTGGATGATGGTGTTTTCCTCTATTTAAGTTGGTTTTACTTTTCAATTATGCCACTGGAAAGCTAATGCATAGGGTATTTTCTCAATTTCAGTTGATAGTATATCATCAGAGACAAATTTGCAGACAATTGCTGAGTTACTATTACTTTAGGAAGAAAGAAAATGCCTAGATCTCAATGAGAGGTTATAACATGCTCTTAGAAGTTATTTTTAACCGAAAAAGGGAGTACTTTTATATGGCTAAGAAGATATTAGAATATCTGAAGATCAAAAGTGTTAACATTCCTAAGTTAATACACTAGGTCGTAAGCAGGAAGGAGCTCTAATTGGGATTATGTACTGTCGAAAGCCCGTCAATCAATTGACGTTAACGAACAGAGTTGAGATTATGTTATTGACGTTAATGAATAGAGAATAGCAAGTTAAGGTTATTAAGTATCTTATATTATTATTTAAATTATGTGTAAAATGTATGGTGTTAACTATGATTAACTTCTAATAAGTGTAGTTAAATAAAAGGACAACCTAGTGTGGGTAAGTTTTTACCAAGAAGTTACAGTGTAAAGAGATGTATCGTACAGCAACTACGCCTCAATCTCAAATAAGCTGGGATTGGCCATATCAATCCCATATGAATTCTTACTAACCAAATTTTAACATTTAAGCTCCATTCATGTCATCACGATATCAAGTAAAAGTAAATGTAAAAATAAGATAAAAATATACAAATATCCGTAATAATAGTAATGTCATTAATATATACAATTTCAATGATGATGTCGAAATAATCCTAAAAAGTAGCAGGCTCAAAACTAACGTACTAAATCAAAACCTATTCCTAACTAGAAGGTCAGTGACAAAAATTGGCACATTGCATGTCCCGTGTACAGTTCTGCAAAAATGTATTTCGACTAGTATTATATAATATAAATTCAGTTTACTTTTTATAAATTGATAGTGTAAGACTTGTAACTCCAAATCCAACGGTATGTTCAGTGGAATGAAATCTCAGTTGGATATAATTTCTACAAATCAAATGGAGCCAAAGAAAACCAACGTAAGTAGTAACAGAGCTCATGCAATTGTGTATCATCAAAATTAATTTGAAGCATGATATGCAATTAGTTCCATTTTCTGGAGGATACGTACTACTACTATTAGTTACAATAATTCATGGTTGCCTTTGTTCAATTAAAACTTCTAGCGCATTTAATGGATGGGTTCAATATATAAGTATTGTTTTCTCTGCTCAAGTAAGTAACATGTTTGTAAGTCATCATCCTGCAACTTCCAGTTGTTTGTTGTCATCTAAGTTACTACATAACTCCATTTTCCATCAAAGAGCTGCATTATTGTTTTACCCATGATCCACTCTGTGGCAGAAGAAGGTAATTGTCCCTGCTTAGCAAGAAGATGAACTGCTTCTCTTGCTTGTTTATACCCACACTCCGGGACAATGAAGGGGAAGTCACTGCAGCATGCAGATAGGTTCAAATTCATCAGTAAATAACATGTAAGCAGTTTATTTAAAATGTTCAGGGATTGTTCTCATTGTCACATGAATAATTACCTTCCCCACATCACGCGGTCTGCACCATAATGGGAGACTAGTTGAGCTAGAACTTGAGACAAGTCTTCATATGGATATGGATTTCTTGACACTCTGAATAGAGCACTAAACTTTACATATACCTGTCACAATGCAAATATTATCTCTCATATGAATGCAATAATTTTAAGCCAGCTATTGGCATTAACTATTATTGTGTGCTAAATAAGGAATTGACTGGTAATTGCAATTCAAATTCTGATAGCTTTATTTTTCCGCATCTATTTTGAGCAGATGAAGAAATCTTCAATTAACACTAAGAAGGGATGCACTGAGAATACTTCAGAATAATGTTAAAAGAGGGACAAAATATCTTCCGGTACTTGTTTTCAGTAAGAGAAAGGTCATAACTCATAACTAAAGCATATAATGCTGCGTATATGTACCTTTAAAAGGGATGATAAGGCAGGTTTGTAGCTACAGTCAAAAACAAGGTTTCAACACCTTGTTAGAAAGGTTTAAATCTTGAGAATTTTGAGGAAAGAGCAGGTCTTTTTTTAAAGCAAAGAACATGTTAATTGGTTAGATTTTGTTTACCTGCAGATATAGTAGTTTTCAGGATTCAAATCAGCTAAAGTGCAGATGACCGATAAAAAAACCAGCTAAAATGCAAATACTATTAAACTACGTGTAGACTAAAGAAATCCAGTATGACTTTCAGCAGAAATACCTGAGGGAATCTTGAAAGCTTTAGCAGTTCTGAGAAACCTTGTCTGGCCTCATCATTTCTACAAGTCATTTAGATTAATCACCTGACATTATTCTCTATTCTCACCAATGAATGGCGATTCAGAAAATAACTTAAGTGATGGCTTACTTTGGGGGCTTACAGAAAGCCACATGATCAAGCAGAACGACAGTTGAAGGAAATTCTGTGCACAGTTTCTCAATTTCTTGCAAGTGCAAATCCAGACCCTGAAAGAATCCGTCTTAATGGCATCTCATAGTCTACTATGATCATCAATATTCAGTAGTACAAACAGAATGAGAATTTAATGGAAAATCATTGAGTTGAACAGTGCCCATCAACTGAAAAGCTTGTTATTCTCAGGTAAACAGTTTATGGCACATTATTAGTTGAGTTGTAATGTAATTACAAAAGAGTTCACTGTTGGTAATTGAAGTACCTTCATACACATGAAACCGACTGGCACTCCAAGCTCTCCAGCTTTTGAGAATAGTGCCTTCCCAATTTCATTTGTCATCTGCTAAAAGACTTAAGATCGTTAATTTTGACAATTGGTAATTGTCAAATACAAGTCCGCCCACTTCAGTGTTAAATCATTCTTAGAATTTGAAGGCGTAACTAAGTACAAGACTTATCCGGTTAATATCTGCTTTGCTTCTAATATCTGGTTGGACATGTGTAATCTTCTCATACACTCATACAAGTAGGAATTTAAGGTCAAAGGAAACTTCATACGAGTAGGTTCTTCCTAGATGACGAATCTATAAAAGAGCTTAATGTGCCTCATCATATTCTGATAAAATTCATTTGCAAGTACTGAGGTAAAATAAACAGAGATAAATATTGATGGAAGGAAAGATTCTGTATCAAGAACAATACCTTTTCACCAGAAGGCCAAAGATATGGATTAAAGCGAACAGCACGATAGCCATCCTAGAATGAGTAGTACCTTTAGTCAACATAATTCCAAAAAATGAGAGCACTAATATATGAAACGGTGAGTTGCTAAACCTTTAAAACCAGATCTTCAAGCTGCTTTATTCCACTCCCATCTTCTGCTGGATTTGCGAGGCAACAACCAACAAATTTGGAAGGGAACTTCTTCAGCACACTGGATACAAGTAACAAGGCAAACAATCTCTCAAGTCAATATGACTGCTAACAACACACACGATAATTAACCAACCCGAGGACTGAAGAATGCAAAAAACAGTACATTTGCACCCGCAGTTTAAGGGAAGGACAAGAAAGGGGGTAAATAACAATTGGTGCAATATCCTTGAAAGTTGAAAGACCTATAACAGGAGTTAGTTTGGAACTAAGGAACTTAAACGAGCATCTTAGTGAAGACAACTGACAATTTTTTCATCATATACTACTTAGGAATAAGCTGTTTATCCACAGAAAGGTGGAAATTTAGTTCTTATAAGACAAGGAAGGCTGGAAATGTATAGAAGAGAGAAATGAAGTGACCTGGTAACATAAGAATGATCAAATTTGTGATTAATGGGCTGAACAATAAGTGCTCCATCCACACCTGCTTCTTCCATACACTGGTTACAACATAAGCATTTGAAGGAGTTTTAAAATGTTGGTAAAACGAAAGCATTATGACGATTAGTAACAGTGAAAATTGAGTATTAACAGTTGACTCCAATTTCTAAGTCATTTTTCCTCTTTAGGTGAAGCATCTCCTTAAATAATAGTAGTACTTCCTCAATCCCAATTGACGTGGCACACTTTCCTTTTTAGTATGTCTCATAAGAATGTCATCCTTCCTTATTTGACAATTAGTTAATAGCATAATCTCTATTTTACCCTTATTGGGCGCTGCTTACTTTAAAAGCTACCAACAACTTTTTAATTACTCTCTTTTTTTTAATACAAAAATATATTACGAAGTATCTTCTGTTTCATGCAAAGAGAACGACACAGTTCTGCAAATTTGTCGTGCTTAACAATCACCAGCAAGATCATAAGCTCATCTTCATCAAAGGCAGAAACCAAATTGAACGAGGCCAAAAGATACAAGAAACCCAAGATCTTATCTTGGTTCCCTTTTGTTGCCTTCACAAAATACTTGTAAAGTATCTTCTGTTTCATGCAAAGAGAACAACACAGTTCTGCAAATTTGTCATGCTTAGTAACATTCACCAGCAAGATCATAAGCTCATCTTCATCAAAAACAGAAACCAAACTGAACGAAGCCAAAAGACACAAGACCCAAGATCTCATCTTGGTTCCATTTTTGTCGCCTTCATTTTAACCTTCCTCTCCCTAGCAATCTTCGCCGTACCTGCTTCACTTAAGGAGGAATCTTTGGTGAAAGACTAATTAACTGCTCTAACAGAAGAATGCAGCTCCGCCGGGCAACACTGTCCTGAAACTCTGTTTCTCCCTTCCCCAGATGAGGAGGAAAGAACCCCTCCATCACATCAAGCGCCAATTGTGCAGGATCAGACGACATCTGAAGAGCCTTAAAAACGTCATCGTACATCAAATCCAGCTCCTTCTCATGCTCATTTAAGAATATCTGTAAACTCTTCCCATCCATTATCACAACAAATCTTGTAACAATAGAATTACCTGCAATAGCATTGACCCTCTCTACTGCTACATTGTCTTTATGTGTGCATTAGGAATAGCATTCAATTGTTTCTCTGTCTCTTCAAGCTCTTTAGACCGATCCTCTAATCTATCCTTAACCCCTTCCTCTTTAAGCATAATGCCTTCCATGCGCTGCTCGAGAATTCCTTGGTCTACCAGGAACGTTGTCTTTTCTGCCTCATAGCTATTTTTCGTGGCTTCCTCTTCTGAATCCAATTTCTTCTCCTTTGAATAAAGTTCTTCAAACCGCTGGTTATATGCTCCTTGAGCAGAATTGAGCTCTTTCTCCCTTAAATGGAGTCTCTCATGATGATTTCAAGAGTTCCTCCTGGAGTTCAAGTTTCTTCTTCATTGTATGATGTATCCAGAAATTTATCCTTGTGCTCAAGTTCCTTCTTCATTGAGGCCAAGAAATCCTCCTTAGATTCAAGTTGCTTCCTAAGAGTATTCAAGTTATCTGCTTCAGCTTTGAATTCCTGCTTTACTGACCCCAAGTCTTTCTCTTTTTTCCTCAGCTCCTTTTTGGAAAAATGCAAGTCTTTTTCCTTGCCTTCGAGTTCCTTCATCACAATATCTAAGTCTTTTTCCTTCAATCTTAGTTCTGCTGTGGTACTCCCCAACCTAGTTACCATAACAGCAAGTGACTTCTTCACAGAATCCAAGTTAGATTCCTTCTCCCTCAGCTCCTTTTGACAAAATCCGACTTTTTTATTTCCTTTTCTTCAAGTTCCTTCATCAAAATATTTATGTTTTCCCTTTAATCTGAGTTCTGGCTCATATAGTCCAACCTAGTTGCCTTAACAACAAGTGCCTTCTTCACAGAATCCAAGTTAGTTTCCTTCTCCCTTTGATCTTTTTTCACATAATCCGAGTTTTTTTCCTCCTCTCTAAGGCCCTCCTTCACAGAATCCAAGTAGCTTCCTGCTCCCTTAGTTCATTTTTCACATAATCCAAGTTTTTTCCATTTTCTCAAAGTTCCTTCTGCAAAATGTCAAAGCACTTTCCTTTACTCTTAATTCTTTCTTCACACTACCCAACCTATTTTCCTTAACACCAAGTTCCTTCTTCAGTGATTCCAAGTTATATTCTTTTTCTCGAAGTTGTTTCTTGAAATACTCCAATTTACTCTCCTTCGTAATTACTTCTTTCTTCACACAGTCCAATCACTTCCCCTTAACAACAAGATCCTTCCACAGATTCCAAGTTCTTTCCTTCTCCCTTAGTTCCTTTTTTACATAATCCAAGTTACTTTCATTCACCTTCAGTTCTTTCTTCACATCACCCAACTCATTTTCATTTTTCGCGATCTTGTTCTTTACATATTCCAACCCTATTTCCTCAACTTCAAGTTCCTTTTTCATGGACTGCAAATTATGTTCCTTAACTTGAAATTCTTTCATCTTTTCGGCCAATTCTTGATCTTTCAACTCAAGGGCATTAATTTCTTGGTGAACTCTGAATCCTATTCAACTCCTTCTCCTTCACAACTAATCGCCATAAACTTTTCTTTCACATCCCATATTTGTTCCCGCTCGAATTCAACTTTCACCCAAAGTCTTTCCACCATCTTTTCCACCCCTTCTTCTCAACTTCTAAGGATTTTTGCTCTATTTTACCTTCTTTTTACATCTAACAAGGGTAAATTTGAAAATTTTCAAAGTCAATCTTTATTTTTTAAACTCCGTGCAAAGTCAAATTCTGCCATATAAATTGGGATGGAGGGAGTAGTACATTTAGCAATTCAAGATAACCAAGCGCTAGAAAATGATCTTAACAAGGAAACTCTCTATAGAATCAAACACTAGAAAATGATTTATCATGAAAAATATAAAAATAGAATTCCAGTCATACCAAACATATTTAAAAGAAGAAACACACTAAAAAGGGAATCTATAACATCATCAATTGATCATTTAAACATCTAACTAATAAAAGAGTTGAACTTATACACACCAACGATGTAATGAAAATTTTACACTATCATGTCACACAAAATATATAAAGTAACAGTCCATAAAAGGTGAGATTCGAAAACTAGAAAAAATGTATATTACCTGCTACAACAAGTAAATATGACACGATACTATAAATATTCTTTACAGTGTCGATGTGTATAAGTTAAAAGTCACATCTACAGCATCATCAATAGACTATTTAAACATGTAAGCATAGAAAAGGTGAAGGTTACCTCCAGCAGATAATCGACATGAGCAGGTAAAGTAGGTTCTTGGCCAGGAAAATAGGGGTACTTTTCAGCAGCCTAACAAGTTTAAAAGAAACGTCTAGTATTTAAGTAGAGAATGATAAAACTATTCATCCAGTTTTAAACTGTGTGCTACTTGTCAGAAGTTAGTGGGAGTTACCTCTTGTGGGGATGCCCAAACATGCAAATGTGAGTCAATGACTTTGGACATTATTTGTGGCTCACTTTTACCACCTTCTAATGATTGTATTCTTGAATGTTTTCTTGGTGTGGATATAAAAGACAATGGAGAGTTGAAGCTATTTATTAGACAAGGAAAAGGAGTCCATGATGCCAATGGCTTTAGTGAGTTTACTCTCATTACCATTTCTCAATTCTGTGTTGCTTCTGGTCCTCAAATTCCAACAGAAATCACATGGAAAGATGGAGTGAACTGTAAACACTATTTATATATTATGAACTAAATTCTTACAACTGTGGTGTCGTGGTGTAGTTGGTTATCACGTCAGTCTAACACACTGAAGGTCTCCGGTTCGAGTCCGGGCGACGCCATTAGTTTCTAATTTTTCGAATTTAATTTTGTCTATAAGGTTGGATGCAAAGTTTTATACAATGAAAGTGTAAATCTTTTACCAATCAAATTACATAAAACAAACTGTAGACTAGTTTATCTTCACTAAAAGTGAATTGAATATTGATAACATAAAATTTTAGTACAATTTTTTGATACTCCAAATTACTCTTAAGCCAAATTAAAGTGGACTGTTCACAAGAATTATTTATTATTATTTTATAATATAAAAAATTACGTGTTCGTAAATTCATAAACTACAAAAAAAAAAATGTCCATAATCTGCTTTAGCTAACATACAAACTAATTGTGTGTATGGCCAACTTTCTAAAACTACAACTCCATTTTTTTAATTAAAGAAAAGTGTGATTTTAGCTAAGTTTAAAATAATACTCAGCTGATTATAAATAGTTGCTATCGTGAAAAGAAACAAAATATAGAGTTCTAAGTTTTAAGGCAGTATCATTTGGGGGTGGCTGCAGGCTCGATTCGGTCCGAGACCGACACCGGCAATCGGTTCCGATTCGGTCCGGGCCAAGGTGAAGTATAAAATCGGACCAAATCGGCCTTATCGGTCCGGTCTCATCCGGTGAAAAAATCATGAGCCGGAACGGAACCTGTACTGGCGACCGCTAGGCCAGTTTTTTCCAGCCTGGACCGGTCTGGTCCGTACGGTTTTAATTTTTTTAATTTTTTTTTTTTTTTTTTAAGAAAATACTATGAAAATTAAAAAAAAATGCTATAAAAATTATTACGACAAACACTGAACATTGATAGATTGGAAAAGAAATACAAATATTTTATTGAAAATTTAAGAAATACATAATTCAAAAGACAAACTAGGCGATTGAAAATTACACAGATATTCCCTTAACCATTTCTTCAATCACGTAGATTAACGCCCTCTCCTCGAGCAGCCCATTCGGTCTTACGTTGCTTTTCTAAGTGGGTCCTAAACTTTCTCGTCCCTCCACTAGTGTAAATTTATCACTCTCTCTTACAAAGGCTGCACGTAGCTTTCTGACACGACCCGAAATCCGGCTAGGCCGTGCGGGCACCCGACATTCTCCCCTAGACCCGTCGGGCGAACCCTTACCAATTAAATTAGGAAAATAAATATAATTCAATTCATAAATAAGAACAAGACTTTAAAAAAAAAATTTACAGACATACTGATACCTCTAAGCTGTACAAAAGAAATTACAGCTGACTACCCAACATGCTAGGTTTAGGGCTATCCAGACTAGACATCTAAGAGTACAAAAGAAGACTGATACCTCCTGAAGGGAGCAAAATGCAGCTGAAATAATAAACAATAAACTGGTGGCCATCCGGAATAAAAGCTGGCTCACCCTAACAGCTGAAGTCGTCTTCGCTCCTGAACAACGCGGCGAACTCAATCCTGGAGCGAACCTGCCGAAACGAAATAGATAGACAAGAAACAAACAACAAACAAGGGTGAGTCAAAAGGACTCAATAAGTGGGGCAGACTAGCCACCTCAAATAATAGGATAGCTAGCCAGGGAAAAGAAACAGATAAACAAAATTCCTCTTATTTAAATTAGGAAAAGGCAGAGCCAATTAATAACTAGAAACACGTATGGAATCACAAACTCATTAAAACCAGGAACGTAAGATAGCCAGAACATATAGGTATCCCGAACATATCAACAATCAGAAATACTTCCTGTTGCGGCGTGCAACCCGATCCATATATT
Source organism: Petunia x hybrida (assembly GCA_037355625.1). Classification (NCBI taxonomy): domain Eukaryota; kingdom Viridiplantae; phylum Streptophyta; class Magnoliopsida; order Solanales; family Solanaceae; genus Petunia; species Petunia x hybrida. The sequence goes on along the minus strand of JBBBVM010000057.1, from coordinate 6,851,294 downwards.
CATCCTGTCGCGGCGTGCAACCCGGTCCATATATTTATACCGTTGCGGCGTACAACTTGATCCCCGCAACCCAGAATACAAGCCAGAAATATATAGGAAAACTGATATATGTCCACAATATGGTATACATACCGCATACACAAAACACAGCATGATAGTCACACAATAGTCAGCACGCGATGCAATGAAATGGGATGAATGCAGTATGATGCAATGGTGTCACATGTGCCAAATAGATGGAGCGGAATCCTCCTGCTCCGAGGGCGGAATCCTCCTACCCTCAATATGATGCAATGGAGCGGAATCCTCCTGCTCCGAGGGCGGAATCCTCCTACCCTCAATATGATGCAATGGAGCGGAATCCTCCTGCTCCGAGGGCGGAATCCTCCTACCCTCAATATAATGCAATGCATAACCAGAAATGTAATACATACGAATACAGTGTGATGCAATAAAAACCCTTCACCGGCGCGGGACTCTCATCGACTGCCGGGAAGTATATATCAAGTCGCAGCAAAAGTACAATACTCAGATTCTCAATGTAATACCAATAACAGAACATAACATATAATATAGAATATAAATCCAAAACTAAGGCGTAATGAGTACGCCTATCGGCAGCTACACACGTAAGGAACACGTGGTAGAAAATCCACGAGGCCAGGTGCCTCCAAAGAAATGGATATAAACACTTACCTTGTTACTAAGTTAGCACAGCAACTCAATAACCGCTTTGTCCTTTGGTTTCATTGCCAAACGATCCCACTCTATTCAATAAATAGAAAAATATATCAAATTAGGCTAAAGGCTTTATTCCTTATATTTTAGAACAATCCAGGTAGGAACCTGACACCCTATTCGCATACGCAATACGCAGGCCAGGCCTAGGTACAGGGTTTATGGTCACATAACCAAACCCCAAATAAATTACATTTATATGTTGCCCATAACTCACTGAGTACGAATATATCCTCCTCGGAGCAGGAGGATTCCGCTCCATCTATTTGGCACATGTGACACCATTGCATCATACTGCATTCATCCCATTTCATTGCATCGCGTGCTGACTATTGTGTGACTATCATGCTGTGTTTTGTGTATGCGGTATGTATACCATATTGTGGACATATATCAGTTTTCCTATATATTTCTGGCTTGTATTCTGGGTTGCGGGGATCAAGTTGTACGCCGCAACGGTATAAATATATGGACCGGGTTGCACGCCGCGACAGGATGAATATATGGATCGGGTTGCACGCCGCAACAGGAAGTATTTCTGATTGTTGATATGTTCGGGATACCTATATGTTCTGGCTATCTTACGTTCCTGGTTTTAATGAGTTTGTGATTCCATACGTGTTTCTAGTTATTAATTGGCTCTGCCTTTTCCTAATTTAAATAAGAGGAATTTTGTTTATCTGTTTCTTTTCCCTGGCTAGCTATCCTATTATTTGAGGTGGCTAGTCTGCCCCACTTATTGAGTCCTTTTGACTCACCCTTGTTTGTTGTTTGTTTCTTGTCTATCTATTTCGTTTCGGCATGTTCGCTCCAGGATTGAGTTCGCCGCGTTGTTCAGGAGCGAAGACGACTTCAGCTGTTAGGGTGAGCCAGCTTTTATTCCGGATGGCCACCAGTTTATTGTTTATTATTTCAGCTGCATTTTGCTCCCTTCAGGAGGTATCAGTCTTCTTTTGTACTCTTAGATGTCTAGTCTGGATAGCCCTAAACCTAGCATGTTGGGTAGTCAGCTGTAATTTCTTTTGTACAGCTTAGAGGTATCAGTATGTCTGTAAATTTTTTTTTTAAAGTCTTGTTCTTATTTATGAATTGAATTATATTTATTTTCCTAATTTAATTGGTAAGGGTTCGCCCGACGGGTCTAGGGGAGAATGTCGGGTGCCCGCACGGCCTAGCCGGATTTCGGGTCGTGTCAGTTGGTATCAGAGCCCAGTTTAGAGTTTATCCAGACTAAGACAGTGTCTAGTAGAGTCTCGCTGATGGGTACGTAGACGTCCGTACTTATCTACGAGAGGCTATGATGGCATTTAGGAAGTTTCACTTCCTTCATTTCTGATCGTGCGTCGGTCTAGGATGCAAAAGTATTTTCGTTAATTCGTTCGTGGTAATTGTGAACCCTCGTGCAACAAATCAGCGAAAGGTATGAGTTCAAGACGAAGCAGTCTGGCCTGGGGTCAGCACTGATGAAGCCCCGAGAGTTTTTTTTTATCGTGCCGACGATCTAGTTACGGAGGTCCCAGCTGTACGAGCTCCCGATGGGCAAGGGACCAGGGCCTTGCAGTTTCCCTTGGCTCTCTACGATGCTTTACGAGAATCTTGGCGGCGCAGATACCGTAAGAACCTATTATTCGCTGGGCAGCCTATCAGGTTGCTGCATGTGCAGACGTTTGATCTCAGGGAGCTCCTTTTCTGGTTCTTAATATTGCTGCAGTAAATTATATTCCGGAGGTAGTATGTGTTGTACCTCTAATTGTTCTGGCTGGTTAGCCAGCCAAGGTATCAGTTGGGTCCGAGTGCTCAAGGAGGTTTCATTATTTTACGCGGTTGAACCTTCCGATATTCTTAAGAAATGCATCAGATAAATCTTGTAATTCTTTGTAAAATAAAATGATGTCAGCGTATCCTTCAAGCTTTTGATTATATCAAGCGGTATGGTGTTAATTATTCTTCTTTCCAGTTTCAAGGTCCAACCCTGGATTGGTGGACTGCTCTCTTATTAGCTAACTTGGTTCGGTTTTCTTCTAGATTTGTGAAAAAAAAAAATTCCTTTCGAGTAGCGAGCGAAATGGAGAGTATTGCCAGTTTGAGTGGATTAGACAGGGTAACCTGTCGACTAGCCTGTTGGTGTTTCAGAATATGAGATTAAATTCTATAAAATGGCCGAATATGCATTTGAACTAGCCCTAAACCTAGCATGTTGGGTAGTCAGCTGTAATTTCTTTTGTACAGCTTAGAGGTATCAGTATGTCTGTAAATTTTTTTTAAAGTCTTGTTCTTATTTATGAATTGAATTATATTTATTTTCCTAATTTAATTGGTAAGGGTTCGCCCGACGGGTCTAGGGGAGAATGTCGGGTGCCCGCACGGCCTAGCCGGATTTCGGGTCGTGTCACTTTCTGAGTTTCAATATCTTTTATATAAATTTTCAAACTTCATAACGACCTCTTCGTTCCGCAAGTTGTGTGTCACTAGGACCGGAAGCAGCGAGAGCTTGATTTTCAGCCATTATAATTGTTTGGACATTGGAACAAATTGAGAAAATTACCTTTGAGAGTAATTTGAGAGATAAATTGATAGAAAGTGATGAATTATGTGATATAAAGATGAAATAACAGGTTATATATAGATAAAAATAGGTTGGGATATGGGGGCGTTTAGGGGGTTGTAGGCAAAAATAGCCATTTTTGGCCGTTGGCCTGTTGACACCCAATTTTGTACCGAAAATTTCAATTAAAGTATAATCATTTTAAAATTAAAATCAATTTTGAAAAGTCAAAAGTAATTCAGTAAATTCAAAGAAAAGGGTTAAATGTATAAAATATGGCCTTAATTTGAACCTATTCGTGCAATTACTCTATTTCCTTAGTTTATTTTAAAAAGGGGGCCAAAATCGATCCTAATGCTAAAAATCTAGCCTATCTATGCAAGACCATATATACATATCATTTCCCTCCCTATCTCAGCTCACGATCCCTAAGCCCATAACCCGTTATTCCCAATTCCCTTCTTCAGCCCGTTTCCAATTCAGAACCAAAAAATCCGAATAAAACCCCATCTTCTTCTTCTCCGTACAAGCAACGAATCAGAAGCCAGCACCACTGTCCTTTCTTGTACGAGGGGGGTAAAAACCTTATCCATTAGAGCCCGTTAGAGGGTCGTTTTTGGTATTTTCTCACCACCTAAAATGCCCTAATGGAGAGGGGGTATATAAGGGAGTTTTGAGAGGAGTGTCAAGGGCAGCCGTAAAGGGGAGAAGAAGCAGCGGCGTTAGGGGGTCGAAGAAAAGGCCGAGAATAGAGAGAGGAAAGCAGTAGCCTATAGAGGGAAAGAGGGAAAACGGATGAAGAAAATATACAAGTCTTCTCAGTTTTGAATTCTAAAAGCTATTGTCTCTAGTCGTTTATGGTTTTGGTTTATCATTTCTGCGTTAGCTGTGTCGCTTTGTCGTTATTCAAGTCGTTGACCTCGTTCGAGTCTTCGCGTTTGTTCGAGCCTATTTTTCGGATCATCGCCCTAGTCGCTGCTCGCAAAGAGGTAATCCTTCTTTCTTTTTCTTTTTTTTCGTTTGCTCATTGTATGAAATTTCTATTGCTTCTGCGTCTGTTAGCGATTTCCTGAGTTTGCTTGGTTATTTGATCCTCATATGCTAAAGAAAGGAACTTTATTTTCTGTTGGTTTAATTGAAATCATTTGTCGAGCGAGCGAGTTGTGTTTGAGTGGCATTTGGCAGTATGCTTAAGGTTCTTGCGTATAATTGCTTATGTGATCTTAAATTCATAAAGTGAGCTTTAGAAGTCCATGGTGAGTCATTGTACTGTTTATATGAAGAGCGACTGATTTCTATGTTAAGGGTCAATTCTTTGGAGAGATACTAACTGTTGAAACTAGGAAACAGCTTTGAAATTGTGTCTTGTTATTGTACTGGCCTTGTCCACTCGCTAATCCGCTTGCGTAAGCTGAATTCTGTAGGATGGGAATAAATTGGTTCTCATTAAAGTGTGAATTGTCTATGATGCTGAAATTTTCAGAAAATTGTGTCAAAATACTGAAACATGAACTTTAAAGGTGGACAATTGAGTTCTTAAGTTGCTGGCTCTTTGTTATTGTTTACGTGTGAATTCTGTTTTCAATAAAATGGCGTAGGTTGTTCATGTTGATTCTGTTAAGTTTGAACCTACCCTTAGTATGCTGTTTTGTGTCATAGTTTGCTTTCTGCTTCTAGTGTGAAGCTCTATCTGTCATTGCTCCTGGTTTCAGTCTTGTTTTCTTTGAATCTCATGCTGCTTCTGAAAGGTTTAGTTGCACCTCTAGGCTTAAATTGCTCCCCTGTTTTGCTTAGATTATTTCTAGACCTAAAGGGTGCCAAGAGAGGGTGTAAAAGAGTTTGATTCTGCTAAGTTCCTATTGGTTCAAGGTTCTAAGTTAGCTCCCTGACAGGTTCTAGAGCTGTTTGTATGTGTGACTAAGTCTTGCATGCCTTGCTCAGTCTAGTTCTCTTGCTGTTTGAGGAAGAATCTGTTAAGAGGTATGTGAGGTGTAGTTTGCAGCAATGCAGGGGCTATTCTTGTTATTTTGGAGGAGATGCTGCTCCTGTATGCAGGTGTCCATGGGTGTAGAGGGGAAGTTTGAGAGTGTGAGGGGGCTTGGTAGTTGTTCAAAGCAGTGAAGGAGTAGTTCAGGTATAAGAAGAGAGCAGGGAAGTGCTTTGTTATTGTTTTAGGCAGAAATGTAGAGATCCAGGAGTGTGTGAGGGGTGTTTTAGGTTGGAGGAAGTCTGGTAGTAATATCATGGAATGGCCCAGTTCAGCTAGGTGCAGGTAGTAGTGCTGTACATTCAGGTTAAGTGTAAGTGTGTGCGCAGTTTGGTAGAGGGTATGTGCAGTTGGTTTGTGAGTTTAGAAGAGGGTGTTCAGGTCATGGTTTGGGTTTTCTAGGGAGTTGTAGGTGTTGCAGGGGGCCTTAGTTGTTTGTAAGGTTGTTATGAGTTTGTTTTGGACCTGTTGTGAAAATCATCCTCTTACTCTAATTTCAGCGTCATGGTTTAATTTCATCATTTGCAACATTGTTGATTTGATGGAATTTCTGATACTTTCTCTTAAGAACTGCCACTATAGTAATTGAATAGTTGCATGTAAGTTGTAATTTTACCCACACCCTTTCGAGTTACTATTCTCTTTGTTCATCTTAATTGGATATTCACTCACTTAGTACGTGCTATCTTTTCCAACTGAAACTTCATGTATGTTCTTTACTGTCTTCTTTTCTCCTTTGAGATGCTAGCCATTCTACTATACTTACTATACTTTCCATGTATGTTCTTACTTCTATTTGGGAAACAATTAGAATGCTTGTTGTTCTAGTGAGCCTGCTACACTTTTCTTGTATGTTTTCTGTCCTTTCCGCATATAGATGGTGCTATTTGTTCTAGTTTCCGTGCTGTATACATTTTTTTTATGTCTTTTGTGCTACTGTTGTACCATTCTGAGTGTGACCGTGAGATCAGTAGATTTGTTGATGTGCGGCCAAGGGATTTCATGACTGCTAGTGTTTTGATATTAATCTTTTCAGTTACATACTTCCTTTTATGTGTCATTTGTTTATTACTAATTGTGCATACTAATTTCTTCTCTCTTATTTCTTTGCATAATACACCCTTGGGATCGAGTTCGGCTAAAACTCACCAATTGGGATGGTTTACATTGGCTTGGAGTTGCATTGTGGTCAAGCTCGGCTCAAGTTTTCAGGATTCCAAAGCATTCAGAAAATTTTAAAAGTCAAGGCTCCCGCGAGTTCTGTCAATTCCCGGATTTCATCTTTTAACTCTTATCCTTTCTTTTCCCTTTAGAATATTTATGTGAACTTTGTAGAAACATTTTATCTATTAATATATATGATTTGTTTGTATTTATCTACTTTATGTCCATATCTTTTATTTTGAAGTCGTTATTTACTTTAATGTGAATCAGGCCATTGAAGCAAATGCGTGCAAAATTTCATAAATTTTCAAAAAACCACGTTTAATAATAAGACTATAAGAAAAGACTTCTATCTTATTGATACGAAGTAGTTTCTTTAAAAAAAAGTCAAAATTTATAAAGAAGTTTTAATTAACTTCTAAATGTCTCGAAATAACTTTGCAAAAAGAGACTTGAAACTTAAGTTCCATCTTATGATGAGAAACCCGGATTTTAAAGTTGAAATTAAGCAAGTGCCATTTATGCACTGTCACATACGAGTTGGCAAAGAAATTAGGACGATCAAATCGTTCCTTTTCAAAAGAAAATGCGCTTTATTTATTTATTTTATTTTGGAAATAATTAAAGCTTTTAAATAAACTTGTAAAATCTTTTGAAAACTTACTAAATTTAATTAGTTGAATTAATTAATAGTTCAATTAATTATTTTTAGAAAAAGCGCATATATAGCACTTGCAAATATTTTGGAAACCTGTCGGATTAACCGTTTTTAGTGGAATTTCGAAAGTGCCTTAAAAACCTTCTTTCGAAATTAACAAAACCTCTTACCTTTAGAATCTCTGAAAGAAAGACCGTCTTTTTATAAAAATTGAGTTTTGCACGCATTTGTTTATCTGGTTCCCTGTTTTTCCTTAAATTGGGTGGCGACTCCAAAAACTCCAAAAGAGTTAGTCCATACTGTCGATATTCCTGAAATTTAGCCATTCAGGGTCATATTTTTGGGGGTTCAACAGCATGGCGACTCCGCTGGGGAGCAATAAAGGTTTTGACCATAAAGGTTTCCAATTATTTGCAACTAGCATGCTTAATTTATTTTGCTTTATTATATCTGTTTGTTTGTGTGTCACGAAAAGCATGTCACTACACTCTTATTTGCGCACATATAAACTGGCATTCCGTTCATACTTCCCCCACTCCTGGGAACCTCTTGCATTTTCACCCCAAATATCCGTGAGGTACGCTCATGCGTACCCGTATTTTCTTCCACTAAAGAACCCTATGAAGAATTGGTATACCGGCGGTTGTTGTGGGAGTAATTCGACTGCGAGGCCACTTGCCACTCACCTGTTAGCCTCAACCGTTAACCCACTCTTAGAATGAGCTTTAGGAGCATGCATGCATTTACACCTTAGTCTGGACCCGGTCCTTGGTACCGCCTCCATAGTTAGGAAACCGCCCTTACGTCAGTGGGTTCTTGAAACCCAACGACAATGCATATTATGTGGTGTGTGATAACGAAACCTCAGTCCTAACCATGTTTTGAGCAAAATCAGATTTAGAATTTGTCTCCTATGTTGTCTTTTAGGTTAGAAGATGGAAGAATCTAGTAGAATCTGTGTGGTCATAGCAGTCCACATAGAATTTGAGATCATAGACAGAATTGCAGTCCAAGGAAAGTTAGGCCGATTTGATTGGTTTGTGTTTTGGAGATGGTATGGTGTAGTGAGATCTAAGAGGCGAAGCCCCTGGTGTCTTTAAAAGGATCAGTGGGGTCCCTCTCGTGAATGGCTTTGCGTGTGTGCAGGCCTATGTTGATTGTCCAGCTGCATTTATAAAATTGAAGTATGCTTGTCGCATACTATGATAGCGAAGCCCCTGTGTCTTTGAATGACCAATGGGGTCCCTCCTTGAAGACCAGTGCGGTCTTGGCTACCTAGGAAACTGAAAGGCTTGATCAAAGTCGAGGACCAGTGAGGAGCCCTGTGAACAAGGTCTGTGAGCCTTGCAAAACCTAGGAAGCTGAGAGGCTTGTCCAAAGCCGAGGACCAGTGAGGTTTTATTTGTAAAAGATCAATTGGAACCTTTTATGATTTGCAGTCTGGTATTATGAAGGCAGTTGGAAATTGAACCCCTGGATGTTGTGAAATAATTGGGAGTTATGATTGGAGGAGTGTGGATATTTGCAAAAGGTATGGAGGATTGTTTCAGGCTTTAGGCATTTGGGTTTAGAATTTTGTGCAAATGTTGTGAAGAGCATGAGCTGTGTTTGAATTTCGAGTTGATACCAACTTTTGGAAGGTAGTTGGGATAACAGAATTGCAGTGTCAAGGCGGAGAGATGATTGTTACCAATTATTGTTATTGCTGCTTACTCTAAATCGGAATTGCTCAGAACTGGCATGAACTATTTTTCGTTACCACTTATTTGCGCGATTAGGCCTACCTCTAGCACAAAGAGGTACCTTACAAGGTAGGACACGCCCGCATTTTCATTTACGCTCAACTAATTGTGATTGCCACATGTCAAACTTGTCTAAAATGCAAAGCGCTACGTGACGCGCGCTACGTGATTGTGTGCAATTATGCCAATGATCTGGAAACTAACATAGATACCTTTTGATTTTTTCCTTTTGTTTTGATTATTCCCCAAAAAGAGAAAGTTTGATTCGTGTTGACTCCCGAGTTGGTGAAGCGTCTAATCCAAAGTGAAGCAAAAAATGACTGATTTGACTAATAATCAGACTAGTATCCCTGCATCTTCTAATGAGCAAGCAGTTGTTGTTCCTGATGAACAAATTGCTAGAATGGCTAAGCAGATTGAGTGTATGCAAGCTGAACTAGACAGAATGAAAGGGTCGAGCCACCAAAACGTGCCAGCCGTGCTATCAACTCTGAATCCCAATGTTGAAACTGCCAGTTCGAACACGTCTTTAAATTCCAGTGTCATTCATATGCTTGCACCAGTTAACAACATCCCAAATGCATTCATTAACTAGAACAACTTGCCTCACTATCAATATTTACCTGCCAAAGATACTTCTCGTCCTTCACAATCTAAAGCACCCATTTCTGTGGCTTTTGTTCCTCAAAATGCCAATGACCCAAGACAAGGATATCCCGAAGCCCAGTACTATGAGCATGACCCCAATGGTAAGAGCGTGTATTTCACTAACTATGTGCCACAAAGTGAAGTGCCCATAACGGTGGAAAAGCGGGGAAGGACAGTTGAGCAAGGGGAGATAATCCAAACGATGAAAATCATGCAGCAATCCATCAAGGATTTGCAAGTGTCTAGAGGACGTCAAAGCATCTCCTACCGCAATCTTTGTCTATATCCTGACGTTACTCTTCCTCCTGGGTTTAAGGTGCCAAAATTTGATATGTATAATGGTCATAGTGACCCATTTGTTCATTTGACCAAATATCTCAACCGAATGAGGGTTGCGGGAGGTAAAGAGGAACTTCTGATGGCCTTCTTCAGTCATAGTCTAGAAGGTATTGCTGCTGAATGGTTTGCAAGATAGGATATAAGCAAGTGGCATGAGTTTGATGACATAGCCAGTGATTTTACAAAGCAGTTCGAGTACAATGTCGAGATGGCTCCTGACCTTATAACCTTGTCCAATCTGAAGAAGAAACCAACAGAAACCTTTAGGGAATACGCACTGAGATGGCGTGAACAGGCTGCAAGGGTGCGACCACCAATGACTGAGGAAGACATGGTAAAGTACTTCATCCGAGCTCAAGATGATTCTTATTACATGCACTTGCTCCCTATGATGGGTAAACTTTATTCTGAACTTCTTGTGACGGGAGAGATGGTTGAAGAAGGGGTTAAGACAGGACGAATTGTAAGTTTTGCTGCAATGAAGGCAACTACGCAAGCCATCCAGACTGGTATGGGCAATTTTGAGAAGAGAAAGAGGGAAGATGAATTTGGAATTGATATGGCTGATATCGACCAAAGGCCAAACAAGAAGCCAACCTTCAGAAACTCATCAAACCAATCTATTTATAGAAGCACACTATATCCAACTTATCCAAGTCAACATCAAATTCCACCCGCGCCATGTCCAGTCTATAATGCCCAACCCAATTACCATCAATTTGCAGCAACTGCTTGTCAGCCTTATTCACAACCACAAGCATACAATTATCCGCAACAACATCTGCCACCCGTGGCCCGCCAGTCTAAACCATCAGGATCGTATCCCAAATATGAGAAGAAGCAACGTCAAAAATTCACATCTTTAGGTGAACCACAGGCTCAATTGTATGAAAGATTAAAAGATGTGGGAATGCTAGAACCTTTATCAGGAAATGGTACATTTGACCCTCCCCAACAATGGGTTGATGGAACCAAATATTGTGCTTACCATGCAGAATTTTTCAAGCACGACACTAATGAATGTGTTGCTCTTAAACACAAGATCCAAGATTTAATTGAAGATGGATCAATCCAAATGAGAGAACCAATGCCCGGAGATTTAGTAGCATGACTGTTGTTGAAAATTGTCTCATTTGTAAGAAAGCTCACCCTTACAGTCTAGCCAAAAGTTATCAACCCAAGTACAATCAAGATAGCTCACAAGCGGCGCAAGCAAGTGTTTTTCTCATTTTATGTAATTTTAATTGTAATGCGAACTACGCGTAACCTGATTCCCAGGGCTGGGATACGTAAGCAACTCACATAGAGCTCGGTTACACTAGCGTAGGATTTCCCTATTTCCTCTTTTATGTAATTTTGAACTACTTTTGGTCTGATTCCTGAAATGGCAACAGGATAGGTAAGCAATCCACATCGGACTCGATCAGATTATTGTAATGTTTTAGGCTTGTTTATCTTTTATGATGTAATTCCGAACTATGCATCTGGGCAGATGTGTGGTATTCCAATTTGGATTCGGCTTCGCACTTAGATCGTCATATTTCCCAAAAGCTTTATGTAAGCAGAACTACGCACGGTCTGATTCCCGTGGAGGGATACGTAGGCGCTCTTAACGGGCTCGACTCTATAATATTAAAATTTCTAGTCTCCCATAAGGCAAGCAACTGGGGCAAATTTCTCAAGGCAAGTTGAAGATTTGAAAGATAGCAACTGGGGCAAATTTTGCAAGGCAAGTTGAAGATTTGAAAGATCATAACTGGGGAAGATTTTGCAAAAAGCCGTGTTGCTTGACAAAGATAAGTTGGCCAAGTCTCAAAAGATGGATCGCAAATCTAGACAAAAGGAGAAGAAGTAAGCGGTTGAGGGATGAAGGCTCGAGTCAGCATGAATCAAACGCTTCCCCCCTCCCTCCCCAAAACTAACAAGTTTTCTTTGAGAGCAGGGACATTAAGATCCGCAAAGGAGGATAAACATCTTAGCAAGTCAATCTCTAAGATTATCATCGCTTGGATTGCAATAATATTTGGATAAAGCTCGTGCTTCATGACTCGACGCTTTTCCACTTTGCCGAAAGGCGGCATTTCTATTTCCCATAACTCTTGCAATTTGTTAAACATATTTGTTCATTTCTCTTCACTTCATGAGAACGCTTGCTAAAGTTCTATTTTTTCTTTATTTTCAGATATTGCCAATCCTAAGGGGTTCACTTTGTTTATAATCAAGACCATTCCTCCGTGGAAGAGTTCAGAGAGTATAACGTATTCACATTCTCACGCTTTCGATAAGCGTATTTATGTCACCTCGAAGGTGTTAGTTATCTGAATGCCTCTAAGGCGTAATTTTGTTGCCCCGGAGGCGTATTTATGTCACCTCGAAGGTGTTAATTATCTGAATGCCTCGAAGGCGAAATTTTATTGCCCCGGAGGCGTATTTATATCACCTCGAAGGTGTTAGTTATTTGAATGCCTCTGAGGCGTAATTTTGTTGCCCCGGAGGCGTATTTATGTCACCTCGAAGGTGTTAGTTATTTGAATGCCTGTAAGGCATAATTTTGTTGCCCCGGAGGCGTATTTATGTCACCTCGAAGGTGTTAGTTATCTGAATGCCTCTAAGGCGTGATTTTATTGCCTCGGAGGCGTATTTATGTCACCTCGAAGGTGTTAATTATTTGAATGCCTCTAAGGCGTAATTTTTTTGCCCCGGAGGCGTATTTATGTCACCTCGAATGTGTTAATTATTTGAATGCCTCTAAGGCATAATTTTATTGCCCCGGAGGCGTATTTATGTCACCTCGAAGGTGTTAGTTATTTGAATGCCTCTAAGGCGTAATTTTGTTGCCCCGGAGGCGTATTTATGTCACCTCAAAGGTGTTAGTTATTTGAATGCCTCTAAGGCATAATTTTATTGCCTCAAAAGCGTATTTCTGTCACCTCGAAGGTGTTAATTATTTAAATTCCTCTAAGGAGTAATCTTTTATGGTCTCGAAGACGTTTAACATTAGCACACTTTCTTGAGCACATTTTGTAGCCTCCTGAGGCGTTTATGCATTTGCTATACATATTTTCATAGCCTTACATTACTAATAAGTTTGTTAAGGCTGGCAGGATAATGAGATTCTTTCGGATGTGTACTTACTTTGAGTTGGAGCCCATTCCAAGATTGCTTTTCAAATTGCCTCTTCACGATTGAAAGCTTTTGGCTTTATCATGGTTATTGCCGAAAAGGCGGCATTTTTATCCTCATTATTTAGTTTAAAGTTCACTTTAAGTTCCTATTAATTGAAGCTTTTATTGCTTTATTTTTCAGTCTACCAACGGCCTCAAGTCATCTTGCTTCACAAGTTGATTGGAAGACAAGCTTACCATTGATTCTGCAACCGGCATCTACAAGTTTTATTATTGTTAACTATTTTTTTACTCTATTTATAAAGTCTTAGTTGCAGTTACGCGCTTACCGTTTGTCGAGTTTATTACAAGATATTAGCAGTACCGCAGCAGCATTTGGAGTATAACGTGGAACTTTTTCTTAGCAGTGAACTGGGGCAATCGTTGATATGAGCTAGACTCGTCAACGAAGATCTGAAGAATCGCACTCGAACAAGCAGGTTTTACCTAATCTTTCATTTCAGATTAGGTGTCAGTTTGAATTCTTTCCAATTCGTGCGTCCTTTCTTTTGTCAATCGTGCGAGTCTTCGTTTCTAAGTGTCGTCGAACTACATATGGTCTGATTTTCTTTCAGCCCGAGATATGTAGGCGACTCGGAAATCGGAGTTCGGCCATGTCCATAAGCCTCGCACTTTGATCCTTGGAATCAAAGTCTTGGCTTTATCGCGACAAAATGGGCTTTATGTCAACATCTTTACCCTGAAAACTCTTTCATCCTTTCTGGGTAAAGAGGGGCAGCTGTTGACACTCAATTTTGTACCGAAAATTTCAATTAAAGTATAATCATTTTAAAACTAAAATCAATTTTGAAAAGTCAAAAGTAATTCAGTAAATTCAAAGAAAAGGGTTAAATGTATAAAATATGGCCTTAATTTGAACCTATTCGTGCAATTACTCTATTTCCTTAGTTTATTTTAAAAAGGGGGCCAAAATCGATCCTAATGCTAAAAATCTAGCCTATCTATGCAAGACCATATATACATATCATTTCCCTCCCTATCTCAGCTCACGATCCCTAAGCCCATAACCCGTTATTCCCAATTCCCTTCTTCAGCCCGTTCCCAATTCAGAACCAAAAAATCCGAATAAAACCCCATCTTCTTCTTCTCCGTACAAGCAACGAATCAGAAGCCAGCACCACTGTCCTTTCTTGTACGAGGGGGTAAAACCCTTATCCATTAGAGCCCGTTAGAGGGTCGTTTTTGGTATTTTCTCACCACCTGAAATGCCCTAATGGAGAGGGGGTATATAAGGGAGTTTTGAGAGGAGTGTCAAGGGCAGCCGTAAAGGGGAGAAGAAGCAGCGGCGTTAGGGGGTCGAAGAAAGGGCCGGAAATAGAGAGAGGAAAGCAGTAGCCTATAGAGGGAAAGAGGGAAAACGGAGGAAGAAAATATACAAGTCTTCTCAGTTTTGAATTCTAAAAGCTATTGTTTCTAGTCGTTTATGGTTTTGGTTTATCATTTCTGCGTTAGCTGTGTCGCTTTGTCGTTATTCAAGTCGTTGACCTCGTTCGAGTCTTCGCGTTTGTTCGAGCCTATTTTTCGGATCATCGCCCTAGTCGCTGCTCGCAAAGAGGTAATCCTTCTTTCTTTTTCTTTTTTTTTCGTTTTCTCATTGTATGAAATTTCTATTGCTTCTACGTCTGTTAGCGATTTCCTGAGTTTGCTTGGTTATTTGATCCTCATATGCTAAAGAAAGGAACTTTATTTTCTGTTGGTTTAATTGAAATCATTTGTCGAGCGAGCGAGTTGTGTTTGAGTGGCATTTTGCAGTATGCTTAAGGTTCTTGCGTATAATTGCTTATGTGATCTTAAATTCATAAAGTGAGCTTTAGAAGTCCATGGTGAGTCATTGTACTGTTTATATGAAGAGCGACTGATTTCTATGTTAAGGGTCAATTCTTTGGAGAGATACTAACTGTTGAAACTAGGAAACAGCTTTGAAATTGTGTCTTGTTATTGTACTGGCCTTGTCCACTCGCTAATCCGCTTGCGTAAGCTGAATTTTGTAGGATGGGAATAAATTGGTTCTCATTAAAGTGTGAATTGTCTATGATGCTGAAATTTTCAGAAAATTGTGTCAAAATACTGAAACATGAACTTTAAAGGTGGACAATTGAGTTCTTAAGCTGCTGGCTCTTTGTTATTGTTTACGTGTGAATTCTGTTTTCAATAAAATGGCGTAGGTTGTTCATGTTGATTCTGTTAAGTTTGAACCTACCCTTAGTATGCTGTTTTGTGTCATAGTTTGCTTTCTGCTTCTAGTATGAAGCTCTATCTGTCATTGCTCCTGGTTTCAGTCTTGTTTTCTTTGAATCTCATGCTGCTTCTGAAAGGTTAGTTGCACCTCTAGGCTTAAATTGCTCCCCTGTTTTGCTTAGATTATTTCTAGACCTAAAGGGTGCCAAGAGAGGGTGTAAAAGAGTTTGATTCTGCTAAGTTCCTATTGGTTCAAGGTTCTAAGTTAGCTCCCTGCCAGGTTCTAGAGCTGTTTGTATGTGTGACTAAGTCTTGCATGCCTTGCTCAATCTTGTTCTCTTGCTGTTTGAGGAAGAATCTGTTAAGAGGTGTGTGAGGTGTAGTTTGCAGCAATGCAGGGGCTATTCTTGTTATTTTGGAGGAGATGTTGCTCCTGTATGCAGGTGTCCATGGGTGTAGAGGGGAAGTTTGAGAGTGTGAGGGGGCTTGGTAGTTGTTCAAAGCAGTGAAGGAGTAGTTCAGGTATAAGAAGAGAGCAGGGAAGTGCTTTGTTGTTGTTTTAGGCAGAAATGTAGAGATCCAGGAGTGTGTGAAGGGTGTTTTAGGTTGGAGGAAGTCTGGTAGTAATATCATGGAATGGCCCAGTTCAGCTAGGTGCAGGCAGTGGTGCTGTACATTCAGGTTAAGTGTAAGTGTGTGCGCAGTTTGGTAGAGGGTATGTGCAGTTGGTTTGTGAGTTTAGAAGAGGGTGTTCAGGTCATGGTTTGGGTTTTCTAGGGAGTTGTAGGTGTTTCAGGGGGCCTTAATTGTTTGTAGGGTTGTTATGAGTTTGTTTTGGACCTGTTGTGAAAATCATCCTCTTACTCTAATTTCAGCGTCATGGTTTAATTTCATCATTTGCAACATTGTTGATTTGATGGAATTTCTGATACTTTCTCTTAAGAACTGCCACTATAGTAATTGAATAGTTGCATGTAAGTTGTAATTTTACCCACACCCTTTCGAGTTACTATTCTCTTTGTTCATCTTAATTGGATATTCACTCACTTAGTACGTGCTATCTTTTCCAACTGAAACTTCATGTATGTTCTTTACTGTCTTCTTTTCTCCTTTGAGATGCTAGCCATTCTAGTGTACTCACTATACTTTCCATGTATGTTCTTACTGCTATTTGGGAAACAATTAGACTGCTTGTTGTTCTAGTGAGCCTGCTACACTTTTCTTGTATGTTTTCTGTCCTTTCCGCATATAGATGGTGCTATTTGTTCTAGTTTCCGTGCTGTATATTTTTTTTTATGTCTTTTGTGCTACTGTTGTACCATTCTTGATAAGAATCAAAAACGAAACGCGGAAATAAAGATAAAGTGCGAGACACTACTCGAACTCCCTACGAAGTAACTATGGAGAACTCGTTCCATAATACCCTCGTATCGGTGTCAAGGAGGACCTACACTATGCAACTACCCTCGAGCCGCACCTGGGACTCGCAAATAGAATGATCGGGGGGTGGTTTGGGGTTCAACTAGAATTCACTAGTAAACTCAAACCGTCTCAAAGGGTTTTCATTCAAAGAGAATCCACTCTTGAACATTGTCATTGACAATCAATCATTCATCATAATAGCTAACTAAGGAATAATGCTAAGCTATGGAGTATTTATAGGCCTCATTCAAGACATAAGGAAAGGCCTAAAGTACCCTTAAAATAGGTTCTAAAGTCATAAGCCACGTAGGGGCATACTAGGAATTACATAGCGACTTAAAGTCAAAATCCCGTCAAACTTGCACAGGGGGAGGCGCCCGCCCCATGCCTTAGGCGGTCCGCCTCAGCTCCTCTAGGCGCTCCGCCTCCTTGGTCCGCCTCTTGGAATCCAGAGAGCAATCAATCCTTAGGCGGTCCGCCTCAATCCGTAGGCGGTCCGCCTCTTCCTAAAGCTTCTTGTAACACTTCGAATTGTGTCTCGGATGCTCTTCTTTCCATGGCGTCCCAATGCATGACCTTGAAGTGCTCCTCCTTGGCCTTGGATGGTGCTTTTGGATGGTTGCTCGATTTGGGTCTTATCATCCTCCCCTTCTTGAGAAGATTTCGTCCTCGAAATCAAGGCTTGGTCTCTCATGGCTCTATCAACTCTTCGGGGTGGCCAAGAATCTCCTCCTTGTCCTTCTTGATCGTCACTTTGGCATAGGCTTCTTCCAAGATCTTCCCCGCCTTAGCATGGAGCTTAGAACCTACAAGCAACGACAAGCAAAAACAAGCAAACGTCCCACTTTGAAAGTGGGTTAGTGCAAGAAGTGTGGAAAACACACTCTTGTGATATAACCAAGCGTCAATAACAATCATGAATATCAAGTCTCCAAAGAGAACCATAAGCACTTGGTTAAAAATCAACATGCACTCAACAAGATAAGGAGCAAAGAGGTCATGGGAAGATGGGAAATGCAAGATCAAGCTACCAAAATCCCCTTGAACCTTAAGCTCAAGATCAACACACCATCCTATCCTCGAGGTGTGATCAACATGTGGAGTGGAGTGAGTCAAATAGCCCACCCTACAAGTAGGATCAAGCACTCCACTCCCCTTCTTTAGAGCATACCTACTCACACCAAGGGGTTCCTCTTTCCCTTCCATTTCATCAATTAGGCAACCCCCCTCAAAAGTCAAGCTCTCAAGGAAGGTGTTGATGATGGATTCTTCTTCATCATAACCCAAACTAGCAATAGTAGGGTCACTCAAAGAACCATCTACCTCACCCACATTTTCAAGCAATGGGTTGCCTAAGGGGTCAAACCCTTCACACCATGGGGGTTCCATTTGACCACCCACCCTAGTCCGATACAAATCGCTACCACAAATGAGCTTATCTTCACACAATGGAAATGTAAAAGCATGCACCTCAAATTCATGGTCAAATACAAGCATGGTATCAAGACTAGGTTCTTCACCCACACTCAAGGAGTCTTCGAAAACAAATCGATCCATCTCACATTCTAGAGACTCCTCAAGGTAACAATCATCCTTGCTACAACACATTGACCAACCAAATAGAAGCATATCAATTAGGGAATGGTCAACTACCTCATCTTTCCCTATGTCAAAGGTTGGCGGTGTATCATAACAAAGGTCACAATCATGGTCAACTATCAAATCTACACTAGGGAGGGGTTCGATGAACAACGAGCTCACATCATGATGTGGCATAGTGCTCCTCCCAACTAGTGTTTCACATGCAAACTCAAGTTGACAACTAGACTCTTCACTAGTGGTATACCCATTAGATGCATCAAAAACACCAACTAGTGTTGAGTCATTACAAGACAAGTAGCTAGTAGGCTCATGAAAAGGTGAAGCAACACTTATATTTGTAGTACATTCTTGATCACTCACAAGATTTGAAGTGTCATATGCAACTCCTCCTTCATGAAGCTCACATTGAGGCTCCATTGACTTGTCTTCAAATGTACCTACACAAGAACTTTCACAAGAAGAGATAGAAGATAAAGAAGGGTTAGAACAATGGGTGCTCTCACTCTCAATTTTTCCTTCCTCACCTCTCATCTCTCTCAATTTTACCTCATGGTCAAGTGTAGTTTGTGGTGACAATCCACTCACGTCACTCCTCAAATCCTCTCCTTTTTCCTCTCTTGGATTGTCACCGGTCACTCCCTCACTTCTCTCTATCTTTTTTCTCTCAATTGGAGTGGAGTGACTCCCATTTTCATCATGCATTGGCAAAACAATGAAATTGTTTGCCTCGGGTTCAAGTACAACGGGTGACTGGGCTTTAGCCGCTTCCTTCAACTCCTTCATGAGTTTGTAGTCATCATTCACTTGCTTGGGAGTTAGGGGTTTAAGCACATATCTCTTCCCTTCATGTTTGACCGTGTAAGTATTGACACGACCGTCATGAACCACTTGTCGATCAAATTGCCAAGGCCTTCCAAAGAGAAGGTGGCAAGCTTGCATGGGCACCACGTCGAACAAGTGTTCATCCACATAACTACCCATTTTGAACTTGATCATTGCTTGCTCCACTACCTTTAACTCCCCATACTCACTAAGCCATTGTAATCGATACGGCTTGGGGTGCTTCACGGTAGGCAATTTCAATTGGGATATAAGAGATTGACTCACAACATTAGTACAACTCCCGGAGTCAATGATCATAGAGCACACAACACCTTTGACTCGGCACCTAGCATGGAATAGATTTTCCCTTTGCAAGGTTTCACTATCCTCTACTATCATGGCTCCTAGACTCCTCCTCACAACAAGGAAGGCACGGGCATCATCTTCTTCTTCCTCTATGACAATCTCCCCATCATCTCCTTCCTCATCACCTTCTACTCCCTCTTCTTCCTCGGGTTCACTCTCTTGCTCATACACCAAATCACCAACCACAACCATGGTTCTTTTTGTAGTGCATTCCTTAGCAATATGCCCAAAGCCCTTACACTTATAACATTGAGTAGAAGTAGAAATAAGATTACTCAAACGAGTTTTAGAATTACCTCCCAAGTGTGGTGTAGTCTTCTCATAAGGCCCTTTCACTTCTTTGCTAGCACTTGCACTTGGAAAGTTGGCATTTGGAGTCTTCCACTCTTTTGGCTTGCTTGTAGTAGTAGGAGTGTTGTTTTTGAACTTCTCTCTTTTGAGCCAAGTCTCGGCATCAATTGCGGCTTCAAACATATCTTGAAGTGTGAGATAATGATGCAACCTCAATTGAGAAGCTATACCATAGCTCAAGCCATTCTTGAATCGGATCATGGCTTCTTCTTCACCTTCGGTATCCATATCCAATGCCATCCGGATCTTCTCAAACTCATCATAGTACTCATGCACCGATTTGACACCTTGCTTTAGATCATAGAGCTTCTTGAGTTGCTCTTGCCGATACCTTGGAGTTATGTACTTGGTGTTCATAAGGCCTTTCAACTCATCCCAAGTCACATTCAAATGCAAATTCATCCTTCTCCTAGACCTCTTCATACACTCCCACCAAGTAGAAGCATAGGCCTCAAAGGTAGAAATAGCATAGGTACCCTTTCTCTCCTCGGTCATTTCATTGGTGTCAAACACCCTCTCCATGAGTAGTACCCATTCCATATATGCCTCCGGATCACAAGTTCCTTTGAAGGGTGGAAGATTTAGCTTGACGCTATTGAGGTTGTTGTTGTTGTCACGTACCCTATAGTTAGGCTCCGGTTGGCCTCCGTAATGGTCATCATGAGCAACATACTCTCTCATCGCATTCCCTCTAGCATAGCCCATGGGTGGCCCTCGACCTCGGCCTCTACCCCTATCCACATTTCGACCCCAATGCATTTGCCTCCTAGGTTGATAAGGAACATCATACCCATAGGCTTCATCACCATACCCGAACTCCTCCTCTTCTTGAACTTCATCAATTTGTTCAAGAGGTGGGACATTCCGCACGGGTCTTCTAAGTGGAGCATTTACTTGGGGATTGCCCAAGTTGAGGGGATTGCCCTCTTGTCAGGGGTTGCCCAACCCACGCTCTCGTAGAGCTTCAACTTTGCTTTGTTCATACCTCTTGTTTAGCTCAACAAAGTGTCCGGGAGTCATAGGAGTGCTATGACTCGTTCCTTCTTCGGATTCAATTTGGATGCTCGGGGTCCTCCTCTCTCCGGTCTCAACTCGATTCCTCTCGACGGTTTCAAGTCTCAATGAGATATCCTCCAATTTAGCCATAATGGTGGCCATAAAGTTCTTCATAGGATCATCCCCATCGTTTGCCATGGTACCTACAAAAAGCAACAAACGTTAGCAAAATACCTCACCCGCTCCCTTACAATTGTTTCACTCGGCTCGCTCGTGTTTAGTGGGGGATGGATATTTCACACAAGTTTGAGTCTAAAAGCTTCAAGTAGTTGACCAACGAACCACAACTAAATCACTCAACTTATCAAGTCCAAATGCACTCCGGGGTGAGTGGAGTTAATGGGACTCGATTGGAACGATAGGCACTTTAATTGAGGACTTGAATCAAAAGATACTACGGATCTTCTTTGAATTCTAGTCTCCTTTCTAAGGCACGATGATCCTAATAGCTCAAAGTAATTAGCACTAATCGAGTAGGATTATACTCTAATAGCACTAACCGGAAGCAATGCAAGCAACAAAACAAGAAATCCTAGAAGTTTCTACCCAATTCCCAAGCTTCAGGAAGTAGGCGCCCCGCCTCAGGAAGTGGGCGGTCCGCCCTGGGCAAACCTACAGGGGGAGGCGCTCCGCCTCTTCAGGGGAGGCGCTCCGCCTCAGGAAATCCAGAGAGCTCACAGAGATGAGGCGCTCCGCCTCCAAATTGAGGCGCTCCGCCTCCTGCAACTTTCAGCACAGTTCAACAACGTATTTTTCGACTTTAACACCCAAAAATCCAACAATCCACACGTTGTTTTAGCAATGCAAAGGTACCCAAATGTTGTTTTACCCACAAAGATCAAACCCCAATGATTTTTAACAAACCCCAATCGAAAACAACGAATTCACCATGTTCATCCTCTTCAAGAACACAAGGGTTTATCAAAGGGTTTCAAAATGGATTGTGATTCATCAAAGTAGGTGTTATATAGGTCCAAATCCCACAAAATTGGTACCGAATCGTTTGTTTTTCAATGAAGCTCAATCCCCAATATCAAGTTTTCAATCCAACATCAATCCGACCCA
The DNA here is from genome assembly GCA_037355625.1 of Petunia x hybrida. Taxonomy (NCBI): domain Eukaryota; kingdom Viridiplantae; phylum Streptophyta; class Magnoliopsida; order Solanales; family Solanaceae; genus Petunia; species Petunia x hybrida. The sequence continues at coordinate 6,829,426 of JBBBVM010000057.1, read as the reverse complement.
AGAATCAAGCCAAAAATCATCAAGAACAAGTTCATCAAGGGTTTAAGGGCAAGTAGGGTTTCGATTTTTCAAACTTCACCAATTCCAACAAATTTGGTACCCAAATAACGGGAATTCATCCACGATCAAGAATCTATAACACCCATATCATAAATCATCCAAACCAACAAGATACACCAAATTTTTAGATTTTTCAATTTTTCAATTTTTTTGTAATTTTCTTCTTTCAATAACAACAAACAAGAAACTAAAGATAGGAATCGACCTAGGCACGAAGAATCAAGGGTCGGGGGTTTGTAGAAACAAAACCCGAGCCTTGCTCTGATACCAAGATGATAAGAATCAAAAACGAAACGCGGAAATAAAGATAAAGAGCGAGACACTACTCGAACTCCCTACGAAGTAACTATGGAGAACTCGTTCCATAATACCCTCGTATCGGTGTCAAGGAGGACCTACACTATGCAACTACCCTCGAGCCGCACCTGGGACTCGCAAATAGAATGATCGGGGGTGGTTTGGGGTTCAACTAGAATCCACTAGTAAACTCAAACCGTCTCAAAGGGTTTTCATTCAAAGAGAATCCACTCTTGAACATTGTCATTGACAATCAATCATTCATCATAATAGCTAACTAAGGAATAATGCTAAGCTATGGAGTATTTATAGGCCTCATTCAAGACATAAGGAAAGGCCTAAAGTACCCTTAAAATAGGTTCTAAAGTCATAAGCCACGTAGGGGCATACTAGGAATTACATAGCGACTTAAAGTCAAAATCCCGTCAAACTTGCACAGGGGGAGGCGCCCGCCCCATGCCTTAGGCGGTCCGCCTCAGCTCCTCTAGGCGCTCCGCCTCCTTGGTCCGCCTCTTGGAATCCAGAGAGCAATCAATCCTTAGGCGGTCCGCCTCAATCCGTAGGCGGTCCGCCTCTTCCTAAAGCTTCTTGTAACACTTCGAATTGTGTCTCGGATGCTCTTCTTTCCATGGCGTCCCAATGCATGACCTTGAAGTGCTCCTCCTTGGCCTTGGATGGTGCTTTTGGATGGTTGCTCGATTTGGGTCTTATCAATTCTGAGTGTGACCGTGAGATCAGTAGATTTGTTGATGTGCGGCCAAGGGATTTCATGACTGCTAGTGTTTTGATATTAATCTTTTCAGTTACATACTTCCTTTTATGTGTCATTTGTATATTACTAATTGTGCATACTAATTTCTTCTCTCTTATTTCTTTGCATAATACACCCTTGGGATCGAGTTCGGCTAAAACTCACCAATTGGGATGGTTTACATTGGCTTGGAGTTGCATTGTGGTCAAGCTCGGCTCAAGTTTTCAGGATTCCAAAGCATTTAGAAAATTTTAAAAATCAAGGCTCCCGCGAGTTCTGTCAATTCCCGGATTTCATCTTTTAACTCTTATCCTTTCTTTTCCCTTTAGAATATTTATGTGAACTTTGTAGAAACATTTTATCTATTAATATATATGATTTGTTTGTATTTATCTACTTTATGTCCATATCTTTTATTTTGAAGTCATTATTTACTTTAATGTGAATCAGGCCATTGAAGCAAATGCGTGCAAAATTTCATAAATTTTCAAAAAACCACGTTTAATAATAAGACTATAAGAAAAGACTTCTATCTTATTGATACGAAGTAGTTTCTTTAAAAAAAAGTCAAAATTTATAAAGAAGTTTTAATTAACTTCTAAATGTCTCGAAATAACTTTGCAAAAAGAGACTTGAAACTTAAGTTCCATCTTATGATGAGAAACCCGGATTTTAAAGTTGAAATTAAGCAAGTGCCATTTATGCACTGTCACATACGAGTTGGCAAAGAAATTAGGACGATCAAATCGTTCCTTTTCAAAAGAAAATGCGCTTTATTTATTTATTTTATTTTGGAAATAATTAAAGCTTTTAAATAAACTTGTAAAATCTTTTGAAAACTTACTAAATTTAATTAGTTGAATTAATTAATAGTTCAATTAATTATTTTTAGAAAAAGCGCATATATAGCACTTGCAAATATTTTGGAAACCTGTCGGATTAACCGTTTTTAGTGGAATTTCGAAAGTGCCTTAAAAACCTTCTTTCGAAATTAACAAAACCTCTTACCTTTAGAATCTCTGAAAGAAAGACCGTCTTTTTATAAAAATTGAGTTTTGCACGCATTTGTTTATCTGGTTCCCTGTTTTTCCTTAAATTGGGTGGCGACTCCAAAAACTCCAAAAGAGTTAGTCCATACTGTCGATATTCCTGAAATTTAGCCATTCAGGGTCATATTTTTGGGGGTTCAACAGCATGGCGACTCCGCTGGGGAGCAATAAAGGTTTTGACCATAAAGGTTTCCAATTATTTGCAACTAGCATGCTTAATTTATTTTGCTTTATTATATCTGTTTGTTTGTGTGTCACGAAAAGCATGTCACTACACTCATATTTGCGCACATATAAACTGGCATTCCGTTCATACTTCCCCCACTCCTGGGAACCTCTTGCATTTTCACCCCAAATATCCGTGAGGTACGCTCATGCGTACCCGCATTTTCTTCCACTAAAGAACCCTATGAAGAGTTGGTATACCGGCGGTTGTTGTGGGAGTAATTCGACTGCGAGGCCACTTGCCACTCACCTGTTAGCCTCAACCGTTAACCCACTCTTAGAATGAGCTTTAGGAGCATGCATGCATTTACACCTTAGTCTGGACCCCGTCCTTGGTACCGCCTCCATAGTTAGGAAACCGCCCTTACGTCAGTGGGTTCTTGAAACCCAACGACAATGCATATTATGTGGTGTGTGATAACGAAACCTCAGTCCTAACCATGTTTTGAGCAAAATCAGATTTAGAATTTGTCTCCTATGTTGTCTTTTAGGTTAGAAGATGGAAGAATCTAGTAGAATCTGTGTGGTCATAGCAGTCCACATAGAATTTGAGATCATAGACAGAATTGCAGTCCAAGGAAAGTTAGGCCGATTTGATTGGTTTGTGTTTTGGAGATGGTATGGTGTAGTGAGATCTAAGAGGCGAAGCCCCTGGTGTCTTTAAAAGGATCAGTGGGGTCCCTCTCGTGAATGGCTTTGCGTGTGTGCAGGCCTATGTTGATTGTCCAGCTGCATTTATAAAATTGAAGTATGCTTGTCGCATACTATGATAGCGAAGCCCCTGTGTCTTTGAATGACCAATGGGGTCCCTCCTTGAAGACCAGTGCGGTCTTGGCTACCTAGGAAACTGAAAGGCTTGATCAAAGTCGAGGACCAGTGAGGAGCCCTGTGAACAAGGTCTGTGAGCCTTGCAAAACCTAGGAAGCTGAGAGGCTTGTCCAAAGCCGAGGACCAGTGAGGTTTTATTTGTAAAAGATCAATTGGAACCTTTTATGATTTGCAGTCTGGTATTATGAAGGCAGTTGGAAATTGAACCCCTGGATGTTGTGAAATAATTGGGAGTTATGATTGGAGGAGTGTGGATATTTGCAAAAGGTATGGAGGATTGTTTCAGGCTTTAGGCATTTGGGTTTAGAATTTTGTGCAAATGTTGTGAAGAGCATGAGCTGTGTTTGAATTTCGAGTTGATACCAACTTTTGGAAGGTAGTTGGGATAACAGAATTGCAGTGTCAAGGCGGAGAGATGATTGTTACCAATTATTGTTATTGCTGCTTACTCTAAATCGGAATTGCTCAGAACTGGCATGAACTATTTTTCGTTACCACTTATTTGCGCGATTAGGCCTACCTCTAGCACAAAGAGGTACCTTACAAGGTAGGACACGCCCGCATTTTCATTTACGCTCAACTAATTGTGATTGCCACATGTCAAACTTGTCTAAAATGCAAAGCGCTACGTGACGCGCGCTACGTGATTGTGTGCAATTATGCCAATGATCTGGAAACTAACATAGATACCTTTTGATTTTTTCCTTTTGTTTTGATTATTCCCCAAAAAGAGAAAGTTTGATTCGTGTTGACTCCCGAGTTGGTGAAGCGTCTAATCCAAAGTGAAGCAAAAAATGACTGATTTGACTAATAATCAGACTAGTATCCCTGCATCTTCTAATGAGCAAGCAGTTGTTGTTCCTGATGAACAAATTGCTAGAATGGCTAAGCAGATTGAGTGTATGCAAGCTGAACTAGACAGAATGAAAGGGTCGAGCCACCAAAACGTGCCAGCCGTGCTATCAACTCTGAATCCCAATGTTGAAACTGCCAGTTCGAACACGTCTTTAAATTCCAGTGTCATTCATATGCTTGCACCAGTTAACAACATCCCAAATGCATTCATTAACTAGAACAACTTGCCTCACTATCAATATTTACCTGCCAAAGATACTTCTCGTCCTTCACAATCTAAAGCACCCATTTCTGTGGCTTTTGTTCCTCAAAATGCCAATGACCCAAGACAAGGATATCCCGAAGCCCAGTACTATGAGCATGACCCCAATGGTAAGAGCGTGTATTTCACTAACTATGTGCCACAAAGTGAAGTGCCCATAACGGTGGAAAAGCGGGGAAGGACAGTTGAGCAAGGGGAGATAATCCAAACGATGAAAATCATGCAGCAATCCATCAAGGATTTGCAAGTGTCTAGAGGACGTCAAAGCATCTCCTACCGCAATCTTTGTCTATATCCTGACGTTACTCTTCCTCCTGGGTTTAAGGTGCCAAAATTTGATATGTATAATGGTCATAGTGACCCATTTGTTCATTTGACCAAATATCTCAACCGAATGAGGGTTGCGGGAGGTAAAGAGGAACTTCTGATGGCCTTCTTCAATCATAGTCTAGAAGGTATTGCTGCTGAATGGTTTGCAAGATAGGATATAAGCAAGTGGCATGAGTTTGATGACATAGCCAGTGATTTTACAAAGCAGTTCGAGTCAATGTCGAGATGGCTCCTGACCTTATAACCTTGTCCAATCTGAAGAAGAAACCAACAGAAACCTTTAGGGAATACGCACTGAGATGGCGTGAACAGGCTGCAAGGGTGCGACCACCAATGACTGAGGAAGACATGGTAAAGTACTTCATCCGAGCTCAAGATGATTCTTATTACATGCACTTGCTCCCTATGATGGGTAAACTTTATTCTGAACTTCTTGTGATGGGAGAGATGGTTGAAGAAGGGGTTAAGACAGGGCGAATTGTAAGTTTTGCTGCAATGAAGGCAACTACGCAAGCCATCCAGACTGGTATGGGCAATTTTGAGAAGAGAAAGAGGGAAGATGAATTTGGAATTGATATGGCTGATATCGACCAAAGGCCAAACAAGAAGCCAACCTTCAGAAACTCATCAAACCAATCTATTTATAGAAGCACACTATATCCAACTTATCCAAGTCAACATCAAATTCCACCCGCGCCATGTCCAGTCTATAATGCCCAACCCAATTACCATCAATTGCAGCAACTGCTTGTCAGCCTTATTCACAACCACAAGCATACAATTATCCGCAACAACATCTGCCACCCGTGGCCCGCCAGTCTAAACCATCAGGATCGTATCCCAAATATGAGAAGAAGCAACGTCAAAAATTCACATCTTTAGGTGAACCACAGGCTCAATTGTATGAAAGATTAAAAGATGTGGGAATGCTAGAACCTTTATCAGGAAATGGTACATTTGACCCTCCCCAACAATGGGTTGATGGAACCAAATATTGTGCTTACCATGCAGAATTTTTCAAGCACGACACTAATGAATGTGTTGCTCTTAAACACAAGATCCAAGATTTAATTGAAGATGGATCAATCCAAATGAGAGAACCAATGCCCGGAGATTTAGTAGCATGACTGTTGTTGAAAATTGTCTCATTTGCAAGAAAGCTCACCCTTACAGTCTAGCCAAAAGTTATCAACCCAAGTACAATCAAGATAGCTCACAAGCGGCGCAAGCAAGTGTTTTTCTCATTTTATGTAATTTTAATTGTAATGCGAACTACGCGTAACCTGATTCCCAGGGCTGGGATACGTAAGCAACTCACATAGAGCTCGGTTACACTAGCGTAGGATTTCCCTATTTCCTCTTTTATGTAATTTTGAACTACTTTTGGTCTGATTCCTGAAATGGCAACAGGATAGGTAAGCAATCCACATCGGACTCGATCAGATTATTGTAATGTTTTAGGCTTGTTTATCTTTTATGATGTAATTCCGAACTATGCATCTGGGCAGATGTGTGGTATTCCAATTTGGATTCGGCTTCGCACTTAGATCGTCATATTTCCCAAAAGCTTTATGTAAGCAGAACTACGCACGGTCTGATTCCCGTGGAGGGATACGTAGGCGCTCTTAACGGGCTCGACTCTATAATATTAAAATTTCTAGTCTCCCATAAGGCAAGCAACTGGGGCAAATTTCTCAAGGCAAGTTGAAGATTTGAAAGATAGCAACTGGGGCAAATTTTGCAAGGCAAGTTGAAGATTTGAAAGATCATAACTGGGGAAGATTTTGCAAAAAGCCGTGTTGCTTGACAAAGATAAGTTGGCCAAGTCTCAAAAGATGGATCGCAAATCTAGACAAAAGGAGAAGAAGTAAGCGGTTGAGGGATGAAGGCTCGAGTCAGCATGAATCAAACGCTTCCCCCCTCCCTCCCCAAAACTAACAAGTTTTCTTTGAGAGCAGGGACATTAAGATCCGCAAAGGAGGATAAACATCTTAGCAAGTCAATCTCTAAGATTATCATCGCTTGGATTGCAATAATATTTGGATAAAGCTCGTGCTTCATGACTCGACGCTTTTCCACTTTGCCGAAAGGCGGCATTTCTATTTCCCATAACTCTTGCAATTTGTTAAACATATTTGTTCATTTCTCTTCACTTCATGAGAACGCTTGCTAAAGTTCTATTTTTTCTTTATTTTCAGATATTGCCAATCCTAAGGGGTTCACTTTGTTTATAATCAAGACCATTCCTCCGTGGAAGAGTTCAGAGAGTATAACGTATTCACATTCTCACGCTTTCGATAAGCGTATTTATGTCACCTCGAAGGTGTTAGTTATCTGAATGCCTCTAAGGCATAATTTTGTTGCCCCGAGGCGTATTTATGTCACCTCGAAGGTGTTAATTATCTGAATGCCTCGAAGGCGAAATTTTATTGCCCCGGAGGCGTATTTATATCACCTCGAAGGTGTTAGTTATTTGAATGCCTCTGAGGCGTAATTTTGTTGCCCCGGAGGCGTATTTATGTCACCTCGAAGGTGTTAGTTATTTGAATGCCTGTAAGGCATAATTTTGTTGCCCCGGAGGCGTATTTATGTCACCTCGAAGGTGTTAGTTATCTGAATGCCTCTAAGGCGTGATTTTATTGCCTCGGAGGCGTATTTATGTCACCTCGAAGGTGTTTAATTATTTGAATGCCTCTAAGGCGTAATTTTTTTGCCCCGGAGGCGTATTTATGTCACCTCGAATGTGTTAATTATTTGAATGCCTCTAAGGCATAATTTTATTGCCCCGGAGGCGTATTTATGTCACCTCGAAGGTGTTAGTTATTTGAATGCCTCTAAGGCGTAATTTTGTTGCCCCGGAGGCGTATTTATGTCACCTCAAAGGTGTTAGTTATTTGAATGCCTCTAAGGCATAATTTTATTGCCTCAAAAGCGTATTTCTGTCACCTCGAAGGTGTTAATTATTTAAATTCCTCTAAGGAGTAATCTTTTATGGTCTCGAAGACGTTTAACATTAGCACACTTTCTTGAGCACATTTTGTAGCCTCCTGAGGCGTTTATGCATTTGCTATACATATTTTCATAGCCTTACATTACTAATAAGTTTGTTAAGGCTGGCAGGATAATGAGATTCTTTCGGATGTGTACTTACTTTGAGTTGGAGCCCATTCAAGATTGCTTTTCAAATTGCCTCTTCACGATTGAAAGCTTTTGGCTTTATCATGGTTATTGCCGAAAAGGCGGCATTTTTATCCTCATTATTTAGTTTAAAGTTCACTTAAGTTCCTATTAATTGAAGCTTTTATTGCTTTATTTTTCAGTCTACCAACGGCCTCAAGTCATCTTGCTTCACAAGTTGATTGGAAGACAAGCTTACCATTGATTCTGCAACCGGCATCTACAAGTTTTATTATTGTTAACTATTTTTTACTCTATTTATAAAGTCTTAGTTGCAGTTACGCGCTTACCGTTTGTCGAGTTTATTACAAGATATTAGCAGTACCGCAGCAGCATTTGGAGTATAACGTGGAACTTTTTCTTAGCAGTGAACTGGGGCAATCGTTGATATGAGCTAGACTCGTCAACGAAGATCTGAAGAATCGCACTCGAACAAGCAGGTTTTACCTAATCTTTCATTTCAGATTAGGTGTCAGTTTGAATTCTTTCCAATTCGTGCGTCCTTTCTTTTGTCAATCGTGCGAGTCTTCGTTTCTAAGTGTCGTCGAACTACATATGGTCTGATTTTCTTTCAGCCCGAGATATGTAGGCGACTCGGAAATCGGAGTTCGGCCATGTCCATAAGCCTCGCACTTTGATCCTTGGAATCAAAGTCTTGGCTTTATCGCGACAAAATGGGCTTTATGTCAACATCTTTACCCTGAAAACTCTTTCATCCTTTCTGGGTAAAGAGGGGCAGCTGTTGACACCCAATTTTGTACCGAAAATTTCAATTAAAGTATAATCATTTTAAATTAAATCAATTTTGAAAAGTCAAAAGTAATTCAGTAAATTCAAAGAAAAGGGTTAAATGTATAAAATATGGCCTTAATTTGAACCTATTCGTGCAATTACTCTATTTCCTTAGTTTATTTTAAAAGGGGGCCAAAATCGATCCTAATGCTAAAAATCTAGCCTATCTATGCAAGACCATATATACATATCATTTCCCTCCCTATCTCAGCTCACGATCCCTAAGCCATAACCCGTTATTCCCAATTCCCTTCTTCAGCCCGTTCCCATTCAGAACCAAAAATCGAATAAAACCCCATCTTCTTCTTCTCCGTACAAGCAACGAATCAGAAGCCAGCACCACTGTCCTTTCTTGTACGAGGGGGTAAAACCCTTATCCATTAGAGCCCGTTAGAGGGTCGTTTTTGGTATTTTCTCACCACCTGAAATGCCCTAATGGAGAGGGGGTATATAAGGGAGTTTTGAGAGGAGTGTCAAGGGCAGCCGTAAAGGGGAGAAGAAGCAGCGGCGTTAGGGGTCGAGAAGGGCCGGAAATAGAGAGAGGAAAGCAGTAGCCTATAGAGGAAAGACGGAAAACGGAGGAAGGAAAATATACAAGTCTTCTCAGTTTTGAATTCTAAAAGCTATTGTTTCTAGTCGTTTATGGTTTTGGTTTATCATTTCTGCGTTAGCTGTGTCGCTTTGTCGTTATTCAAGTCGTTGACCTCGTTCGAGTCTTCGCGTTTGTTCGAGCCTATTTTTCGGATCATCGCCCTAGTCGCTGCTCGCAAAGAGGTAATCCTTCTTTCTTTTTCTTTTTTTTTCGTTTTCTCATTGTATGAAATTTCTATTGCTTCTACGTCTGTTAGCGATTTCCTGAGTTTGCTTGGTATTTGATCCTCATATGCTAAAGAAAGGAACTTTATTTTCTGTTGGTTTAATTGAAATCATTTGTCGAGCGAGCGAGTTGTGTTTGAGTGGCATTTTGCAGTATGCTTAAGGTTCTTGCATATAATTGCTTATGTGATCTTAAATTCATAAAGTGAGCTTTAGAAGTCCATGGTGAGTCATTGTACTGTTTATATGAAGAGCGACTGATTTCTATGTTAAGGGTCAATTCTTTGGAGAGATACTAACTGTTGAAACTAGGAAACAGCTTTGAAATTGTGTCTTGTTATTGTACTGGCCTTGTCCACTCGCTAATCCGCTTGCGTAAGCTGAATTCTGTAGGATGGGAATAAATTGGTTCTCATTAAAGTGTGAATTGTCTATGATGCTGAAATTTTCAGAAAATTGTGTCAAAATACTGAAACATGAACTTTAAAGGTGGGACAATTGAGTTCTTAAGCTGCGCTGCTTTGTTATTGTTTACGTGTGAATTCTGTTTTCAATAAAATGGCGTAGGTTGTTCATGTTGATTCTGTTAAGTTTGAACCTACCCTTAGTATGCTGTTTTGTGTCATAGTTTGCTTTCTGCTTCTAGTATGAAGCTCTATCTGTCATTGCTCCTGGTTTCAGTCTTGTTTTCTTTGAATCTCATGCTGCTTCTGAAAGGTTAGTTGCACCTCTAGGCTTAAATTGCTCCCCTGTTTTGCTTAGATTATTTCTAGACCTAAAGGGTGCCAAGAGAGGGTGTAAAAGAGTTTGATTCTGCTAAGTTCCTATTGGTTCAAGGTTCTAAGTTAGCTCCCTGCCAGGTTCTAGAGCTGTTTGTGTGACTAAGTCTTGCATGCCTTGCTCAATCTTGTTCTCTTGCTGTTTGAGGAAGAATCTGTTAAGAGGTGTGTGAGGTGTAGTTTGCAGCAATGCAGGGGCTATTCTTGTTATTTTGGAGGAGATGTTGCTCCTGTATGCAGGTGTCCATGGTGTAGAGGGGAAGTTTGAGAGTGTGAGGGGGCTTGGTAGTTGTTCAAAGCAGTGAAGGAGTAGTTCAGGTATAAGAAGAGAGCAGGGAAGTGCTTTGTTGTTGTTTTAGGCAGAAATGTAGAGATCCAGGAGTGTGTGAAGGGTGTTTTAGGTTGGAGGAAGTCTGGTAGTAATATCATGGAATGGCCCAGTTCAGCTAGGTGCAGGCAGTGGTGCTGTACATTCAGGTTAAGTGTAAGTGTGTGCGCAGTTTGGTAGAGGGTATGTGCAGTTGGTTTGTGAGTTTAGAAGAGGGTGTTCAGGTCATGGTTTGGGTTTTCTAGGGAGTTGTAGGTGTTTCAGGGGGCCTTAATTGTTTGTAGGGTTGTTATGAGTTTGTTTTGGACCTGTTGTGAAAATCATCCTCTTACTCTAATTTCAGCGTCATGGTTTAATTTCATCATTTGCAACATTGTTGATTTGATGGAATTTCTGATACTTTCTCTTAAGAACTGCCACTATAGTAATTGAATAGTTGCATGTAAGTTGTAATTTTACCCACACCCTTTCGAGTTACTATTCTCTTTGTTCATCTTAATTGGATATTCACTCACTTAGTACGTGCTATCTTTTCCAACTGAAACTTCATGTATGTTCTTTACTGTCTTCTTTTCTCCTTTGAGATGCTAGCCATTCTAGTGTACTCACTATACTTTCCATGTATGTTCTTACTGCTATTTGGGAAACAATTAGACTGCTTGTTGTTCTAGTGAGCCTGCTACACTTTTCTTGTATGTTTTCTGTCCTTTCCGCATATAGATGGTGCTATTTGTTCTAGTTTCCGTGCTGTATATTTTTTTTTATGTCTTTGTGCTACTGTTGTACCATTCTTGATAAGAATCAAAAACGAAACGCGGAAATAAAGATAAAGTGCGAGACACTACTCGAACTCCCTACGAAGTAACTATGGAGAACTCGTTCCATAATACCCTCGTATCGGTGTCAAGGAGGACCTACACTATGCAACTACCCTCGAGCCGCACCTGGGACTCGCAAATAGAATGATCGGGGGTGGTTTGGGGTTCAACTAGAATCCTAGTAAACTCAAACCGTCTCAAAGGGTTTTCATTCAAAGAGAATCCACTCTTGAACATTGTCATTGACAATCAATCATTCATCATAATAGCTAACTAAGGAATAATGCTAAGCTATGGAGTATTTATAGGCCTCATTCAAGACATAAGGAAAGGCCTAAAGTACCCTTAAAATAGGTTCTAAAGTCATAAGCCACGTAGGGGCATACTAGGAATTACATAGCGACTTAAAGTCAAAATCCCGTCAAACTTGCACAGGGGGAGGCGCCCGCCCCATGCCTTAGGCGGTCCGCCTCAGCTCCTAGGCGCTCCGCCTCCTTGGTCCGCCTCTTGGAATCCAGAGAGCAATCAATCCTTAGGCGGTCCGCCTCAATCCGTAGGCGGTCCGCCTCTTCCTAAGCTTCTTGAACACTTCGAATTGTGTCTCGGATGCTCTTCTTTCCATGGCGTCCCAATGCATGACCTTGAAGTGCTCTTCCTTGGCCTTGGATGGTGCTTTTGGATGGTTGCTCGATTTGGGTCTTATCATCCTCCCCTTCTTGAGAAGATTTCGTCCTCGAAATCAAGGCTTGGTCTCTCATGGCTCTATCAACTCTTCGGGGTGGCCAAGAATCTCTCCTTTGTCCTTCTTGATCGTCACTTTGGCATAGGCTTCTTCCAAGATCTTCCCCGCCTTAGCATGGAGCTTAGAACCTACAAGCAACGACAAGCAAAAACAAGCAAACGTCCCACTTTGAAAGTAGGTTAGTGCAAGAAGTGTGGAAAACACACTCTTGTGATATAACCAAGCGTCAATAACAATCATGAATATCAAGTCTCCAAAGAGAACCATAAGCACTTGGTTAAAATCAACATGCACTCAACAAGATAATGAGCAAAGAGGTCATGGGGAATGGGAAATGCAAGATCAAGCTACCAAAATCCCCTTGAACCTTAAGCTCAAGATCAACACACCATCCTATCCTCGAGGTGTGATCAACATGTGGAGTGGAGTGAGTCAAATAGCCCACCCTACAAGTAGGATCAAGCACTCCACTCCCCTTCTTTAGAGCATACCTACTCACACCAAGGGGTTCCTCTTTCCCTTCCATTTCATCTAGGCAACCCTCCTCAAAAGTCAAGCTCTCAAGGAAGGTGTTGATGATGGATTCTTCTTCATCATAACCCAAACTAGCAATAGTAGGGTCACTCAAAGAACCATCTACCTCACCCACATTTTCAAGCAATGGGTTGCCTAAGGGGTCAAACCCTTCACACCATGGGGGTTCCATTTGACCACCCACCCTAGTCCGATACAAATCGCTACCACAAATGAGATTATCTTCACACAATGGAAATGTAAAAGCATGCACCTCAAATTCATGGTCAAATACAAGCATGGTATCAAGACTAGGTTCTTCACCCACACTCAAGGAGTCTTCGAAAACAAATCGATCCATCTCACATTCTAGAGACTCCTCAAGGTAACAATCATCCTTGCTACAACACATTGACCCACCAAATAGAAGCATATCAATTAGGGAATGGTCAACTACCTCATCTTTCCCTATGTCAAAGGTTGGCGGTGTGTATAGCAAAGGTCACAATCATGGTCAACTATCAAATCTACACTAGGGAGGGGTTCAATGAACAATGAGCTCACATCATGATGTGGCATAGTCCTCCCAACTAGTGTTTCACAAGCAACTCAAGTTGACAACTAGACTCTTCACTAGTGGTATACTCACTAGATGCATCAAAAACACCAACTAGTGTTGAGTCATTACAAGACAAGTAGCTAGTAGGCTCATGAAAAGGTGAAGCAACACTTACATTTGTAGTACTTTCTTGATCACTCACAAGATTTGAAGTGTCATATGCAACTCCTCCTTCATGAAGCTCACATTGAGGCTCCAATGACTTGTCTTCAATGTACCTACACAAGAACTTTCACAAGAAGAGATAGAAGATAAAGAAGGGTTAGAACAATGGGTGCTCTCACTCTCAATTTTTCCTTCCTCACCCTCATCTCTCTCAATTTTACCTCATGGTCAAGTGTAGTTTGTGGTGACAATCCGCTCACATCACTCCTCAAATCCTCTCCTTTTTCCTCTCTTGGATTGTCACCGGTCACTCCCTCACTTCTCTCTATCTTTTCTCTCTCAATTGGAGTGGAGTGACTCCCATTTTCATCATGCATTGGCAAAACAATGAAATTGTTTGCCTCGGGTTCAAGTACAATGGGTGACTTGGCTTTAGCCCTTCCTCAACTCCTTCATGAGTTTGTAGTCATCATTCACTTGCTTGGGAGTTAGGGGTTTAAGCACGAATTTTTCCCTTCATGTTTGACCGTGTAGTATTGGCATGGCCGTTGAACCACTTGTCGATCAAATTGCCATGGCCTACCAAAGAGAAGGTGGCAAGCTTGCATGGCACCATCGAACATGTGTCATCCACATAACTACCCATTTGAACTTGATCATTGCTTGCTCCACTACCTTTAACTCCCCAACTCACTAAGCCATTGTAATCGATACGGCTTGGGTGCTTCACGGTAGGCATTTCAATTGGGATATAAGAGATTGGCTCACAACATTAGTACAACTCCCGAGTCAATGATCATAGAGCACAAACACTGACTCGGCACCTAGCATGGAATAGATTTTCCCTTTGCAAGGTTCACATCCTCCACACATGGCTCCTAGACTCCTCCGCACAACAAGGAAGGCACGGGCATCATCTTCTTCTTCCATGGCAACAATCTCCCCCATCTCCTTCCTCATCACCCTCTACTCCCTCTTCTTCCTCGGGTTCACTCTCTTGCTCATACACCAAATCACCAACCACAACCATGGTTCTTTTTGTGTGCATTCCTTAGCAATATGCCCAAAGCCCTTACACTTATAACATTGAGTAGAAGTGAAGAAATAGGATTACTCAAGCGAGTTTTAGAATTACCTTCCAAGTGTGGTGTAGTCTTCTCATAAGGCCTTTCACTTCTTTGCTAGCACTTGCACTTGGAAAGTTGGCATTTGGAGTCTTCCACTCTTTTGGCTTGCTTGTAGTAGTAGGAGTGTTGTTTTTGAACTTCTCTCTTTTGAGCCAAGCCTCGGCATCAATTGCGGCTTCAAACATATCTTCAAGTGTGAGATAATGATGCAACCTCAATTGAGAAGCTATACACCATAGCTCAAGCCATTCTTGAATCGGATCATGGCTTCTTCTTCACCTTCGGTATCCATATCCAATGCCATCCGGATCTTCTCAAACTCATCATAGTACTCATGCACCGATTTGACACCTTGCTTTAGATCATAGAGCTTCTTGAGTTGCTCTTGCCGATACCTTGGAGTTATGTACTTGGTGTTCATAAGGCCTTTCAACTCATCCCAAGTCACATTCAAATGCAAATTCATCCTTCTCCTAGACCTCTTCATACACTCCCACCAAGTAGAAGCATAGGCCTCAAAGGTAGAAATAGCATAGTACCCTTTCTCCTCGGTCATCTCATTGGTGTCATCAAACACTCTCCATAGTAGTACCCATTCCATGTATGCCTCCGGATCACAAGTTCCTTGAAGGGTGGAAGATTTAGCTTGACGCTATTGAGGTTGTTGTTGTTGTCACGTACCCCATAGTTAGGCTCCGGTTGGCCTCCGTAATGGTCATCATGAGCAACATACTCTCTTCGCATTCCCTCTAGCATAGCCCATGGGTGGCCCTCGACCTCGGCCTCTACCCCTATCCACATTTCGACCCCAATGCATTTGCCTCCTAGGTTGATAAGGAACATCATACCCATAGGCCTCATCACCATACCCGAACTCCTCCTCTTCTTGAACTTCATCAATTTGTTCAAGAGGTGGGACATTCCGCACGGGTCTTCTAAGTGGAGCATTTACTTGGGGATTGCCCAAGTTGAGGGGATTGCCCTCTTGTCGGGGATTGCCCAACCCACGCTCTCGTAGAGCTTCAACTTTGCTTTGTTCATACCTCTTGTTTAGCTCAACAAAGTGTCCGGGAGTCATAGGAGTGCTATGACTCGTTCCTTCTCCGGATTCAATTTGGACGCTCGGGGTCCTCCTCTCTCCGGTCTCAACTTGGTTCCTCTCGACGGTCAAGTCTCAAAGATATCCTCCAATTGGCTATAACGGTAGCCATGAAATTTTCATAGGATCATCTCCATCGTTTGCCATGGTACCTACAAAAAGCAACAAACGTTAGCAAAAACCTCACCCGCTCCCTTACAATTGTTTCACTCGGCTCGCTCGTGTTTAGTGGGGGATGGATATTTCACACAAGTTTGAGTCTAAAAGCTTCAAGTAGTTGACCAACGAACCACAACTCAATCACTCAACTTATCAAGTCCAAATGCTCCGGGGAGTGGAGTTAATGGGACTCGATTGGAACGCTAGGCACTTTAATTGAGGACTTGAATCAAAAGATACTACGGATCTTCTTTGAATTCTAGTCTCCTTTCTAAGGCACGATGATCCTAATAGCTCAAAGTAATTAGCACTAATCGAGTAGGATTATACTCTAATAGCACTAACCGGAAGCAATGCAAGCAACAAAACAAGAAATCCTAGAAGTTTCTACCCAATTCCCAAGCTTCAGGAAGTAGGCGCCCCGCCTCAGGAGTGGGCGGTCCGCCCTGGGCAAACCTACAGGGGAGGCGCTCCGCCTCTTCAGGGGAGGCGCTCCGCCTCAGGAAATCCAGAGAGCTCACAGAGCTGAGGCGCTCCGCCTCTAAATTGAGGCGCTCCGCCTCTGCAACTTTCAGCACAGTTCAAACTCGTTTTCGATTTCCAATCCAATCCGACACTTGTTTTCACAATCCAAGGATACCCAAAGTTGTTTTTTCACAAGATCAAACCCCAATGATTTTTAACAAACCCCAATCGAAAACAACGAATTCACCATGTTCATCTCTTCAAGAACACAAGGGTTTATCAAAGGGTTTCAAAATGGATTGTGATTCATCAAGTAGGTGTTATATAGGTCCAAATCCCACAAAATTGGTACCGAATCGTTTGTTTTTCAATGAAGCTCAATCCCCAATATCAAGTTTTCAATCTAACATCAATCCAACCCAAGAATCAAGCCAAAATTCATCAAGAACAAGTTCATCAAGGGTTTAAGGGCAATTGGGGTTTCAATTTTTCAAACTCCACCAAATCCAACAATTTTGGTACCCAAGTAACGGGGATTCATCCACGATCAAGAATCTATAACACCCATATCAAAAATCATCCAAACCAACAAGATACACCAAATTTTTAGATTTTTCAATTTTTCAATTTTTTTGTAATTTTCTTCTTTCAATAACAACAACAAGAAACTAAAGATAGGAATCGACCTAGGCACGAAGAATCAAGGGTCGGGGGTTTGTAGAAAACAAAACCCGAGCCTTGCTCTGATACCAAGATGATAAGAATCAAAAACGAAAGGAAAAAAGATAAAGAGCGAGACAACTCGAACTCCCAAAGTAACCGGAGAACTAGTTCCGATACACCCCGTGGTGTCAAGGATCACCTACGCTATGCAACTACCCTCGAGCCGCACCTGGGGCTCGCAAATAGAATGATCGGGGTGGTTTGGGGTTCAACTAGAATCCACTAGTAAACTCAAACCGTCTCAAAGGGTTTTCATTCAAAGAGAATCCACTCTTGAACATTGTCATTGACAATCAATCATTCATCATAATAGCTAATAATAATGCTAAGCTATGGAGTATTTATAGGCCTCATTCAAGACATAAGGAAAGGCCTAAAGTACCCTTAAAATAGGTTCTAAAGTCATAAGCCACGTAGGGGCATACTAGGAATTACATAGCGACTTAAAGTCAAAATCCCGTCAAACTTGCACAGGGGGAGGCGCCCCCCGCCCATGCCTTAGGCGGTCCGCCTCAGCTCCTCTAGGCGCTCCGCCTCCTTGGTCCGCCTCTTGGAATCCAGAGAGCAATCATCCTTAGGCGGTCCGCCTCAATCCGTAGGCGGTCCGCCTCTTCCTAAAGCTTCTTGTAACACTTCGAATTGTGTCTCGGATGCTCTTCTTCCATGGCGTCCCAATGCATGACCTTGAAGTGCTCCTCCTTGGCCTTGGATGGTGCTTTTGGATGGTTTGCTCGATTTGGGTCTTATCAATTCTGAGTGTGACCGTGAGATCAGTAGATTGTTGATGTGCGGCCAGGGATTTCATGACTGCTAGTGTTTTGATATTAATCTTTTCAGTTACATACTTCCTTTTATGTGTCATTTGTATATTACTAATTGTGCATACTAATTTCTTCTCTCTTATTTCTTTGCATAATACACCCTTGGGATCGAGTTCGGCTAAAACTCACCAATTGGGATGGTTTACATTGGCTTGGAGTTGCATTGTGGTCAAGCTCGGCTCAAGTTTTCAGGATTCCAAAGCATTTAGAAAATTTTAAAAATCAAGGCTCCCGCGAGTTCTGTCAATTCCCGGATTTCATCTTTTAACTCTTATCCTTTCTTTTCCCTTTAGAATATTTATGTGAACTTTGTAGAAACATTTTATCTATTAATATATATGATTTGTTGTATTTATCTACTTTATGTCCATATCTTTTATTTTGAAGTCATTATTTACTTTAATGTGAATCAGGCCATTGAAGCAAATGCGTGCAAAATTTCATAAATTTTCAAAAAACCACGTTTAATAATAAGACTATAAGAAAAGACTTCTATCTTATTGATACGAAGTAGTTTCTTTAAAAAAAAAGTCAAAATTTATAAAGAAGTTTTAATTAACTTCTAAATGTCTCGAAATAACTTTGCAAAAAGAGACTTGAAACTTAAGTTCCATCTTATGATGAGAAACCCGGATTTTAAAGTTGAAATTAAGCAAGTGCCATTTATGCACTGTCACATACGAGTTGGCAAAGAAATTAGGACGATCAAATCGTTCCTTTCAAAAGAAAATGCGCTTTATTTATTTATTTTATTTTGGAAATAATTAAAGCTTTTAAAATAAACTTGTAAAAATCTTTGAAAACTTACTAAATTTAATTAGTTGAATTAATTAATAGTTCAATTAATTATTTTTAGAAAAAGCGCATATATAGCACTTGCAAATATTTGGAAACCTGTCGGATTAACCGTTTTTAGTGGAATTTCGAAAGTGCCTTAAAAACCTTCTTTCGAAATTAACAAACCTCTTACCTTTAGAATCTCTGAAGAAAGACCGTCTTTTTATAAAAATTGAGTTTGCACGCATTTGTTTATCTGGTTCCCTGTTTTTCCTTAAATTGGGTGGCGACTCCAAAAAACTCCAAAAGAGTTAGTCCATACTGTCGATATTCCTGAAATTTAGCCATTCAGGGTCATATTTTTGGGGGTTCAACAGCATGGCGACTCCGCTGGGGAAGCATAAAGGTTTTGACCATAAAGGTTTCCAATTATTTGCAACTAGCATGCTTAATTTATTTTGCTTTATTATATCTGTTTGTTTGTGTGTCACGAAAAGCATGTCACTACACTCATATTTGCGCACATATAAACTGGCATTCCGTTCATACTTCCCCCACTCCTGGGAACCTCTTGCATTTTCACCCCAAATATCCGTGAGGTACGCTCATGCGTACCCGCATTTTCTTCCACTAAAGAAACCCTATGAAGAGTTGGTATACCGGCGGTTGTTGTGGGAGTAATTCGACTGCGAGGCCACTTGCCACTCACCTGTTAGCCTCAACCGTTAACCCACTCTTAGAATGAGCTTTAGGAGCATGCATGCATTACACCTTAGTCTGGACCCCGTCCTTGGTACCGCCTCCATAGTTAGGAAACCGCCCTTACGTCAGTGGGTTCTTGAAACCCAACGACAATGCATATTATGTGGTGTGTGATAACGAAACCTCAGTCCTAACCATGTTTTGAGCAAAATCAGATTTAGAATTTGTCTCCTATGTTGTCTTTTAGGTTAGAAGATGGAAGAATCTAGTAGAATCTGTGTGGTCATAGCAGTCCACATAGAATTTGAGATCATAGACAGAATTGCAGTCCAAGGAAAGTTAGGCCGATTTGATTGGTTTGTGTTTTGGAGATGGTATGGTGTAGTGAGATCTAAGAGGCGAAGCCCCTGGTGTCTTTAAAAGGATCAGTGGGGTCCCTCTCGTGAATGGCTTTGCGTGTGTGCAGGCCTATGTTGATTGTCCAGCTGCATTTATAAAATTGAAGTATGCTTGTCGCATACTATGATAGCGAAGCCCCTGTGTCTTTGAATGACCAATGGGGTCCCTCCTTGAAGACCAGTGCGGTCTTGGCTACCTAGGAAACTGAAAGGCTTGATCAAAGTCGAGGACCAGTGAGGAGCCCTGTGAACAAGGTCTGTGAGCCTTGCAAAACCTAGGAAGCTGAGAGGCTTGTCCAAAGCCGAGGACCAGTGAGGTTTTATTTGTAAAAGATCAATTGGAACCTTTTATGATTTGCAGTCTGGTATTATGAAGGCAGTTGGAAATTGAACCCCTGGATGTTGTGAAATAATTGGGAGTTATGATTGGAGGAGTGTGGATATTTGCAAAAGGTATGGAGGATTGTTTCAGGCTTTAGGCATTTGGGTTTAGAATTTTGTGCAAATGTTGTGAAGAGCATGAGCTGTGTTTGAATTTCGAGTTGATACCAACTTTTGGAAGGTAGTTGGGATAACAGAATTGCAGTGTCAAGGCGGAGAGATGATTGTTACCAATTATTGTTATTGCTGCTTACTCTAAATCGGAATTGCTCAGAACTGGCATGAACTATTTTTCGTTACCACTTATTTGCGCGATTAGGCCTACCTCTAGCACAAAGAGGTACCTTACAAGGTAGGACACGCCCGCATTTTCATTTACGCTCAACTAATTGTGATTGCCACATGTCAAACTTGTCTAAAATGCAAAGCGCTACGTGACGCGCGCTACGTGATTGTGTGCAATTATGCCAATGATCTGGAAACTAACATAGATACCTTTTGATTTTTTCCTTTTGTTTTGATTATTCCCCAAAAAGAGAAAGTTTGATTCGTGTTGACTCCCGAGTTGGTGAAGCGTCTAATCCAAAGTGAAGCAAAAAATGACTGATTTGACTAATAATCAGACTAGTATCCCTGCATCTTCTAATGAGCAAGCAGTTGTTGTTCCTGATGAACAAATTGCTAGAATGGCTAAGCAGATTGAGTGTATGCAAGCTGAACTAGACAGAATGAAAGGGTCGAGCCACCAAAACGTGCCAGCCGTGCTATCAACTCTGAATCCCAATGTTGAAACTGCCAGTTCGAACACGTCTTTAAATTCCAGTGTCATTCATATGCTTGCACCAGTTAACAACATCCCAAATGCATTCATTAACTAGAACAACTTGCCTCACTATCAATATTTACCTGCCAAAGATACTTCTCGTCCTTCACAATCTAAAGCACCCATTTCTGTGGCTTTTGTTCCTCAAAATGCCAATGACCCAAGACAAGGATATCCCGAAGCCCAGTACTATGAGCATGACCCCAATGGTAAGAGCGTGTATTTCACTAACTATGTGCCACAAAGTGAAGTGCCCATAACGGTGGAAAAGCGGGGAAGGACAGTTGAGCAAGGGGAGATAATCCAAACGATGAAAATCATGCAGCAATCCATCAAGGATTTGCAAGTGTCTAGAGGACGTCAAAGCATCTCCTACCGCAATCTTGTCTATATCCTGACGTTACTCTTCCTCCTGGGTTTAAGGTGCCAAAATTTGATATGTATAATGGTCATAGTGACCCATTTGTTCATTTGACCAAATATCTCAACCGAATGAGGGTTGCGGGAGGTAAAGAGGAACTTCTGATGGCCTTCTTCAATCATAGTCTAGAAGGTATTGCTGCTGAATGGTTTGCAAGATAGGATATAAGCAAGTGGCATGAGTTTGATGACATAGCCAGTGATTTTACAAAGCAGTTCGAGTCAATGTCGAGATGGCTCCTGACCTTATAACCTTGTCCAATCTGAAGAAGAAACCAACAGAAACCTTTAGGGAATACGCACTGAGATGGCGTGAACAGGCTGCAAGGGTGCGACCACCAATGACTGAGGAAGACATGGTAAAGTACTTCATCCGAGCTCAAGATGATTCTTATTACATGCACTTGCTCCCTATGATGGGTAAACTTTATTCTGAACTTCTTGTGATGGGAGAGATGGTTGAAGAAGGGGTTAAGACAGGGCGAATTGTAAGTTTTGCTGCAATGAAGGCAACTACGCAAGCCATCCAGACTGGTATGGGCAATTTTGAGAAGAGAAAGAGGGAAGATGAATTTGGAATTGATATGGCTGATATCGACCAAGGCCAAACAAGAAGCCAACCTTCAGAAACTCATCAAACCAATCTATTTATAGAAGCACACTATATCCAACTTATCCAAGTCAACATCAAATTCCAACCCGCGCCATGTCCAGTCTATAATGCCCAACCCAATTACCATCAATTTGCAGCAACTGCTTGTCAGCCTTATTCACAACCACAAGCATACAATTATCCGCAACAACATCTGCCACCCGTGGCCCGCCAGTCTAAACCATCAGGATCGTATCCAAATATGAGAAGAAGCAACGTCAAAAATTCACATCTTTAGGTGAACCACAGGCTCAATTGTATGAAAGATTAAAAGATGTGGGAATGCTAGAACCTTTATCAGGAAATGGTACATTTGACCCTCCCCAACAATGGGTTGATGGAACCAAATATTGTGCTTACCATGCAGAATTTTTCAAGCACGACCACTAATGAATGTGTTGCTCTTAAACACAAGATCCAAGATTTAATTGAAGATGGATCAATCCAAATGAGAGAACCAATGCCCGGAGATTTAGTAGCATGACTGTTGTTGAAAATTGTCTCATTTGCAAGAAAGCTCACCCTTACAGTCTAGCCAAAAGTTATCAACCCAAGTACAATCAAGATAGCTCACAAGCGGCGCAAGCAAGTGTTTTTCTCATTTTATGTAATTTTAATTGTAATGCGAACTACGCGTAACCTGATTCCCAGGGCTGGGATACGTAAGCAACTCACATAGAGCTCGGTTACACTAGCGTAGGATTTCCCTATTTCCTCTTTTATGTAATTTTGAACTACTTTTGGTCTGATTCCTGAAATGGCAACAGGATAGGTAAGCAATCCACATCGGACTCGATCAGATTATTGTAATGTTTTAGGCTTGTTTATCTTTATGATGTAATTCCGAACTATGCATCTGGGCAGATGTGTGGTATTCCAATTTGGATTCGGCTTCGCACTTAGATCGTCATATTTCCCAAAAGCTTTATGTAAGCAGAACTACGCACGGTCTGATTCCCGTGGAGGGATACGTAGGCGCTCTTAACGGGCTCGACTCTATAATATTAAAATTTCTAGTCTCCCATAAGGCAAGCAACTGGGGCAAATTTCTCAAGGCAAGTTGAAGATTTGAAAGATAGCAACTGGGGCAAATTTTGCAAGGCAAGTTGAAGATTTGAAAGATCATAACTGGGGAAGATTTTGCAAAAAGCCGTGTTGCTTGACAAAGATAAGTTGGCCAAGTCTCAAAAGATGGATCGCAAATCTAGACAAAAGGAGAAGAAGTAAGCGGTTGAGGGATGAAGGCTCGAGTCAGCATGAATCAAACGCTTCCCCCCTCCCTCCCCAAAACTAACAAGTTTTCTTTGAGAGCAGGGACATTAAGATCCGCAAAGGAGGATAAACATCTTAGCAAGTCAATCTCTAAGATTATCATCGCTTGGATTGCAATAATATTTGGATAAAGCTCGTGCTTCATGACTCGACGCTTTTCCACTTTGCCGAAAGGCGGCATTTCTATTTCCCATAACTCTTGCAATTTGTTAAACATATTTGTTCATTTCTCTTCACTTCATGAGAACGCTTGCTAAAGTTCTATTTTTTCTTTATTTTCAGATATTGCCAATCCTAAGGGGTTCACTTTGTTTATAATCAAGACCATTCCTCCGTGGAAGAGTTCAGAGAGTATAACGTATTCACATTCTCACGCTTTCGATAAGCGTATTTATGTCACCTCGAAGGTGTTAGTTATCTGAATGCCTCTAAGGCATAATTTTGTTGCCCGGAGGCGTATTTATGTCACCTCGAAGGTGTTAATTATCTGAATGCCTCGAAGGCGAAATTTTATTGCCCCGGAGGCGTATTTATATCACCTCGAAGGTGTTAGTTATTTGAATGCCTCTGAGGCGTAATTTTGTTGCCCCGGAGGCGTATTTATGTCACCTCGAAGGTGTTAGTTATTTGAATGCCTGTAAGGCATAATTTTGTTGCCCCGGAGGCGTATTTATGTCACCTCGAAGGTGTTAGTTATCTGAATGCCTCTAAGGCGTGATTTTATTGCCTCGGAGGCGTATTTATGTCACCTCGAAGGTGTTAATTATTTGAATGCCTCTAAGGCGTAATTTTTTTGCCCCGGAGGCGTATTTATGTCACCTCGAATGTGTTAATTATTTGAATGCCTCTAAGGCATAATTTTATTGCCCCGGAGGCGTATTTATGTCACCTCGAAGGTGTTAGTTATTTGAATGCCTCTAAGGCGTAATTTTGTTGCCCCGGAGGCGTATTTATGTCACCTCAAAGGTGTTAGTTATTTGAATGCCTCTAAGGCATAATTTTATTGCCTCAAAAGCGTATTTCTGTCACCTCGAAGGTGTTAATTATTTAAATTCCTCTAAGGAGTAATCTTTTATGGTCTCGAAGACGTTTAACATTAGCACACTTTCTTGAGCACATTTTGTAGCCTCCTGAGGCGTTTATGCATTTGCTATACATATTTTCATAGCCTTACATTACTAATAAGTTTGTTAAGGCTGGCAGGATAATGAGATTCTTTCGGATGTGTACTTACTTTGAGTTGGAGCCCATTCCAAGATTGCTTTTCAAATTGCCTCTTCACGATTGAAAGCTTTTGGCTTTATCATGGTTATTGCCGAAAAGGCGGCATTTTTATCCTCATTATTTAGTTTAAAGTTCACTTTAAGTTCCTATTAATTGAAGCTTTTATTGCTTTATTTTTCAGTCTACCAACGGCCTCAAGTCATCTTGCTTCACAAGTTGATTGGAAGACAAGCTTACCATTGATTCTGCAACCGGCATCTACAAGTTTTATTATTGTTAACTATTTTTTTACTCTATTTATAAAGTCTTAGTTGCAGTTACGCGCTTACCGTTTGTCGAGTTTATTACAAGATATTAGCAGTACCGCAGCAGCATTTGGAGTATAACGTGGAACTTTTTCTTAGCAGTGAACTGGGGCAATCGTTGATATGAGCTAGACTCGTCAACGAAGATCTGAAGAATCGCACTCGAACAAGCAGGTTTTACCTAATCTTTCATTTCAGATTAGGTGTCAGTTTGAATTCTTTCCAATTCGTGCGTCCTTTCTTTTGTCAATCGTGCGAGTCTTCGTTTCTAAGTGTCGTCGAACTACATATGGTCTGATTTTCTTTCAGCCCGAGATATGTAGGCGACTCGGAAATCGGAGTTCGGCCATGTCCATAAGCCTCGCACTTTGATCCTTGGAATCAAAGTCTTGGCTTTATCGCGACAAAATGGGCTTTATGTCAACATCTTTACCCTGAAAACTCTTTCATCCTTTCTGGGTAAAGAGGGGCAGCTGTTGACACCCAATTTTGTACCGAAAATTTCAATTAAAGTATAATCATTTTAAAATTAAAATCAATTTTGAAAAGTCAAAAGTAATTCAGTAAATTCAAAGAAAAGGGTTAAATGTATAAAATATGGCCTTAATTTGAACCTATTCGTGCAATTACTCTATTTCCTTAGTTTATTTTAAAAAGGGGGCCAAAATCGATCCTAATGCTAAAAATCTAGCCTATCTATGCAAGACCATATATACATATCATTTCCCTCCCTATCTCAGCTCACGATCCCTAAGCCCATAACCCGTTATTCCCAATTCCCTTCTTCAGCCCGTTCCCAATTCAGAACCAAAAAATCCGAATAAAACCCCATCTTCTTCTTCTCCGTACAAGCAACGAATCAGAAGCCAGCACCACTGTCCTTTCTTGTACGAGGGGGTAAAACCCTTATCCATTAGAGCCCGTTAGAGGGTCGTTTTTGGTATTTTCTCACCACCTGAAATGCCCTAATGGAGAGGGGGTATATAAGGGAGTTTTGAGAGGAGTGTCAAGGGCAGCCGTAAAGGGGAGAAGAAGCAGCGGCGTTAGGGGGTCGAAGAAAGGGCCGGAAATAGAGAGAGGAAAGCAGTAGCCTATAGAGGGAAAGACGGAAAACGGAGGAAGAAAATATACAAGTCTTCTCAGTTTTGAATTCTAAAAGCTATTGTTTCTAGTCGTTTATGGTTTTGGTTTATCATTTCTGCGTTAGCTGTGTCGCTTTGTCGTTATTCAAGTCGTTGACCTCGTTCGAGTCTTCGCGTTTGTTCGAGCCTATTTTTCGGATCATCGCCCTAGTCGCTGCTCGCAAAGAGGTAATCCTTCTTTCTTTTTCTTTTTTTTTCGTTTTCTCATTGTATGAAATTTCTATTGCTTCTACGTCTGTTAGCGATTTCCTGAGTTTGCTTGGTTATTTGATCCTCATATGCTAAAGAAAGGAACTTTATTTTCTGTTGGTTTAATTGAAATCATTTGTCGAGCGAGCGAGTTGTGTTTGAGTGGCATTTTGCAGTATGCTTAAGGTTCTTGCATATAATTGCTTATGTGATCTTAAATTCATAAAGTGAGCTTTAGAAGTCCATGGTGAGTCATTGTACTGTTTATATGAAGAGCGACTGATTTCTATGTTAAGGGTCAATTCTTTGGAGAGATACTAACTGTTGAAACTAGGAAACAGCTTTGAAATTGTGTCTTGTTATTGTACTGGCCTTGTCCACTCGCTAATCCGCTTGCGTAAGCTGAATTCTGTAGGATGGGAATAAATTGGTTCTCATTAAAGTGTGAATTGTCTATGATGCTGAAATTTTCAGAAAATTGTGTCAAAATACTGAAACATGAACTTTAAAGGTGGACAATTGAGTTCTTAAGCTGCTGGCTCTTTGTTATTGTTTACGTGTGAATTCTGTTTTCAATAAAATGGCGTAGGTTGTTCATGTTGATTCTGTTAAGTTTGAACCTACCCTTAGTATGCTGTTTTGTGTCATAGTTTGCTTTCTGCTTCTAGTGTGAAGATCTATCTGTCATTGCTCCTGGTTTCAGTCTTGTTTTCTTTGAATCTCATGCTGCTTCTGAAAGGTTAGTTGCACCTCTAGGCTTAAATTGCTCCCCTGTTTTGCTTAGATTATTTCTAGACCTAAAGGGTGCCAAGAGAGGGTGTAAAAGAGTTTGATTCTGCTAAGTTCCTATTGGTTCAAGGTTCTAAGTTAGCTCCCTGCCAGGTTCTAGAGCTGTTTGTATGTGTGACTAAGTCTTGCATGCCTTGCTCAGTCTTGTTCTCTTGCTGTTTGAGGAAGAATCTGTTAAGAGGTGTGTGAGGTGTAGTTTGCAGCAATGCAGGGGCTATTCTTGATATTTTGGAGGAGATGTTGCTCCTGTATGCAGGTGTCCATGGGTGTAGAGGGGAAGTTTGAGAGTGTGAGGGGGCTTGGTAGTTGTTCAAAGCAGTGAAGGAGTAGTTCAGGTATAAGAAGAGAGCAGGGAAGTGCTTTGTTGTTGTTTTAGGCAGAAATGTAGAGATCCAGGAGTGTGTGAGGGGTGTTTTAGGTTGGAGGAAGTCTGGTAGTAATATCATGGAATGGCCCAGTTCAGCTAGGTGCAGGCAGTGGTGCTGTACATTCAGGTTAAGTGTAAGTGTGTGCGCAGTTTGGTAGAGGGTATGTGCAGTTGGTTTGTGAGTTTAGAAGAGGGTGTTCAGGTCATGGTTTGGGTTTTCTAGGGAGTTGTAGGTGTTTCAGGGGGCCTTAATTGTTTGTAGGGTTGTTATGAGTTTGTTTTGGACCTGTTGTGAAAATCATCCTCTTACTCTAATTTCAGCGTCATGGTTTAATTTCATCATTTGCAACATTGTTGATTTGATGGAATTTCTGATACTTTCTCTTAAGAACTGCCACTATAGTAATTGAATAGTTGCATGTAAGTTGTAATTTTACCCACACCCTTTCGAGTTACTATTCTCTTTGTTCATCTTAATTGGATATTCACTCACTTAGTACGTGCTATCTTTTCCAACTGAAACTTCATGTATGTTCTTTACTGTCTTCTTTTCTCCTTTGAGATGCTAGCCATTCTAGTGTACTCACTATACTTTCCATGTATGTTCTTACTGCTATTTGGGAAACAATTAGACTGCTTGTTGTTCTAGTGAGCCTGCTACACTTTTCTTGTATGTTTTCTGTCCTTTCCGCATATAGATGGTGCTATTTGTTCTAGTTTCCGTGCTGTATATTTTTTTTTTATGTCTTTTGTGCTACTGTTGTACCATTCTTGATAAGAATAAAAAACGAAACGCGGAAATAAAGATAAAGTGCGAGACACTACTCGAACTCCCTACGAAGTAACTATGGAGAACTCGTTCCATAATACCCTCGTATCGGTGTCAAGGAGGACCTACACTATGCAACTACCCTCGAGCCGCACCTGGGACTCGCAAATAGAATGATCGGGGGGTGGTTTGGGGTTCAACTAGAATTCACTAGTAAACTCAAACCGTCTCAAAGGGTTTTCATTCAAAGAGAATCCACTCTTGAACATTGTCATTGACAATCAATCATTCATCATAATAGCTAACTAAGGAATAATGCTAAGCTATGGAGTATTTATAGGCCTCATTCAAGACATAAGGAAAGGCCTAAAGTACCCTTAAAATAGGTTCTAAAGTCATAAGCCACGTAGGGGCATACTAGGAATTACATAGCGACTTAAAGTCAAAATCCCGTCAAACTTGCACAGGGGGAGGCGCCCGCCCCATGCCTTAGGAGGTCCGCCTCAGCTCCTCTAGGCGCTCCGCCTCCTTGGTCCGCCTCTTGGAATCCAGAGAGCAATCAATCCTTAGGCGGTCCGCCTCAATCCGTAGGCGGTCCGCCTCTTCCTAAAGCTTCTTGTAACACTTCGAATTGTGTCTCGGATGCTCTTCTTTCCATGGCGTCCCAATGCATGACCTTGAAGTGCTCCTCCTTGGCCTTGGATGGTGCTTTTGGATGGTTGCTCGATTTGGGTCTTATCATCCTCCCCTTCTTGAGAAGATTTCGTCCTCGAAATCAAGGCTTGGTCTCTCATGGCTCTATCAACTCTTCGGGGTGGCCAAGAATCTCCTCCTTGTCCTTCTTGATCGTCACTTTGGCATAGGCTTCTTCCAAGATCTTCCCCGCCTTAGCATGGAGCTTAGAACCTACAAGCAACGACAAGCAAAAACAAGCAAACGTCCCACTTTGAAAGTGGGTTAGTGCAAGAAGTGTGGAAAACACACTCTTGTGATATAACCAAGCGTCAATAACAATCATGAATATCAAGTCTCCAAAGAGAACCATAAGCACTTGGTTAAAATCAACATGCACTCAACAAGATAAGGAGCAAAGAGGTCATGGGAAGATGGGAAATGCAAGATCAAGCTACCAAAATCCCCTTGAACCTTAAGCTCAAGATCAACACACCATCCTATCCTCGAGGTGTGATCAACATGTGGAGTGGAGTGAGTCAAATAGCCCACCCTACAAGTAGGATCAAGCACTCCACTCCCCTTCTTTAGAGCATACCTACTCACACCAAGGGGTTCCTCTTTCCCTTCCATTTCATCAATTAGGCAACCCCCCTCAAAAGTCAAGCTCTCAAGGAAGGTGTTGATGATGGATTCTTCTTCATCATAACCCAAACTAGCAATAGTAGGGTCACTCAAAGAACCATCTACCTCACCCACATTTTCAAGCAATGGGTTGCCTAAGGGGTCAAACCCTTCACACCATGGGGGTTCCATTTGACCACCCACCCTAGTCCGATACAAATCGCTACCACAAATGAGCTTATCTTCACACAATGGAAATGTAAAAGCATGCACCTCAAATTCATGGTCAAATACAAGCATGGTATCAAGACTAGGTTCTTCACCCACACTCAAGGAGTCTTCGAAAACAAATCGATCCATCTCACATTCTAGAGACTCCTCAAGGTAACAATCATCCTTGCTACAACACATTGACCAACCAAATAGAAGCATATCAATTAGGGAATGGTCAACTACCTCATCTTTCCCTATGTCAAAGGTTGGCGGTGTATCATAACAAAGGTCACAATCATGGTCAACTATCAAATCTACACTAGGGAGGGGTTCGATGAACAACGAGCTCACATCATGATGTGGCATAGTGCTCCTCCCAACTAGTGTTTCACATGCAAACTCAAGTTGACAACTAGACTCTTCACTAGTGGTATACCCATTAGATGCATCAAAAACACCAACTAGTGTTGAATCATTACAAGACAAGTAGCTAGTAGGCTCATGAAAAGGTGAAGCAACACTTACATTTGTAGTACATTCTTGATCACTCACAAGATTTGAAGTGTCATATGCAACTCCTCCTTCATGAAGCTCACATTGAGGCTCCATTGACTTGTCTTCAAATGTACCTACACAAGAACTTTCACAAGAAGAGATAGAAGATAAAGAAGGGTTAGAACAATGGGTGCTCTCACTCTCAATTTTTCCTTCCTCACCTCTCATCTCTCTCAATTTTACCTCATGGTCAAGTGTAGTTTGTGGTGACAATCCACTCACGTCACTCCTCAAATCCTCTCCTTTTTCCTCTCTTGGATTGTCACCGGTCACTCCCTCACTTCTCTCTATCTTTTCTCTCTCAATTGGAGTGGAGTGACTCCCATTTTCATCATGCATTGGCAAAACAATGAAATTGTTTGCCTCGGGTTCAAGTACAACGGGTGACTGGGCTTTAGCCGCTTCCTTCAACTCCTTCATGAGTTTGTAGTCATCATTCACTTGCTTGGGAGTTAGGGGTTTAAGCACATATCTCTTCCCTTCATGTTTGACCGTGTAAGTATTGACACGACCGTCATGAACCACTTGTCGATCAAATTGCCAAGGCCTTCCAAAGAGAAGGTGGCAAGCTTGCATGGGCACCACGTCGAACAAGTGTTCATCCACATAACTACCCATTTTGAACTTGATCATTGCTTGCTCCACTACCTTTAACTCCCCATACTCACTAAGCCATTGTAATCGATACGGCTTGGGGTGCTTCACGGTAGGCAATTTCAATTGGGATATAAGAGATTGACTCACAACATTAGTACAACTCCCGGAGTCAATGATCATAGAGCACACAACACCTTTGACTCGGCACCTAGCATGGAATAGATTTTCCCTTTGCAAGGTTTCACTATCCTCTACTATCATGGCTCCTAGACTCCTCCTCACAACAAGGAAGGCACGGGCATCATCTTCTTCTTCCTCTATGACAATCTCCCCATCATCTCCTTCCTCATCACCTTCTACTCCCTCTTCTTCCTCGGGTTCACTCTCTTGCTCATACACCAAATCACCAACCACAACCATGGTTCTTTTTGTAGTGCATTCCTTAGCAATATGCCCAAAGCCCTTACACTTATAACATTGAGTAGAAGTAGAAATAAGATTACTCAAACGAGTTTTAGAATTACCTCCCAAGTGTGGTGTAGTCTTCTCATAAGGCCCTTTCACTTCTTTGCTAGCACTTGCACTTGGAAAGTTGGCATTTGGAGTCTTCCACTCTTTTGGCTTGCTTGTAGTAGTAGGAGTGTTGTTTTTGAACTTCTCTCTTTTGAGCCAAGTCTCGGCATCAATTGCGGCTTCAAACATATCTTGAAGTGTGAGATAATGATGCAACCTCAATTGAGAAGCTATACCATAGCTCAAGCCATTCTTGAATCGGATCATGGCTTCTTCTTCACCTTCGGTATCCATATCCAATGCCATCCGGATCTTCTCAAACTCATCATAGTACTCATGCACCGATTTGACACCTTGCTTTAGATCATAGAGCTTCTTGAGTTGCTCTTGCCGATACCTTGGAGTTATGTACTTGGTGTTCATAAGGCCTTTCAACTCATCCCAAGTCACATTCAAATGCAAATTCATCCTTCTCCTAGACCTCTTCATACACTCCCACCAAGTAGAAGCATAGGCCTCAAAGGTAGAAATAGCATAGGTACCCTTTCTCTCCTCGGTCATTTCATTGGTGTCAAACACCCTCTCCATGAGTAGTACCCATTCCATATATGCCTCCGGATCACAAGTTCCCTTGAAGGGTGGAAGATTTAGCTTGACGCTATTGAGGTTGTTGTTGTTGTCACGTACCCTATAGTTAGGCTCCGGTTGGCCTCCGTAATGGTCATCATGAGCAACATACTCTCTCATCGCATTCCCTCTAGCATAGCCCATGGGTGGCCCTCGACCTCGGCCTCTACCCCTATCCACATTTCGACCCCAATGCATTTGCCTCCTAGGTTGATAAGGAACATCATACCCATAGGCTTCATCACCATACCCGAACTCCTCCTCTTCTTGAACTTCATCAATTTGTTCAAGAGGTGGGACATTCCGCACGGGTCTTCTAAGTGGAGCATTTACTTGGGGATTGCCCAAGTTGAGGGGATTGCCCTCTTGTCGGGGGTTGCCCAACCCACGCTCTCGTAGAGCTTCAACTTTTCTTTGTTCATACCTCTTGTTTAGCTCAACAAAGTGTCCGGGAGTCATAGGAGTGCTATGACTCGTTCCTTCTTCGGATTCAATTTGGATGCTCGGGGTCCTCCTCTCTCCGGTCTCAACTCGATTCCTCTCGACGGTTTCAAGTCTCAATGAGATATCCTCCAATTTAGCCATAATGGTGGCCATAAAGTTCTTCATAGGATCATCCCCATCGTTTGCCATGGTACCTACAAAAAGCAACAAACGTTAGCAAAATACCTCACCCGCTCCCTTACAATTGTTTCACTCGGCTCGCTCGTGTTTAGTGGGGGATGGATATTTCACACAAGTTTGAGTCTAAAAGCTTCAAGTAGTTGACCAACGAACCACAACTAAATCACTCAACTTATCAAGTCCAAATGCACTCCGGGGTGAGTGGAGTTAATGGGACTCGATTGGAACGATAGGCACTTTAATTGAGGACTTGAATCAAAAGATACTACGGATCTTCTTTGAATTCTAGTCTCCTTTCTAAGGCACGATGATCCTAATAGCTCAAAGTAATTAGCACTAATCGAGTAGGATTATACTCTAATAGCACTAACCGGAAGCAATGCAAGCAACAAAACAAGAAATCCTAGAAGTTTCTACCCAATTCCCAAGCTTCAGGAAGTAGGCGCCCCGCCTCAGGAAGTGGGCGGTCCGCCCTGGGCAAACCTACAGGGGGAGGCGCTCCGCCTCTTCAGGGGAGGCGCTCCGCCTCAGGAAATCCAGAGAGCTCACAGAGATGAGGCGCTCCGCCTCCAAATTGAGGCGCTCCGCCTCCTGCAACTTTCAGCACAGTTCAACAACGTATTTTTCGACTTTAACACCCAAAAATCCAACAATCCACACGTTGTTTTAGCAATGCAAAGGTACCCAAATGTTGTTTTACCCACAAAGATCAAACCCCAATGATTTTTAACAAACCCCAATCGAAAACAACGAATTCACCATGTTCATCCTCTTCAAGAACACAAGGGTTTATCAAAGGGTTTCAAAATGGATTGTGATTCATCAAAGTAGGTGTTATATAGGTCCAAATCCCACAAAATTGGTACCGAATCGTTTGTTTTTCAATGAAGCTCAATCCCCAATATCAAGTTTTCAATCCAACATCAATCCGACCCAAGAATCAAGCCAAAAATCATCAAGAACAAGTTCATCAAGGGTTTAAGGGCAAGTAGGGTTTCGATTTTTCAAACTTCACCAATTCCAACAAATTTGGTACCCAAATAACGGGAATTCATCCACGATCAAGAATCTATAACACCCATATCATAAATCATCCAAACCAACAAGATACACCAAATTTTTAGATTTTTCAATTTTTCAATTTTTTTGTAATTTTCTTCTTTCAATAACAACAAACAAGAAACTAAAGATAGGAATCGACCTAGGCACGAAGAATCAAGGGTCGGGGGTTTGTAGAAACAAAACCCGAGCCTTGCTCTGATACCAAGATGATAAGAATCAAAAACGAAACGCGGAAATAAAGATAAAGAGCGAGACACTACTCGAACTCCCTACGAAGTAACTATGGAGAACTCGTTCCATAATACCCTCGTATCGGTGTCAAGGAGGACCTACACTATGCAACTACCCTCGAGCCGCACCTGGGACTCGCAAATAGAATGATCGGGGGTGGTTTGGGGTTCAACTAGAATCCACTAGTAAACTCAAACCGTCTCAAAGGGTTTTCATTCAAAGAGAATCCACTCTTGAACATTGTCATTGACAATCAATCATTCATCATAATAGCTAACTAAGGAATAATGCTAAGCTATGGAGTATTTATAGGCCTCATTCAAGACATAAGGAAAGGCCTAAAGTACCCTTAAAATAGGTTCTAAAGTCATAAGCCACGTAGGGGCATACTAGGAATTACATAGCGACTTAAAGTCAAAATCCCGTCAAACTTGCACAGGGGGAGGCGCCCGCCCCATGCCTTAGGCGGTCCGCCTCAGCTCCTCTAGGCGCTCCGCCTCCTTGGTCCGCCTCTTGGAATCCAGAGAGCAATCAATCCTTAGGCGGTCCGCCTCAATCCGTAGGCGGTCCGCCTCTTCCTAAAGCTTCTTGTAACACTTCGAATTGTGTCTCGGATGCTCTTCTTTCCATGGCGTCCCAATGCATGACCTTGAAGTGCTCCTCCTTGGCCTTGGATGGTGCTTTTGGATGGTTGCTCGATTTGGGTCTTATCAATTCTGAGTGTGACCGTGAGATCAGTAGATTTGTTGATGTGCGGCCAAGGGATTTCATGACTGCTAGTGTTTTGATATTAATCTTTTCAGTTACATACTTCCTTTTATGTGTCATTTGTATATTACTAATTGTGCATACTAATTTCTTCTCTCTTATTTCTTTGCATAATACACCCTTGGGATCGAGTTTGGCTAAAACTCACCAATTGGGATGGTTTACATTGGCTTGGAGTTGCATTGTGGTCAAGCTCGGCTCAAGTTTTCAGGATTCCAAAGCATTTAGAAAATTTTAAAAATCAAGGCTCCCGCGAGTTCTGTCAATTCCCGGATTTCATCTTTTAACTCTTATCCTTTCTTTTCCCTTTAGAATATTTATGTGAACTTTGTAGAAACATTTTATCTATTAATATATATGATTTGTTTGTATTTATCTACTTTATGTCCATATCTTTTATTTTGAAGTCATTATTTACTTTAATGTGAATCAGGCCATTGAAGCAAATGCGTGCAAAATTTCATAAATTTTCAAAAAACCACGTTTAATAATAAGACTATAAGAAAAGACTTCTATCTTATTGATACGAAGTAGTTTCTTTAAAAAAAAAGTCAAAATTTATAAAGAAGTTTTAATTAACTTCTAAATGTCTCGAAATAACTTTGCAAAAAGAGACTTGAAACTTAAGTTCCATCTTATGATGAGAAACCCGGATTTTAAAGTTGAAATTAAGCAAGTGCCATTTATGCACTGTCACATACGAGTTGGCAAAGAAATTAGGACGATCAAATCGTTCCTTTTCAAAAGAAAATGCGCTTTATTTATTTATTTTATTTTGGAAATAATTAAAGCTTTTAAATAAACTTGTAAAATCTTTTGAAAACTTACTAAATTTAATTAGTTGAATTAATTAATAGTTCAATTAATTATTTTTAGAAAAAGCGCATATATAGTACTTGCAAATATTTTGGAAACCTGTCGGATTAACCGTTTTTAGTGGAATTTCGAAAGTGCCTTAAAAACCTTCTTTCGAAATTAACAAAACCTCTTACCTTTAGAATCTCTGAAAGAAAGACCGTCTTTTTATAAAAATTGAGTTTTGCACGCATTTGTTTATCTGGTTCCCTGTTTTTCCTTAAATTGGGTGGCGACTCCAAAAACTCCAAAAGAGTTAGTCCATACTGTCGATATTCCTGAAATTTAGCCATTCAGGGTCATATTTTTGGGGGTTCAACAGCATGGCGACTCCGCTGGGGAGCAATAAAGGTTTTGACCATAAAGGTTTCCAATTATTTGCAACTAGCATGCTTAATTTATTTTGCTTTATTATATCTATTTGTTTGTGTGTCACGAAAAGCATGTCACTACACTCTTATTTGCGCACATATAAACTGGCATTCCGTTCATACTTCCCCCACTCCTGGGAACCTCTTGCATTTTCACCCCAAATATCCGTGAGGTACGCTCATGCGTACCCGCATTTTCTTCCACTAAAGAACCCTATGAAGAGTTGGTATACCGGCGGTTGTTGTGGGAGTAATTCGACTGCGAGGCTACTTGCCACTCACCTGTTAGCCTCAACCGTTAACCCACTCTTAGAATGAGCTTTAGGAGCATGCATGCATTTACACCTTAGTCTGGACCCGGTCCTTGGTACCGCCTCCATAGTTAGGAAACCGCCCTTACGTCAGTGGGTTCTTGAAACCCAACGACAATGCATATTATGTGGTGTGTGATAACGAAACCTCAGTCCTAACCATGTTTTGAGCAAAATCAGATTTAGAATTTGTCTCCTATGTTGTCTTTTAGGTTAGAAGATGGAAGAATCTAGTAGAATCTGTGTGGTCATAGCAGTCCACATAGAATTTGAGATCATAGACAGAATTGCAGTCCAAGGAAAGTTAGGCCGATTTGATTAGTTTGTGTTTTGGAGATGGTATGGTGTAGTGAGATCTAAGAGGCGAAGCCCCTGGTGTCTTTAAAAGGATCAGTGGGGTCCCTCTCGTGAATGGCTTTGCGTGTGTGCAGGCCTATGTTGATTGTCCAGCTGCATTTATAAAATTGAAGTATGCTTGTCGCATACTATGATAGCGAAGCCCCTGTGTCTTTGAATGACCAATGGGGTCCCTCCTTGAAGACCAGTGCGGTCTTGGCTACCTAGGAAACTGAGAGGCTTGATCAAAGTCGAGGACCAGTGAGGAGCCCTGTGAACAAGGTCTGTGAGCCTTGCAAAACCTAGGAGGCTGAGAGGCTTGTCCAAAGCCGAGGACCAGTGAGGTTTTATTTGTAAAAGATCAATTGGAACCTTTTATGATTTGCAGTCTGGTATTATGAAGGCAGTTGGAAATTGAACCCCTGGATGTTGTGAAATAATTGGGAGTTATGATTGGAGGAGTGTGGATATTTGCAAAAGGTATGGAGGATTGTTTCAGGCTTTAGGCATTTGGGTTTAGAATTTTGTGCAAATGTTGTGAAGAGCATGAGCTGTGTTTGAATTTCGAGTTGATACCAACTTTTGGAAGGTAGTTGGGATAACAGAATTGCAGTGTCAAGGCGGAGAGATGATTGTTACCAATTATTGTTATTGCTGCTTACTCTAAATCGGAATTGCTCAGAACTGGCATGAACTATTTTTCGTTACCACTTATTTGCGCGATTAGGCCTACCTCTAGCACAAAGAGGTACCTTACAAGGTAGGACACGCCCGCATTTTTATTTACGCTCAACTAATTGTGATTGCCACATGTCAAACTTGTCTAAAATGCAAAGCGCTACGTGACGCGCGCTACGTGATTGTGTGCAATTATGCCAATGATCTGGAAACTAACATAGATACCTTTTGATTTTTTCCTTTTGTTTTGATTATTCCCCAAAAAGAGAAAGTTTGATTCGTGTTGACTCCCGAGTTGGTGAAGCGTCTAATCCAAAGTGAAGCAAAAAACGACTGATTTGACTAATAATCAGACTAGTATCCCTGCATCTTCTAATGAGCAAGCAGTTGTTGTTCCTGATGAACAAATTGCTAGAATGGCTAAGCAGATTGAGTGTATGCAAGCTGAACTAGACAGAATGAAAGGGTCGAGCCACCAAAACGTGCCAGCCGTGCTATCAACTCTGAATCCCAATGTTGAAACTGCCAGTTCGAACACGTCTTTAAATTCCAGTGTCATTCATATGCTTGCACCAGTTAACAACATCCCAAATGCATTCATTAACTAGAACAACTTGCCTCACTATCAATATTTACCTGCCAAAGATACTTCTCGTCCTTCACAATCTAAAGCACCCATTTCTGTGGCTTTTGTTCCTCAAAATGCCAATGACCCAAGACAAGGATATCCCGAAGCCCAGTACTATGAGCATGACCCCAATGGTAAGAGCGTGTATTTCACTAACTATGTGCCACAAAGTGAAGTGCCCATAACGGTGGAAAAGCGGGGAAGGACAGTTGAGCAAGGGGAGATAATCCAAACGATGAAAATCATGCAGCAATCCATCAAGGATTTGCAAGTGTCTAGAGGACGTCAAAGCATCTCCTACCGCAATCTTTGTCTATATCCTGACGTTACTCTTCCTCCTGGGTTTAAGGTGCCAAAATTTGATATGTATAATGGTCATAGTGACCCATTTGTTCATTTGACCAAATATCTCAACCGAATGAGGGTTGCGGGAGGTAAAGAGGAACTTCTGATGGCCTTCTTCAATCATAGTCTAGAAGGTATTGCTGCTGAATGGTTTGCAAGATAGGATATAAGCAAGTGGCATGAGTTTGATGACATAGCCAGTGATTTTACAAAGCAGTTCGAGTCAATGTCGAGATGGCTCCTGACCTTATAACCTTGTCCAATCTGAAGAAGAAACCAACAGAAACCTTTAGGGAATACGCACTGAGATGGCGTGAACAGGCTGCAAGGGTGCGACCACCAATGACTGAGGAAGACATGGTAAAGTACTTCATCCGAGCTCAAGATGATTCTTATTACATGCACTTGCTCCCTATGATGGGTAAACTTTATTCTGAACTTCTTGTGATGGGAGAGATGGTTGAAGAAGGGGTTAAGACAGGGCGAATTGTAAGTTTTGCTGCAATGAAGGCAACTACGCAAGCCATCCAGACTGGTATGGGCAATTTTGAGAAGAGAAAGAGGGAAGATGAATTTGGAATTGATATGGCTGATATCGACCAAAGGCCAAACAAGAAGCCAACCTTCAGAAACTCATCAAACCAATCTATTTATAGAAGCACACTATATCCAACTTATCCAAGTCAACATCAAATTCCACCCGCGCCATGTCCAGTCTATAATGCCCAACCCAATTACCATCAATTTGCAGCAACTGCTTGTCAGCCTTATTCACAACCACAAGCATACAATTATCCGCAACAACATCTGCCACCCATGGCCCGCCAGTCTAAACCATCAGGATCGTATCCCAAATATGAGAAGAAGCAACGTCAAAAATTCACATCTTTAGGTGAACCACAGGCTCAATTGTATGAAAGATTAAAAGATGTGGGAATGCTAGAAACTTTATCAGGAAATGGTACATTTGACCCTCCCCAATAATGGGTTGATGGAACCAAATATTGTGCTTACCATGCAGAATTTTTCAAGCACGACACTAATGAATGTGTTGCTCTTAAACACAAGATCCAAGATTTAATTGAAGATGGATCAATCCAAATGAGAGAACCAATGCCCGGAGATTTAGTAGCATGACTGTTGTTGAAAATTGTCTCATTTGCAAGAAAGCTCACCCTTACAGTCTAGCCAAAAGTTATCAACCCAAGTACAATCAAGATAGCTCACAAGCGGCGCAAGCAAGTGTTTTTCTCATTTTATGTAATTTTAATTGTAATGCGAACTACGCGTAACCTGATTCCCAGGGCTGGGATACGTAAGCAACTCACATAGAGCTCGGTTACACTAGCGTAGGATTTCCCTATTTCCTCTTTTATGTAATTTTGAACTACTTTGGTCTGATTCCTGAAATGGCAACAGGATAGGTAAGCAATCCACATCGGACTCGATCAGATTATTGTAATGTTTTAGGCTTGTTTATTTTTTATGATGTAATTCCGAACTATGCATCTGGGCAGATGTG
Source organism: Petunia x hybrida (assembly GCA_037355625.1). Lineage (NCBI taxonomy): Eukaryota > Viridiplantae > Streptophyta > Magnoliopsida > Solanales > Solanaceae > Petunia > Petunia x hybrida. The sequence goes on along the minus strand of JBBBVM010000057.1, from coordinate 6,789,944 downwards.
TGGTATTCCAATTTGGATTCGGCTTCGCACTTAGATCGTCATATTTCCCAAAAGCTTTATGTAAGCAGAACTACGCACGGTCTGATTCCCGTGGAGGGATACGTAGGCGCTCTTAACGGGCTCGACTCTATAATATTAAAATTTCTAGTCTCCCATAAGGCAAGCAACTGGGGCAAATTTCTCAAGGCAAGTTGAAGATTTGAAAGATAGCAACTGGGGCAAATTTTGCAAGGCAAGTTGAAGATTTGAAAGATCATAACTGGGGAAGATTTTGCAAAAAGCCGTGTTGCTTGACAAAGATAAGTTGGCCAAGTCTCAAAAGATGGATCGCAAATCTAGACAAAAGGAGAAGAAGTAAGCGGTTGAGGGATGAAGGCTCGAGTCAGCATGAATCAAACGCTTCCCCCCTCCCTCCCCAAAACTAACAAGTTTTCTTTGAGAGCAGGGACATTAAGATCCGCAAAGGAGGATAAACATCTTAGCAAGTCAATCTCTAAGATTATCATCGCTTGGATTGCAATAATATTTGGATAAAGCTCGTGCTTCATGACTCGACGCTTTTCCACTTTGCCGAAAGGCAGCATTTCTATTTCCCATAACTCTTGCAATTTGTTAAACATATTTGTTCATTTCTCTTCACTTCATGAGAACGCTTGCTAAAGTTCTATTTTTTCTTTATTTTCAGATATTGCCAATCCTAAGGGGTTCACTTTGTTTATAATCAAGACCATTCCTCCGTGGAAGAGTTCAGAGAGTATAACGTATTCACATTCTCACGCTTTCGATAAGCGTATTTATGTCACCTCGAAGGTGTTAGTTATCTGAATGCCTCTAAGGCGTAATTTTGTTGCCCCGGAGGCGTATTTATGTCACCTCGAAGGTGTTAATTATCTGAATGCCTCGAAGGCGAAATTTTATTGCCCCGGAGGCGTATTTATATCACCTCGAAGGTGTTAGTTATTTGAATGCCTCTGAGGCGTAATTTTGTTGCCCCGGAGGCGTATTTATGTCACCTCGAAGGTGTTAGTTATTTGAATGCCTGTAAGGCATAATTTTGTTGCCCCGGAGGCGTATTTATGTCACCTCGAAGGTGTTAGTTATCTGAATGCCTCTAAGGCGTGATTTTATTGCCTCGGAGGCGTATTTATGTCACCTCGAAGGTGTTAGTTATCTGAATGCCTCTAAGGCGTAATTTTGTTGCCCCGGAGGCGTATTTATGTCACCTCGAAGGTGTTAATTATCTGAATGCCTCGAAGGCAAAATTTTGTTGCCCCGGAGGCGTATTTATATCACCACGAAGGTGTTAGTTATTTGAATGCCTCTAAGGCGTAATTTTTTTGCCCCGGAGGCGTATTTATGTCACCTCAAAGGTGTTAGTTATTTGAATGCCTCTAAGGCATAATTTTGTTGCTCCGGAGGCGTATTTATGTCACCTCGAAGGTGTTAGTTATCTGAATGCCTCTAAGGCGTGATTTTATTGCCCCGGAGGCGTATTTATGTCACCTCGAAGGTGTTAATTATTTGAATGCCTCTAAGGCGTAATTTTATTGCCCCGGAGGCGTATTTATGTCACCTCGAAGGTGTTAATTATTTGAATGCTTCTAAGGCATAATTTTATTGCCCCGGAGGCGTATTTATGTCACCTCGAAGATGTTAGTTATTTGAATGCCTCTAAGGCGTAATTTTGTTGCCCCGGAGGCGTATTTATGTCACCTCAAAGGTGTTAGTTATTTGAATGCCTCTAAGGCATAATTTTATTGCCTCAAAAGCGTATTTCTGTCACCTCGAAGGTGTTAATTATTTAAATTCCTCTAAGGAGTAATCTTTTATGGTCTCGAAGACGTTTAACATTAGCACACTTTCTTGAGCACATTTTGTAGCCTCCTGAGGCGTTTATACATTTGCTATACATATTTTCATAGCCTTACATTGCTAATAAGTTTGTTAAGGCTGGCAGGATAATGAGATTCTTTCGGATGTGTACTTACTTTGAGTTGGAGCCCATTCCAAGATTGCTTTTCAAATTGCCTCTTCACGATTGAAAGCTTTTGGCTTTTGGCTTTATCATGGAATGGCCCAGTTCAGCTAGGTGCAGGCAGTGGTGCTGTACATTCAGGTTAAGTGTAAGTGTGTGCGCAGTTTGGTAGAGGGTATGTGCAGTTGGTTTGTGAGTTTAGAAGAGGGTGTTCAGGTCATGGTTTGGGTTTTCTAGGGAGTTGTAGGTGTTGCAGGGGGCCTTAGTTGTTTGTAGGGTTGTTATGAGTTTGTTTTGGACCTGTTGTGAAAATCATCCTCTTACTCTAATTTCAGCGTCATGGTTTAATTTCATCATTTGCAACATTGTTGATTTGATGGAATTTCTGATACTTTCTCTTAAGAACTGCCACTATAGTAATTGAATAGTTGCATCTAAGTTGTAATTTTACCCACACCCTTTCGAGTTACTATTCTCTTTGTTCATCTTAATTGGATATTCACTCACTCAGTACGTGCTATATTTTCCAACTGAAACTTCATGTATGTTCTTTACTGTCTTCTTTTCTCCATTGAGATGCTAGCCATTCTAGTGTACTTACTATACTTTCCATGTATGTTCTTACTGCTATTTGGGAAACAATTAGACTGCTTGTTGTTCTAGTGAGCCTGCTACACTTTTCTTGTATGTTTTCTGTCCTTTCCGCATATAGATGGTGCTATTTGTTCTACTTTCCGTGCTGTATACATTTTTTTATGTCTTTTGTGCTACTGTTGTACCATTCTGAGTGTGACCGTGAGATCAGTAGATTTGTTGATGTGCGGCCAAGGGATTTCATGACTGCTAGTGTTTTGATATTAATCTTTTCAGTTACATACTTCCTTTTATGTGTCATTTGTTTATTACTAATTGTGCATACTAATTTCTTCTCTCTTATTTCTTTGCATAATACACCCTTGGGATCGAGTTCGGCTAAAACTCACCAATTGGGATGGTTTACATTGGCTTGGAGTTGCATTGTGGTCAAGCTCGGTTCAAGTTTTCAGGATTCCAAAGCATTTAGAAAATTTTAAAAATCAAGGCTCCCGCGAGTTCTGTCAATTCCCGGGTTTCATCTTTTAACTCTTATCCTTTCTTTTCCCTTTAGAATATTTATGTGAACTTTGTAGAAATATTTTATCTATTAATATATATGATTTGTTTGTATTTATCTACTTTATGTCCATATCTTTTATTTTGAAGTCGTTATTTACTTTAATGTGAATCAGGCCATTGAAGCAAATGCGTGCAAAATTTCATAAATTTTCAAAAAATCACGTTTAATAATAAGACTATAAGAAAAGACTTCTATCTTATTGATACGAAGTAGTTTCTTTTAAAAAAAAGTCAAAATTTATAAAGAAGTTTTAATTAACTTCTAAATGTCTCGAAATAACTTTGCAAAAAGCGACTTGAAACTTAAGTTCCATCTTATGATGAGAAACCCCAGTTTTAAAGTTGAAATTAAGCAAGTGCCATTTATGCACTGTCACATACGAGTTGGCAAAGAAATTAGGACGATCAAATCGTTCCTTTTCAAAAGAAAATGCGCTTTATTTATTTATTTTATTTTGGAAATAATTAAAGCTTTTAAATAAACTTGTAAAATCTTTTGAAAACTTACTAAATTTAATTAGTTGTATTAATTAATAGTTCAATTAATTATTTTTAGAAAAAGCGCATATATAGCACTTGCAAATATTTTGGAAACCTGTCGGATTAACCGTTTTTAACGAAATTTCGAAAGTGCCTTAAAAACCTTCTTTCGAAATTAACAAAACCTCTTACCTTTAGAATCTCTGAAAGAAAGACCGTCTTTTTATAAAAACGGAGTTTTGCACGCATTTGTTTATCTGGTTCCCTGTTTTTCCTTAAATTGGGTGGCGACTCCAAAAACTCCAAAAGAGTTAGTCCATCCTGTCGATATTCCTGAAATTTTGCCATTCAGGGTTATATTTTTGGGGGTTCAACATGGCCAACGACTATATTTGAAAAAGAGCTTGTATTTTTTCTTTGTGTTTTATTTAAAGTGATGGATAATTTGAAAATGTAACAACAAAATATTATCACGTTTGTATATATATTTGGAATGTTTAATTTATTTCAATGTTTAAAGTTTAAATTTAGAATTAAAAAACTTGTGGTATTTTTCAAACTTTGAATTTTTGAAATTTTTGAAGTGATGATTCAAACCTTAAATTAATTCGATAAGTTCAAACTTTTAAATTAATTTGTTAAGTTCAAAGTTCAAACTTTAAATTAATTTTATTAAATCAAATTTGAACTAATTTAGAAACTACTAATTAATTTTAGTATTTTTGCGCAAACTATAAATTAAAACAAAAAAATATGAAGATAAGAGTTGTGATGGAATTAGATGACTTGGAGTAATTTTATTGGATTGTTTAAGACATAAATAGTGCAGTACATACTACAACGGCTAAACTTTCAAACTTGTAATTTCAAAATTCTAATTTAGAAAATTACATTCTTTTAAACGTACTAGCTAATTTCTTGATGATAGTCGTAGGCTTTTCTTTAGGAACTGGCCGTTGTGTTCTTATTCATCATCTCCTTCTGGTACTTCTTCTTCTTCATTGCCGGTTTGACTCCCTTCTTCACTTGTTCCGTCGCTCAAAATTTGATCGAGATATGTGTTGCCTTTTTGCTTAGTAAGTTCTGGTAAACCAAAATTTTTTCGCTCTGCTCTAATCCAATTCCTGAATAAAAATCCTGTCTCCATTGCCTTCTCCTTCAACGAATATCTGTGATCTCCAATTTAAAATCTTCCTTGGCTAAAAGCGCTTTCCGATGCAACTGATGAAGCTTGAATTGTTAATATATCCCGTGCCATTTTTGAAAGAATTGAAAATTGTGATTCTTGATTCTTCCAATAACCCAACAAATCATGTGTTCCAAAATTTTTATGTTTCTTTGGATATTGAATTAAATACACTTGGAACTCGTTGTATTCCTCCCCGTACTCGTCCTGTTCTGAAAGCAACTTTTCATCAAGTCCCCCAAGAGTGCTCATCCCCGTACGCCTTTTGCTCATTTGAGAAGAACTTTCACCGGTGGATTGTATTGGTTCAGTTAGTGTAGCAGGGTCTGCCCAAGCTCTATACTTTACAAAAACAGTCACGGTATCTGCATAAACTTTAGCAATAGCATCTTGTACACTTGGATACCCGTTAGTAGCAATTTCAATAGGAGTAATTTCTAAATTTGCATATATTTCTCTAACAAGTCGTTCAGTTAAATTAATTTTAAAAGCAGGATGCAACACAGAAGCAATGTAAAAAAGAGGAGGAATTGAAAAAAAATATTTTCTAAATTTTTCAATCATAGCCTCTACAGCCACTTTGTATACTTCATATTGCTTATATACTTTCAATAATTCTGATATTCCAGCTATATAATATAACATGGTAGGAGTAGTTGGATAATATTGTCCGAAAATTCTAAAGTAGCTTGATAAATTTTTTGTAAAAACTGAAGGAGATGTTGAACAAGTTGTTAATCGTCCTATTTAAGGTGACAGATTTCCATAAAATATTTATTATACATTTGAGAAATAGGCACTCTATATTCATAAGCGACATTCAGTGCTTCATATAAAGTATTCCATCTAGTACAAACTTCCTTTGGGACTCTCCTAATTGGTATTCCTAATTCTATACATTTTCTTTCTCATTCTCTTCTTTTTTCTTGGTTTTTATTTTTAAAAATATAAGTAATAGCTATTTTCACATTTTTGATAATGTCGTTAAACAAGTCAAGACCATCTTTTACTATTAAATTATAAATATGACATTCACACCTAACATGAAAAATCCCTCAAAAGGAAAGTTCAAAATAGGTTTTAAGATCCTAAGTGCTTCTGTGTTGTTTGTAGAATTATCTACCGTAATACTAAAAACTTTGTTAGTTAAACAGTACGCACGACAAATTGATGAAACTTTATTACAAATATAATTTCCCGTGTGTGGTTCATCAACAACTTTATAAGCAATAATACGTTTTTGAAATACCCAATCAGGATCTATCCAATGAACAGTAACAGTAATATAATCACATCCATTAGTAGAACGACTCATATCCGTAGTAAGACATACTTTAGTGTTAAAGTTATCAAATAAATACCGCAAATAATCTTGATAATCGTTCTATATTTAATAATATCATTTTTAACAGTAGTTCTTGGAAAACCTTTATAAGACGCACGATAAATTGATGAAACTTTATTACAAATATAATTTCCCGTGTGTGGTTCATCAACAACTTTATAAGCAATAATACGTTTTTGAAATACCCAATCAGGATCTATCCAATGAACAGTAACAGTAATATAATCACATCCATTAGTAGAACGACCCATATCCGTAGTAAGACATACTTTAGTGTTAAAGTTATCAAATAAATACCGCAAATAATCTTGATAATCGTTCTATATTTAATAATATCATTTTTAACAGTAGTTCTTGGAAAACCTTTATAAGAGGGATTATATGTAGACTGAACATAACAAATAAAATCAATAGAAGAAGGAAAACTATAAGGTAAACCCTCGACCGCAACTAGTTTAGAAATATTTTCCCTATCCTTTTGTTTATCATAAGTAAGAAGCCCTCATGTTGTTTGGTTAACTTTTGTTTGGGTACCCGAAGATTCATCATGCTCTACTCCCCCATGTTCGATCCCTAAATATATAACCCCCCTCCCCCCGCATTGACCATTCTTGAGGATGTTTCTTTTGTAAGTGGGTCCTAATTTTACCCGTCCCGCCATCATTACCCCCAGTTTTAAAACTCACTCCATTTCACAAAGCCCACATACGGTCGTCTGCGTTTCAACTTTCTTTTTTGTAAATTCCCACACCTCATATCTATCCTTATGTTTAACCGGTACTCTAGTAGGAGGTACAGGAGGCAAGTCAGACTGAACTTCAGGTGGACTAGCTTGAAATTCATGTGTTTCTTCTAAATTAACTCTGCTTTGATGGCCATATTGTGCTTCTAACATTTCATGATCAAGTATATTATTAGCGCTAACATCATGATAATATTGAGAATCATCTATGCGAGTGAACTGACTAGAACTACCAGCAATTTCTTTACCTCTATTTCCCCTACGACCACGTGTCCGCCCCCCATTACTAGTTCCAATTGAATCTCTTTGAGACATAATAATAGCAAATAAAATAAATATATGACAAAAACAATTATAAAAGAGTAGAAAGTAGGAACGACCAACCAAATATAACCGTATAATTGAGGTGAAGTTGAAACTTGAGCCTTCACTTCAACTAATTAGTTGAATACTTGATAATCAAAAAATTATAAAAATAGCCAAATTGATATTTCAACCAAGTAGCACCTCCAATTGACCCAATACTTGATATTTAAAAACTTCACCAAATAGCCAAATATAAATTTGATAGCAACTCCAATTGAAACTTGATAAAGTAGCCAAATTGTAAACTTTTAACAAATAGCTAAAGTAGCAAAATAGCAATATTGTAGAGAATTTGAGAGAATTAGAGAGAATTGAAAGATTTGTGTGAAAAATATGATGAAATAATGAGGTATTTATAGGAAAAAATAATTAGGGGTGGTTATGGGGTGCTAGAGGGGTGAAAATGACCGTTTTTGGCCATTCGACAACGACTAGGAGGTCAAAAAAGTCGTTGCCAACGGCTTGAAAATGATTTTTTATTTTTTTGGACCGGTCCGGTCCGACATGGTCCCGTCGATTTCGGTCTAATTCTGTACCAATCCATATGGTCGAAAAAACAATGGGCCATTTAGGAACCGGGCCGGCCAAGGATTAGGATAATTGGTCCAATCTCCACCGATCCAAGCCGATTTCCAGATCAAATCCGGCCCGATCCGGCTTAGATCGGACCATTAGCCACACTTAGTATCATTACTAAACATTTACATTGACCAAACTATTCCAACAATTTTGACGAAAACTAACCTTAGAATTTTCGTCACAGTTAAAGTAAGAGTTAACACTTCAAATACAATTTGGATTTTAGTTGATTTCCACCCTATTATTTTTAATTTTATTTTTCTTAAAGGATGTGAAAAATGTAAGTGCTAAAAGACTAGTCCGTCCGGAAAAAATGGTCATATTTTTAAAGTTAGAAATAATTCAACTTCAAACTTCTCTTTTGTATAGTCACATAAATATTTATAGTTTATTTTAGGCCATAAATTTCAAAAAATTTAATTTCTCTATTAAATTAGGAGTATGTATCAAATCAAATTATGACAAATAAAATGGCACCATGAATTATTTATTTTATGAAAAGGTAGGGGATATTTGATTGGACAAAAAATCTTTACCTAAAATCGGTCTATCCAAAGTGCCAGAGGCTCGTCATCTCCGTCACTTTACCCCCCCCTTCATTTCCACCAACTCCCCCTTCTTACTCTCTTGCAATTAACTAAAGAAATAGGCAACAATGGCAGCAGCATTTGCTACACTGGTCAGTTTGATTATTGAACTTTATGTTGTTATTGTTGTTATGTAAGCTGACTTAAATTTCTCCTTTCTTTTACAGTCGAATTTAGGGTCACTCTCAGCTCCACGAGTTGGTAGCCCTACATATGCTTCACCAAAATTGTTGAAATCTACATTGGCTACTACTTCCTCAACCTTCTTATCTGGCTCCTTGCGTCTGGCCGCAACAACTTCATCCAACCCTTCCCTTCACAGAAAAACTTCCATTCAAGCTGCGGTTCAGGTCCGTGCTCCATAAGCCGACCCCAACTTGTTTTTTTTTTTGGATTGAGGCTTAGTTCTTGTTGTTGTTTTAATTCCAGTATTTGAAGAATTGATTCAATATGCCAAACTCTGAGTTAGATTAAAGCTCAGTGGATAATGGGTCCGCCCTTTTACTGTCTAAAATACTAGGGTTAACCCGTGGCGTGCTCTTACTGCAAGACTATAAAGCTCTGGGGCTTATCCTCAGCTCATTTTAAATGGATTTTTTTTTTTTTAAGATATTAAATTGGATTTGTAGAGGAAAATATGTTAGCCTTTTTGAACAACTTATAGAAAAAGTTTTAATTGATGGTTGTGAAAAAAGAGATTGTTGTTTTTATAAATATTAGTGAGTGGAACATGGACTTCGACTTGAATACTACAAGAAAGTATTGGTTGTTTTTTGGAAAATTCTTGAAAAAACTCAAAGAGATGCCTTCTGAAGTATTGGTCAGTTTACTAAAGAAAGTATCACATCAACGTTTAAAATATAATACTTTAATTCGCGAATCTTGTGAAATGGTATAAAAATGAAAATGATGTCAAACATGTCCCAAAATGAAAAGAGTCATATAAATTGGGATGGTGGAGAGTTTTCTTTTGTTAAGTAGCAACGTGAGTTCTGGCAGTGGATTAAGCCTTGGAACATGTCTCGTTGAAGTTTCTATATCAGTCTGAATGTATTTATGGAAATCCAGGTGGCTGAAGTGCAATCCAAAGTGACACACAAAGTTTATTTTGATATTAGCATTGGGAATCCAGTTGGAAAGCTTGCTGGACGAATTGTTATTGGATTATATGGTGATGATGTGCCACAAACAGCAGAAAATTTCCGTGCACTCTGCACAGGTTATTTAGAAAATTTTATGTTACTATTATTGTTGTTGATGTTATTATTACTGCTACTTTCATTACCACCTCTATCATAATTGTTGTTATCAGTATCATTATCATCATTCTTATCATCTTCCACCTTATTACTTGAGTTGCTTGCTTAAATTACTGTCTATCATCTACGGTTCGCTTATAGTTTGCATTGATTTTTCCTAATCAGGCGAGAAGGGCTTTGGCTACAAGGGTTCAGCATTTCATCGTGTTATTAAAGATTTCATGATTCAGGGGGGTGATTTTGATAAAGGAAATGTAGGTGTCACAATACTTGGTTTGCTCTTTTTCTATTTGTTCCACTAATGGGAATTCTTCTCGACACATGCACATCCTTCACCCAGTTCGTCTGTATTCCATAGCACAATTGAATGAAGTATGTTTTGGGACGCATATTTTTAACTTTTCAATTTTCCTTGTTTCTATTTGAACAAGACTTAAAATGAGATAAATCCAAAATCTTGACTTGGTCCCTTTGGCTGGTGATATCTCTCTTTCTGATTGGTGGTTTTGTCCTTATTCTGTCTTTCGGATCTCCAATTTCCAACATGAAAAATCAGAGACCAAAAGGGGGTTTTGATCAGTTTTCTTCAGTTCTGTGTTTGTGAGATTTCCCTGTTACTTCATAGCAGCGTAAGATATTTGCATTCTGGAATGATCAATTTTTTCATGATATAATTTTTTTAAAAAAAAAGAAATACTGAACTTTCATGTTATAAACTTTGCTTGTTCTATGTTTTCTGAAAAAGATGTCCTCTTTGATCACTAGCAAACTGCATGAAAGAGTCCTTGACATAAGATGCTTGTTGGAACATGTACTTCTGGCATATTCAATAGTTCTATTCAAGTGGTATATGTTATGCAACTCAAATTGGACTTGTTACTGTTTAATTTTTAATATGCATATGTTAGTTAGATCGAACAGTTCTAGTGTATGCTGTTTCAAAGTTGGAAAATTTTGAGGTGCCATGTCCCTACATTGTAATCTTTCCTCCCATTCATGGGATTTTTCATTCGCAGGGAACCGGTGGCAAAAGCATATATGGTCGTACCTTTAAGGATGAGAACTTCAACTGTAAGTTGGACTTTTCTGAACAATTTGCTTCATAATGTTCCCTTGGTTCAAATTGTGTAGAATATTTTTTCTGATGAAAATCCTTGTGGAATACAAATAATTGCAGTGGTTCATACTGGACCTGGAGTTGTTAGCATGGCTAATGCTGGCCCTAATACCAATGGGAGCCAATTCTTCATTTGCACTGTCAAGGTATGTGAAAAGGGAATCTCAATCAGCAGAATACCTTCTGAATATTGGATGCAAAGATATGATTAAGATAGTATCATACATATGCTCATGTTTGGTGTTTCCACCGTTGAGAAATAATTTTGGCTGCTCTTAATTCCTAGAAACAAATAACGACATGGTACTTCTTTATTGATTGCTTCTCTTCTTTCTTCTGAATGTTCTAAGCAATCAGCAAATCGATGTTTTTGAGCTTATAAATATTAATTTTCAATCAAAATTCTTATCATGTGTTGTGATAAAGATGTATCTGCTAGTTAATTATCAATGTATCATGATTCAGCAGATTTGGACTTTGCCCAATTTATACCAAGTGAAACAAGAATAATATCAAATTCACTCTTTTTGAGTTTCATTTCTCCCTCACAATTTGTGTGTGCATCTCCATTCTCCAGTATTTAAACCAAATAATTTTTACTTCATCGTTAACAACTAAAACAAAGAAGAAAGAAGATTAGAAAATTTCACCTGCTTGTGTCAACAAAATGTATTTCTTTCTCTATTCATTACCATTCCAATGAAAGATAACATGGAAGTATATGAATTTGGGTATTTTCAGGATAATTCAAGCATAAAATTACTTGTTCACTTCGGGTGCTCTGCTGGCTACAAAATATTCAGAGCAATAGCCCTTTTGATTCCTAATACGATTTAGACAACATATATTTTTAGTAGAGAACGGAACTACTTTTACTCAATTTTTGACTTTACATGATATTTGTGGTATTTATGCAATTATGTCTTTTTGCATCTATATTTTGGTGCATTGCAGACCCCGTGGCTGGATCAGAGGCATGTTGTGTTCGGGCAAGTTTTAGAGGGTATGGACATTGTGAAATTGATCGAGTCGCAGGAGACTGACAGGGGTGATCGTCCCAGGAACAGGGTTGTCATCAGTGAATGCGGTGAGCTACCTGTAGCATGAGGCGGGGATAAAAAATACTTCGCAGTTTATCTTGCATACAATGGAGATGTTATGGCCTGTTGTCAGATATAGAGGACATTCAGTAGTGAGATTTCATCCAAACCCAAGGCTTTTTTCCAGTTCCTTTTTTGGGTCTATGTAGCCTGTAGGACTTCGAATTACAGGGTCAAAGAATCTTCCTAGCTGTGAGTATGCTGTTTTACTGTAATCTGGGCATGTGCAATTTTAATAAGACTGAACGTATTGGATGGTAATAGACTACTGCTTTTTTGGTACATGGTGATGGACTACTGTTGCTTCTATAGGCATAGAACCACTTATTGGGTTATAACTATCTTGATTAATGTGATGAATAGTGTTACAGGTAAATGATATGTGTGAAATAGGAAAGGGGATCTCAGTTTAGATTTAAGTACGTAAATGTTAGACTTGCACAACAGTGGTAGTGTATGGTTATATTTCCTGAGAGATTAGGCGATGAACAAACAACATAAGAACTTCGTATGCAGTACCAAGTCACATTCATCTGTTCAAAAATCCAGCTAACGTATCCCACCTGCAATTTTAAGAAAGTTCTTCGAGGAGTGAAATTATTGAAAGAACTTAGGTAAATGAACACATTTTTCCTTGTTTTTGTCGTTCAAAGCAAAATTCACCTTAATATTTTGTTTCGCTATTACCAACTTGTTGATTTGTTGATACTTGATACCTAATGCAGTACTAACACTTTTTTCAGTTACAGTCGTAAAATTCAATTAGAAAAATCTAGACATGCATCTAAAGATTTTAGAGAAGTAAACTGGAGAAACTACTTGCTTCCAACCTCGAAGATATTAAGTGGGGAAGTTCCTTTGCAATGACATTTTTTCCTCCAAATACAGACGATCTTTATTTATCTTGCAAATGAGGGCAAAGGGAGGAGAGGAAAAAGTAATGATGGAGAATAGACCTATTATAATAACTTGAAATCAACTTGCACGTTCATGCCATTTCATTTTACATTACTTTTGTACTGCAATAGGCAAAAGGATACACGAATAGCAATATGCATGATAAAACATCAGACGAACTTGTTTAGCTCAAATTTGAAAGATAGTATTGTAGTTAGCTTAATCTTTTTAATCCTCAAATTTGCCCCTAGATGAAGGAGGAATGCATCTTTTTGGCTGCTATTTGGATTTGGGAGGGGAAAATGTCAAAAATACATTATGCATTCTGTGTGAAAAACAGAGGGCTAGTTGGATGGGATGTGGTCACAAAATTTGATGACTATGATGGATCAATAACAGGATCTAATTGAGGGCAGCCTCTATCCATTCATATGAAATTGATAAAGTGTAAAAAGATAAGACCCTTTTTTAAGGTTTTGGTCAGAATTTTTCTGCCACGTCCTTGCTCTTTGCTTCTATGTAGATTTGCCAGAATCTTGGACATGTGATTGTGTGGTGAGGACCGTAGAACCCATCCATCTTGGTCTGGTCCCATTCGACAGGCAAATTGGAGACTAATTGGCCACTTGGACCCCCAAGATTTGACCGAGCACAGCTGCACTAGCAGCAGTGGCGGACCTATGAAAATTGGTAATGCGTATATAGATTCAAAATTTCTTTTATGTATCCCTACTACTTCTTGTATTTCCTTTGTATATATATTTTTTTATTTTTATTTTTATTTTTATTTTTGGTGGTGGAATGTTCTTTGAGAATCCTATGTTAAAATCTGTGGTTCCACTACTAACTAGGAGCTCAATTTACCGAGGAGGTTTTACAATCGTCTATGTAATGAATAATAATATGCTAAACTATTATCTCGTTGACGATAACATAAAAAGTGTATTGAAAATATACTTTCTCCATCTCACTTTGTTTTTTTTTTTGTAGTTTTACTTATCATAAAAATTTAAGAAAAAAAAGTTTTTTTAAACTTAAGGTCTAAAATAAGACATAAGTATATTTTGTTTGGCTACAAATTATTTTATTTAGGATAACATAAAAAGTTTGAAGTTAACTTGTTTTCAAATTTAGAAAGATGTCATTCTCTTTTAATGAACTAATACATAAATAGTAAAGGAGTAGCCTCGTGCACAAAAACATTCTGCTTTGATATTGGTATGCAATTACTCTTTTTCACGTAATATTAATATATATCTTCTTATTATGTCATTATTTTTAGTACCTGCTACCTACCGTTCAACATGAGTGCCAAGTAAATCTGTCCTGCTAAAGCTTAGGCATATCATAAGAAATTACTTAGGGATCATTTGGTTTGATGAATTAGTTAACGAGAATTGTAATAAAAGAATTGTTTGTACGAGAATTAATAATACAAAAATAGTAATGCGGGAAATAGATAATACGGGAATTGTATGGTGGATACGTAATACAAAAATTATTTTAAAGAAATTACCTGTTTTAGGGACATTTTTATCTTTATTATTATTAACCTTGTAATATTAATACAACTCTTACTTATCCCACATTCTATCACGTATAAAATAATACATAGATTCTATATAATATATACACATATTAGTTATACAAAATTAGGAATGCCAATGGGGCCGAGCGGGTTAGAGTGTTCGCGGGGCGGGGCGGGGCAGGTTTTAAAGTTTTTTAATATTAGGCGGGACGGGGCGGGGCAGGTCGCAGGTTGAATAAAATATCAGAAATTTTTTTGTTATTTCTACTGCTCGTTTGTTCACTTGGATGTTTGTCACTTTAAATTAGCACATTCATTGTTGCATATATGCTTGTTTGAGACAGGAACTGCCTGTTGAACGTGAATTTGTATTCTAAAAATGATGTTGCAGTCTCATTACCTGAAAGAACCTCCGTGAACTCAGTATCAAGTAGTTCTGCTGATATATTCAGTAAGATGTTGGCATCTTTTAGCCAGTTACTTGGACAATTTCACACAGCGATTCATTTGAACAAACAAGCTTCTATATATCAATTCTTCATATCAGTTTTATAAGACAAGTTGAATCTCATAAACAAGTTTGTGGACATTACTCTTCACGTTACTGAACTTGGCCAGAGTTAATCTTTACCATTTAATGAGATTTGTTCACGCCTAGCATGGTTGGTTTTGTTTCAATTTGCTATTTGAATTGGTTCTAATTTTTGACTTTACAAAGTATATTGATTCTAATAAACCACCAATTTACAAAGTAATTCAATATTTTAAATCACTTCTTGTCATATAGAAGTAAATCAACTCAAACTAACATTTTAAAAAATTAGATATGTTGTTATCCAGGTACAAATTTGATTTGAATTGTTGAAATTGAAAGGAAAAAAGGCATATATATATATATAAAAATAAAATGTGGGGCGTGGCAGATTTACGCGGGGCGGGGCGGGCGGATTTTAAATAGATAAAAGTTCTCTGCGGGGCGGGTTAACAAGCTCGCGGGTTCAAGCCCAACCCGCCCCGCCACACTGGAACAAAGAGACACGGCCCAGACTCCTATGGGAGGGAGCAGTGGGGAACCCGCCCCGCCCCGCTACCATTCCTACACAAAATTTAGTTTACATTATTAAAACTCGCATAACTTAGACGAATTTTATCACTGAAAACCAAATACGGTATAAAAGTGATATAAATTTACATACAGTGATTATCTTGGTTTATCCCTCAAACCAATTACTAAGTATTTTTTGTCTTTACTGAAATTTAAACCTCTTTCTCCAAAATTCCTACCCACTTTAGCGAGTACCCGACCATATCCTTGGGTGCTTATTTGAAATGACATCAAGAATAAGTTGATTGAAGCTTGAAGGAAACGAAGTGTTTGAACTTGAAATTGAATTTATTTCCTTATTTTCATATTGTAGAGGAAGCAGAATCATTCCTGATATCAAGTCATACAGTATGGTTGAACATTTGAGGGCTTAAAGGTATGACATTTGTTAAGCCTTGTCAGCAATCAGTACTCAAGCTGCATTACATACAGCTCTCATGTTCTGGTCAATTCAACATCTCTTAGCAAGAAGAATGTTTTTTTCTCTTGATAATCCAGTCCTATCCTAGCCACAAAACAAGGATTACTTCGACCTCAAGGGCTAGCTACTCTTCTTTTTACTCCCTCTGTTTTAGTTTATGTGAAAATATTTTATTTTTAGTCCGTTTCATTTATGTGAAAACATTTCCTTTTTGGCCCGTTCCGAAGAGAATGTCAGCTTTGTAATAGTTACTCACAATACTAACAAAGAGGATCACACAAACATTGCTGTTAAATAGATAAAATGCATGTATTTACTATGTCCCCAGAAAAGGAAGGTGAAAGCATGTCTGTACATTTGTTTAAAGTTAGAAAGAAACTTTACAAGATTGAACAGAAGACAAAAGTTGTGGCCTAAGACTGATATCAACAAGGGGTTCACTAACTAAGCCTTTGCTTTGCTATGCTAGCATTTACATGCACTGTCAGTCGCTTGCGTATCCATGAAGTTCTCATGAATATGACTTAGTTAATCCCAAATTGTAGAGAAATTTCTCTGATCTTGATCTAAATATGTTACCTAAAGAGAACCTGGCAGTTTGTTGTGGTGGTGAATTCAAGTAGAGATCGTCCTTGACACGAAGAATGGTCTGACCTATTTCATTCCGAACTGCTTCAATGGTTTCAGTTTTAACTGCACCACCTGATGCATCAGTGACATAAAAGACGTTAACGGCTTGTGAGCCCCTTGTCATGACTTCAGCCCGGGAAACAGAAAGACCATTCTCCCTAAATATTCGAGTTACATCTGATAGAAGCCCCATCCTGTCATCTCCACATAATTCCAGTCTTATTCCCTGCATATTACAGAATGAAGAAAGCACATTAAGTTTAGAAAGTGCGAGACTAATCAATTAATTGCATTCGAACTCCTGAATTTGTACCGTGGAAGTTCTCCTCTTGACTGCTGCCTCCAAGCAGTGTATTACACGTTGCCTCTCCGCTTCAGAACTAACGGGGCACCCATCCATATGCCTAATGTAGTATTCCTAAAAAGAAGAAAGCAACAGGATAGAGGATAAGATCCCACAAGTCCCTCATTATCAAGTTCATATATATACACACACAGAAAATAACAACTCTTTCTTAATCTGAGAGTACTACTTATGCCCAAGACAGTGACGTGTTTGAGCCACTAGCTTCGACTTTTAACTATGAACTTTGCGAATGCAATTTTAGCAAAGAAAAGTCTTCTCCAGGTTCATGTTGCAGTGTTCCAAAGAAAAGCCTTAGCAGGTTCATGTCCAATAAGGACGATAAATGATTTGAGGAAGTTTCAGCCATTTAGAAGACTACCTGTGAAGCATCAGGTCCTTCAGCAATGATGGTAGCATGATACACTACATACTGCATATCCGTTAATGTGCACACCGCATCAAAGAGCAGCTTAGGACGGTCTGCACATCTCAAATTCACAACGGTATAACCTTTATCTGCACAATTTTCTACAGTTACCAGGGGCTTCCTGATCTGCTCAACAGATACACAATCTGTATCATCTTTATCATAATCACGATCAGCATACATCATCTGATGTAGCCTCCTTTCAGTATGAGTGGAACCAACAGAAACTGCTGTATTGGCAGCTCGCCTATCTCTATCTCCTTTTAAAACATACAACAGTAGTTTCCTGATTTTGGCAAGCCTATCAGGATCAACAATTGCTAATCTGCTTTCTTCATCAGTTATGTAAACAACCGATGCCATTCTTGAATTATGAGTCCATACTTCTGCTGCTACAACGTTACATTTATGGTCAGTGAGAACAGCAAAGATCTCTGAAAGCAATCCTGGTCTGTCTCGCCCCGTTAGCTCAATGGTTGTGTGTTCTTCTGCAGATTGTACACCCACAGATCTTTCCAAAGACCGGAAGCTGCGGCCCCTTGGTCCAAGTGACTGCAACACAACCAAATATTCACTTCTTAATATTACTCAATCTCACCCTATGACATTATCTGTATTAAGTAAAGCATTTACTGTATCATATTCTTTAATTCAGCGATATCCACTTGCTACACAGACCCCTTCGAGTCCGACAAAAAATTCAAAATTTCTTTTTTCATCGGGCACACTGATCCTAAGACCTTTACACTAAAACAAAGCGATGACTGAAAGACATTATACTACGAGAAAGCATCAAATTATATTCCATTTTCTAAAAATGAGAAAATTCTCGGCATCAATGCTTTAATTGCAGCCCATTCAATCAATCAATCAAGTACGCCTCAATGCTGGATTAAATGTACCTGCTGAATGCGTTCGGCAACATTATCTTCAGAGAGCTTATTTCCATTTTGATCAGTAACATGAAATACTGCCACCAAGAAATAAAGATTGAATGAATTAGTAGAGGCACAAGGGGAAGAACAATTAGAAGGAACAAGGGAATACTCCTTAATAAATTGAAAAAGACTTGGATGAATCAAGAACTCACCATCCATAAACCATTCTCCATCAGAAGATATATAAGCTCTCCTTATTATAAGGTTCAAATCAGTAAGTACCTGAACCACTTCTAACAAACTTCCCCTTTTATTTGCACTATCAACCTGCAAATTCCAATCATTTTTATAGGACAATTCTTAAAATTCAAAGTCCCAATGAAATCCAATTCAATCCATTTTTGTAAACATAGGATCTTTAACAAATACAAACATATCCATACCTTGATCAAAGTTGTTTTCTTGTCAGAAGTATTATCAACAGTCACCCTATAAATACCATCATCAAAGTTGACAAAATGAATCAATATAAGGAATACATAATTGCCAAATTCTAAATAATATTGGTTACAAAAGATGCACCAAGCATTCTGTGATCATGCATGGTTCAAGGAAGGGCCGCACCTAGAGGCTAGAGGACTGTAATATAAGCAACCTACCCTGAATATAAATATTTAGACAAGACTAATGCATAATTCGGTGAAAAAGAATGAGTACCTTGGAGGATTCATACGTAGAACAAGTTTCTTGAATTCATCATCAACAGTGAAAGAAGAAGACCAGTAATTGTCCATTGGAACAAGATTATGTTTAAAGCTCGTAACAATTGTTTCAAAGAGTTCGTGTTATAACTAGAGGCAGTGGCAGTGTCCTGTTTGGAATTAGAGTCGTAGGAAAGGATCTGTTTATCTTGCTGGCATTAGTTATAAAGGTGTGATTGGATGACTCTTGAGTTTATTGTTGGGACATCACATTTTAACATTAAAAAAAAGTTTGATATGGTCACTTGGTCAGGGCTCATTAGGGGACTCATGGCCTAGTCATCTGGACCCCACCATCACTAAAAAAAATGCCTCCTCCTACACATTCTATATTTGGTAAAAAAAAAATATTATTAATTTTGAAATTAATGAAAGTAAGATATGAAATTCTTGGTAACTCTTAACTCCAATATTTGTTTAGGAACATAAAATTTAGAGGCACCATTCTATATTATACATACATTTCATTTTAAATCATAATTTAAATATTTGGTTATTTTCTTAAATTTCGTGCGCAGTCAAATCCAATATTTAAAATGGGACGGAGGTAGTTTACATATATTCTTAATCTAGTCTGATAAGTCTAAAGTCAATACAAAAAATATTTCTCCTTGCTTTGTTCTTTCTATCGAGCCTATATGTTTCAAAGGCAATTAGAATCCCCTTTTTAGAAATATTCCATGGGTATTTTTCTAAGAAACAATAAGAGTAGGCAGTTGACTTTTCACACTTATCTCCGCTCAATTTTGTTAATAATAAAACGAGAAAATTAGTTTGTGACGAATAATGACATCAAAGCATTTACAATTTGAACCATAATATCATGGGTGCAAGTATGGTGTAACAATATGTAGTGCACAAACTTAAATGACAAGCATATACGGCCTAAGTGCACAATGATCAATAAGCAAATCTCAGTGTTCGATTTAATAATTGCTTTATATATGCATTGAATGTGAATAACACTTTATTTGAGTGATAAAACTTGATAAACAGAGCAAGTGATAAAATTGAGTCGAACTCAATGAGTTAAATAACACTTTATTTGAGGTTAAAATACTTACTTAGTTCTCTATCTCAAAAAGTAAATATAAAGAATGAAATAAATAGACAAAAAGATTCTTTTTTATTTTTCAATTGATCCAACTATACAAAAATTATTTGACTGCTGTAGAGTTTGATATTATAACTTACTACTACTATTTAATTCAAATTTCAATCAAGTCATATCGACTCAGAATAGATGAGAAACTAGATCATGAACTGTACTTTCACACAATTAATACCTCCAAACATTACCTGATATTTCCAGCTTTAGTTCAGGAAAAGTTAAAAACAAAAATGCATATACTGTCTCTTTTTTTAATTTTTGCGAGATGATTTGATTCTGAAATCTAGCAAGATTTTAGCTTGGCTTTTCCAGAGATTTTGTTGGCTTTACATTGCAGCCTAGCTTTTATTTTATCATTTAACACATGGATTGTGCAAGTTGCAACTGAATACCAAATCTATTACTACTAGTAGGATTCTTTTTCTACTAAGGCCTAAGGGCCAGGCCGCGGAAGAGGTGCTAGGGCTGCTTAAAAAGGTCTTTGGAGAATCCATTCGACTTTCTTTCGTTTTTTAACAATTCCAATTGTAGTAAATATTTACATAATTGATACTTCTATAATGGTTTGGTTGGTGACATAACAATTACTTTTTGCAAAACTTATCATGTTATTAAATTTCGCATTGCTAATATCGAACATAAGTTGGATACTCTATAAATTAATATGTGATGGAGGATATATTTGCCAAAAGTAGCAGGGGTTAAACATCTTGGACTACTACATATAGAACAAGGTTGCACTATGTAAACTTCTTTGGGCTATTGCATCAAAAAAGGACATATTGTGGGTACAATGGATTCACAACTTTTATATAAAGAAGCAGAATTTAACAACTATGGACACACCTAAGCAAGCAAGCTGGCTTGTGAGGAAATTTCTGGAAGCTAGGAAATGGATGCAAATTCAGGATATAGGGAGAGAGCTACAAGAATATTATTTTGTAGGTAAATTCAATGTCAAAAAGCTTACCTTTCACTCCTACCACAACATCAAAAGGTTCAATGGAGGAAACTGTTGTTAACTCCAGGCTTGATCCCAAGACAACAGCTCATACTTATAAATGGCATTACATGAGCGACTGGCCACTGTTGATAGGCTACAGAGATGGGGACCCAAGTTCCTCATGGGTGTGTACTATGTCCATCTGAGAGAGAGGAGACTGTCAATCACTTGTTCTTTGACTGCCCATACTCTACCCTCATGCGGACAACAATGCTAGACTGAATGAGTATCAGAAAGCCAACTGGGAGCTGACAAGATGAAGTGCGGTTGGTGACAAAGCAAGTAGCAAAGAAAAAAGCTCAAACTGAGATACTAGGACACTTGTTTGCTACGACAATCTATTATACCTGGCAAGAGAGAAATATGCGGAGATTCCAGAATCAAAGTACCAGAAGCAGCCACAGAGCAAAGGAAAACATCATTCAGCTGCATGTGAAAGGCAACTATAAAGATAAATAGAAGAAGACACTAGAGCGCCTAGATTTCTATCCTGGTAGCCTGATCAACAATGTAATTGAAAATTAGTATAGGTTAGCTAGATATAACAGAACAGTTGAGACCAGTTCCAGAATCACAAATGAACTGGTGGTTATGTAATTGCATTTGATTGAAATAAAAGTTTTTAATTTGACCAGAAAAAAAATATGTGACTAATGATTACAAGCAAAATTTTCTTTTGGTATTCACTTTTTGTATAAAAAATTATATGTTATTATTGATTTTTTTATGCGAAATTGTTATTAAATTTTGCACTGCTAATATTTAACATAAGTTGGATACTCTATAAATTATTCTATGTGAAATTAATAAGTGATGAGTAATTACAAATAAAAATTTCTTTGATATTCACTTTTTGTATTAAAAAAGTATATGTTATTATTGATTTTTTATGCAAAATGGTTGTTAAATTTCGCATTGTTAATATCGAACATAATTTGGTACTCCATAAATTATTCTATAAAATTAATATGTGACGGGTAATTACAAGCAAAAATTTCTTTTGATATTCATTTTTTGTATAAAAAAATATGCATTATTATTTATTTTTTATGCGAAATGGGCACATTTGTACCTAATTTTGAAATATTGAGCATTTTTTTGTGGTTTTAAATTTTTTATCACTTTTCTCAATTAGCTAGCAACTTCTACATTCTATTTATTTCCCTAGAAGACTCTTTTTTCTCTCAACACATACATTTTCTCTCTCTATAGACCAAACTTTAGCACCACCATGACTTCATGGAGACTATCAGCCGGAGTATCGTTGGAGTATCTTTTCATCGCCAGAACAACCTAAAGCCTCCGTTTGACCATTGGTTAATAGTGGTTGACCACTGCCTACCATTAAATAAAGTACCTTCTCGAACCACTTTTCACCCCCTCTATCAGTTTTCCACCTTATTTTCTTCAAACACCCGGCCAATCATCATAGATCTAGATTCAAAAAAGGCTAAAATCCTAACTCCAACTTCTCCAGCCAAAGCTTCCACTACCTTCGATGTCGAACGTATCTCTGCAAAGCCTCCACTACATCTATTATCGGATGCATCTCTGCAAAACCTCCGCTATGTTCATATTTTCCAACAATATAATTTAGCTGTTCCTTATCTTTCCAACTGTATGTTCATATTTTCCTTTTATGCACCATGAACTTAACGTGATTATGTCTATAGGTAGATTGACAATAATTTAATCATTGTGAAGCCCCCATTTGCATTTCAACATCTTATAGACATCATATTGGTGTGGATTAATTGAGCTGTTTGAAACAGTAAAACGAGCCACCGATGCAGCTGTTGTTGACGGCATAGCAGAATTCTACTGGAAGAAATTTAGATAAATTTTTTTCTTTTTCTTCTTTCTTGTTACATTTCAATGGTGGAAAGAAAAAATAAAAGAGAATTTTGTAGTTTATGGTTTGTATTTGTGAAAAGTGATGACGATTTGACTTATTTATTTGCAAAATGTGCATTGTATTTGGCTCGCACTATGTATAAATGATGTCAGATTGTCCTTATGTTATGTTTTCTTTGGATTTTTATATATGAGAGAAGTGATGACGATTTGGTCTCATCTATTTGTAAAATAGACAGAGTATTTTAGATTACTTATCAATAAATGCTACTAAATTGTCTTTATTTTATGTTTTTATATGTATCTTTATGAGTGAATGAATGAATGAAGTGATGACGACTTGGCTTCATGTATTTGTAAACTGAAAGAGTATTTTACTTAACGCTATGAATAAATGATGTCGGATAGGCCTTATGCTATGTTTTACTTTGATTTTTGTATACAATGAGTGATGATGATTTAATCTCATTTATTAGTAAAATAGACAGAATATTTTGAATCACTTATCAATAAATGCTACCAGATTACCTAGCTTTTATATTATAATATGTATTTTTGTGGATGAATGAAGTGAGGACAATTTGACCTCGTTTATTTGTAAAATGTACTTAGTATTTATTCATTGTATGAATAAGTACGACTGGATTGTCGTTATTTCTTAATATTAAAACTTTAAAATTATGTTTTTGTGGATGTACGAAGTGAGACCGATTTGGCCTCATTTATTTACAAAATGAACATAATTTTTGGTTCACTACATGAGTAAATACCGATGGATTGACATTGATTTCTCCTTTATAGGGGAGTAGTAAAATTTGCGTAACTACGGTTTCACTAAAAGTAAAAGGTGTGGTGGCATTTTGTAATTACGGCTTCATTAATTTAAATGGTACAAAGTGCTCAATTTTTAAAGACCACCTTTAAAGTGTTTAGAATTTCAAGAGTATGATCATTTTTACCTATTTGTGTAAGTCATCCACTGTTTTTCATAGAACCACTGTATCACTCAGGTTAAAGACGTAAAAGTGGCACCAATAGCCACTTGTGACGACACGTTTAAAATATAACCGGTTTATAAATTAAAAGCTTTGCCAGTTTGTAAAATTTGGGCAAGAATACCCCTAAAGTTAACATGAAAATCTTCATATCATACTAGTTTCAGATAAAAGATTTGAAGTTGAAGTCCAATGTTAATCTAATGTAAATTTAGATCCGAAGAACTTTATCCAACGATCTGTATTTTGAAGAGACGACAGTTAAACTTAACTTTTTGTAAACTTCGACTATTCCTTAAATAATATTGCTAAAAATGGATATCTCTGCACTTCCCCCACCTCCAGATCACTGAGGACATGACCTTAGATAGGAGAGCATAAAGGTGGAGGATTAGGGTAGAAGGTTAGATTGTAGCAGAGAGTTATAGGTTGTATCGGCTTTTTGTATATATTTGCTATTTCTATAATATTCTTTATTTGTGCTGCGTGCTTATTTTTGTTCACTTAGGTTATATTTAGTTTTTGTGTTGATATATGATATTATGTTTCATCTTGATGTCTCTTTTCATTTGCTATTCTTATTGTTATTTCTATCTAGTCGAGGATCTTCTGGAAACAGCCTCTCCACCTTGGTGAGGGTAAGGTCTGCGTACATCTCACCCTCCCCAGACTCCACTTGTGGGACTACACTGAGTTTGTTGTTGTTACACTTCTCCCGTTAAATATTGATCGACCCAACTTAAATGTCTCTTTGGGCTTCAGTAAATATGGTTTAAATGTCTCTTTAGATAATGATACCAAACATAGTAAAAAAAAAAAAAATCCTATTTCTCTTCTCTCTCCCCCTACCCACTGTTTCTCCGATGCCGCTGCCCCCACCTCTTCCCAATCTCCGGAGCTCCCCCAGTGCTTCCCTGTCACCGCCCACTGCTTTTCCTCCACTCTCACCAGCAACCTTGACACATCGTCGCTAGTGGTGGTTGGATCTGAAACTGCTTCCACCGCGGCTTTGGAGCTCTGGCGGGGAGGGTGAAATGTACGCAAACCTTACCCCCACCAAGGTGGAGAGGTTGTTTTCGATAGACCCTCAGATTTTTTAAAAAAAAAAAAAACATTTGAAAATTTTAAAGGCAAACAAATATTTGAAAATAAGATGAAGACAAACAAGGTAAGAAACACCATTAATGCTCAAGAACTCATACAAAACTACTATAGTCAGGGCAAGAGGCTAATAGCAAAAAGGGCAAGATAAGACTACTATGCGTAAGACCAATACAACTAAAATGACAGCACTCAATCGCCTTTTACCTTACCTTCTACCCTAATCCTAGACCTCCACGCTTTCCTGTCAAGGGTCATGTCCTTGGTGACCTGGAGGTGGGCCATATCATGTCGAATCATCTCACCCCAATGCTACTTTGGTCTGCCTCTACCTTTCCGCAGACCCAACACAGCCAGCCGCTCACACCTCCTCACCGGTGCGTCGGTGCCCTTTCTTTTCACATGGCCGTACCATCGCAACCTTACTTCTCGAATCTTGTCCACCACTGCAGCCACTCCCACCTTATCACAAATGACCTTATTTCTAATCTTATCCAACCTCGAATGCCCACACAAATAATTTGAAATAAAGAATAAAAAATAATGTGAAACAACGCAAAAAGGTAAAATATTTCAATAAAAGTGAGAAACAACGCACAAACAGGATGAAACAATGCTGAAACAGTCTAGAAACAACTAGATACAGTCTAGAAATAGTTAGATACAATGCAAAATAATGCACATAAAACGAGATACGATAAGATACGGCGAGATACGAGGTGCCTGGTAGTTGAGATACAGCGAGATACGAGGTGGTTAGTAGTTGAGATACACGGAGATACGAGGTGGTTGGTAGTTAAGATACAGCCAGATACGATGTGGTTGGTAGTTGAGATACAAAGATATATGAGGTGGTTAGTAGTTGAGATACAACGAGATATGAGGTGGTTGATAGTTGAGAAACATCGAGATATAAGGTGGCCGGTAGTTGAGATACATCGAGATACGAGGTGGTTGGTATTTGAGATACAATGACGAGGTGGTTGGTAGTTGAGATACAGCGAGATACGAGGTGGTTGGTAGTTGAGATACTGCGAGATACGAGGTGATTGGTAGTTGAGAAACATCGAGATACAACGAGATATAAGGTAGTTAAGGATGGTAGGAGGAAAAGTGAAATTGAGAGAACAAAGGAGGAGTAAAAGTAAAATTGGGAGAAATTGTGGGAGGAAAAGTGAAATTGAGGGAAATGGGAGGAGGAAAAGTGAATTTGGAATAAATGGGAGGACGAATATAATATTTTTCTATGTTATGCTATGTTTTGCAATTAACTTCTCCTTTCCTCTATATTGAGTAATTTTGCTAAAATATTGCTATATTTTGTAAATAACTTCTAAAACTTGTACTTTTATGTAAAAATTTCTATTTTTAGAGTGTTTATAAAAAGGGACACTTACAAAAATACCCACAAAACCTAAAATAATTACAGTCACTACCCACTACTTTCAAATATTACCCGACCTACCCACTAAATTATTTACCCACTCTGCCCACCCAGACTTGTATACCCTAGTTTATACAGTATACCATAAAGGTATATACCTATAAGGTATAACAAAGGTATACAGTAATAAATGTCCCTCCAGACTTGTATACCATAATTTATGCAGTATACTTTAAAGGTGTACGTACCTATAAGGCATAACAAAGGTATACAATAATAAATGGGTAGGTTGGGTAAATACTTTTAGTTTTATGGGTAGTATAATTTGTAATGGGTATGACTTGTAAATACTTTAAATTTTATGGGTATAGAGTGTAAAAATCCCTTATAAAAAAAACACACTTCTGGCGCCTTCTCACAAAATTGATCCCCATATGAAAATTCTTACATTTTTGGCCCCATAAGAAAGCTCCCGGCGATCTCCAGATATTACTAGCAGCAGAATTTGACGATCGCCATGAGCTTTCTACTTGCAGTCACCAGGAACTTTTTTGACAGAGGTTAAACTTGTAAGACCTTTTTATAAGACCAAAAATATAATAAAGGTGCCAAATCTGTCTATTTTGTTCAAAAACTTGAATATTTTATTGTACACACAATTTGAGGATTACAATATTATAAAAATATGACATTTTGGAGCCCTGCCACAGTTTAGGTCTCTATGAGAATATTCTTACGGGTCGTTTGGTTCGAAAATAAGTTGTGCGGGTATTAGCAATGTGTGTATTAGTTATGCAAGAATTAGTAATGTGGATATTAATTATGTGGGTATTAGTTATGCATGTATTAGTTATATGGGTATTAGTTATGCATGTATTAGTTATGTGGAAATTAAATAAAGTAAAGATAGTTATACATTAATTATTTATTGTTGAATCAACTGATATATCACAAATTAATATACAATGTATAATTTAAATACTTGTTTATTGTTAAAATAAAGTATTGAAAAATAATCCTACCCTTATGAGGGTTAGATTTGTCATTTTAGAATTTTAATACACGTATTGCTAATACCCGCATTATTATTCCACATTCTATCCAGCACAAAATAATACACTGATTTCCTCATTATTTAATATATGTATTACTATGAAGGATGCACAAAACCAAACCAAACAATGTATTGTCACGCCCTAAAAATTTACTAAAAATAATAAAATAAAAAGGTTGTGACTTAGGTGTTTTAAAGGTACAAATTATTGAGATTTACGGAGTCGCCACTTGACAAGTTAAAGGTGTGCCAAGTCACCAAAATGGTGTACCTAGAACACACTTGACTCGTTTTAGTGGTCTGCGTCAGAGTTCCGGGTAAGGATCTCGGTTGACTCGCGGGAAGGTGTTAGGCACCCTCGAGTCCTGTGCCAAGCACAGTTGCTTTTATTGACGCATTTCGACTCTTTGATATTATTTGTTGTTATCTTGTCTTTAAAATTAGTTTTGTTACGCTTTGACTGTTTTAAACAAAATTGTATCAAGTAACCCGCAAGGTATACTTTGAAACCAATTGACTTTATTTATTTATTTTTTTTACCTAATAAGTAGATCACAAATCATACTTATAATTGCCTAATCGTGTTAATAGATATAAAGCACAAGTCCTCTTTTCTTTTATTTTTCTTTAAGGATAATCCTTTACTAACACTTATGGCTATGGGATTAAAGACTGAATTTAAACAGGCTGAAGTTGCAAATTTAGATTCTGCCTTTCCTGAGTGCTTCGGAGGAGTTTACAACCATAGTCTCTATTTCGTGAAGAATTGCACTAGATGTCCTATTTTGCCTTCGGATTCAAATCTGATCAGATTTTATATACCCACACAGTTATCCCCTTTTTTAGATATGGTTTTAATAAAGTTAATTGCTTGCATTTAATTCCTAAAACATGCCTACCGTTTCAGATGTTGCATCCCATTTGCATAAGTTTCTTTGTGAATCCATCTTCTTCTTCTTTTTTTTTTTTAAAAAAAAAGTATGTAGGCCTATCTTAGACAAATAAAAGAAGCCCAAATAATATATTTGAAGTTCAAATCTGGACCAAATGTGAGACCAGACCCCAGACTCAAGTACTTCCTTTACTTGTTGTGCTGTTTAACTCTTATGTCACCATACAAACAAACAATGGCAGAATACACTAGCAAGAATATGATTTAAGCGAGAAAACTCCGCAAGCAAACACGATATTAAACTTTAAGTATGCTATTTTATTCATGTTCAGGCCTTAAGCAAGGCCACAAATATATTCAAGACATTAACTTTGAGATTTACCTATTGATGAATTTTCCAGAACTCAGCAAACAAAGAATCAACGGCCAGCAACTGCAATGTAGATCCACCAAGCCCAAAAACCAACAAAAAGCAACAACAACAAGACGAAACAAACCCTCTTTTACTGATCTCTCTCAGACCTCTAGACTCTAACTTCACCTTTTAGATTATGTTGCACAGACAATCTTTATCTCTCTTGTTTTCTCTCACTCTCTCTCTATTTGACTTTCTATTTTGCTCTCCCAGATCTGTTGTATTTTTCAGATGTTATCTCTTTCTTTCACTGGTGTGTCCGTGCTAAAGAGTAAAAGAATGACCCCTTAAATAGGCCAAAGGATGAGGGTAAAAGTTGGGTGAAAAAATAGGGGGCTGTGGGGGATACTTGTATGGAAGAATCGCCGGAAAATTCAAAAGGGGTTACCGGAAGTAGGACATTCAAAACCCGATCTACGCAAAACCACTGTGAATTTGAGAAACCAATGCCATAAATGAATAGAGGAGATAAAAGGGAGTCAGGGGTGTATTTTTATGTATTTTTCGGTGGTGGTGGGTGGTGGTCCGATGGTGGACTGCCGGCGGAGAAGCAGTGGAGATATGGTGGGGCGATTTCCGGTGGTGAGAGGAGAAATTGGCAAGGGTTCCTCTATTTTTTATGGTGTTTTGTGTATATATCTATTTTTAGCAAAGTTTTGTGTTTATATGTTGTGAAAGTGGGCCGGGTCAAAGGGAATTGGGCTGATGGGTCACATTGTTTGTGGCTGCATTTTTCCTTTTATCTGAATATTTTTCATATGGCCTTTAAATCCAAACAAAACACATACACAATTATATAAATAGGCTATTAGTTAAACTAGACACATCAACATAACAGTTATAATTTAGCTATTGACTCACAATTAAATAATTAATCACGTCATAAATATATATATATATATATATATATATATATATATATATATATATATATATATATATATATATATATATATTGATAATTTTCTAGTATTTTTCTTCTAATTAAATGACTAAAATTAACTATGATACGGATAAAAATTGAAGAAAATTAACACTACTATTTCACGCATTTTGGTATTTTAGGTTCCAAAATTAGGTGATTACAGCTGCCCCTCTTTGGTTCAAGCCAAGAACATGCAAAATGGTGACCGTGCCCTGAATTTTGGTCCTAACCAACAACAAGGCTACCTACATATCCCCGGATTAAGGAATCAGGTCAGTGTAGTTCCTCACGTGCGATAGCTGGGACTACCGCATTTAGACAAATACTGGACTCTTCTAGACTAACACTAAGCACTCTCTAGACATACACAGACTAACTGTAGACACTTTGAGAACTAACTGGGACTGACTC
Organism: Petunia x hybrida; assembly: GCA_037355625.1. NCBI lineage: Eukaryota > Viridiplantae > Streptophyta > Magnoliopsida > Solanales > Solanaceae > Petunia > Petunia x hybrida. Next base: position 6,759,915 of record JBBBVM010000057.1, on the reverse strand, counting down.
GACGCTCCTAGACTTACCCGGACTGACACAAGACACTTTTGACACACTAGAGTTGTTGCTGCTGGTCACTGTCGCTGGTTGCTGGTTGCTGGCTGATGGTCACTTGCTTTACAAAGAAAATGAAACTACAACATTGGGAATATAAACTTGCAATTCCCATGCTAAGTCTTCATGCTTTTCGAGTTGAGCCTCTTGATTCTTGCTCTCCTCACTTTTGTTGAAAAATAAAACCACCACTTTTGGTTCAAGTGGGTCTTTCTCTTGAAGGAAAGTAAACCACCGATCATGATTCAGGTGGGTCTTCCTCATTTCACTTAAATGGATTCCCTCGTTCTTCAGGTGGGCGCCTTGACTTGAAAGTTGTATTCCCTTGTTCTTCAGGTGGGTGCCTCGATTTCTTTACAATACTCCCTCATTCTCCAGGTGGGTGCCTTGACTTCTTTAAATTACTCTCTCATTCTCCAGGTGAGTGCCTCGACTTCTTTAAATTACTCCCTCGTTCTCCAGGTGGGTGCCTTGACTTCTTTAAATTACTCCCTCATTCTCCAGGTGGGTGCCTCGACTTTTTTACAGTACTCCCTTATTCTCCAGGTGAGTGCCTCGACTTTTTAAGATTACTTCGTCATTCTCTAGGTGGGTGCCTCGAGTTTTTTACCGGATTTCCTGATGAATGTTGCTTCTGATTTGAAAACTGACATTGTCACTCTTGAAATTGGTGCTCAGGCGAGCTTTGATGATCTTGGAATCTGCCTATCGTTTGATGATCTCTTTCATGGTGCAAATTCTCAACGCGTCAATTTTGCGATCGAGAGTTGATTTGGCTTCCATTATCCAGGGGGTCCTGACCATGCTCTGCTACAACTGCAAAGCAGGTAAACAATTTTTGCAAAACTTTCTTTTGCTCGTTTTGATGTTATTTTGATTGAAAAGTAAAAAATGGGCAAGATTCTGGACAAAGGACTTCGAATGAAATGATGTCCCTTAGGAGATGTAAAAGAAACTTATCTGGAGGTGGAAGTGATGACCCTAATAAACATGACATGCTTCTGGTCCTCAAACCCTGATCATTCATAATAGTTCTTCCTCGACCTTTCCCCAGTTGGAACATTTGGTCATGACCACTTTCCAAACCCATCTTGATGACATTTATGAAGACCCTCATTCGGTTAGGGGTGCCTCTTTCGGGGTTTTCACCAACTAACCTCTCTCTTTGTTCTTTTATCTCAATGTTTGTCATGCGGCGCCTTTTCAGGTTTTCACCGACAAGACTTCATTTTCTTTTGTTCTTTTTTTTCTCTCTTTTTTTTTTCGTTTTGCTGATGATAATGTCTTGGGCGCTTTGAGCCTCTTCCTGATTTCGAGACTGAAATGCCAAACGTCTCATGAGCATGTGAAAAGATGGTAAGAATAATAGAAGTTTGTTTTAATTTTATTGACGAAATAAAATAAAAACAAACTTCTGCCCCAGTTTAGCAGAAACTGCGGATTTGGATTTTTTTTGAATTTGGCCGCAAACTTGGAGGCAAATTTTGCGTCGATATGAGATAGGGTAAAATGGAACTTTCTCCTATTTTGACCACACCAGAATGGTTGTCTACGTATCCTTTTGAGAGGAATCAGGTCAGACGTAGCTCTGGCAACTTAATGCCAAAATTTATTGTTTTGAATCTTTCTTTCATTCATTTCATTTCACTACAATTACAGGATTCCCAATAAGGGTTCACAAAAGCAATACAAAGCCAAAGGCTAACAAAAGGGATACATTATCTGGGTAAGGGAAACAAAGACTTCCGTTATCCCAATCCAAGAACATCAAATGTAGTACCTCTTCGCTGCATCAGCATTAACAATCATTTCAGCCATCGTGCCTTCAATGTCTGTCAAAAATAGAGCACCGTTGGGCAACATCTTCTTCACCACATACGGTCCTTGCCAATTTGGAGCAAACTTGCCATTTGCTTCTTCCTGATGTGGAAAGATGCGCTTCAAGACTAACTGACCTTCATTGAACTTGCGTTGGCGCACCTTCTTGTTGTATGCTTTGGCCATTCCCTTCTGATATAGTTGACCATAACATACTGCATTTAGCCTTTTCTCATCGATCAAAGCCAATTGTTCCAAGCGGGATTTGACCCATTCAGTGTCCTCGATCTCAGCTTCAACAATGATTCTCAAGGATGGTATTTCGAATTCTGCCAGAATGACCGCTTCAGTCCAAAACACCAGTTCATATGGGGTCGTGCCTATTGAGGTACACACAGTTGTGCGATAACCCAGAAGAGCAAATGGCAACTTCTCATGCCAATCTCGAGATCCTTCCACTATTTTTCGAAGGATCTTCTTGATGTTTTTGTTTGCAGCTTCGACCGCACCATTTGCTTTTGGCCGGTATGGTGTGGAATTTCTATGCACAATTTTGAACCTTTCACATACCTCTCTCATCAAATGACTGTTCAGATTAGCCCCATTGTCAGTAATGATGGTATTGGGGATACCGAATCGGCAAATGATGTTCGAATGAACAAAGTCGACCACAGCTTTCTTGGTTACTGACTTGAATGTCGCTGCTTCCACCCACTTAGTAAAATAGTCAATGGCGACCAAGATGAATCTATGCCCATTCGATGCCTTTGGTTCTATTGGGCCAATGACATCCATTCCCCATGCTGTGAAAGGCCAAGGGGCGGACATTGTGTGGAGCTCTAAGGGAGGTGAATGTATCAGATCGCCGTGCACTTGACATTGGGGGCATTTTCGCACGAACCCCATGCAATCTCGCTCCATGGTGAGCCAGAAATAACCTGCTCTTAAGATCTTCTTGGCTAGCACATAGCCATTCATGTGTGGCCCACAGATTCCTGAATGTACCTCGTTAAGAATTCTCGAGGCTTCTTATGCGTCTACACACCTCAACAGTCCCAGATCTGGAGTTCTCTTGTACAACACCCCTCCACTTAGAAAGAAACTATTTGCAAGACGGCGGAGGGTTCTTTTTTGATTGCTCTCTGCCAGCACTGGATACTCTCCATTCTTGATGTAGTTTTTGATGTCCAGGTACCATGGCTCGCCATCAAGTTCTTCTTCAACCATGTTGCAATAAGCATGTTGATCCCTAACTTGAATCTCTAGAGGATCAATGTGAGTTTGGTCAGGATGACTAAGCATTGAGGCTAATGTAGCCAAAGCGTCAGCCAGCTCATTGTACATTCTTGGGATGTGCCTAAATTCAATAGAATCAAATCTTTGGCAAAGATCTTCCATATACTGCTTATACATGATGAGTTTCACATCTCGAGTTTCTCATTCACCCTTGATTTGATGTACTAGTAGGTCAGAATCTCCGAGCACTAGTAGTTCTTTGATGTCCATGTCTATCTCCATGCGTAGACCCATGATGCAAGCTTCATATTCTGCCGTATTGTTGGTACACCAGAAACGAAGTTGCGCAGCCGCCAGATAATAATGACCTGTCGGGGATATGAGAACAGCCCCAATACCATCACCTTTGGAGTTAGAGGCCCCATCAAAATAGAGCTTCCAATAATGATCATCGTCAGAAGGTAACTCCTCAATTGTGTCTACCTCTTCATCAGGAAAGTATGTATTAAGAGGTTCATACTCATCATCCACTGGATTTTCGGCCAAATGATCGGCCAATGCCTGGGCTTTCATTGCAGTTCTGGTGACATAAACTATGCTGAACTCTGTGAGTAACATTTGCCACTTAGCAAGCCTTCCTGTTGGCATAGGCTTCTGAAAAATGTACTTTAGTAGATCCATCCGGGATATGAGGTAAGTAGTGTATGATAACAAATAATGCCTCAGCTTCTGTGCTACCCATGTGAGGGCACAACACGTTCTTTCCAGCAAAGTGTACTTGACCTCGTAATCCGTGAACTTCTTGCTCATGTAGTAAATCGCCTGTTCTTTCTTGCCTGTGGCATCATGTTGCCCCAGTACGCAACCAAATGAATTGTCCATCACCGACAGATAGAGGAACAAAGGTCGTCCTGGCTCCGGCAGGACCAACACTGGTGGATTTGACAAGTATTGCTTGATTTGGTCAAAGGCCGCTTGACATTCCTCAGTCCACTTAACTGCATCATCTTTCTTTAGCAGCTTGAAGATTGGCTCACACGTGGTGGTGAGTTGAGCAATGAACCTACTGATGTAGTTCAATCTTCCAAGGAAACTCATAACTTCTTTCTTGTTCTTTGGCGGAGGCAACTCTTGTATAGCCTTGATCTTTGAAGGATCCAATTCAATGCTTCGCCTGCTGACAATGAAACCCAACAACTTTCCAGCTGGAACACCGAACGCACATTTGGCCGGGTTCAACTTCAAATTGTACCTTCTAAGTCTTTCAAAGAATTTCCTGAGGTCTTTAACATGATCCTCTACCGTTCTTGATTTGATTATCACGTCATCCACATACACCTCAATTTCTTTGCGTATCATATCATGGAAGACGGTTGTCATGGCTCTCATGTACGTTGCCCTAGCATTCTTCAAGCCGAACGGCATGACCCTGTAACAAAAGGTTCCCTAGGGCGTGGTGAATGCTGTCTTTTATGCGTCATCTTCATCCATCAGGATCTGGTGATATCCGGCATAGCAATCCACAAAAGATTGGATCTCGTGTTTTGCACTATTGTCTATGAGAATGTGAATATTAGGCAAAGGAAAATTATCCTTGGGACTGGCCTTGATTAAATCTCGATAGTCAACACAAATTCTTGTCTTCCCATCTTTCTTCGGCACCGGCACAACATTGGCCAACCAAGTGGAATACTGAAGAGATTGTATCACCTTCGCATATAGCTGCTTCATGATTTCCTCATGGATTTTCTTGCTCATATCTGTTTTGATTTTCCTTCGAAGCTGCTTGACCGGAGGGAAACCAGGATTAATCGGCAACTTGTGAACCACCAAATCTGTGCTCAAACCGGGCATGTCATCATATGACCAAGCAAACACGTCTCTATAGTCAAGCAAGACTTGAACTATGTCATTTTTCACTTTCGGTATAGCGTGCATGCTTATCTTGGTTTCCCTAACATCATCAGGGCTTCACAAATTTATATTTTCCGTGTCATCTAGATTGAGCTTAGGCTTGTTCTCAAACTGTTCTAATTCCCCATTTATTTCACTCTCAGCTCCCTCCTCATCATATTCTTTCTCAAACATTTCTTCGGTATCAGTCCCTTCCATGTTATCTACCTCATCAACTGTTACTTCATAATCATTCCACCCACCAACATGTATTTCCTCAATATTTGGTTGATTCATTGAGACCAAGTTAAACTATGTGTTTAGATCATGGCGTGATTTCAGCATGCATGTCATGTTATTAAGGCCATTAGAAACATAGCTACAGAAGAAATAAGGAACAAAAATCAGGAAAGTAAAGAGATAGAATAAGGAGACAAGAACATGTCTTGCTTTTCATTGAATTTGAAAAATAAAAGGGTTTGACATCATAACGAGTAAAATAAATATACTTGGATTACAACCTTTAGAATAACCAAGTATACAGAAAGGATAATAAAAACTTGCTACCAATAGCCCCTCCTAGTGGGGAGAGGCATGGATTCCCAGTTGTTCAGCTTCACATCAGGGCCAATGTTCTGGATTTCTGCATTGCTAGATCCTTCGCCAGTTTGCACCATGTTGATGCCAAAGACGTGCCTCAGATCAGCCAGGAGCTTCTTCTGTTCTTCAGTCTCCTCAGCATTTTTGGAAATAGACTTGCCCCCGTTGGACCTCGTGAAAGACTGAGCGAGGCAAGGGACAGGCTTCTCAAGAGACCATTCTTGTTTCTTCATCTTCCTAGCTCTTGCTCTGTCGGTAGCTGTGGGCTTGTATCCAAGACCCCAGGTACCTCGAATGCCAAGTGGACTAATTGGATGCGACATTCCCTGTAATGCTGCCCCAAGACCTTTCCCTGGTTGAAAACCGTGCTTCAACATTTCTGTAGCCATCATGACTGCCGCTTCTGACAATCTTGTTCAGGAACCTCTTCCACGTTGACTGCTTCAAAAACTTGGTACATCAGAGTTGGGCTATAATTGGTGACCTCGATAACTGGAATGGACGGGTCCTTATAGATTGACAAATCTCCCTCTCCGTGTACCATGATCATCTCACGGTTCCACTCAAACTTCACAGTCTGGTGCAAAGTTGATGGTACTGCGCCCGCCATATGAATCCAGGGCCTTCCCAATAATAGATTGTAAGACGAGTCCATGTCGAGGACTTGGAAATCAATAGCAAAGTCCACAGGTCCAATTGTCAGTGTCAGCTCGATCTCACCAATTGACTGTCTTTTTTTTCCATCAAAAGCACGGATACTCATAGTGTTGGTCCGAATTTTGTCCATATTGACCTTCAATCTCTTTAGGGTAGATAATGGACAGATGTTCAGACCGGACCCACCGTCAACCAGTACCCTTGTGACATAAGAATTATCACACTTGACAGTCAGATATAATGCTTTGTTGTGACCAGTGCCTTCCAATGGTAGTTCCTCATCAGTGAAAGTGATCCTATTTACCTCAAAGATACGACTTGCGACTTCTTCGAGGTTTCTAACGGTCATCTTCTCAGAGACATGAGCCTCATTCAGGATTTTCAACAGAGCACGTCGGTGTGCCTCAGAATGCATCAACAAGGATAACAAAGAAATTTGAGCAGGGGTCTTCCTCAACTGCTCCACAATGGAGTAATCTTGAACTTTCATCTTCTTCAGAAATTCCTCTGCCTCTTTTTTAGTGACAGGTTATTTGATGGGGCCCTGATTTTCTTTGGCCTGTTTTGCTTTTCTTAACTCTTCTGGGGTAAAGCACCGCCCAGAACGAGTTAGACCGCCCACTTGTGTTATTTCTGCTACAACCTCTTTTCCCTTGTATGTTACCAATGCCTTGTCATAATTCCATGGGACATCATTAGTATTTTTCATATGAATCTGAGGTGCGCTCTTTATGATAACGGGCTCACACAGCTAGTTCTGATCATCTTCACTGGGTGCCCTTCTGATAACCAACTTTGGTTTGGCCACACAACTTGCTTTCCCTTTATTTTTGCTGGTCCTTTGGATCACCACCTTTGGCTTTTCAGTCATCTCCTCCTTTCTCTCAATGGTTCTTTTCAATGTCAACACTGGCTTGTTTGGCTGGATAGGATGCCCCACTTTCCCCGGCACAACCGAAAGAATTGGTTGCATCCTTTCCACTCCAATTGTTATCGCATCGACTGACACTATTGGCCTTGCAGATTCATCTTCAAATCCCCTTTCACATATACCCACCATGTGTACATCGTGGACTGGCAAAGGATTGAGATTAATGTTTGGCATTTCTGCATCTGCGATCACTATTTGGTTATTGTCAATCAGAACTTGCACTGCCCTCTTGAGATAATAACAATCTTCTGTATATGCCCTGGTGCACCCGAATGATATTCACAGTGCCGAGAATGGTCCACCTTCCCTATAGGATGCATGTTTCCTTGAATTGGCTTTATCATGTCCAAGGTTCGCAATTTCTCGAATATGCTGGTGTAAGGTTCCCCAATTGGTATGAATTCTCTTTTTTTCTCTTCTCGAGCCTTCTTAAATTCAGCTCTTGGACGAAGCCCGCGGGACCTCTTGGTCGGTAGGTAGGGTTCGGCGGAGCCTGATAATGGTTAGGTGGAGCTTGGTGGATGTGATATGCAGGCTGTGGGGCCGGCGCACTCCATTGCGGATAGGATGTTGTAGCATATGGTTGTGCAGCATGTACAGAATATTGGGGTTGAGGTATGGAGTATTGTGCATTTTGTGGTGGGTAATAGTGTTGCAAATGGGGGTGTTTGTGGAGCTTGGTATGAATTAGGTTGACTGTATCGCTCCTCGTTCAACCTTCGCGGACCCGACCCTACCATGGCCACATCTTCTTTCTTTTTCTTAGCAAACCCTGCTGCCCCCGTTTTCACAGCCTGTGTGGTTGCTTTCAGTGCGGTCTGGCTCACAATCTTACTAGCTTTGACTCCCCTCTCAATCATTTCTCCCATCTTGACGACTTCACTAAACGGTTTCCCAAAGGCGGCGATCAATGCACCATAGAACGCCTCATTTTGCGCCTCGATGAACAAACGGACCATGTTGACGTCCGGTATTGCGGGGCTCACTCGAGCGGCCTGCTCGCGCCATCTGAGGGCGTACTCCCTAAAGCTTTCACTTGGCTTCTTTTTTATCGCATCCAAAGAGGATCGATCCGGCAAAACCTAAATGTGGTACTTGTACTGGTCGTAGAATGCCTGTGCCATGTCATCAAATGCCAACCACTTAGTTACATCCAGCCTCATGAACCATTCGGCAGCTGCACCCCCAAGCTTTTGGAAAAGTAGGCTATCAACAACTTGTCTTTCTTGACCCCTCTCATTTTGTTGCAGTAGGTCTTCATATGAACTCTTGGATCTCCTTGCCCGGTGTATAGATCGAACTTTGGCACTATGAACCCTTCTGGTAATTGCAATTCGGGGTAGGGGCAAAGATCCTTGAAAGAAATGTTGGTATGATCTCCATAGCCCTGAATGATCCTTACTGCTTGTTCTAGGCCCTTCACCTTTCTTAGAACCTCGCTCTCATCAAGCTTTCCTGATCGATCAACCTCAACTTGAGACTCGCGATGGAACCCCTGATCATATGAGTCACTGTGTCGGAAATTGGGTTCATGGTGCTGATCATAATGATGATCCCCAGCCTGGAGATGCGGTTTGCTGTTGGACCTGGCCATAGCAGGCCTAGCTAGGCCCCGAAAAGTTGGAACCTGTGGGAGAGGTGGGCCATACTGTCCCTGTGGTGGGGGTGGACTATACTGCCCCTGTGGTGGATGTTGTCCATACTGCCCTTGAGGTGGAGGTGGTGGGGGCGGCGCATGAGGGCGCACTTCAGCTTCTTTTATTGGACCATGGCTAGTGCCAAAACCAGGGGGATAGGTCAGATCCTCGGCCACCGTAGATGTGCCTGGTGCTCGCTGGCTAGCTGTTGGCAAGAGCCCATCTAGGAGGTTTGGCATGGGAGGAGGTGCCCGTCCCGTGGTTATCGCATGATGCATGTCTACCAGGAATTGCTTCAGAGTTAGGGCCTCTTCTGTCGTCCTATCATTTTGTTCGGAACCGGCATCAGATTTGTCTCCTTCAGTGGCCATGTTACCAAGTGGAATTTCGGAGCCCTTTGATTTAGTTGTGCGAGAATGGGGTTATGGCAGAGTGCTGCACCAAATCACTGATAATCTATACTTGTCTGCAAACAAAACAGGTTAGGCAACACAATATTTATAAGCCAAGCATGCCTACAAGCCTAAGGTCGTTATGCGTCATCCCGAAACGGTTTAGATTAGATTCCCAAGTGTATTGTTTGATTTTTTTTTTCAAGAGAGGCTGGAGGTAGAGACAAATTGACACATAAAACAGACCATTGCTTAATCCTTCTAAAAATTCGATATGCATTCACCATTTGAGACTCAGATTTTCAACAAAATTTCGCCATTATAACGGCATAACGTGACCCCAACAAAAACTCTTCGGCCAACCGAGGCACTTGTCAACTGTTGAAAAAATTTGCCATTGCAAGGACATGAAAAACTGACTCAAAACACCATCGACAAAACGAAACTGACATTTAGACCTTTCGACAAATTTAGCATATCACTCTTGTCATAATAGGACTTGGCAATTTCCAAAATTTTACCATTATAACGGCGTAAAATTGAACCAAAAGAATCCTTCGGCCAACCAGGGCACTGGGAAACTTGGAATATTTGCCATTATAACGGTATCAAAATCGTTTCCAGAAAATTTGACAACTTTGATATGGAAGAATTTTTTCTCTCCTCTTTTTTTTTTTCGGAAAAAATTTTCGCCATTATGACGGCATAAAAACTGACACAAAATTTTTCGACACATAAATCTAAGCAAAAATTTCTGTTTCGACAGCATGACCCAAAATATGAAATGTATTAAAACAAGACATCTACAAACTGAAATTCACCCTACTTCCTCTCTTTCCTTCATTTTTCTTTTATTTTCTCTTTTTTTTTCTTTCATTTCTTTTGAAATCTGCCCTTCCCCAATTCGGTCAGCATGACGACCATTCCTTCTAAATGCAACACAGAAAATGCTTCGGACGTATCTTGACGCCAAGGAAAGACAAGTGCGGTACCGGCATACCGCACCTCACTAAGTCAATCATGATGCAGATAATTGGGCCTAAAGGTTTAACTCTAGGTGCACAAACTGACTCAGTGTCTAGACTGGCTCATAACCCAGTGGACAACTGGGCGGAAAGCGCATCAGGGTCATCCGGAGACAGTATGTCCGGCCTAAAACCCCGTCACGCCGTCCTCCTAAATCATGGGCAATTTAGTAAAAAGGTCCCAGATGCCACAAGCAATCTGGTAAGTGCACGTGTGTGTGTGTTTCAGAGACTCAGAGAGTTGCGGAGGAAGACAGTTTATATACAGTTCAATAATATCAAAGCGGTAACATTCAAGATATGGCAACAAACAACAATCAATATTCTCAAACTGAAATGCGACAATTTATTAAAGCCTGAGACTCTCAGTTTTCACTTTCCTCCCCAGCGGAGTCGCCAAGCTGTCACGCCCTAAAAATTTACTAAAAATAATAAAATAAAAAGGTTGTGACTTAGGTGTTTTAAAGGTACAAAATTATTGAGATTTACGGAGTCGCCACTTGACAAGTTAAAGGTGTGCCAAGTCACCAAAGTGGTGTACCTAGAACACCCTTGACTCGTTTTAGTGGTCTACGTCAGAGTTCCGGGTAAGGATCTCGGTTGACTCGCGGGAAGGTGTTAGGCACCCTCGAGTCCTGTGCCAAGCACAGTTGCTTTTATTGACGCATTTCGACTCTTTGATATTATTTGTTGTTATCTTGTCTTTAAAATTAGTTTTGTTACGCTTTGACTGTTTTAAACAAAATTGTATCAAGTAACCCGCAAGGTATACTTTGAAACCAATTGACGTTATTTATTTATTTATTTATTTATTTTTTTACCTAATAAGTAGATCACAAATCATACATATAATTTCCTAATTGTGTTAATAGATTTAAAGCACAAGTCCTCTTTTCTTTTATTTTTCTTTAAGAATAATCCTTTATTAACGCTTATGATTATAGGATTAAAGGCTGAATTTAAACAGGCTGAAGTTGCAAATTTAGATTCTGCCTTTCCTGAGTGCTTCGGAGGAGTTTACCACCATAGTCTCTATTTCGTGAAGAATTGCACTAGATGTCCTATTTTGCATTCGGATTCAAATCTGACCAGATTTTATATATCCACACAGTTATCCCCTTTTTAGATATTGTTTTAATAAAGTTAATTGCTTGCATTTAATTCATAAAATATGCCTACCGTTTCAGATGTTGCATCCCATTTGCATAAGTTTCTTTGTGAATCCATCTTTTTAAAAAAAAAAAAAAAGTATGTAGGCCTATCTTAGACAAATAAAAGAAGCCCAAATAATATATTTGAAGTTCAAATCTGGACCAAATGTGAGACCAGACCCCAGACTCAAGTACTTCCTTTACTTGTTGTGCTGTTTAACTCTTATGTCACCATACAAACAAACAATGCCAGAATACACTAGCAAGAATATGATTTAAGCGAGAAAACTCCGCAAGCAAACACGATATTAAACTTTAAGTATGCTATTTTATTCATGTTCAGGCCTTAAGCAAGGCCACAACTGTACTCAAGACATCAACTTTGAGATTTACCTATTGATGAATTTTCCAGAACTCAGCAAACAAAGAATCAACGGCCAGCAACTGCAATGTAGATCCACCAAGCCCAAAAACCAACAAAAAGCAACAACAGCAAGACGAAACAAACCCCCTTTTACTAATCTCTCTCAGACCTCTAGACTCTAACTTCACCCTTTAGATTATGTTGCACAGACACTCTTTATCTCCCTTGTTTTCTCTCACTTTCTCTCTATTTGAATTTCTATTTTGCTCTCCCAGATCTGTTGTATTTTTCAGATGTTATATCTTTCTTTCACTGGTGTGTCCGTGCTAAAGAGTAAAAGAATGACCCCTTAAATAGGCCAAAGGATGAGGGTAAAAGTTGGGTGAAAAAATACACCCATGTGCTATGTTTTTACCTCTATCCAATTTACTTTTGGCATGCATTCCCACCTATACTAGACAACAAAAACATGGCAGTAAAGTCTAGTATCAGGCTGCCAAAGTACTTTTACTTTTGACTTTGGACTCTTTCTTTTTTTTAAAATTTTTTTTTTCAGATTTTTGAAACTTCCCAAAAAACTCCATATACCAACTTGACAATCCCAATCCTAATGAATCTAACAAGCCTAAGACTCGATAAGCAATGTTAAACTACAACTTTAAACACTAAACACTCAATACTTCAGGGCCCTCTTTTACCAAAATAGTAGAGCCTATGTTAAACTAAACTTGCAGACAAGGAGTCCCTCACAATTTTGAATTCACAAGACCATCATACGGTTGACAGAATTTAAACAGTAAGATTTAGACAATAAGCATACTCTACAGACTACAAACTGGACAAACTAAACATATTTTAAACAACTTTCATCCTAACAAAATGAAGATTCTTACTTAACTCACACGACATACTCAAGTGCAATTTGCTTTAAACAAAGGGACCAAGCGTATCAGATCAATAATTTCATTCTTTGGCGCACAGGTTTGAAACAAATGGTACCCGAACACAAACTCAAAATCCATTCGTACTTAGATAGAGAGACAATCTAAGACAACAACAATAATCAACTCCACTGAATTCTCATATATGCCATCAAACTACAACATGATCATTTTAGCAAATTGAACCACAATAATACCCTGCAACTAAACAACCACAAGAATACTACCATAAGTCACTGGTTCAATGCTGAAACGATCCTAAAATATTTCTACTACTAATATTACCTAAACAAGTAGGAAGAAAGAACAAAAACTGATTTCAACTAACCCATCGAGCCACTGCCTCGAGCTTAGCTCGCCAACACTGCCATCGCGTCGCCACCAAGGGATAGCCAATCACTGCCTCGACATCATGTCATCACTACTGAATCAACTTTGCTATAGTCGAGCCACCACTGCCTAGCCAAGTTCCATTCACCATCGCCATCGTATCAATGCCACGAACTGCCCAAAACAGTCAGCCCCGTAGCCAAACCAATTCATCCTTGCTACAACATCAACCAGTTATCGCAGTGGTATCATCATCAAATCAACATCAACGCAGCCTAACGTACTACTAAATTAGCCGCTAAGCCACCATTGCCCTCGTCTTTGTTTCATCACCATCACATGGAGCCTCGATAACTGCTAGTGTCACTGCACTATTGCATCAGCCTCGCTCACTATTGAAACATCGCCCACACCATCGCTTACTGCCTAAATACCCTCGGATCAGCCTTACCGCCATCGCCTCGGCTTCAATACCACAGCAGCTACAACAGCCATCGCAGCGACACAAGCTCTCGTCACGGACTCAGATCAAACACTAACTCACAGTCACTATCACCACCCTAAAGCCAAAAGTTTTAACACCCAAACACAATCACAACTGAACCAACACAACCACCAATTCCAAACCCCCCATAAGCAGAAACTGTCTACACAAATCAAACAACAAAGCAGCCGCTACATACCTTTGTCACTACCACTATTGTTCACAGCAGAAACAAAGCAGAAATCAACCATTCCTTTTCTCGTTCTAACTGAAGCGACCTCATTTGGGGTCGTCTCAACTAGAACAAGAGAAGAAATGGAAAGAGAACCATAAAAAATGGAAACAAAACGACACCCGAGTCGCTGCCGTTCGGACTTCAACAACGGAGCACATATTTGTGGAAACGGAGCATGGGAGATGATATAGGGGGCTGTGGGGGATACTTGTATGGAAGAATCGCCGGAAAATTCAAAAGGGGTTACCGGAAGTAGGACATTCAAAACCCGATCTACGCAAAACCACTGTGAATTTGAGAAAACCAATGCCATAAATGAATAGAGGAGATAAAAGGGAGTCAGGGGCGTATTTTTATGTATTTTCCGGTGGTGGTGGTGGTGGTCCGATGGTGGACTGCCGGCGGAGAAGCAGCGGAGATATGGTGGGGGCGATTTCCGGTGGTGAGAGGAGAAATTGGCAAGGGTTCCTCTATTTTTGATGGTGTTTTGTGTATATATCTATTTTTAGCAAAGTTTTGTGTTTATATGTTGTGAAAGTGGGCCGGGTCAAAGGGAATTGGGCTGATGGGTCACATTGTTTGTGGGCTGCATTTTTCCTTTTATCTGAATATTTTTCATATGGCCTTTAAATCCAAACAAAACACATACACAATTATATAAACATGCTATTAGTTAAACTAGACACATCAACATAACAGTTACTATAATTTAGCTATTGACTCACAATTAAATGATTAATCACGTCACAAATATATATATATATATATATATATATATATATTGATAATTTTCTAGTATTTTTCTCCTAATTAAATGACTAAAATTAACTATGATACGGATAAAAATTGAGGAAAATTAACACTACTATTTAACGCATTTTGGTATTTTAGGTGCCAAAATTAGGTGATTACATGTATTTCTTATGTAAGATTTTATATAAATGTCCAATCACCAACCATATAATGTATTATTAATGCAAATATCCAATCACCAACCAAACAATGTACTAATTAGGGGTTATTTGATGCGTAGCCATGTTTGGACGCGTTAAATGAGAATTATCCACCGTTTCAAAAGTTATTGAGGAATAGCCACCGCGTGCACATACACTCTATTAGCATTGGCAAACAGCCCAGACTAGTCCCAGGTTTTATGCTGGGACTTTGAACTACACATGGTCAAAATCCCATTATTTTATAATAGGACCTGGTGCTTTATATATATAAAGTCCTAGGTTTTTATGCTGGTACTTTGAATTACACATGGTCAAAGTCCCATTAGTTTATAATGGGACCTGGTGCTTTACATATATAAAGTCCCAGAACTACACATGCTCAAAGTCCCATTATTTTATAATGGGATAGTCCCCTAGTGCTTTAGATATATAAAGTCCCAGGTTTTTATGCTGGGACTTTGAACTGCTGGGACTTTGAACTGCACATGTTTAAAGTCCCATTATTTTAAATGAGATGGTCCTCTGGTGCTTTATTATATATATATATATATATATATATATATATATATATATATATATATATATATATATATATATATATATATATATATATATAAAGTCCCAGGTTTTTTTACTGGGACTCTGAACTACACATGTTCAACTGAGACTTGTCCGGAGATGACTATTTTTTAGCGAATTTATTTTTGATGGCTATGGATCAATTAACGCGCGCCAAACATGCTCCTCCGCAAAATTTTTACACTGATTAGTGCTGAATTTAATGTGGATATTAGCTTATCCAAATGCCCAACCAAACGACTTCTTAAAGTTTAATCCTCATCAGGACAAATTGCCGGCAATCGCCAGGCTTTCCTGGCAGCTGGACCTGGGTATAGCCATGAGTTTCCCTCATGACTTTAGACAATTGCAAAGAGTTTTGTTTGGCTCGAAACTAAAAATGTACGAGTTTTCTCATGGCATCAAAAGTGTGACGATAGCGCCAGAACTGTCCAGCCCGAAACAAATTTGCACAACTAGACAGTTATCGCAATGCTTCTATAATTTTGACTCATATAAGAAAAATCTTACAATAATGATCCTTTTAGAAAAAGTTGCTGGTTACCGCAAGAGGGGAGAATATTTTCTAACAGAAAGACCTGGCGATAGCCAGAAACTTTCTAACGAGGGTTATTTTTGTATGACTATCTTTACGGGGGCTAAATCTCGGACGGATTGCCAGAGATGTCCTATTTTTGTAAATCACCCGTATGGAGTGGTCCAACTGTCGGGAACGAGGCAGACCGAAATGAGGACGCATGCAAGGGTCAAAGCATTAAGCCGCTCATTTGAAAGTTGTTAGATTATGTTTGGGACTAGGATGACGCCCAAGTGTCCAACAGTTAGTAGATATAGGTCAACTTTGTCAATGAAGTGTTAACAAGCAAATTTATTAAAATTTCGTATAGATAAAAGACAAGTTTGAATATTTTCCGTAAAAGAATATGAGGAAATTATATCATTTTTCCAGAATATTGGTTAAAAAATAACACAATATAAATAAATAAATATAAGTAAATAGATATTTATATGATTATTTTCGTCACCTCATATTTTAAGTGTGCAATAAGATTATAAGATATCAATTTCTAAATAATACAGCATATGTGCAGTGTGCTACCATAATTATTACTTCTATCAAGTATCAAGCCAGTCTAGTCTGCCCATTACCTGTTAAGGTCTCGACACGATGAATGTTTGTCTTATATGTCTTACAAGTTGTCCAAAAGAAACGCTCTCTGACTTTTCATCCATAGTATCCAATGCCCAATTGATAAGAAATCCCTTTCACACATACGAGAAGATCCAACGTATGTACATAATAGTAATGACAAAGGGTTAAAGAAGATATTACAAATAACTATGGGGAACCTTTTCTTGAACCATATACATTGAGGCTCCAATAACCTCAAAATTCTTTGACATTGTCAAATTGTTGTCTATAATCTTTGGTCATACACATCAAGTGTCCAATAATCTGACCTCAAATACACAAAAGCTAAAAGAAAAGAAGAAGATGCAAAGACAAAATCAATGCACAAAATACAATCACAACACCACAAAAGTCAATTAGACCAAGTCTAAAACCATTAAAATTATCTCCTATAAGACTAGAACGGATCAACCAACGACAATTTTTAATGTAACGTTAATGATACCATGTCAAATGAAAATGACACTATAAACAACCACCTTATTACATACCGGAAAACCACCCCGGTGATTAAGTTAACACACTAATTAATTAATCAGGAGACAGTTAAGCCAAGAATATCAGCTGCAGATCTTCCCATAATATTAGCAAATTCATTAAAACTAATAACACCATCACCATTTGTATCAGCTTCTTGCATCATATCAGATAACTCTTTGTACGTTAATGGACGTCCCATTTTGGCCATTGATCCAGCAAGCTCAGCAGCCGTAATATATCCATTACCATCACGATCGAACGATCGAAAAACCTCCATGAGTTGTTCTTGATTTATCAATATTTCTGCATTCATGTCAGGCAATATTGCATTTACAAGCTCATCGAATTCAATAAATCCGTTACCGTTATTGTCCATGTTGGCTAACAATATGTGAATTTGATCACCAGTTGGTTTGAGGCCTAAGGCACGGAGGAGAGCGGCTAGTTCTAGTTGTGTTAGGCTTCCATCATGATCAAGATCAAATCTCATGAAGATTTCCTTTAATTGTTTGATTTGATCGGAATGAATAGTGGCCATGATAACGTAATGTATATATTGAGCTCGTAATTGTACCTTATTATACAAGAATGAGTGTGACAAAAAAAGGTAGAAAGGCAATTAGAAGGAAGTGTCTTTGGGTTATTGAAATAGGAAGGTTAGAAATGATGAGGGCGTTTTGGTTTAGATTTGTGTCTAGTTTTTTTTGTTTGATCTAAAGAGAAACCGTGTTAGAAAAGATAAGGAAAGAGAGTAGTAATGGATGAAAGAGAAATGAAGCATTGAGGTGGCAAGTGACAGGTTAGTTTTTTATATATTTATTGATGGGATATAAAGATTAATGTGATTATTATTGGCTTAACGTAAATGTCGGATGTAGGTAAATTTATTCTAACGGATAAAAGATCTAGTTTTTATAAGATATAATTTTCTTGACAATTGGCTGCCATTGACAATTGTTTTCAATGAATGGTTGGCGAAACCGTAAATGAAAACACCAAGAAAAAACTAAAAAGAAAAAAAGTTGAGGAGAAAGAGGGGAAATTTCCATTCAAAGCCAAGCAGTAGCATTAATGAATAGATAATATAAGGAAAAGAAATTGCCTGAAAAGAAAAGATCAATCTGAGGAAGGCTTTTCCAATTGAGGGGAAAAGACCTCCCAAGTCTTAATAGAAGGATAGGGGACAAGACCAAGTCAAAGGGTCATTAGCTTAAGTGAGGGTTGAAGTGAATTGTTTAAAAATTTGTGGGTATAATTAAAAGTTTTTATATTTACGAAAACACCACTTTTCAAAAAAATTCAGATTTTGAATTTCCCCCTTCCCACCCACTTTTACACTCTCTTTCCTTATTCTATCATTTCAAATTTTATTTCTCTCTCTCTTCTCTCTTTCTTCCTCTTTTCTCTTCTTCCTTTTCATTCTTTCTTCTAAATTTCTTTTCAAATTTCATTTTATCACCATCCATATTATTATTTTTTTTTCTGTATCCATTTTGTTTCTTCTTCATCCCCGTTTTATCCCTTTTCATTTTTTTTAATTCTAATCATTTTATACATCTTTTCAGATGTGTAAACATATTTTCTATATGTTTATACATATTTGAAGATGTTTTCACGGCTGAAAAAAGTGTGTACACATCTCGTCAGATGTGTACACATATAATAATATGTGTACACATATATTATATGTGCGCACATATTATTATATGTGTACACATATGACGAGATGTGTAACACTTTTATCATATATATGTGTGCACATATTATTATATGTGTACACATATAATAATATGTGCGCACATATAATATATGTGTACATATATTATTATATGTGTACTATATTATTATATGTGTACACATATTATAATATGTGTACATATATATCATATCTGCATGTGTACACATCAGTCGAGATGTGTACACATATTACTATATGTGTACACATCTCGACTGATGTATACACATCTTTTTTATTAGAGTGGTGTAGGGTGGTGGGTGGTGGTGGAGAGTGGTAGAAGGTGGTGGTGGGAGTGGAGGGTGGTAGAAGGTGGCGGTGAGTGGTGGAGGGTCGTGGTGGAATGGTGGATGGACGGGGTGGGGGGTAGGGGACCGGATGGGGGCTAAGGGGTTGATGGGGTGGGTGATGAGAGGTGGGGGCTTTGTGTAAATAGAAAAACTTGGGGGACTTTTAAAATGTTAGTCATTAGTACTAATTTTAAAAGTGCCCCTCTCACCCATTTTTCAAGACTTGAGTCCCTTATAACTAATAAAAGACTTAGGGTCCTTCTCACCCAAAAATCCCATGTTACTCTGATACGTTCTCGTTAAAATTCTATCTCATTTTTTTCGTCACATTTAAAGAAGAAGTCTTCAAATTTTTTAGTTTTTTTATGTACTAATTCAGCCAATAATAAAGAATTAACAATTTATTCTTATTTTATTTGGATAAATCCAACTATTGGAAATACTCCCTCCGGGGTACGAGCATATTTGGAACTGTAAGGGCATATCTGAAAAAGAAAAAGAAGTAATAAGACATCTTGTCTCTAAATTGTCCATTATTTTTAAACAAACCGATCAAATTGTCAAAATGATTAATATTTGAAAGGAAGGTAGTAGTTGTGTTTGCTTTATTCACAGAGATTATGTTAATATGCCAATAACCAGAATCTTATTACTGATGAAATTTGATTAAGACATCATAGAAGATATTGGAAAGAGCATGAGAGGGTGTTATTGCAAGTTGAAAGATCCAAAGACTTTGTAGCAGGTGAAGACTAAAACACATTATAATCAACTTCTTGTTCTGCTATATGTACCTTTCTCTATGACCTCTTCTTCACTCCAACCAAAGAAGCTTCCAAAAGAGAATTCAACCCTTTATGACCAGTCCTCTAACCCCTTGACAACTTCCCCCTTACAACACCATCCAAAAACTAGAGCATTATTCAAAACTATTGCAATTCAATCACTAAATTGCTGTTGTCATTTTTTGTCCTTGATGACTTGTTTCTTGGTTTTATTCTATGTCCAATAGAAAATTGGTTTGTGAAGAAGCCGGGAGAGACGCACCATTTTTTGTGCATATCATCCCTACGCAGGGGCCATGCTAAACTTCTCTGAATCGTTACAACTTTATGGGATGTCCTCCAAGGAACCAGAGGGGGAGAAGTGATCAGTTAGAGTGGAAGCATTAGTTACAAAGACTTGCGTTCCATCAAGACTTGCATTGTGACCTTTATGGACAAAAAAGAAATGAATGAACCTTGAAAGAACAATGGACTTTAGAGATGGCAATAAATGTTTTCTAGTTACTTACAGTAAAAAATTGCTGACTTCATGTATGCCAGCCAAAATAGGACCTACTTACAAAAATTAATCAACGTAGCTCTCAGCTGAGCTGCCTTTGATATATTAACAGATTCATTTACTTGCTTCAGCAAGCTATTTTGATCTGTGACATATCCTCTAAACATGTCCACCAAATTCTTTACTATTATGGTCACCTTGACTGGAAAAATCTGAACTAAAATCTTCACTAGGAAATGCCAACCTCCGAAACAATCTTATTTGTGCAGATTGTTCTGCAGAGTTTAATATTGTACTTTCACCAACTTTCATCCCGTTTGTCAGATCAGACATAAGCACACTGTCAAAAGCTCTCGTGATCTACGAAAGCATAAGGATGGTGAGATTATAAATGCGCTTCTACATAAGTTACCAGTAATGTAAAAGAAAAAGTCACCTGTCCCATCCTTGGTCTCTTCGCAGCTGAATGGCGCACACAAGCTGCAGCGACCTCAATCATTCGAAACATCTCATTGTCAACATAGTTCTTCTCAAGGCGAGGATCTGCTAACTGATCAAATTCCTCCTTTTCAAGTACGTGACTGAGCAAAGGTCGAGCCTGGAAGTGAACAGATAACAGCACAGTTAATGGAATTCTCCTGCTCATCATAATGAGAAGGGACTTTAGCTTTCTGTTGGTACTGTTATCGGTTAATTGTTTTCTTAAGATCATTTTTCAAGCTGTCTTAGGATTTCTGATTTTGGTAACGTCAGAAAGTTGCAACGAAATTTAAGCAGAAAATTTGTGCTTCTGTTTGATTGTTGCAAAAACAACCGGACCTCAAGATGCAGATGCAAAAAGATTGATATTCCAGGATTGACAGCAAAAACAACAACATACCCACTGATATCCCACAAGTGGGAATCTTCCAGGATTGACAGATGATACAAAATTCTTAGTACCGTCAGACCATTGTATCATTGTATCACAGAGCAGAATATAAGAATATGAAGACAGAATCCTCTATGGGGAGAATCAATTTAAACAAGTCTGCCTTATCAGATCTCAAGAAACAGGAAATCCTTTGCAAAGTAAATAGTCAATTAGCAAGTTGATTTACTTTTCACATTTGAGTACTTAAAACACTTAGACTATGTAAACTAGTAGACTATATCTATTAGGTTGGTCCAATAGACAAACTATATTGTTAGGAGTTCTTCCATAACAGGACTTTACATGCTGTTTTGATGCCATAGGCAGGTCCTCGTGATACATAGCAAGCAAACAACTGTTATCACTTATAAACTCCAATTACTTCACAACATGCTTGTCAATTGTCAAATTATTTTCCATGATAAAAGCATGTTTATGACCTGTTGTCATACTTCTCATGTACAAGAAGCTACACAGATTACACAGTTCTCAAACATCATCAACATATGGTTCGTTGGCAAGTATACCTCACATCTCATTATGCAACAGAATAAGCAGAAAGGTCACTAGTCAATATGACGTTATGAGGATTTAACATTCCTTGAAAAATCAAACCATATGCCAAGTTAAAAGGTTGATCATACAACAACAACAACAACAACATACCCAGTGAAATCTCACAAGAGGGGAAAAGGTTGATCATACAAGGCTGAAATTCATCAATTCGAAGTATTTCAAAATAATACAGAAAATAAGTGGCAAGATATTAAGCTTGATATTGAAAACATAAATCCAAAGTGTGAAAAACAACTATGTATTTAAAGTTGAATGAGACCTTATAAGTCATGGAATTTTTCTAAATCATGTAAGCACCTATCTTTCTATTCTTATAAGTGCCCTAACAGACTAAGGAAACGTTCTCTCCTAATCTGTCATGTAGCTCCCGATGAATCAGAATGAAGTTCCAGCACCTAATACCTAAAGCATCAATCAAGCTTCATATTTTGTCGCAACACAACAAGGCTTATTGGCGCAGTCCATAACTTCAGGTATTTATACTTGGTACCTGCTTTAACTTTTGATCTTAGAAACTAGAATTTCACCTGAATATTCCCACTACTGGATACATGATTTAGCTCCTTTTAATCAACTATACAAATCATTTATACATAGGTTCTCAGTTTTTCTAAACTTGTAGTACATAATCTCATACGAGGACATTGTCCTGGCCAAGTTGTAAGATGAATGAAAACCAAAGAAACAGAACTTTCCTAGAGCTTCAAATATGATAATGGTGGTTTCTTCAGACGTCAGCTATCAAATTCATGCAGTGAGGAAATTGAACGAAGGAACAAGAAAATCCTGATTCAATTTCTCAGGAAATGTCTAGACAGGCCAATGGAACTATGGAAGAGATCTAACGTCACTAATGAACGTACAGGAAAGGAAACATAGGTCAGTTGCAAACGTACCCACTCAACTAGACTTTCCTCTCCCAAAGGCTGAGATTGATCCACAGGCTTCCGTCCAGTAATTAGCTCCAGAAGCACAACTCCAAAGGAGAATACATCCGATTTTTCAGTCAGCTTTCCACTGGATGCATATTCAGGGGCCATGTACCTAAGTCCAAACCAAGAAATAAGAATACACATGGCAATTAAAAAGATGGCAGTACATTTTCTTAAGCTCTATTTGATGTCAATGCTGGAAGAGAAACATACCCAAATGTCCCCATAACACGTGTTGTAACATGACTTTTTGCATCCTGAGCTATTTTAGCCAATCCAAAATCAGAAACCTATGAAAGTGAATTAATTGTAAAAGGCTGTTTGCAAGAAAAAACAATGCAAGGCAAAGTAGTTTAGGAATTAGACATACCCGAGCCTCAAAGTTATTATCCAAAAGAATGTTAGACGACTTAATATCTCTGTGGATAATACGTGGATAGCCTGTCATCAACACCAAAAGAAATGAATAAGCCAGTCAAATAAAAAAGAAATCTAAAATCATATTAGAATCTATATTAAAGAGTGATAAAAAGAATAAGTTCGCCTCAAAGACTACAAATGTGATTAGAATTTCATGTCACAGTGACAAAGAATAAGGTTCCTTAACATACTATTGCTGAAATTTCATGCCGTATCTTTCAGCAATGCTCAATGTAGCTAAAGGCCAACAGTAAGTCAAGTAACAAGAATAAAGGGAATATGTCATAACATCATTTTGCCAACTTCTCCAAGTCTGTGCAGTATCATTCATCTTTTAATAGTATGGATAGAATTCACAGTGACTGAGTTCAACTCTGTCATAAAGAGGAAGCATTTCATCAATTGCGTTTGCATGTTGCTCAAGATTTTGAAAATATTTAGTAAATTCTCAACATAGATTGGTGATGCCTTAATTATATTCAACTGCTTGATATGGAGTGAATATTGGAAAGTCCATAAGAGAAACATGCACTGCTGCAGGAAATTCTGCTTAAAACCAGCTCAGAAATTAAAAAGACGATTAAAATCCTCACAAATCAATTTTAAGCTACATATCATTAAATTCAGCAATAGGGGAAGGTCTTTTGACTTAATTGAGCTGCAGCTATTTTTATGTCTCACATTCTATTTTAGGACAAAGAATAGGGTAAGTTAACCCTTGAGTAATTGCTTTTCCATGATCATAACGTAGCTGTTCAACATATTTTCAGGTAAAGTTAAAGGACTTAAGTACCATTAGACCGTCCGTCATAAATAATGATGAACAGGAACAGAATCAGAAGGAGCAACCAGGCCTCCTTGTGTGGTTCATTAGTCAAACTCACTTTTTCTCTTTGCCTTTTTCTTTGTGGGGAGTGGGATGGGAGTGAGGGAGGTTCAATTTTATTTCATCTTGTTCACCAAGAGAAGACATGAAGTAAGAAACAAGGATAATTCATAAGGGAAGAGAACAGTAATTACAATCTTCATGCAGATAAGCTATTCCGCGAGCTGCACCAACCGCAATCTTAACACGTGTTGCCCAATCCATAACAGGTCTTCCTAGCGCTGTAATTTGTAAACTGCAGGTATTAAGTTCTACTGACCAAATGCCAACAAATGAATGTTGAAAAGTAAAATGTCCACATTTACCGTGAAGATGAAAGTAAAGGGTGTCATTGGGGACATAGTCATAAACAAGGAGCCTTCTGTTCTCATAAATGCAATAACCTACAAGTGAAACCAAATGCCGATGATGTATTCGACTAATGATTTCAACTTCAGCTCTGAACTCACGTTCGCCCTGGCCCCCGCCAATGTTAAGCTTCTTTACAGCTACATCTCTCCCATCTACTAGGCATCCCTTGTACACAGAACCAAATCCACCCTCACCCAACAAATTCTGCTCCGAAAATCTATTAGTAGCTTCAAGTAGTTCTTGATAAGTAAACCATGGCTTTGAATGGCCTAATCCACCAGGGTTCCCTTCAAAATTGACAATATTGGAACCATGTCCATTTCCAATCACAACTGTTGATTCTTGGACCTTTAAGGCAGGACCTGAACATAATTTCCACATCTACTCATATTTCATTCGAAAGCTATTGCATCAATGGTTCTGGCAGAATCTAAAACATTGATCGATAACAACAAAAATGAACTGACAGTATCAAATGTTACCCGATTTTGGAGAGGAGACCAGAGTTGTTGGCAAGATATAACGACCACTCAGGCTCGAATCCTTTTTCTTTCGCTTCCATATGCACCATCCAGCTGCTCCAATAAAACCAAGCAACAGAAGCACAAGTATGACACCAATTGCAACTGTCCCTCCAGTACCAATGCTTCCATCCCCTGCAGCCTTTGATCTATCGGCTGAATTGTTACTGGACGTACTAGTGCCACCTGAAGGCAATGATGGTGAAGGTGGAGTAAAAAAAGGTTGTGCACCGCTAGAGGATGAGGCCGGTGACGATTGTGATGTAGGTGTTGGCAATGAAGATGAGTCTGTAGGAGGGGGACTGGAAGATACTGAGTTACTAGGAGGTAATGAAGCTGGTGAATTTTTCGGAGGAACCAAGCCTGGGGTATGTGGAGTACTTTGTGGTGGCTTAAATGTTGGAGAATTCGCTGGTGGCTTCGATGAAGGTATTGAAGGTGATGAGCTTTTAGGAGGTTGAGGAGATGGTTTCCCTGGCAAATGTGGTGCTGGAGGAGTTTCTGGATTTTGCCCTGTTGGTGGAGGTGACAATGCAGGGGGACGCGTCGATGAATGAGGAGGCGACAATGCAGGGGGACGTGTCGATGAATGAGGAGGTGACAATGCAGGGGGACGTGTCGATGAATGAGGAGGTGACAATGCAGGGGGACGAGTCGATGATGGTGGTGAAGCTACAGGAGTAGTTGGTTGTGGTTTAGTACTTGGTGTGCTGGATGATGGAGGTGATGGTGAACTGGTAGGTGGACTAGTAGATGGAGGAGGTTGTACACTAGCAGCAGGGGGACTAGAAGGTGTAGTTGGACTACTAATTGGAGGAGTAGTAGATTCAGCAGGAGGTGTAGGACTAGAAACTGGAGGACTAATAGGAGGAGGTGATGTTACATTTGTTAAAGGAGGGGATTGTGGCAATGGTGGTGATGCAGTAGGAGGAGATGTTTCATTTCTTGAAGGAGCAGCTTGTGGGGGTAAGGTGCTAGGGAGAGGTGAAGCAACAGATGATGAGTTATCATTTGGTTGAGATGAAGGTGCAAGAGGTGAACTAAAAGCAGTTGGTTGTGGAGCTGCAAATGATGTAGAACTTGGAGGAGGTGAAATAATTGACATCTCACCACCACCACCAAAACCTTAGCAAAATTCACACCATATAACTATTTAGTGTAACAAAATATGCATACATCAATAATATGTCGATGTTTCAAGAACTCTACTACTTGCTCTTATTGATATTTTCAAATAAAGATCCTTAATCACCAAACAGAATTATCTAAAACCCAAGATAACAAAAGTCACAAAAAATGCAAGATATCATCCTTGTGGATAATAAAGAATTTGTGCATTCAAACAAAAAGCCACTTTAAAATATGACCATAGAAGTGAATCCAAATGTAAAGATATTACATAGAACTTTAAAAGCATGAGAATTTGAGCCAATCTTTAAGGTACACGGAAAATGGGGTGACTGAAAATCCTACCAGTGCACTATCTACAATAGTGAAATCTGAAAACGACCCAAATAAAGAATATAGAGAATTTTCACAGATGTATGAGTATTTTATTACATAGAGGAAGTATGAATGTTAGGAGGGGAACATGTGTTGCTTTCCAATATTGTCCAGTCAATTATGATCTCGGACTTTCGAAAATTGAACTACTACTAAAAGTTGCTTTCTTACAACGTCAAAATCAGTGCATAAGATTCGTCCAAGTTTGGGCAATGCACATTTTATTTACTCATTGGAGTAAATTCGACGCTATCCTCATTAAGGGTTAATGGTAAAGATATTTTAGACAAATAGTCTACTAACAAAAAAATATTATTTGACGGAAAAAGTTAAAAGAATTTTGCTTCCTCAACTCTAGCCTCATAGAGATTTTTCTTTTTTAAGATAAAAATGTGTGAATGTGAAAATATAAATTTAGAAAACGTTATTTTAAATTTTGAATAGTAAGCAATTAGGTATTTATAATTTACCTAGAAATTAACATAAATAGAATGCTATAAAAATTTTAGAGGCTTGTATGTGTAATGGCGGAGCTAGGGGTCCAAATGGAGTTCATCTTAATCTCTATCACGAAATATTATATTATTAATAAGTTTAACTATTTTTACTAGTATAATATAATTTATGTTGATTCCCCTTGATAAGAATGATCTATTCGCCACTAGTTGGATAAATGGTTTTTCGTCTCTACTTGCTTTAAATTTGTTGTTGACATGCAGTTTCTTCTTTTGTGAATTTCTCTTGTTATGAAGATTTTCTGCTGTATTATTGATGTCGAACTTTCACTCTTTTTTCTCCTTTTTCTTTTTTTCTTCTTTTTCTTAGACTAGATCTGA
Source organism: Petunia x hybrida (assembly GCA_037355625.1). Classification (NCBI taxonomy): domain Eukaryota; kingdom Viridiplantae; phylum Streptophyta; class Magnoliopsida; order Solanales; family Solanaceae; genus Petunia; species Petunia x hybrida. The sequence goes on along the minus strand of JBBBVM010000057.1, from coordinate 6,732,722 downwards.
CAAATTATCGATTTTTTGGACTTGACTCTTCTTCTCTTTATTCTTTGTTTTAGAAAGAAAAAAATATGAAACGAGATTTGCAATGACAACAAAATGGCTAGCTTTGGTGGTATGTGATGGTGCTTGATAATGACAATTTTGCGTTGAAAAAAGATAGAGTAGTGGGTGAAAGATCATTCTCCAAAAAGCTTTAAGAGCATACATTGATAATGTTCCCTGTTATTAAGAAGCATTTTCTAAATGCAAATTATTCATGGGTCATGTCTGAATCCTTAATTGAAATAATAATCATCCACTTGATTCACAAAAATTGCGAAGGAGGACAAAATTAAATTCTCTTCTCTCTTATTATTAGTTATTCATTTCTCATATAAAAATAGAGAATCATATACAAGTAATAAATAATTTAACTTTCGAAATACTTCGCGTACGCTGACAAAAGCCATAGGATACTGCTATTATTTGGCTTTGGTTTAGGTGCTTCTACTTGGGTGTCCTTTATAAATTGATTATACATCATCTTTGACCTTAGTTAACTAAATACTCTAATAATTTGTCTAATTGAATGCTACAAATCCTTTATTTTAACTACTATAATTTGACATGGTCCTACTACAATTATTTCCAGATCAACATTTGTTTCTTGAACTCTTTTAGTTGTTCACAAACAAAATTTGCTGGTTTTTCCATTTTATTAAAAGAAAAAGGTGAATCAAGCTAAGTACGTAGTATTTGATTGGGATCCTATGTTGCTTAGCCTTTACAAAGCCATTCTACTTTGATCTTGTTTTCTTGTTACTATGTACTAGTTGTCATTTGAATATCACTTTGTTTACCTAATCATTTAAAAGAATATACTACTATATTACTACACTTGCATAGAGATTCCACTTTTTGGAACCCCATTGTTCAAAATCTTTATTAAGAAAATTATGCACAATGTAGAATTCTTAAGCTATACACTGATTGTTATTTCATGCTACGTGAATCAAATATACTCAATGTATGTATTTTCCCATTAAAAAATATGATCTAGAAGTAGAATATATTTTGAATCAAATATGTGAAAGAGTGAAAGAACTGAAGGTCCCTTTACTTACAAATAGTAGTACAATAAAACCAATGACCAAATTAGCTACTTGGCTGATGGTGAACAATTCTACTCTGTCCACTGACTTTGACTGGACCCTCTTCCACCCCCCCCCCCCCCCCCCCCCCCGAGATCAAGACTGGAATTTACATATTTAAAGCAAAATCCCACTTTCAATTATGGCTTAAAGAATAAATATTGTAGCATCCATGGAGATTCCTCGATTCACTAAAAGACAAACTCTGATAAGAATTTCAATTAAGCAATTATAATCAGAAATAATTAATTTAGTTAAGATTGCTGACCTTGTATACTGCCAAAATAGATTATTTTACAAAAAGTCACTCATTTAGTTAAGACCAATTTGTTCTTTACATACTCCTATATACTACGTGAAGTCCTACACATATATGCAGAACGCACAATCTCGAGTAGTTTTAATATGTCCCATGTAAATGACAAATCATTAGGACAATTATTGTCGCATTTTAAGGGAAACCCGTGAAAGTTAGGTGCTTGGTGGGGTTGTTTACTTTGTCTTTTAATTTTGTTTTTCCTTCTTTTCATTTTTGTGCAAATACTAGATAATTACATTTTATATTTTCTAAGGTAACTGTTGCTCCCAAACGCACACGCAAGTATACGTAGTCGACAAGTAATAAAGTGATCAATCGAATATCGTTCCCACGAGGACTAAGCAGACTAATACTTCGCAAACAATTCCTACAAACTACTCAGGGATCTTTTCTTTGGTTGTAAGAGTTTTTATAACTATAACGCAGTAATTAAAGTGCTAGAAGTGTAGTCAAGCAATGTGCAATACTTTGGTTGTTAACAATATTAAGAGGACGGTCCAGGGTCAGAGTTACAAACAATCCAGTTGATGTATCCAATTGATTCCACTTCCTAAATCCCGGGTTACTAACTGACAGAGTAAATGTAACTGTGAAAACCTTTCAGTTCTTCACAGTCTATGCAAGCTACTTCAATCCCTATATGTCTATGGGTTAAATCACATGCACGCATTAACGAATCATGTTATGAGTTAAACTAGGCAAGCAAGTATATGTTTATCCTACTTGCAAATTGGTTCTCCGATGCCTGGGTTCACAAACTAGTTCTATTCTTTCTTATTACGTAATTAAATTCCCTCTTTCGAGTTCAATCTAAAAACCATAGATAATGCGTAATAATCGGGCCCTGACAATTACACAAGTGAAATCAAGAAAGAATAAGCAGCCCGTTATGGGATTCAATCAATGGGAATCAATCTTCAAACATCAACTTTCATGAAATACTCTAACCCTAGAACGATAGGATTAGCTACGCATACTCATAATCACAAGGCAAAGATTTGATGAAATAATGAAATAATGATAAAATAAATTAATGGAAGGAAGAAAAACCCTTGTTAAGATGTTATGAGCTCTCCAATTTGCTCCAAAGTCTGAACTTTTATCAAAAACTAAGTAAAAGACTATTTATAGTGTTTATAAACACCTTCTAATAAGTTAAACCCAAGCCTAGATGAAATAGGAAGTAAAAATCCGTCAAGGGGCGCTATAACGGGCGCCCCGCACCTCGTAACGCGCGATCTTAGGCAGAAGACGTCGAAACTTGGGCGCTTTTGGGGCGCCCCGCGCCAGAAACCGTGCCAGAAAAGTGGGCGCTATAACGGGCGCCCCGCGCCAGTTATAGCGCCAGGCTTATTTCGCTGCTTTCTTCGTCCGCAACTTGCGTCGTGTCGTGCCTTCGCGTGCTCGATCCAATCCTCAATCCAAATCCAATCTTTTCTTGCTCGATCATGCTCTTTAAAGCTCCAATTGCACTTCATAACAACCTACATACACACGACATAAAATTAGTGCAAAACCACATTCATAAACTATAAAACGAGCGAATAACAAGCTCAAACATGCGGAAATATTAAGGAAATATTAGCATAAAATGCCAAACATCAGTAACAAAGTAAAATTAAAAATTAAAGAAGTAAATTAAAAATTAGAACAAAGATTGTGAAATTTAAAAGCTCATTGTTGTTTTGCCCGATTTTTAGAGAAAGTTGTCTCGCCTTCGATATTTTCCAAAAAAAAAAAGGATGGTTAATTACATGCTTCTGACGTCCGCAAATAACCCAGACACTGATGAAGAACCTTCACATAAAAAAGAATGACCAGTGCCAGACTGTTGTGAGATGAAAAGAAAATTAAACTCCAAAGAGCCTTTCTGTAAACTATTTTACAAGCCATCACAAGAGACAATATGAGTGAAAGATGAATATTTAAGTACCTGACAAAAGAATTTCTCATCCTTTTCTCTAAGTATTAAAATGACATGCACCTTGTCCTTTCACATCTATGAAATTAAAAGAAAAATTTAGTAGAATTTAACTACAAATTAACAATGAAGGTAGTAATGGACTCGCTTCCTCTTCTACTTTCTCCTTCACCTTTTCTTCTTCAAGAAGGGGAGAAAGCACGAGCAATTAATCCGTTAGGGGATTTATTCAATCACATGTAGTATATAGTTGAGCTCTTAGAATATGGTGCGCTTTGAGACTTATTTTGATTGAATCGAAAGGCTCAATGAATTCAAATTCCATTATTGATCCAGGTCATTTTGTGATAAGTGGATTCTTTATGATAAGTGGAGCCATGTAGTACCATACATGAAATAAATCTATAAATAATAAGGCCTATTTTGAATAAGTGAATTCATTTGAGATTCTCGAGATCCACAATTTTTTAATATTCAACGTTTAGCACACTGGTTCTATATTTTCAAACCGGAAATTAAACAAATTATAAAGAACTTTTTACCTCATGTATGTATGTGTCAAAACACTCAAGTATTGTTGACTAATCGTCAAAGATACTTAGTGATGCAATCCGGATTAACACTCGAAGCTGTGGAGAATTCACAATCAACATTAGGAGCTTGGAGTGTTTCAAAAGGGCTTGGAAGCCAAGAATCAAGTCAAGAATGGCCAAAAGAGCAAGTTGAAGGTTGATGAATTCTGGATTTCTGAGTATGCATCGTTATCTGCATTTGGGAAGAAGCACTTAGTTAAAGTTTGCGACTGCAAGGTACTTAGGCGCGGTTGCTGCGTGATCGCGAGACCCTATGTGCGATCGTGTTGAAGGGCGGCAAGGCCAGATTTCAAGAATTAGCATTAGGGGTTATTAGTCCTTTCATCATTGTATTTAGTAGCTACTATAAATAGTTTAATTTTAGGGTTTAGTCATTAGCTAGATTTTAGATATTGAGCGATGTTACTCCTTAGTGAGTTTTGGATAGTGTCCCATGTCTACTTGATGAACCTTTGTTGAATTGCCTTGGGTTAAGTATCTATGTATGGTTTATTTTTCATCTCTCTTAGATTATGTCTTTAATTGAATGTTAATCTAATTAGTTCCTAGATTCCTTAATTGTTTCTTTGGGTTAATTGATTAGATTGATCCCTTCTTTCTCCTACTCTTAGATTTGAGATTATAGTTGTATATACATATGTTCAAGTGATCAAGACTTGAGTGTGTTTATTTTCAACATATCTTGATTCTATATATCCTTTTATTACTAGCTTCCAAGTTTGGTAGTGTTCTTGAATCTCTATTTTAGGAATACAATTTGGTATCAGAACTCAGATTAGTGTTTGTTTTTACAAACACTATCTACATTTCGATTTTCTTTATTTGGAAATCACAAAAAAAAAAAAATTATAAAAAAAAAAAACTGAAAAATTCTTGTACGACTTATGTTGAAAATTTTGGTGAGTTGGGCTTTTGTTTTTTGGATCTGTACTCGCTGAATGTTGGTTTCATTATTGTTGTTCAGCTTGAGAACTGAATAGGGAGTTTCATTTGTGCTGGTTCCATTGAGGTGAAGGTGAGGTCGAGCTGTCGATTTTGGTAAAAGGGAAAACAATTGAATCTGAAAGTTGTGGTGATTCCTTGCTGAAAATTGTTTCATAATTATTGTTTTAGCTTGACCTTGAAGCTTGGTGGCTGCTTCGTTAATTTGGTATGGAGGAGAAGCTAAAACACCTCCATTAGTGGAGTTTCTCCGAGCTTGAAAATTTCCAAGTTTTTAAAAAACCTCTATGTTTGGGATTTGATGTTGTAAGGAGTGTTTGGTTGAAATTTTAACATATGGGTGAATATTTATTTGGGGTTATTGGATTGAACTATTTATTTTTGAATGAACATCTTGAAGAAGCTGAAGACAACTTCAAAGTTTCTGGCTCGCTGAGGAACAACACGAATGTGACAAGCAACTCGCGATCGCGAAGAAATTAAAGCTCGAATTCTAAAAACAATGATTCACGAACACGAAGCCATTGACGCAAACACAAAGACAAAATTTTTTTGAGATCGTCGAGAACGCGAAGAATAAACTGAACCTTAAAACATAACTTGAACAAATTGCCCCTTACTTCATTATTAACTGAAAATGAGTTTATTTGGGTTGACGGTATGAACTGAATTTAGGTGGAACGCTACTGAAGAAGACGATGAACAACAGCGAGCAATTCCAGAATTCTGATTTGCAGAAATAACTACTTTTAAATTTCACACTTGACCCACTAGACACTTTTGTGCAGTGAATTTTTTGCTGCCCATTTAAGATATAGGCATTCCAGATTGCTTTCCTTGTTTTTTCATGTTTATTCCTTAGCTAGATTACATTAGTATTAGTTCTACTTATGTTAATCTAGCTAATTTGTGCCCGTTCATCATTTCGTGTTAATTCTTTTTGTGCTTTTCTCTTTTAGTTTTATTGTGTATTTATTTATTTATTTTCAGGGGCGTTAGTGTATCTTTGTCTGTTCTTTGGAGTCATATAAATCCCACTTCAAACTGATACTTGATTGCTTGCTTGGTTGTTTTGAGATTGATTGGTTCTTGAAGAGATTGTGGACATTCTTTGAGAGGTAAAAGGCAAAGTGTGGTGAGTTCATTTGAGAGTGGTCATAAAAGCCTTCGACCTTGGGTATACACAAGCGGAAAGGATATTGAGTGTTATTTTTGGAGTGATACATGTGTGGGCGTGACTTGTGGCCAATTATAGACAAACCAATTCTCTAATTTTCAAAATCTTTTCTTGTAGGTACCATGTCTCTTTGGGTGAATCCATAATTGAGATGGAAATGATGAAACAACAATTTTTGGATGCCTTTGAATGTTTTGAAAACATATCGGAGGATTTAAGAGAGGGGGTAAAATAAATAGACAAGAGAATGAAGGGTGTAGAAGCAAATGGAGAAGTACCCACTGCTACTTATTATAATGAGCATACAAGTGAATTGAAGGGTAACTTGACTTCACTTCCTTTATCTTCTTGTGCTAGTACTGTTAAGAGTGTGACACTTAATAAAAATATTGTTAATGCTTCTACTTGTGCTACATTGTCTACTCTTGGTCAAAGTTTTGATTCCTTGCTTGCACTTACACTTGATTCTAGTTGTTCTAATGTGTCATTCTTGGGCATAGTGATAAAGCAAGTGTTGGGTTGTATAATGATGTTGAATATTTATATATTGATGCCTTGGGTGGGGCTGTGGGAAGTATCAATTCTTTGGTAGAAATGGTAGTGATGAGGTTGTGCTTGTGAATGATTAAATGTAGTAAGGAGATCCTTATCTACATGTTTGATTGGTGAAGAAGAAAGCACCCAAAGAAATAACATTTTCTACACTAAATGTGTGATTTTGTAAAGAATGTGCACTTTAATAGTGAATGGTGCTAGTTGTGATAACTTGACTAGTGCTACCTTGGTAAAGGAATTAAAGTTGAAAATTTTTAATCATCCTAAACCTTGTAGGTTACGATGGTTAAATGATTGTGGAGAACTTAAAGTGAGGAAAATAGTAAAGATTCATTTAATGATTGGAGACTTGGTAGATGAAGTCACTTGTTGTGTAGTGTCATTACATGCTTGTCATCTTGGGAGCCCTTGCATATTTGACATATGATGCAAAATGTAATGGAAAATTACTACTCCTTTGAGTTTAATGGAAAGTTGATGACACTTGAACCATTGGAGCCAAGAGAAGTGATAAAAGAACAAATGAACTTGAGGGCATCTTTGAAAAATACTACAGGAAAAAGTGAGATTGAGAGAGAAAAGAAAGAGAGAAGTGAGGGAGAGAAAACTGACAACTCAAGAGAGAAAAAAAGAGAGTTTGGAATGAATGAAGTGAGTGAGTTGTCACAAGAAAAGAGAGAAGATCTTGAAGGAAAAATGAGAGAAAAGAAAGAGGAAAAATAAAAGAGTGAGGGTGAGGATTTTTCTTATTCTAATGATTCTTACCTTTATTGTTTCTCTAGTTGTTTTATATCTTGTGAAGGAACTTTTAGAGATGTTCAAATGGGAAGTCTTTCTTTGGAAAAAGTTCCAACCTTGGAAGAAAAAGAAGCCGAGGTATCTTCGTCAAGTGAGCAAGTGAGCTTCATTGTGCAAGATTAACATAAAGAAAGTACTTTAGAAGGGCTTCAAGGTAAAGTAGCTAAACCTATTACTCTTTGTTCTTTAGATGAATTTGATGAAGGTTTGAGTTTAGGTAATAGCCAAAGTGGTGTTTATCTTGTGAAACTAGTCAAAGTGAAAGTTGTAAGCATGCACTAGTTGGACAAACTTGTGAAGGAAAAAATGATGAGTTTTGTGCGTTAGAGTTGTTCCATACTAGTGATGTGTAAATGGTTGAGCTTGAACAAAATAATTTGTGTTATGACACCCACCTTTGTTTTATAACTATGAAAATGAATTGCTTGATTTTGATGTAATAACATTCTTGATCAGGGGTGGCCTAACAAAACTGGTGGCTAAAGCAAACTTCTATAAAGAGGCCTTAATCTAGAAAAATACTTTCATATATATTTTTTCATTAAAAAAAAGTTGTTAACAACATTTTGATCAAGTTCTTCTAAGATTTTTTTTTCATTTGAGAATATTAATATTTTTTTAAAAAAATTAGCTATAATATACTTTTAATAAAATGAGGCCCCAAAAATTTGGGGGCCCCTATTCTTGATTGTGGTGGTAGTTTGTCTCAAGTTGAAAATAGTGTTGGAATGAAAAGTGTGCACTTACTTGAAGGGAGTGAAATGGTTGATGAATTGTCTTTGAATAAAATTGAATTAGCTTCCTTTATGATTAAAATTGATGGAACTTGTTATAAGTTGTTAAGTGAGTGTACACTTGAAAAGGTGAATCATTCTTTGATTTGTCCTAATTTTGACCTTGTGGTTTATTGAGATTCTAACTTAGAAAATGAGCTTGAGTGATGGACACCATTGATGACGTCGCTTTGATTGACACTTGTGTTCTTGAAAGGTTTGAATTTTGATGATATTTATGTTTCCTTGAATGATACCTTCTTTTTGGACTTGTTTGCACTTGATAAAAATGACAAGTCAATACTAAAAGAGTGAATAGCTTGTGAAATTATTCTTATAACTTGCTTGAGAGTGATAATTATTTGTAGCAAACCAAATTCCAAAATATTTGTTGAAAGCTTGTCTAATATTGGGAAGTCCTTTAAAGGTGAAGAATGTTCTTTAAAGAAGGAGAGAGGAACTAGTGATTATAGTAGTAAATTAAGGGATGCTAGTTTTGGTATCAATTTGTTTACTTGCTATATTCCTAGTATTAAATATATATTTGGAATAGTCTTTGCTAGAGCTTTCAATATTAACAGTGATAAATTGTCAATGGAGGCTTGACATGAGTTTAATGAGCTTAAAATTGAAGATTATTTTGGAATGAACTTGCTAATTTTTGTTTTTCTAGTCAAGTTATTGATGTTAGAATTGAAAAAATATTCTTTTTTGATGATTTTGATGCTTGTCTAAATCATAAGAGTGCGCACTTTGAGTGTAAGCATATGAATTTTGTTTCACTCTCTTTGTTGTGTAGTGCTTGAAAAATTGTTGAGTTGGTACTTATTCGCATCATGGTTTTGCAAGGTACAAACTCAATGACAAATTCTTTTAAAGAAGGAGCGAATGATGCAATCCGGATTACCACTCAAAGCCTTGGAGGATTCATAATCAACATTAGAAGCTTAGAGTGTTTCAAAAGGACTTGGAAGCCAAGAATCAAATTAGGAATGACCAAAAGAGAAAATAAACGCTTGGAGGATTCTGGATTTCAGAGTACGCATCGTTATCGCGAGACACAGAGTGCATTCGCTAAGAAGAACTCAGTTAAAGTCCGCAACCGCGAAGTACTCAGGTGCGATGGCGATGACGCTTTTCGTTACATAACGCGATCGCAAAACCCTAGACACAGTCACGTTGAAGGGCGGCAATGCCAGATTTCAAGAATTAGCATTAGGGGCTATTTAGTCCATTCATCATTGTATTTAGTAGCTACTGTAAATAGCTTAATTTTGGGGTTTAGTCATTAGCTAGATTTTTTATATTGAGTGATGTTACTCCTTAGTGAGTTTTGAGAAGTGTCCTATGTCTCTTTGATGATCTCTTGATCTGCTTTGGGTTAAGCATTCATATATGAGTTCATTTCTCATCTCCTTTGGATTATATCTTTAACTGAATGTTAATTTAATTAGTTCCTAGATTTCTTAATTATTTCTTTGGGTTAATTAATTGCATTTTAATTGTTAGACTGATCCTTTCTTTCACCTACTCTTAGATTTGAGACTATAATTATGTTCAAATAATCAAGACTTGTTGATTCTATCTATCCTTTAATTACTTGTCTTCCAAGTTTGATAGTGTTCTTGAGGGTTGAAGAACATATTTCTTCAATTTGATTAGATCTCCATTTTAGGATCATATCACTTGGAACCAATAATTTATTATTTAATTGATCTTTATGTTCTATAATAAAAGAATTATAAGAGTATTTATAAAATTTGTTCCTATTTAATGGAATGCTACTGGATTAAAATGAGAATCTTGGTTCATGTGTAACATGAGACATAAATTTCTCAGTCCTTAGCCGAAAAGAAATATGGCCATGAAGTGTATTAAGTATTCAGGCCCCACTAGTGGAATAACAATGGGTATTTTATTGTTGAAGAGGGGTTAAATATGGAATAAATATTAGGTGGCGATAAAATAAAACACTTCAAGACTTTCATCCAAAACAAGATTAATTTTATCAAATTGCTTTATATGTCTCCCGTGACGATATAAAAAAGGAGATGATCCTAGAGGCTACAACTAGTATTTTCAATCTAATTATTCTTTTAGAAATTTTCATGACATGCTTTGTGAACATTTTGTGGATTTAGAAGCTAAAAGAAGGAGGGAGAGAAAGAGGAGGATTGGTAGGTGTTGAAGGATGATTTTGAAGATGACAAAGGACTTGATTCTATGTGGACCAGAAAAAGGTTCACAGTTGAAGTAAAAGACTAGGCTGTTCAAGTGGATATTCGAGTTCGAGTCGAAGAAGAAAAAAGAGAACAGCTGGAGTTGAAGTCTCAATCCAAGAAGAAGAAGGAAAAGCTTTCAAGGCGGTGCCAAAGGAGAAGTTGTTTCCCAGATGGAGAAAGATTGAAGACTTAGGCAAAACAACTTAGGATTCGTATAAGGCAATATAGATAAAACTTATTAGAAACGGAGTCCAAACTGAAAAAGGAGTTCCAAGCTAAATATGGAAAAGACTTTTCATGAACTCTATAAATACAAGTTTTGGCCAGAAAAAGTTACGCACTCAAGAAATCTCAACAGAGCAAATAAAGAGCAAATCGATCGTGAGTTATTGTGTGCAAGAGCATAAGCAAGGCAGCAGAACCTGGAGGAGGTCAAGTTTCATAAAGTTTAGTCTGTTTTGTCTTAGTTTTTGTTATAGGCTATTGAGTTATAATGTATCAGCTTGGTTAGAAGCATAAAGTCAAGATTGCGTTTTGGTGAGATAGTTTCAACCTGATAAGTCATAGTGAGGCTTGGAAGGTTCTAGGTACTAGTCAGAGTAAGGCTAGTTCCTTGGTTGCATTGTGTTGTAATCTAAAACTTGCTCAGTTTTCTTAAGTGAGTTTAAATCCCAAGAGTGTTGGGTCATGGTTTTTGATCCCTTGAGCAAGGATTTTTCCACATAAAAATCTCAGTGTTCTTTACGTTCCGCATTGTGTTAAGTTTCAGAGATAGGTGAAACTTACAAGGAACTTCGTTCTTCGTGAGTTAAGCGAACAAAGTGAAAGCAAGTTTTAGGAATTCAAAAATCGGGTAAGGACACTATTCACCCCCCTCTAGTGTCTTACGAAGATGCGCCAGGTGCAACAATTTGTATCAGAGCGGATTCTCTCATATTAAGATTAACATCTTGAGAAGGATCTGAATAAGTAGTGCACCACCGATTATTACTGAAGGACAATCCATCAATAGGCCTTCTCAGTTCAATGGCCAGTATTATGGATGGTGGAAGGGTAGAATTGAAGATTTCATTCAAGCTGATGTGTATCAGCTTTGGATCATCACGACTGATGGACCTCTTATTCCTACCAAGACTGTTGGTCAACCACCTAATCAGTAAACTTTTCCTAAGGAGAAATCTGAATACACTGATGGTGATTTCAAGATGGTTAAAAAGAATGCTAAAGCTAAGAGGCTCATCATATGTGGACTTGGTCCTGATGAGTACAACAGAGTTTCTTCATATAAGACTGCCAAAGAGATTTGGGATGCACTTCAGGTGGCTCATGAAGGAACTACTCAGGTCAAGAAGTCGAGGATCCAGTTGCTGAAAAGAAAGTTCGAATTGTTTGCTATAGGAGAGACTGAATCCATCCAAGATATGATGAACAAGTTAACAATCATAACCAATGAGATGAATTCCTTAGGTATGACTCTTACTAATGAAGACTTGGTGGAAAAATCATAAAGATTCTCCCAGATTCTATGGAATCCAAAGTCACATATATCATCGAAGCAAAGGAGCTTGACAAGGTTCAACTGGATGAACTCATTGGTAGTCTGAAAACTCATGAACTGATGAAACAATCAAGAGTAAAAGTGGAACCCAAGAAGGAAAAAACCTTGGCTTTAGAGGCTACTGAAGGATCAAGGTATGAAGTTTTTGAACATGAGATAGATTTGGTGAATGCAGTGAGAAACTCACTAAGTTTAGAAAAGAAAAGAAGGTCTGCCAAAGCTAATCCAACAAAGAGGAATATTGTTGATAATCCAGACTACTCAGGTTGTTTCAAGTATCACAAAAAGGATCATGCTGTGAAAGACTGTCCTGTATGGGAGATGGAGTGGAAGAAGGAGAGTGTTGCTAAGGAAGGTAAACCTAAGAAGACTAAACGATCACCCAACTTCAGAGATATGAGGAGAAAGAAGAAAGAAGTCTTTTATGCCACATGGGGACCATCTGAAAGCGACACTAACTCAGGAGGAGAAGAAGAATCAGATGATGAATCTCCTTTTGTATTGATGGCTCTTGATGAAGAACCTTCCACTGATGATCTGCCTGAGGTAAGTCTCGATGACTTAAAACTAAAACTTCCTACTTGTTCCTTAAGAGAGTTAAACATGCTTGCACTTACTTTAATCGAAGGTATTAAAAGTCTAAGGTCTGAGAAGGAAAAATTGATTTCTTAGAAGGACTATATGATCTTAGTTGTGTCTGATTATAAAATTAAAAATAAAAACTTGGATGAAGCTAAAACTGAATTGGAAATTGAATCTGCTTCAATTAATGGACAAGTCTTTCAACTTAAACGGAAAGTCTCAGCCTTTGAACTTGAAAATCTGAAATTAAAGGAACAGGTGCTTGATGAGCAAAAAAAAAAGTGTCAACTCTTGAACTTGATAATCTCAAACTGGAAGAAGCCCTTGATAAGCAAACAGTTGGTGAGGCTCAAATCAACATTGAGTCTGAGCTTAAAAAGAAAGACAACGTTCTACATTAGGAAACTGAGAAGAACCGAGTTCTTCAGGCAAAGGTTGATAAAGCCAACTGTGAACTTACCAGGCTTACTAAATGGAACAAGTCTTCAGAAGCTTTAAAATGGTTGCAATAAAATCATAATAGAGGTAAGAATAGATTTAGGATATAGAGAACCTTTACAAGCCTGGAATCCTAATAGTAAGTATGTAGGACTTCTTTCTTTTTAATAAACTTTGCTTCCTTTGTGGAAAGATTGGGCATTATAAAAAAGAGTGTGATATTGCATCAAAGGCAGTTAAAAGGAACCTTAAGTCAGTTTTACCTTATTGGGCTAGAAAAGATTTGATTCATCCATTCTATCACAAAAAGGGACCCACGCTTGTTTGGGTTCCTGTTACTAACTCCTTATTCTATTTTGTAGGATGGAGTGAGAAGGAACAACCCAAGCTGGATTCTTGATAGTGGGTGTTCCAGGCACATGACAGGAGATAGAAGAAAATTTCTCTCACTCGCAGTGTTTTAAGGGGGTAGTGCGGCTTTTTGAGGAGGTAAAAGGGGAGAAATTGTTGGTATTGGAAAGGTTGGGAGGTCCCTCGATCATGCAATTGAAAATCTACTTTGTGTTGATGGATTAAGGCATAACCTTCTAAGTATCTCGCAACTATGTGATAAAGGAAATCAAGCTAGTTTCACGTCTATAGGATGCACTATGAAGAATCTGCAGACTGGTGAAGTAGTACTGGAAGGGAAACGAGCTAATAATGTATATAAAGCTACGTTAGGTTCTATCCTTGAAAATAATTTGACTTGTCTGAATGTACTTGAGAACGAGGCACAACTGTGGCACAAGATATTAGGACATGCAAGCTTGACGCAGCTGAATAAATTGGTATTAAAGGACCTAGTTCGTGGATTGCCAAGCAAAAGGTTTGATGACATCAAGATATGTGATGCTTGTGTGAGAGGGAAACATGTAAGATCTTCATTCAAGTCAAAGTAGGTGGTTAGTGCTTCTAAACCACTTGAGTTGGTACACATGGATTTGTGTGGGCCTATGAGGGCTAGGAGCTTAGGAGGTAAGAGGTTCGTGATGGTAATCGTTGATGACTACTCTAGATGCACTTGGACCTTATTTCTTAAATCTAAGGATGAAGCTTATGATATGTTCGAGGACTGGGCAAAGGTTGTTCAAAAGAAACTAGGGTTTTAACTTGTGTGTATCAGGTCTGACAATGGAACTGAGTTTGAGATTGCTAAATTTACTGAGTATTGAAATAAATATGGTGTGGACCATAACTTCTCTGCACCAAGGACTCCACAACAAAATGGAGTAGTTGAAAGAAAGAACATGTCCTTGGAGGATATGGCTAGAAAAATGATATTATCAAGCGGTTTGGCTAAAAACATTTTGGCTGAAGCAATTAACACCGTATGTTACTTACTGAATCAATGTTCTATCCGTTCTTTATTAGAGAAAACTCCCTATAAGCTGATAAGAGGTAGAAAACCCAATATTTCACATCTGAGAGCTTTTGGATGTAAGTGTTTTGTGCATAACAATGGGAAAGAACCCTTGGAGAAGTTTGATGATAGAAGTGACGAGGCCATATTCTTGGGATATTCTTTACAAAGCAAAGCTTATAAGGTCTTCAACAAAAGAACCTTGACTGTAGAAGAAAGTGTGTATGTGGTATTTGATGAATCTGAAACTGTTGCAAAGAAAGGAGAAGATGATGATCAGGAAATTGGTGTAGCTAGAGATGAACCTACTGAAGACCCTATGAGACTGAAGAAGATAGAACTGATCAAAGCGACAATAAGGATCAGACTCAGGGGGAACAATGAGACATCAGACTGGGGGAATAGAAGAACCACGAGAAGACAGCAGAAATGCAGCTAGTCCCTCTTGTATTACTACTCAGCAGATTCAACTTGGACCATGGAAATATCAAAGTTCCCACAAATCTTATCTCTGATTTAGATACTGGGATTGTTACTTGAAGAGCTTTGAAGAACTTCTGTGCATTCTATGCGTTTCTTTCGGCCGTAGAACCTAAGAATGTAGGAGAAACACTTGAGGATCCAGATTGAATGATTTCTATGCAGAAGGAACTTCACCAGGTCAACGAAGTAAGGTGTGGCACCTGGTCCCTCAACCTTCAGACATGTCTATCATTGGAACTAAATGGGTATTTAGAAATAAACTGGATAAAGTAACAAGGAACAAGGCAAGACTGGTGGTTCAAGGTTATAATTAAGAAGAAGGGATCAACTATGATGAAACCTTTGCGCCTGTTGCTAGGATGGAGGCCATTAGAATGCTGATAGCTTTTGTAGCTTACATGGAATTCAAGATGTATCAGATGGTTGTGAATAGTGCATTCCTTAATGGCTATTTAAATGAAGAGGTGTATGCGGTTCAACCACCTGGTTTTGAAAGTTCAGAGTTTCCTGATTATGTTTACAAACTTGTCAAGGCTCTTGGTTTGAAATAGGCTCATATGGCTTGGTATGGAAGGTGTTCTGGGTTCTTATTAAAGAATGGGTTTACTAGAGGAAAAATAGACAACACCTTGTTCTTAAGGAACAAAGCCAAGGACCTGCTGATTATTCAAGTGTATGTAGATGACATCATCTTTGGAGCTACTAATGAGAACCTTTGCATGGAGTTTGACGACCTGATAGGCAGTGAGTTTGAGATGAGTATGATGGGTGAAATGACTTTCTTCTTAGGCTTACAAATCAAACAAGCTCAGGAAGGCACAATAATCCATCAGCATAAGTACATCAAGGAGTTACTAAAGAAATTCTACATGAAGACTACTGAGGACATGAGCACACCCATAGCTCCTGGAACTAAATTGGATATGGATGAAACTAGTGTTTCGATTGATGAAACTAAATACAGAGGAATAATTGGTTCTCTATTGTATTTAACAGCAAGTCGTCCAGACATAGTGTATAGTGTGGGGTTGTGTGCAAGGTTTCAGTCAAAACCAAAGGAGTCATACTTAACAACAGTCAAGAGGATTTTAAGATATCTGAAAGGAACTCAAGATCTGTGCTTATGGTATTCAAGAGGTGGAAGTTTTGATCTGATTGGTTTTGTTGATGCTGACTATACTGGTCAGTTGGTTGATTTTAAAAGTACATCTGGGATATCACACTTTCTAGGTCTTTGTCTTGTTTCATGGGCTACAAAGAAGCAAAACTCAGTGCATTCTCTACAGCAGAGACTGAATATGTAGCAGCTGCTTTGTGTTGTCCACAGCTATTATGGATCAAGCAGCAGCTGGAGGACTTTGGGATCAAGTGTGGACCAGTTCCAATCTTTTGTGACAACACCAGTATAGTCAATATAGCCAAGAACCCCGTCCAGCACCAGGGAACAAAGCACATCGATATTAGGCATCACTTCTTAAGGGATAATGTTGAGAAAATCCTAATCACTATGAATTTTTGCAGGACTGAGGATCAAATTGCAGACATCTTCACTAAAGCTTTGAATAGGGTACAATTTGAGAAGAACATGCTTGAGTTAGGGATGACCAATATACACAGATCGAGGCGGCATCTGGTTCTCCCAATGGTTGGCTAGAGAAGTTTCTTTATTTAACCTAGCTTAACTTTGTTTAGTTGACTCTACTTTTATAACTTAATTGTTTTGCTTTCTAACCTGTTTTAAACCCGTTTTCATGACTTAGATGCTGGTAAACAATTTTTTAGTAGAGGATAAATTCTTACGATCTTGGTGCATGGACGTTCAGATACACATCTACTTTTAATTACCCTGATTGTGAAAATTGTCTTACGTGGCCAATTAGTTACCAAGTTTACATATGTGACACCTAATTATCGGGTAATTTTTAAATTTCAAATCCATTAAAGCCCGCTGGCATCAGCTCCCACATGTAATAATGGTAAACACAGCTTTTTCACGTCCCATCGCCTAGTTCTCCTTCCTGATACAGACTTTAGACCCTCATTATTCTCTTAAGTCATCTGGAAGGGTTTGTGTATTAGATACACATTGTTTCTATCACCATACTTATTCACAAAAACCATTTCTTAAATGAACTTTCTCCAAAACTCCTCAAAATTCTCTCAACATGTCTGCTACATCAAAGACCTCAACCAACCCTACTTCTCCAAAATTCAAAATTTCTAAACTTAATCAGGAAGCAAAGCAACTGGCAGCGAGTAGATCAGCTGCAATGGCGAAAAAATTTACGATGTTACGACAAAGGAAAGTATTTGAGGAAGCTAAAAGCAAGGGGAAAACAGTGGCTACAGTGGTGGTAGAACAAAAGGTCGAAGAGAATTTAGAAAATGTTCAAGAAATTGAAAAGGTAAATCCTAGTTTTTCTGTTGTTACTGTTCCTGTAGTTAATGTTGTGAATTTTGAGCCTGTAGGAGATTTAGGAGGGGATACTGTTGTTGAGTGTTCTGAAAAAGAAAAAGAAGTAGTAGTGGTAGATGATAAAGAAAAATCTAATCATGCAGTAGAGACTGTAGTTGAGAAGGCGATTGAGGAACCTGTTGGTGAATCTGTTCCTTTGGTAGTTCCTCTAGCCAACATGCTTATAGGAATAGAAAGAGAAGTCTGCTGAACCTTCTAAGAAATCTTAGAAAGAACCTCGTTCACTCTCTATTTCTGAGGATGGTGATGATGTAGATTTGAAGGATATTGATGACTATGAGGAAGATAAGGTAGATGAAGTAGGTTACACTGAGCCTCTGAACACGGTTTTACTTAAGGATGAGGAGGCAAACCATACTCTTTATGAAATTGAGAGTTCAGCTGAAACTGAAGTGTTTCTTGAGTGTAAGTCTAAGAGAAAAACTGAGAAAAGATCAGAAGATGATAATCTGGTAAAGTCTGTGAAAAAGAGAAGGTTTGTGAAGGGAGGGGAGTATGTTGGTAGTTCTAGAATTGGTAGTTCTGGGC
Source organism: Petunia x hybrida (assembly GCA_037355625.1). Taxonomy (NCBI): domain Eukaryota; kingdom Viridiplantae; phylum Streptophyta; class Magnoliopsida; order Solanales; family Solanaceae; genus Petunia; species Petunia x hybrida. Next base: position 6,714,828 of record JBBBVM010000057.1, on the reverse strand, counting down.
ATGGTGATGATGATGGTGGTGAATGTAGTAAGAAAGCTGGTTTTGTGGGGAGAAGACCTGCGACTCGAGGTTCTATCAAGGGAAGATAAAGCAGGATTGTTGGTGAACCTAAGGTGCGTGGAAAAACAAGGTTGAAGTTGGTAGCTGATAATGAAAAGGAAGAAAAACAGAAAAGAGTTGAGTACTTTCGAAGGTTACCCCTCGTGAAGTGTAAAATTGTCACTGACCTAGAGGTGGAAGAAATGGTTCAGCTTGGAGACAAGTTGAGTGCTCAGGGTTGGTTGAACCTGTTTAGAGATAACACAAGAAGGTTGTATGAACAGGAGGTACGAGAATTTTACACAAATTTTACTGTGAGTGAGGGGATCGTGACTACAATTATGAAAGGGCTGGTAATTCACTTTAATTGGGCTGGTAATTCACTTTAATTGTGATGAATTGGGTTCGATTTTTGGTGTTTCATCTCAAGGCTACAAATATTTGAGAAACTCGAAGCCTGCAAGAGGTGATGGTGTGTCTGCTTTGGATGTTACAAAAAAATTTGCAAGGAAACCTAGACTTGGAAGGGCAACACAAGTGAAAAAGAAGGCCATGGAACCTTTCTATCAGCTGCTTTTTGAGTTCGTGCTGAAGAACCTACTGCAGAGGTCGGAAAGGCGTAGTGAGGCAAATTTCCTTATATATGACCTATATGGACCTACTAGATAGAGAGGTTCCTATTAATCTGCTTTAGTTGATGATAAAGCATATGGCTAGAGTGGCTGATATGGGGTTGGGTAAGTATGCCTTGGTTTATGGGTTCCTGTTGGGCAAAGTATTTGAATTCTTTGGGGTGCCTCAAGCAAAGTGGACTGAACCTAATCACAATGATGTATTGGGAGGAATATCTTGAAATCCTGTGACTACATGTTAGACGGTGAACCTGCTTATGAACCAGTATATCCAGAGGAAGAGGCTGAGGAGAGACAAGGTGCTCGTATAAATATGAGGGTGGAATTTTATAGGAGGCAGCTTGAGAGGCAGACAGATGAACTCGCCTGGTTGAATGCTGAGAACACTAGGCTTGATGCTGAGATGGAACCAGAGAGGCAAGAGAATTCTGCTCGTCTTGTCAAGTTGCTTGCTCAATTCAATATTCCTGATGCCCCTTAAATTCTGTACCTGTCCCTCCATTTTGTCATGTAGTTGATTCTTATTCTGACATGTTTTAAGACAATTTATCACTATTTGGGTTGTAATATTTTGGATGATTTTCCTGGATGTTTAAGCCGGTTTGGTGCTTTCTAATGTTTAAATATCCTTTTCTATATTTGCTAGTCTTTATTGGCTGTAACAGGTTCCTGACTTGAAAAGGTTGGCTAGCTGCCTATGGCACTAGAGTCAACTAGACTTAAATTAAAATGAGCAGGTTCATATGACTGTAAACTTTTCGATGATGCCAAAAGGGAGAAGTTAGATGTTGTTTAGATCAGTATATGTTTCTGACCTAATTTTTTCCCAACTGATATTACCTTGGTTCTTGTTTAGTGTTTGATTGGTACAGGTTCTTGTGCTAACAACCCTCGGTGAGACAACGTTTTTATCATCATCAAAAAGGGGGAATTTGTTGAAGGATGGTTTTGAAGATGACAAAGGACCTGGTTCTATGTAGACCAGGAAAAGGTTCACAGTTGAAGTAGAAGACCAGGCTGTTCAAGTGGATATTCGAGTTCAAGTCGAAGAAGGAAAAAGAGAACAACTGGAGTTGAAGTCTCAATCCAAAAAGAAGAAGGAAAAGCTTTCAAGGCGGTGCCAAAGGAGAAGCTGTTTCTCAGACGGAGAAGGATTGAAGACTTAGGCAAAACAACTTAGGTTTCGTATTAGGCAATATGGATAAACCTTATTAGAAATGGAGTCCAAACTAAAAAAAAGAGTTCCAAGCTAAATATGGAAAAGGCTTTCCATGAACTCTATAAATACAAGTTTTGGCCAGAAAAAGTTACGCACTCAAGAAATCTCAACAGAGCAAATAAAGAGCAAATCGATCGTGAGAGTTATTGTGTGCAAGAGCATAAGCAAGGCAGCAAGAACCTGGAAGAGGTCAAGTGTCATAAGTTTTAGTCTGTTTTGTCTTAATTTCTGTTATAGGCTATTGAGTTGTAATTTATCAGCTTGGTTAGAAGCATAAAGTCAAGATTACGTTTTGGTGAGGTAGTTTCAACCCGACAAGTCATCGAGAGGCTTGGAAGGTTCTAGGTATTAGTCAGAGTGAGGCTAGTTCCTTGGTTGCATTGCGCTGTAATCTAAAACTTGCTCATTTTTCTTGAGTGGAAAGTTTAAATTCCAAGAGTGTTGGGTCGTGGTTTTTGATCCCTTGAACAAGGATTTTTTCACATAAAAATCTCCGTGTTCTTTATGGTTCCGTATTGTGTTAAGTTTCAGAGATAGGTGAAACTTGCAAGGAACCTGATTCTTTGTGAGTTAGGCGAACAAAGTGAAAGCAAGTTTTAGGAATTCGAAAATCGGGTAAGGACACTATTCACCTCTCCCCTCTAGGGTCTTATGAAGGTGCACCAGGTGCAACAGTATAAGCCATGAGGAAGAAGGATTCAAAAGGGCAAGAAGAAATGCATGAGGAATATGGAGGGAGGTAGGAGCAAAGGAGGGGGAGAGGGAAGAAAAGTAAGAACTTACCTACACCGAGTGTTTACACAATTATAATAACTAACTATAACAAAGTAATTTAATAAAGAGCGGATGTATATTAATTAAGTATGATTGAGTCTTGATAATGTATTTATAAACAAGTGACGTGTGGTTGGGTGTAAACACCCTTTATAAGTAAATATCTATCTAGAAAGAAGAACAAGAAGAAGAGCGTAAAGATGGAAATGTTGGTTCTATATTTAAAAAAATAAAGACTTTTGGAAAAGGAATAGATTATTCGTAATAAGTAATATAAGGTGCATTTAATTTCTTGGATATATGCACTTGTAAAATTATTGGATTGGATTAATAGTTATCTTTTGATGATGTAGTTTAGGCTCTCCGTCACCTATGGGATATAACTTAATATGTTGTTGTTGTTGATATAGTTTAGACTCATCATAAAAAATATTTTCAAACATTTCTCTTTGAGGGGATTACATAAATAGAATACTTCTAGCTATAAGAAAATTATCTGATTTATAGCCTCAGTAGTCAAAAGTTACTAGGAACTCACCAAACTCAATACATAGAGTTCGTGGGGCCTGGTGTTATTAGTTAGGCTCATTTGCAAAAATATGACACGGGAAGCAATAGTTTGCCTTTTTGCCCGCGCTAAGAGATAATTTGCAAAAATGCCCCAATTAAGATTTAATGAAAAAAATCTGGGGCCAAGACTTCCCATTATATTTTTCCGCTTTTCAATACTTATCCCTTCAAGTATTGGCAATAGGCAATACTTGCCGCACTAGGCCGTAAGTCTTGGCAATTTTCAAGACTTGCCATTGACCCCTGCTCGATTTTCCAACACTTGCACGACAAGTATTGGCAATAGGCAACACTTGCTGCACTGCGTCGTAAGTCTTGAAAATTTTGAAGACTTGCCCCTTCCAGTTTTCACTGCATTCTCGCCATATAACTTGAAGTATTGGAAAAACAGTACTTGCCCTTGAAGTATAGCCAATTGCCAAGACTTACAAATTTTTTGTCTTGAAGTCTTGGCTTGTGGACTAAATAAGGGAATTTTTCTAAAACATTCCTTAGCGCGGGTAATTTTGTAAAACCACTCCTTATGGAGGGCATACAGTGAAATTTTTTGATTAGTTAAGGAATTTTTGGCTCAATTGCAAAAATATGACACAGGAAGCAATGGTTTGCAAAAATGCCCTCAATAACAGTGGTTTAGCAAAACTGCCCTACATTAGTTTAATGAAACTTATTTCGGACAAAAATACCCCTCACAAGTAATAAAAAGACCAACACTATCCTCCCATTCCTTTTCTCCATTCAAACAATTTTTAAGCCCTAAAAACCTACAACTTTTATAGATTCCTCCATTGAAATGAAGATTCAAGGTTAGATTCCTTCAAATTCCTACCCTCTTACATTCATTTGGATAACCTTGTAGAAAATCTATGAAAATAGATATCTTACACAGACTTCGTGGCAATGGGCACCTTGCACAGACTTCTTGGCAATTGCGAAAACTTTAAGCCATGTTGCAATGGGCAACTTGTCCCTGCAAGTCTTGGCTATGCAAAGAGTTTAAGCTCTGGCGCAATGGCATCTTACATAGACTTCCCTGGAAATTGCCAAGACTTCAAGCTTTATTGTAATGGCCAGCTTGCAAAAGAAAGTCTTTGTTAATCTTGGCTATTGCCAAGAGTTTAAGCTCTGGTGCAATGGACACCTTACAAAGATTTCTTGGCAATTGCCAAGACTTCAAGCCCTGTTGTAGTGGCCAATTTGTAGAGAAAGTCTCTGCAAGTCTTGGATTTTGCCAAGAGTTCAAGCTCTTGTGCAATGGGCACCTTGCACAGACTTCTTGGTAATTGCCAAGACTTCCACTCGCAGAGAAAGTTCTTCAAATCTTGGCTATTGCCAAGAGTTCAAGCTCTGGTGCAATGAGCACCTTGCACAGACTTCTTGGCAATTGCCAAGACTTCAAGCCCTGTTGCATTGGGTAATTTGCGAGAAAGTCTCTGCAAGTTTTGGTCATTGTCAAGAGTTCAAGCTCTGGTGCAATGGGCTCCTTAACTAGGAAATCAAAGTGGAATCCAACACAAGAAAAATAAAAACAATATTGAATGAAAGTTACGAACATCGTCATTAAAGGTCAACTTATCACTGGACAAATCAAGAAACCAACTTCTTTTATCAATGGTAACACCACCCAAGTGATGTTACCAAATTTTCTGGTGCAATAGGCAATCTGTATACAAAGTCTCTGCAAGTATTGACAATAGCTCTATGAAATAGGCAACTTGCAGAGAAAGTCTCTTCAAGTCTTGACAATAGCCAAGACTTTAATCTCTATAGAGGCTACTTACATAGAAAGTCTCTGCATTAATGGCAATAGCCAAGACTTTAAGCTCTATACAATGAGCAATAATAGTATCTAATTACTATTGCCAATAAGAACCTTAAAATCATTTTAATCAAGCATAAGAAGTAAAAGAAATTTACAGAAACGTCAAATTTAATTCAACGATCATCAATCAAAATGGAAAAAACTTACAGATAAGTGTATAGATAATAATTACCAAAAAGAAATACAGAAAAAAATACAAATAAAGGATTAGGCAAAATAAAAATTATACTATAACACAAATTAAAAAAAATAATAAAATAAAGAAAACTTTTACAGATTTCTTAAATCTCTCTAGGACACAAAGAAGAAAGAAGGAAAGGAAGGAGGAAGAAGAGAAGGAAAGGAAGGAGGAAAGAGAGAAAGAGACTGTTCCATGTGAATTGGATTTAGGCAGGGGCAAAATGTCCTTTCACATAGTGAGGGATGATGTGGAGTGTATTTACTTAAAATATTTGAAAGTGCGGGCAAATTGGTAAGACCAGTGCTTATGGAGGGCACTGCGTGAAATTTTTTGGGGATTTTTACCTTGTATGTTCAGTAATTTTTATTTTGAACTAAAAATAGTCATACTAAAAATATTTATTCAAGCTTGCCATTTAGCTAAAAATATTTCATTTTATAGCTGTGGTATACCCAAGCTGGTATACCCGATAACAGCGGTATACCCCAATAATATATTAGTGAAACGACCTTAGGTAGTCGTTTCGGAAATTAGGACCCCGATGGGCGTGCCGATAATTTTAAAATATTCGTAAGATCCATTAGGACATGTCTAAAAATTTTTAGCTAAATTAGACCTCGTTTGGTAGGCATCAGAAGAAAGTTTCAGTTTTTATTGTCGGTAAATTGTAAAAAGAAGTTTTCAATCTCGATCTAGGGAGAATGAGTTCCGATTCAAAATTTGAAAGTGCCATTCGGTTCGTATGGTCATTTGTGACATGTGTGAATTTTTGAAGTGAATTTAGAGGTTGTTCGGTCAATTGGGGCTAAAGTTCCGAAAATAAAAGAATTTAATCTTTTTCCTTTTAATTCGCATCTTGAGTTTCGAGAGTCCAATTGGAGATCTACATTAACGAGTATGTTACATATATTTTTTATAACTTGCTTGAGAAATTTAGGATTATTTCGAGTTTCGTAGGGTACCATTTTAATTTTAATCATTGTAGCGATTTTTTTAAAAGAAAAAAAAAGAGAGAGAAAATGAAAAAAAAAAAATAAGGCGGTGGATAGGGATTGTAGATATCCCTTAGCTTCATTTCATTTTGAAGCTAGAAGCAGATAGAACAGAAGGAAAAAAATGAAAAACGAGAAACGACAGGCAAACGAGAAAACGTAGCGAAATAAATGCCAGAAAATAGAGAAAGGAAAAGAAAGGAAAAAGATCAAATTTTCAACCCGTAATCTCCAGGTAATGATGTTAATTTATTATTTTGATTTATTATATTTGTTTGAATATATTTTAACGGTAGAAATTGGGATATTAGATATCGCCCTAATGACTTAAATTGATAGTTTAAAGGGTCAATTGGACCCTGATTATGGAATTAATTATATATTCATACTCAGTGAGTTATGGCCTACCTATAAATGTAATTTATTTCGGGGTTTGGTTATGTGACTTTGAACCCTGTATATAGGCCTGACTTTGAACCCTGTATATAGGCCTGACCTGCGTATCGCGTATGCAAATAGGGTATTAGGTTCCTAACTGGATTATCCTAAGACATAAGGAATGAAGCCCTTAGCCTTATGTGATATATTTTTCTGCTTATTTAACACAGTGGGATTGTTTGGCAATGAATCCAAAGGACAAAGTGGTTGTTGAGTAGCTGTGCTAACTTTGTAACAAGGTAAGTGTTTATATCCATTTTATTAGAGGCCCTTGGCCTCGTGGATAATCTACCAGGCGTTCCTTACGTGTGTAGCTGCCGATAGGCGTACTTATTACGCCATAGCTTTGCATTTACATTATATATTATATGTTATGTCATGTTGTTGTTTGCATTGAGGATCTGAGCATTGTACTATGGCTATTAGTTTGCATATACTTTCCGGTTGTCGATGAGAGTCCCGTGCTGGTGATGGATTATTGTTGTATCATATTGCATTCATATGCATTATGTTGCATTCATACACATTGTGTTGCATTCATATGCATTATACTGCATTCATATTGGGTGCAGGAGTATTCCGCCCTAGGAGAGTGCAGGAGTATTCCGCCTCTGATTTATAATATATCAGGTGCAGAAGTATTCCGCCCTAGGAGAGTGCAGGAGTATTCCGCCTCTGATTCATATCATATTGGGTGCAGGAGTATTCTGCCCCAGGAGAGTGCAGGAGTATTCTGCCTCTGATTCATATTTCCCTAGAGCTACTCAAGCCCCGAGAGTTGTGGATCGTGCTGACGATCCAGTTGCGCAGGCCCCTGCTGTACGAGCTCGCGATGGGCAAGGGAGCAGGGCCTTGTGGTTCCCTTGGCTCTCTACGATGCTTTTACGAGAAACTTGGCAACGCAGATACCGCAAGAACCTATTATTCGCTAGGCAGCTTATCATATTGCCGCAGATACAGACGTTCGGTCTCATGGAGTTCCTATTCCAGTTCTTAATATTGCCGCAGTAAATTATGTTCCGGAGGCAGCATGTGTTGTGCCTCTAGTTATTCTGACTGGGTAGCTAGTCTGAGTAATGGCTCGATCCGATGGCCCGAAGAGACTGAATTATTTTACCCAATTGAACCTTTCAATATTCTTAAGCCATGCATCAGATAATTCCTGTGTAATTTTTTTAAAAATAAAATGATGTCAGTATATCCTCTAAGCTCTTAGTTATCTTGAGAAGTATGGGTTTATTATTCTTCTTTCTAGTTCCAGGGTTCAGTATTGGATTGGTGGATCGCTCTTTTATCAGCTAGGTATGGCTTGCCTAAGCAGACTTGGTGCGAATTTTCATTTAGATTCGTGGAAAAGTTCCTTTCACGCAATGAGCGAGATGAAAATTATCGCCAATATGAGTGGAATGAACATGATAGCCTATCGCTTTCAAAATATGAGATCGAATTCTCTAGGATTACTGGATATGCACTAAAAATAGTCCATGAGCCTTCCGAAATGGTTCGAAGATTTGTTGATGTCTTTCTCCTTCCTTGAGGTCCTAGATGGCTCGAGAGATTGAGGTCGAGACTTCATTTGATGTTGTAGATATTGCTAGAAGGTATGAAGCATACCATAAGTTAGAGCAAAAAAGAGAGAGCGGGAGAGCAAGAAATCCTATGCCCCGGTGTGGGCAACTATGGTACCTCTTCTGGCAAGGTAAGAGTTCTGATTATCATAGGAGGTCACCTGTTAGATTATCTCAGCTTATGGTGCGTGATTCTTAGAGTGAACCAGTAGTTCATTAAGATTAGACTCAGTTTTATCTTTATAGCTATCAACAATCTATCCAACATCCTTTTTCACTGAAAAGTTTTTATGATTATCGTGAGCCTGTCATTTTTGGAGGAGTTTTCCCTTACTTCGACAAGAAGGAAGGCGTCATTCTTCTCACCTTCGGGAACCTTCCCAGTCACAGGGGATTATATTTAGATCTCAATCAACTGTAGATATACCACCATCTGATAGAGGTCAAGCGTGTGGTGGTGGTGGTTCTTCAGAAAGTGATTATCAGGGTAGCGGTTCAGCTCAGCTGTAGAGGCAGTTCAGCCAGTCTGGCAGGATGCTGAGGCATCCGATGTAGTAGACCCAAGTATTTCTTCTTCCCTTAAATGTGAGTAAGATTTTGATTCTTTCGATCGGTCTGGACTTCATTTATCTTACCATGTTTCCATGGCTTTCTTTGATATTGTTTCTATTATGAATTGGTTGCGATAGATGGGTGAGCTTCGGGTATGATTTATTCCTGGCATTTGTGAGACACTACTAATTTATCTTGTCTAAATATGAGAGATTTGACAGTGAGTGTCGCTATTGTCTGCCTGGCATCTTGTCGTGCCACCTTCTATTATTATATCAAATTAGTTTACCTCTCTTCTTGGAATTTCGTGTTGGTTGGATTATGAGATTCTAGTTCATCACCATAAGGGAGTGTCATGGTTTCTTCTGGTGTAAAGTGATAAGTAATATTTAATCTACGTGTCTCCTCTTGGTTCGAAACTCTAGTAATGTCATGTTATCCCATGAGCTTATATAGGTTATAAAAGGGGTTTCTGGTGAATTGCCATAGTTTTCTTCTTGGTGGGAGGTTAAATTGGAATAGATGTTGTCCCATAAAGCTTATTTAATGTCTATTCCTTCAATTGCAATTCTTTGGTTAGCCGACTCGGATGTACTCTAGCTCTGGTAGCCAAGTAAATAAGAAAATGACCTTCTTAAAGCTCTAATTATTTCTATCCTCAGTCCATTGCCATTTCTTCGTCGTCCGGCACTAGTGCGCTCGCTTGTGATGTTCCCTATGTTGAGCCAGAGTGCGTGTCAAGGTAGCCGGGTAAGTAAACTATTGTGTTTCAAGGCTACTAATGGTAATAGAGAGTGTCGTCCGACCCGTGAAGTGAGCTATCGAGCGATGGTGCTTATGGAAAAGATATGGAGTTTTGAACTCGAGAGTTGCAGCTGTTTGGCAACTCGAGAGGGTAATTTGGTAGCTCAGGTCTGAGCCACATTCTATTTTAGCTAAGTTTTCCTTAGTCCAACAGACGGTGTAAGGATGGCTATTGCTATTCAAGTTAGCTGTATGAGCTTATGCTCTAAGTGGAGGAGTCTTCCTCCTATACAGAATGTTAATATTAAATCTCTAAGGCGTTGTTGAAGCGTAAACCAATTCTTTGTTTCATCGACTTGTTCTATATCGAAAAGTATATCGAGGAGGCGATTCATCGTCGAAATTATGTTAATCCATCTAGAGTCTCGTATATCTTTGTTCTGATAATGTAGAACTCTCCTCTCATGATCGAGGAAGGATCAGCTTAGTCAGAATAAACTTGGCAATGGCGTTATGTTATTATCCAGATATGTTTACTTCCAAGAGTTCGGTGTGCGTGTTATAATTCTGATTCTGCAATCATGAGATAATGTCCATGGAGTAGTTGGTGAAGGTCATTCAAGTTCTTTTGTTATCTGTGTAAATCTCTCTTTAAACTTGAGCTCGTTCGAGGACGAATGAGAGTATAAGTGGAGGAGAATGAAACGGCCTTAGGTAGTCGTTTCGGGAATTAAGATCCCGATGGACGTGCCAATAATTTTAAAATATTTATAAGGTCCATTAGGACATGTCTGTAAAATTTGAGCTAAATCAGATCTCGTTTGGTAGGCATCGGAAAAAGGTTTCAGTTTTTATTGTCGGTAAATCGTAAAAAGAGGTTTTCAAGCTCGATCTTGGGCGAATAAGTTCCGATTCGAAATTCAAAAGTGTCGTTAGGTTCGTATGGTCATTTGTGACATGTGTGAATTTTTAAAGTGAATTTCGAGGTTGTTCGGTCAATTGCGGCTAAAGTTATGAAAATAAAAGAATTTGATTTTTTACCTTTTAATTCGCATCTTGAGTTTCGGGAGTCCAATTTGAGATCTACATTAGCGAGTATGTTACATATATTTTTTTATAATTTGCTTGAAAATTTTGGGATTATTTTGAGTTTCGTAGGATACCATTATAATTTTAATCATTGTAGCGATTTTTTTAAAAGAAAAAAAAAAGGAGAGAAAATGAAATTAAAAAAATAACAAGGTGGTGGATAGGGATTGTAGATATCCCGTAGCTTCATTTCATTTTGAAGCTAGAAGCAGATAGAACAGAAGGAAAAAAAACGAAAAACGAGAAACGAAAGGCAAACGAGAAAACGTAGCGAAATAAATGCCAAAAAATAGAGAAAGGAAAGGAAAAATATCGAATTTTCAGCCCGTAATCTCCAAGTAATGATGTTAATTTATTATTTCAGTTTAGTATGTTTGTTTGAATATATTTTAATGGTAGAAATTGGGATATTAGACATCACCCTAATGAATTAAATTAATAGGTTAAAGGGTCAACTGGACCCTGATTATGGAATTAATTATATATTCGTACTCAGTGAGTTATGAGCTACCTATAAATGTAATTTATTTAGGGTTTGGTTATGTGACTTTGAATCTTGTACATAGGCCTGTCCTGCGTATCGCGTATGCGAATAGGGTATTGGGTTCCTAACTGGATTATCCTAAGACGTAAGGAATGAAGCCCTTAAACTTATGTGATATATTTTTATACTTATTGAACACAGTGGGATCTTTTGACAATGAATCCAAAGGGCAAAGCGGTTGTTGAGTAGCTGTGCTAAATTTGTAACAAGGTAAGTGTTTATATCCATTTCTTTGGAGGCCCTTGGCCTCGTGGATAATCTACCACGTGTTCCTTACGTGTGTAGCTGCCGATATGCGTACTCATTATGCCTTAGCTTTGCATTTACATTATATATTTTATGTTATGCCATGTTGTTGGTATTGCATTGAGGATCTGCATTGTACTATGACTGTGAGTTAGCATATACTTTCCGGCTGTCGATGAGAGTCCCGTGCTGGTGATGGATTATTGTTGCATCATATTGCATTCATATGCATTATGTTGCACTCATATGCATTTTGTTGCATTCATATGCATTATATTGCATTCATATCGGGTGCAGGAGTATTCCGCCCCAGGAGAGTGCATGATTTTTCTGCCTCTTGTTCATATTATATCGGGCGTAGGAGTATTCCGCCCCAGGAGAGTGCATGAGTATTCCCCCTCTGATTCATATCATATTGGATGCAATAATATTCCTCTCCAGGAGAGTGCAGGAGTATTCCGCCTCTGATTCATATCATATTGGGTGCAGGAGTATTCCGCCCCAGGAGAGTAGGAGAGTGTAAGAGTATTCCGCCTCTGATTCATATCATATTGGGTGCATGATTATTCCGCCACAGGAGAGTGCATGAGTATTCTGCCTCTGATTCATATCATATTGGGTGCAGGAGTATTCCACCCTAGGAGAGTGCAGGAGTATTCCGCCTCTGATTCATATCATATTGGGTGCAGGAGTATTCCGCCCCAGGAGAGTGCAGGAGTATTCCGACTCTGGTTCATATCATATTGGGTGCAGGAGTATTCCGCCCCAGGAGAGTGCAGGAGTATTCCGCCTCTGGTTTATAACATATAGGGTGCAGGAGTCCGCCCCAGGAGTAGGAGTATTCTGCTCCAGTTGGTTACTATATTGCATTTCCCTCGAATGCATGAGTATTCCGCTTTGAGACGGGATTACGGGCACATGTGACCCCATTGTATCATACTGCATTCATCCCATTTCATTGCACCGCATGCTGACTATTGTGTGACTATCATGCTACGTTTTATGTATGCGGTATGTATATCATGTTGTGGACATATTTTAGTTTATCTATATATTTCTAGCTCTTATCATGGGTTGCACGCCGCGACAACATACATATACGGATCGGGTTGCATACAATAGTATAAATATATGGATCGGGTTGCACGCCGCGACAGTATAAATATACGGATCGGGTTGCACGCCGCAACAGTATAAAATATATGGATCGGTTTGCACGCCACAACAGTATAAAATACGGATCGGGTTGCACGCAATAGTATAGATATATTTATCGGGTTGCACGCCGCAACAGTATGTATTTCTGATTGTTGATATGTTTGGGATACTTAAAAACCTATATGTTCTGTCTACCTTATGTCTCTGTTTGTTTATGGTTCCATACGTGTTTCCAGTTATTATCTGGCTCTGCCTTTTTTATAGTTTGAATAAGATGGATTTTGTTTACCTGTTTTTCTTCTCCCTGGCTAGCTATCCTATTCTTTGAGGTGGCTAGTCTGCCCCACTTATTGAGTCCTTTTGACTCACCCTTGTTTGTTGTTTGTTTTTGTCTATCTATTTCGTTTCGGCAGGTTCGCTCCAGGATTGAGTTCGCCACGTTGTGAATGAGCGAAGACGACTTCAGCTGTCAGGTCGAGCCAGCTTTTATTCAGGATAGCCACCAGTTCTATGTTTATTATTTCAGTTGCATTTTGCTCCCTTCACGAGGTATCTGTCTTCTTTCGTACTCTTAAATGTCTAGTCTGGATAACCCTAAACCTAGTATGTTGGGTAGTCAGCTGTAAATTTCTTTATACAGCTTAGAGGTATCAATATGTCTGTACTTTTTTTAAGTCTTGTTCTTATTTATGAATTGAATTATATTTATTTTCCTAATTTAACTGGTAAGGGTTCGCCCGACGGGTATAGGGGAAGATGTCGGGTGCCCGCACGGCCTAGCCGGATTCCAGGTCGTGTCAGTTGGTATCAGAGCCCGGTTTAGAGTCTATCCAGACTAAGACAGTGTCTAGTAGAGTCTCGCGGATGGGTACGTAAACGTCCGTACTTATCTACGAGAGGCTAAGATGGCATTTAGGAAGTTTCACTTCCTTCTTTTCTGATCGTGCGTCGATCTAGGATGCAAAAGCATTTTCATTAATTCTATCGTGGTAATCGTGAACTCTCATGTGACAAATCAGCAAACGGTAGGAGTTCAGGATGAAGTAGTCTAGCCTGGGGCTAGAGCTACTCAAGCCCCAAGAGTTGTGGATCGTGCTAACAATCAAGTTGCGCAGGCCCCAGCTGTACGAGCTCGCGATGGGTAAGGGAGCAGGGCTTTGTAGTTCCCTTGGCTCTCTACGATGCTTTTACGAGAATCTTAGCAATGCAGATTGATGTTGGGCATAATTCTTATGTTTCGTCGTCGATTTCTTATAGCTTTTGTGTAGTTTTCATTGTATTATGTGCCCAACAATGATTGGTTTGAGGTAAAATGCTAACTTGAGGTGTTTGAATGTTTTGGGAGTGAATTGACGGAAATTGGAGCTTGATTCATACAAGAACAAGGAAGAAGCAATGGGTACAGCCATGGATTCTTGGCATGCTAGGCTGTATGGACTGGGAAGAGTGCAAATATTGAAGAAATTGAGAGAAGTAGCGCATACAGCCACGGATGCTTGGCATGCTCTGGTGTATGCACCGTAAAATAGTCCCAGAGCAGCCAGGGCTAGCTAAAAACGTGGGCCACATATTGTATTCCTAATATTAAAGCCTTGTAACGTTTTTCTCTGGAATTACGTACTATGGGAGGCAAGAACCCTTGGGAGGCATAGAATAGCTAGAGATGGGTTGGAGCTTAACATCTAGATTGAGTTTTCTTCTCTTTTCTTTAATTTAGTTTGTATAGTCTATAGTTGTGGGATTCTCCATGATGTTGCTTTTCAAAAGTTACTTTGATTTTATTGATTTATATTATTGGGTTATTTATTCATATCCTGAGCCTAATTATTTGATTGCTTGATCACCAATTGAATACTATTTATGAACCTAGGGTTGAACTCGAAAGTGGGAACCACATATTGCAATAGGATTGAATAGAGCGTGTTCCTGAACCTGGGCATCAGGGAATGGTTTCGCGGTTATGATAAAAATATACCTAACAGTCACGCTTAGTCAGTATACTGGAGAAGCACATGCATTCTTGTTAACTCTAATTCCATAGACATATAGGCGTTAGGTTGGCTTGAATAGGTGAGCAGGGTATCGAAGGAGTCCTGTGAGTAATATTAACCCTGTGATTAGTAACCCAGATAAATTGATTTAGTCGGATTAATTGAAGAATTCAACAGGATTGGCAGATATCCCATGACCCTAGGCTATTATCCCTTCTTGAATCCAAAATCGTGTTTTACTTGTTATTATTTTCTTGGTTTAATTAGTTAATTTTAGTTAGATAAATTCTCAACTATTGAATCCATCTTGTTTAGATTATAAGGAATTGTCTGATTTAGTTAGTAGTTAATCAATAGTCCTCGTTGGAACGATACTTTTCTTATCACTTTATTACTTGATCGACCGCGTATACTTGCGTGTGCGTTTGGAGCGACAAGTTTTTGGCGCAGTTGCCGGGAAACTTAGAATTAGCTATTTTCTAGATTAGATTTTTTACTTTGGTCTATTCAAGTCTTTAGTTTAGTTTAGTTTATTATTATATTACTTGTTACCATGACATCTTTTAATGTAAATTGGTCTAAAGTTGGCTACTCGTATTCTGGTGCTCCTTGCATAGTTTGTAATGGACGTCACTTGTGGGAAGATTGTCGACATCTTGATGTCCTACAAAATTATTTATCTAGTCGTTCTTCTACAACCTTTGATTGGAACTGTTGTTTATTGTGTGGTGGTGTCGTACTCCTTCTCCAAGTAATATTCATGATAGTACTAATCTTTCTTGTGAGTTTGATAGGAGAAACAAAGTGCAGGATGCATCACGATATGAGAAAAATTCTGAAGAAGTGGAGATCGTGAGCGAAACTTGGTTAATGGAACAATCTCAACGGTTAGATATATGTAGGGTTCTTCTTGATAATATTACAAGTGCAGCTAGATGCTCTATAGAATGGAAAAGTGTGCTCAGACAAGAGATTGACCGATTTGGCGATGCTATTCACGACTTTGAGGCTAATTTGATTGAAAAGATTGAGACGTCTAAGTCTCAACAACCAATTTTTGTGGATAGTATATTTGAGGTGGATGAAGTTGAAGAGGAATTTAAGCGCCAATTTGAGAAGCTAAGTGTGGAGTTCCAACCATTCGACCTAGTAGTAGTTGATGATGCCGAGGTAGAAAAATTAGCAGTAGAGTCAAGTGAGGAAGTGAAAAATATAATTTTTGATGAGTCTAGTGTGTGTAAAGATGAGGATGTCAAGAATTATACAACCTTGGAGTTGGGGCGGATTGGACCTCATTCCAAACGCTTTTCGACATTATGTTTGGATGGTGACATGAAAATTGAGGCTTCCGAGCCACTAGGAAAGTCACGGGAGGAGGAACAAGGCGCCTATATTCTAAAATTTGTGATGCCGAGAAGACAAAACGACATCCCTCATTTAAAAGCCAAGAGGTGCAAGATGCGACATTCATTGCTTGGTTATTTTGGTTTTATGTCACCTCCCCAAGAGCATAGTTGTAAGCTTGAATTCAATTTAGGGAGAAAATTCATATCTTCAAAGTGGAAGCAAAAAGTGGTGATACTTATACACGTCGTGCCACGACGTTAAATCAAGCGCTTCATGGGAGGCAACCCATGTTTTATCGTTTTCTATAGTTAGTTAATTCGTGTTTTTATTTTGAAAAAAATAAAAAAAAAAGGAAAAAAATGAAAAGAACAAAAAGAAGGAAACTTGGTGAGTTTAATGTGTTTGTGTAGTTGTTTTACAGGTTAGTAAGAGCTCGAGAACAGTTAGCACAGTGAAAAGAGCCTGCACCAGAGATCAAAGCAGCATAATCTTCAATGTTTCAGGCAGATTTGGCATCCATGCGTCGCATGGCACGCTGTGTGCAACAATTAAGAGTGAAACAATGCAGCAACGAGACCATACAGGCCTCCATGCCTCGCGCCAGGGGCTGTATGCTCAGCCAAAAATTTTTGAAAAAAAAATCCAGCAAGGAGGCAGTGTTGCAAGCTGATGGCGCTAGGGACTGTATGCTGTTTTTCTCTTCAAAACAGCCCCCTGCGTGTCGTGCCAGGGGTTGTATGTGCAGCGTTTTGTTGAAAAAAAAATTAAAAGTGTTGGGGGCTGAAAACGTGGGTCACTGTATGCTCGTATGTTTTTATTTATAATACCACACACACACAAACACAACACAACCAAAGAACAAAAACATAAAACACGGCAAAGCAAAGAGCTGAAAAACGGGAAACACTTTCTCTCTAGTGCTTAGCGGCTGAATTTTTGCTTTCCAATTCCCAGGTATGCTTCTTCCCTTCTCACCTTCTCTCTTGTGTTTCTCCCTCGTCCATGAAGCTACGACCTACTGTTGGTAGTGCTAAAATTGTTCCCATTCCCCTCTTCCCTTAGGTTTAGTTTTTACTTCAAGTTGTGATGAAACCATGTTAAAAACTGGTTCTTTTTGATTGGTATTTGCTGTGGGGGGGTACGGTTATGCACCGGGATGAGTATATATGTGAGCTCCCGGAGTTGGGAGATCCAAAAAATAACAAAAAGCTCATACACAAGCTGTCCAAAATTCTGCACGTTAAGTATTTGATGAAATTCCCCAATGAAAAATTTGACGTATTCGGCGAAGTCTGGGTAGCCGAATATATTAAAGGATATAGGTTGAACATAAATTGGTTAAAATTAAGGCTTGGGGCTGAGTTTAAAGCGTTTTCACTTGAACGACACTCAATGCATATTATTCACACATAACGAGTGTCGTTTTGCGCATTAGTTAAGCGAGCGCTGTCCCATTATGTAATTCATGGGCTGCCTTTATTGTTTTGATTAAGTTGATATTGCTCCATATTTTGTGATGAAAGAAAGCTTAAGTGTGGGGTGTGCAAACCCCGTCTTCACACTTTGGCGATTTTTAAACATGAGAAGTGTTTCAAATAAAGAAGTTCACGTCGAGGGAAGTCTGAGTACCTCACGGATGACACCATGAGCGTAGATTGTTTTTAAAAGTAAAATACGCTTGAGTTTAAGTGTGGGGTGCTAGCACCCCGTTTGCGCGCACTAGTTGGTTGGAATGAGTATTTTGGCATGAAAAACTATGTGCGCGATAGTGAGGGAAGTCTGAGTACCTCGTTTACCACCCCTTGTTTATATTGTAGAGTGCATTGAGGACATTGCACAATTTTAAGTGTGGGGTGGGGTTTCCTATATTTTGCTTACTATTTTTATTTTTTATCAATTGACATTGTTTTATTTATTTTTGCTTTCTAGTTTAGTTATAAGTATTCAAAAGCATTAAAAGAAAATAGAAAACAAGAAAATCTAAAAATAGTTAGTCTTTTCTTAGTTTATGTTAGCATAGTTAGAGTAGATGATAATCCCCCGTGGTTTTTCTTTTGACATCGGTTCTTTTCCATGGGATGTACACTTGAATCGGGTAATTTTTTTTTTCTTTTTAGCTAGCCTTGAGTCGTTGTAGTAGTAGAAAGAAAAGAAAAACTTGAGTTTTGAGTCTAGGTGTCTTGTGGCCTGTTTGATGCTAACAGATTTAGACCTGAGCACGTGGAAATGCCTTTCTTGTGAGTTTTTGAAATAAATTGTGCCAAGAAAGTGAATAACTTTGTTTTCAGATTCCTAGGCTCAGTTTCTTGACTCTTGTGTGCTAAGTGCTTTAAGCTTTATTTTCGAGCTTGTTTTACTGCTTTGATTGAGAGTCCGAATTGAGCCATCTTGAGTGAGTCATGTGCCACTGTGTGAGTGAGGTATTTTTTTCGTTCCATGCTTCTCACTTGAGTCTAGAACTTGCCCGGAGTGTGGTTGAAGCGAAATCCTAGGTTTTGCTCGGTTTGAAAAATGATTATAGGCTTTCTTTGACCCGTTTGAGACTTTTCTAGCCTACCCTATACTTGATGATTTCACCCTAGTCAGCCACTTTGAGCCTTTATCCTTTTATTGGCAACCATGTACAAGCCTTGACCTGTTGTAATTTGAATTTCCCATCTTTTGAATACCCTATCTCCTTGAGCCCTGGAAAAATAGCACAATAAGCTGAATAGCTAAAGTTGGAGAAAATAGATGGTTGGTTTGTGAATTGGTGCCAGTTGTCATGTAAAAGAAGTGCTTGTGAAAAAAAAAAAAAGTGTTTCAAAAAAAAATTGGAAGTTAAAAAAAATGAAAAGAGCACTTTTTGTGAGCTGAAAAATATTCAATGGCGTAAATAAATGGGAATGATTGGATGTTGCTTGAAATTAAAAAGGGAGGAGTTCTTGAAAGGAGGAAGTGTGCTAAAATTGATGTTCTGTAAGTGCTTAGGGAGGTTTAGTCACTTTATCTATATCTATCCTACCTGTCCCGCCGCCTTCATTACAACACATAATAAGTCCTATTTGATTTTAGACTGAGCAGGCTTACATTAGTGTAGATTACACAAAGGGCAAGCCTATGGTTACTTCTTGTACGGCATGTGAACTTCTTTCTGAGAGTTGAGTGAATTCTTTCGATCTATAAAGTCCTGAAATTAATTACAATATCTTGTGAGTATTGGACTACTTCTTCTGATTTGTTGTGAGGGCACTTGATTCATGAAGGATAGGTGATTTTTTTAGACTCTCAGTTGAGGTAAGTGAGCGGGCTTGAGAAACTTGGTTGCACAGAGTCAGTTATTGAGGTTAGGATGTTACAACTTGGTTGTTTGATTGTTTTTTAAATATTTAGACCGTTTTGGCATTGGAAATATGAGGAAGCGCTTGAAAAAATACATATGAAAAGGTTTAATTGTTGGTATCAACCATGGTCACAGGTATAGATGTTTTTGTTGAGTTGCTCTGATAGGAATGAAATTTAGATAGTGTCTTGAATCTTGTTTGAAGTTTGGATTTTCTGATTGCTCGAGGACGAGCAATGGTTTAAGTGTGGGGTGTTGATGTTGGGCATAAGTCTTATGTTTCGTCGTCGATTTCTTATAGCTTTTGTGTTGTTTTCATTGTATTATTTTCCCAACAATGATTGGTTTGAGGCAAAATACTAACTTGAGGTGTTTGGATGTTTTAGGAGTGAATTGATGGAAATTGGAGCTTGATTCATACAAGAACAAGGAAGAAGCAACGAGTACAGCCATGGATGCTTGGCATGCTAGGCTGTATGGACTGGGAACGGTGCAAATATTAAAGAAATTGAGATAAGTAGCGCCTACAGCCACGGATGCTTGGCATGCTCCGGTGTATGCGCCGTAAAATAGTCCCAGAGCAGCTAGGGCTAGCTAAAAACGTGGGCCACATATTGTATTCCTATTATTAAACCCTTGTAACGTTTTTCTCTGGAATTATGTACTCTGGGAGGCAAGAACTCTTGGGAGGCATAGAAACGCTAGAGATGGGTTGGAGCTCAACATCTACATTGAGTTTTCTTCTCTTTTCTTTAATTTAGTTTGTATAGTCTATAGTTGTAGGATTCTCCATGAATGTTGCTTTTCAGAAGTTACTTTGATTTTATTGATTTATATTATTGGATTATTTATTCATATCATGAGCCTAATTATTTGATTGCTTGATCACCAATTGAATACTATTTATGAACCTAGGGTTAAACTCGAAAGTGGGAACCACATGTTGCAATAGGATTGAATAGAGTGTGTTCCTGAACCTGGGCATCGGGGAATGGTTTCGCGGTTAGGATAGAAATATACCTAACACTCACGCTTAGTCAGTATACAGGAGAAGCACATGCATTCTTGTTAACTCTAATTCCATAGATATATAGGCGTTAGGTTGGCTTGAATAGGTGAGCAGGGTATCGAAAGAGTCCTGTGTGTAATATTAACCCTGTGATTAGTAACCCAGATAAATTGATTTAGTCGGATTAACTGAAGAATTCAACATGATTGGCAGATATCCTATGACCCTAGGCTATTATCCCTTCTTCAATCCAAAATTGTGTTTTACTTGTTATTATTTTCTTGGTTTAATTAGTTAATTTTAGTTAGATAAATTCTCAGCTATTGAATCCATCTTGTTTAGATTATAAGGATTTGTCTGATTTAGTTAGTAGTTAATCAATAGTCCTCGTTGGAACGATACTTTTCTTATCACTTTATTACTTGATCGACTGCGTATACTTGCATGCGCGTTTGGAGTGACACAGATACCGCAAGAACCTATTATTCGCTAGGCAGCTTATCAGGTTGCTGCAGATGCAGCCGTTCGGTCTCAGGGAGTTCCAATTCCAGTTCTTAATATTACCGCAGTAAATTATGTTCCGGAGGCAGCATGTGTTGTGCCTCTAGTTATTCTGGCTGGGTAGCTAGCCTGAGTAATGGCTCGGTCCGATGGCCTGAAAAGGCTGAATTATTTTACCCGATTGAACCTTTCGATATTCTTAAGCCATGCATCAGATAATTCCTGTGTAATTTTTTTAAAAATAAAATGATGTCAGCATATCCTCTAAGCTCTTAGTTATCTTGAGAAGTATGGGTTTATTATTCTTCTTTCCAGTTCCAGGGTTCAGTATTGGATTGGCGGATCGCTCTTTTATCAGCTAGATATGGCTTGCCTAAGCTGACTTGGTGTAAATTTTCCTTTATATTCGTGGAAAAGTTCCTTTCACGCAGCGAGCGAGATGAAAATTATCGCTAATATGAATGGATTGAATAGGATAGCCTATGCTTTCAAAATATGAGATTGAATTCTGTAGGATTACTGGATATGCACTAGTAATAGTCCATGAGCCTTCCGAAATGGTTCAAAGATTTGTTGATGTCTTTCTCCTTCCTTGAGGTCCTATATGGCTCAAGATATTGAAGTCGGGACTTCATTTGATGTAGCAGATATTTCTAGAAGGTATGAAGCATACCATAAATTAGAGCAAAAAAGAGTCAGAGCGGGAGCTCAAGAAATCCTATGCCCCGGTGTGGGCAACTATGGTACCTCTTCTGGCAAGGTAAGAGTTCTGATTATCGTAGGAGGTCACCTGTTAGATTATCTCAGCTTATGGTGCGTGATTCTCAGAGTGCACCAGTAGTTCATTAAGATTAGACTCAGTTTTCTCTTTATAGCTATCAACAATCTATCCAGCGTCCTTTTTCACTGAAATGTTGTTATCATTGTCGTGAGCCTGTCATTTTTGGAGGAGTTTTCCCTTACTTCGGCGTGAAGGAAGGCGTCATTCTTCTCACCCTCAGGAACCTTCCCAGTCACAGGGGATTATATTTAGATCTCAATCAACCGTAGATATACCACCATCTGATAGAGGTCGAGCGTGTGGTAGTGGTGGTTCTTCAGAAAGTGATTACCAGGGTAGCGGTTCAGCTTAGCTGTAGAGGTAGTTCAGCCAGTCTGGCAGGATGCTGAGGCATCCGATGTAGTAGACCCAAGTATTTCTTCTTCCCTTAAATGTGAGTAAGATTTTGATTCTTCCAATAGGTCTGGTCTTTGTTTAAGCAAAACTTGGCTATGGTTGGGTAATATTTTAGGGTGGGCTGCCTAGTTTTGAAAACATCCCATTAGTTAATAGGAGGTTTACGAAAATACCCATCAAAATCAAAATATTTACATGTTCCTACCCATAAGTTTCATATTTATCAGCCCTACCCATAAACTATTTACCTGCCCTACCCATCCAGACTTGTATATCATTATTTATACAGTATACCATAAAGGTATACGCCTAAAGGTATATAATAATAAATTGGTAGGTCGTGTAAATACTTTTAATTTTAAGGGTAGTGTAATTTTTAACGGGTATGGTGGGTAAATTCTTCAAGGGCACATAGTGTAAAAAAAACCATTAGTTAATGGGTGAATTACACAATTATGACACCTTAGGCAATGGTTTGCCTAACTGACCTCGCTTAAAATGGTTTGCAAGAATGACCTCCACTAACTTTAAGTAGGTACATTACACGAGGTAGCACTTGACCTTTTATAACTTGAAATGCTACCCGCGGAATGAAAATACCCCTACGAAAATCTTATATTGACACCCATATCCCGCCATCCCTTTGAAGTAAGTGTTGCTCCCCTGGTAGCACTTGACCTTTTATCTCTTTCAACATTCTCCCCAGATAACTTGAAGTGCTACTTTGCAGGAACCACTTGCAGCACTTGTCAATCCCTTTTAAGTAAGTGTTGCCCCCGTGGTAGCACTTGACCGTTTATCTATTTCAATATTCTCCCAGATAACTTGAAGTGCTACCCCCGTAAGCATCACTTGCCCTTTATATTTCCCGAAGAGGCAGTTTATACCTTGAAGTGTTGCACCTGTGGTAACACTTGCCAATTTATAACTTGAAGTGCTGCCTCCGAGGCCATTTTCTAAACCATTATTAAGTAGAGACAAAACATCATAACCAGGGATAAAGGGGTGCATGTAGTAAATTTTTTTGTTAGTTAATAGGTCTCTTACGGGCCCAAAAATACCAGAGTGAGGGAAATTTTGATCACTAGACATTTTTGGACGCGCTCATTGGGGACTATCCACAGTTTTCAAATTCATTGAAGAATAGCCAAAAAATTGCGCGCACACTTAAGCTCCCTTAGCGTTGGAAAAATACCCCAGACTAGTCCCATAACAAAATACTGGGGCTTTGAACAGTATTTTGTTATGAGACTTTATATATAAAACTTCAGTCCCACAACAAAATGTTGGGGCTTTGAACAAGTTTTGTTCACAGCCCCAGCATTTTGTTATGGGTTATGGGACTTTATATATAAAGCTTCAGTCCCATAACAAAATGCTGGGCATAACAAAATGCTGGGGCCTTGAACAAAACTTGTTCAAAGCCCAGTATTTTATACTGGGGTTAGTTTACTGAAGCTTCCCAGTATAAATACTGGGGCTTTGAACAAGTTTTGTTCAAGGCCCCAGTGTTTATACTGGGATTTGTCTGGAGGTGGCTATTTCTCAGCGAATTTATTTTTGACGGCTACAAATCAATTAACGCGCGCCAAACAGGCCCCTGCACGAAATTTTTACCCAGAGTGACGCACCAGAGTAAAAATTTCGCACACATGCCACTTTTGCCAGTGGTCTTTGGTTTGAGGTCACTTTTTTTTTATTGGTTTTTTATGAGAGACAACTTTTTAGAACTTCAATCCTCGTGGGCTGAACTTCAACTTCACACCACAAGGGTTGAAGTTCAACTTCAGCCCACCACAAGGGTTGAAGTTCAACTTCAGCCCATAAGGGTTGGAGTTTACGCATTCTATGCCTAAAAGTTCAGCCCTTGCGGGCTGAAGTTGCAAGGGCTGAAGTTGAACTTCATACCTTAGGCATAAAGTTCAGCCCACAAGATTTGAACTTCAGCCTACAGGGATTGAAGTTCCAAAAAGTGGTCTCTCATACAAAACCAATAAAAGAAGTGGCCTCAAACCAAAAAATACTGGTAAAAGTGATTATTCGTGCACTTTGCCCTGCACCAGATGGCTGCTGGGTGCAAAAACTTGAATATCTTTCTGCTTGCCGCTCTCAACCACCCAAACCTATGTGTTAGAAAAGCTGATTTGCATTAAATAGCCACTTTAATGACACGTGTATTCTCAAGTTGATCACTTTTTATAAAATTAGACCAATGGTTTAAACTTCAAAGCTGCTACCTAGTTTGAAATGAAAAATCTAAACTAAAATTCAGACCACGAGTCTACTGTTGAAGAAGATATAAACTTCCAACAAGATCACAAAAGTGGTCACCTGATCTGAGTAAAACGTGATAGTTATTTTGTGCTTTTGTCACGTGTGATTTACATAAATAAGACATTGCAGTGTCACTACTCAACTTTTACACCCCTCAAAAAACTTTTGCACAAATAACCTCATGCCAAAAATATGGAGTCACATCATGACAGGTTCATAATGGATCGGTAGGACTTTACTTTATTGATATTCCATTCACTACAAAAAAAAAAAAAAAGGCAATAGTGCAGCAGTCATTTACCAGCAGTTCCGAAAACTGCTGCAAAAAAGTTGTTATTTTGGCGGTTCCAAGAAGTGCTGCTAATGACGGCAATTACCAGCTATTTTTAGTTTTAGCAGCAGTTCTATTAAACCTCTACAACTTTGAGACCAATAGCAGTGGTATTTGTAATTTAATTAGCTGCAGTTTATTAGATCTCTTTTGTCCCACATCGACAACGACAACACATTTTTGCAGTTTATATAGTAAAGGATATCAGTAATGCTCAGATTGTTTCAAGCCAGTTGAGGAAGGGGTTCTTGACAGCATATTGTCAACCTATTCTTATAGGATTGGATGGATAATTGAAAATGTTGGCCACGTATATTGTGTAGACAAGCCAAAAGCCAACTAGACCAGATGTGGGCCCCTTTTTTAACAGAAGTAGACTTTTTCTCTAAAAAACATTGAAAGAGTTGGGGCGGTTCTGACTCACCGGATATTCAAGCAAACTGCTGGTAAACAGAATCGCAACACGAACCACTGCTAAATCACTTGAGACCAGCGGTTATGTCAGTGGACACAGAAAACCACTGCTAAATAGTTTTAGTACACATGCATACGGTGCGGTTTTATAGCTGCTGGAATTTTTTTTGCAGCAGTTTAAAACCGCTGCAAAACCTGTTTTAAACTGCTGCTATCTGTCGTTTTTTTGTAGTGATTATTAATGATTTTTTTTTTTTTTGTGTGGGTTTAAAGTTAATTGTTAGGCGCCATAAATGCTGCCAAGCATAAAAACTTGATTTGTCACCTCCAGTATCATCAAGCTTATAACTTACATTTGTTCCCGGTGTAGTTGGACAACTACAAAACTATGACACTTTAGGCAATCGTTTTTCTTATTGACCTAGCTTAAAGTGGTTTTACAAGAATGATCTCACTAATTTTAGGTAAGTGTTCCCTCGGGTGCAACACTTCAACTTTTAAACTTGACAAATGCACCCACGAGGGCAGCACTTCACGTATAAAATGACAAGTGCTGCAAGTGCTGCCCCCGTGACATTACTTAACCTTTTATCTCTGCCAACATTATCCTCATATAACTTGAAATGCTGATTTACAGGTAGCACTTGAAATTTATACTTGAAGTGTTTCCCTCGAGGGAACACTTGTAAATTTATGACGTGAAGTGTTACTTATCGAGACCATTTTGCTAAATCATTCTTAAGTGGGGATAAAAAACTATAATCTTGGATAAAGTGGTACATGTAGTGAAATTTAATGGGTGTAGCTGCTAGTGTGAAATGTTGAAGAACAGCCCGTTTGTAACAATCATCACTTAAAAATATTTAAGAAAATAGTCACCGCTTAAACAAAACACGAAAAACCTCAGAAAAATTTTCTAGAACTTTGAAATAAAAACCTGAAAAATTCTTGGGACGTCATATTTTGCCGTCCCTAAAATTTTAAAAATCCCAGAAAATTTTCTCGGTTCTTTACTTTTTCTGTGTTCTTTAAATATGGCTGTTCTTTTAAAAAGTTTCAAAAGATAGCTATTTGTTATTCAGGGGGCTAAATACTGGCTAAGTTGCGTAAAAATTTCGCGTAGGAGCCTGTTTGGCGCGCGCTAATTGATTTGTAGCTGTCAAAAACAAATTCTCTGAGAAATAGCCACCTCCGGACAAGTACCAGTATTAATACTGGGGCTTTGAACAAGCTCCAGCATTTATACTGGGAAGCTTCAGTAAACTAGCCCCAGTATTTAACTCCATTATTTTGTTATGAGACTGAAGCTTTATATGTAAAGTCTCATAACAAAATAATGAGATTTATCCCATTGATGAGACCTTTTGTTATGGGATAAATCCCATTATTTTGTTATGGGATAAAGTCACATAACAAAATAATGGGACCTTTTGAACATGTTAGTTCAAGGTCCCATTATTTTACTATGGAATTATTTTGTTATGGGACTTTGTATAAAGCTTCAATCCTATAACAAAATACTGGGGCTTTGAACAAGTTGAATAAGTTTTGTTCAAACCCCAGTATTTTGTTATGGGACTAGTCCGGGGTGTTTTTTCAACGCTAATGGAGCGTAAGTGCGCGCGCGAATTTTTGGCTATTTCTTAATGAATTTTGAAACAGTGGATAAAACTCTTTGAGTGCGTCCAAAAAGACTACGCATCAAAACTTCTCCTAAGTTGCTAGTGGAGTGTAATCTCAAGTCAATTGATTATGGGAAAATTACTCCACAAGCACATTATTACCATTTATTTACTATTCATAAACGCATTTTCTCATTCCTTTTTTTCTCTAGCCATCCAAAATATTTTATAAATTTATTTTTTTATTTTTATAGATATATTAACTATTAGTAATTATTTATTTCTTAATTTTAAGGATTACTTAATATTAATCTCAATCAATTAAATGCCCATTGTTGAAATATTAGGTGAATAATTATTAAATACATGATGTGTATGATATTATATATCGTATATTTAATAAATAAATTTTAAATACACGATATTGTGGATGTACGACAATAGTGCATACATAATATGTAAAAAAAATAAATAAATAAATATTATATATATTGTGTATGCATTATTTATTTAATTAAAAATTTTAACATATTATGTATTCAATATTTATTTATTATTCAATAGCTTTTTTTCTCTGTTATTGATTGTTTTCCAATATTAGCGCTAATCAAATTAATAATCAGGATTGATACATATCATTATTGACGGGAATAAATTTTTTATATGTTTCTATTTTAACATCAATACTGATAATATTTAGGATTGATAGATATCTTTATTTAATGAAATAATTATTAATTGTTTGTTAATACTAGTTTTTTAAGTCACTTAATATTATGTAATGTTGTGTCTACAAAAAGTGAAGGTTATAAGAAAGTTATAAGTTCATATGGGCTGCTATTTATGTAGTCATCCCGATGATTATTTGCGTTGTTATACATGGCCCATTTTTGAGGTGGGATCCAGTAGGATTGTGCATATTTCAGGTAAAATTGATAATATGAAATTGATAAAATATTATAGTATTATCAGTATTGAGTTATCAATTTTGTAATGGTACGTAGATTCAACTTTTTTTTAATTGGGACATCGATTCGGGACTCGATTTTGTCTAATTTTATCGCTTAAACCTGTAACACAATAAGGTTTTAAAATTTACTTTTTTATCCTTATGTATATGAATCTAGGTTAGAGTAAATTCTTGCTTAGCAACACACAATATGTTGCCTAGGTACATCCCAAGTTCACTTTTCAAAAAAATATTTGTATTATCTGCGGCCTACGAAAAAAAATGACTTAGATCCCGTTAAAATTAACTAATTAAAAATAGATGATAAAGCACCAAGTTTTAAAAAGTACTTTAGGTGTTATATATGACTCTATGAATAAACAATTACATAGTTGGATAACAATATTGAAATTGAATAAGTAGTTAGTGTGTTTGAAAAATTAATGTTGATAAGCACCTTCTATGTTAAAATAAAATGACTAATATATCTTCAAAGTTATTTATAAAAAGTATATATATTAAAAGTATTTTTGCAAGAAATAAGTTTAATATAAATGACAAATATCAGATGAAGAGTGAGTGAGAAATTTGTTTTGACAATGACATTTCATGGATTACAAAATAATTTACGTATAAAATAGAAACAATATTTGATTAAGCTAAAAGTCTTTATAAACGAAAAATCATAAGTTGGGAGTGGTCAACTTACTATTTGTGTTAGCAACCCCTAATTCTTTTCCTATAGAGAGTAGGAATTATTGGGCCAAGGACCTCACAAATAGTATAATAGAGTTAGAATTGGAATAAAATTTAGCCTATAAATATCTCAATCACCTCATTATAATATTCATTTTGGAGTATGACTAGAATCCTTTGTTTATTTGATATTCAACAATACAATTCTGACCCTACTCTTGATTTCGTCAATATTTCATTATTGCTTGTAGTTCTAGAATACAAATTTAATAATTTTCCTACAATGCCACTTTAAGGCTAAACTTGACTTGTGGCTAATTTTAGCTTATAATCACTCTTTTGTGGCTGCCAAAAACATAAAGAAGCCGAAAAATAAATTAATTTGACCAACTCATAAGTTTAACCAAACATGCGCTCTCTAACAATAATAGATAACTTTTTAAGATTCGATACTTGGCGGGGATTAGGAAATCACCCCAACCTATAGATTACTTCCCAAAATTATATAAGAGGAGGTAAAATTTTGTCCGAACCTCCATCAATTACATGACTGATGAATAGCTCAACCTTGTATAAAGTAGGAAAATTTTCAAAAATAGGTAGCTTACTGCCCAAATTTACTACCAGCATGTAATATATTTTTCATACATGCATAACGTACTCCCTAAATTACAAATTTAGGCAACACTTCTTCAAAACAAAAAAAAAGCCTAGCTACCAATTCCTCCTCCCTCCCCTGCCACTAACCCCCCGGTAGAGACCCTCCCCCACTGACGGTGTCGTTACTTTTTGTATTTCATTGAAGTTATATTGTTGATTTTGTCTATATCATTTCTTTGGACAAGTTTATACACACAAATCTCTCCAAAAAAAAAAAAAAAAATAAATACTACATGAATATATGTAGATAAATGCGTAGGCAAGGAGAGAAATACAAAAATACACACAAAAAAAAATAAAAAATTTATATAAACATCCATACTGGTGGAAAATCTGAAAATTTATACAAATTTATTTATTTGAACATACACACTTATACAAATTTATATAAGTTTATACACGTTTACAGAAGTATATG
Organism: Petunia x hybrida; assembly: GCA_037355625.1. NCBI lineage: Eukaryota > Viridiplantae > Streptophyta > Magnoliopsida > Solanales > Solanaceae > Petunia > Petunia x hybrida. The sequence goes on along the minus strand of JBBBVM010000057.1, from coordinate 6,685,549 downwards.
ATAAACGTGTATAAACTTATTGCGGGCTGCAATTTCACGTAAAGAGTGCAATTTCGGGTAAAACTTGCAAAAAGGAGCCATTTTTAATGATTTTTATGTGTTGCTTGTCTTTTAGTGTAATATTCCCTACATAATATGATCTTTAAAGTCTACAAAACAAAATAGAAGATAGAGGCAATGCGGAAGGCTCTTCCTTCACATTTTGATCATTGTAAGTTTGCAAAAAGAAACTAAGAAATGTACAATAAAAAAACAGTTAGCAATGATAAAGAGTAAAATTTCTTGCTTCGGCCCTGATCTTGAATGCTGGATCATTGTAAGTTTGCAAAAAGAAACTAAGAAATTTACAAAATAAAACAGTTAGCCATGATCAAGAGTAAACTTTCTTGCTTGGGCCCTGATCCTGCTGGAGTTTCTTTATTGTCATTCTTCAAAAAGCTTTTAATTACCAAAGAAAGAGCTAAATTCCTAGAAATAGAAGTAATTTTCTTTGGGTGTTCCCCAATGTTAGCAAGATAATCTGCGATACTGTTAACTTTCATATAACAGTACTGAAATAAATAAGTACCTTGATTCATCACCTCCTAATTTTAGTGATGATTTGTTTAACATGCTAAGAAAATGTATTTTCCGTAGATTATTCCAGTAATAATCATGGAGTTCGACACCACCAATATATTGGAGTATCCCCTTCTAATACACCATTGCACTCTAACTAGAAATTCTTTTGCTTCAGCCCGTTGTTAGAGCATACTCCAAAAAAGAGTGAGTATGCTATACTTGTTGAAGTATGATTTTGATGAATGACAAAGGACCTGGTACTGAGTGGACAATGAAAAAGTTCACAGTGGAAGTTAACGATGAAGCTGTTCAAGTTGTTATTCGAGTACAAAATGAAGAAGGAAATAGGAGCAACTGGAGTCTCTGTCTTAATCCTGGTTCAAGAAGGAAGAACTTAGAACCGGTGCTTACTGAAGAAGAGTTTCTGCATCAAAAAAGGATTGAAGACTTAGGCAAAACAACTTAGGTTTCATATAAAGAAAATTTGTCAAACCTTATTAGAAACAGATTCCTATTTATGAATGAAGTTCCAAGCTAAGGCGGAAAAGGATTTCAAGAACTCTATAAATACAAATTATTTTGGCCAGAATATTTTACGCACTCAAGAATTCTCAACAGAGCAAATCGAGAGCAAATTAGTCGTGCAAGGCAGCAGAACCTGACAGAGTTGGAGTTTCATAGGTTTAATCTTTTGTGTCTAGTTTCTGTTATAGGCTATTGAGTTGTAATCATATTAGCTTGTTTAGAAGCAGAGAGAAAATATTACTTTTGGTGAGGTAGTTTCAACCTTACAAGCTATAGTGAAGCTGGGAAGGTTCTAGGTACTAAGAGTGTTAGTTCCTTAATTGCATTGCGTTGTAATCTAAAACTTGCACGGTATTCCTTTAGTGGAAAGTTTAAATCCCAAGAGTGTTGGGTCATGATTTTTGATCCCTTGAGCAAGGATTTTTCTACGTAAAAATCTCTGAGTTCTTTATATTCCGCATTTAGTTTAAGTTTCAGAGATAGGTGAAACTGGCAATGAACCTGGTTCTTTGTAAGTTAGACGATCAAGTTAAGAGCAAGTTCCAGAATTTGAAAATCGGGTATGGACACTATTCGCCCCCCCCCCCCAATGTCTTACAAGGGTGCACCAAGTGCAACAAGTGGTATCAGAGCGGGTTCTCTTATATAAAGATTAAAATATTTAGAAGGATCTGAATCATGAGTGCACCACTGATCATAGCTGAAGGACATCACATCAACTGGCCTTCTCAGTTCAACGGTCAACACTACAAGTATTGGAAATTTAGGATGGAAACCTTCCTTTAGAAAGAAACTATCATCTATGGAAAATTACGACCAGTGGTCCTATGGTTCCAACAAAATCTGATGAGTCTGGGAACAAGGTCCAAAAGCATGTAGAAGAATTAAATAAAGCCGATTTTCAATTACTTCAGATGAATGATGAAGCCATGAAAATATTGCATTGTGGTTTAGGATTTAATGTGTATAAGAGAATTCCAAGATGATCAATTGCACATGAACTTTGGGACACTTTGGACACTATCTACAGTGGAGAACAAGAAAAGATTAATGAAGTTTTTGTTATGGAATGGGGAGTATCTGATAGTGACACTGACTTAGGAGAAGAAGAAGAATCAGATGACGACTCTCCTTTTGCACTGGTGGCTCTTGATGAAGAATATCCCACTGATGACCTGTCTGAGGTAAGTCTCGATGACTTAAAAACAAAACTTTCTACTTGTTTGTTAAGAGACTTAAATATGCTTGCACTTACTTTAATCGAAGGTATTGAAAGTAAGGGTTGAAAAGGATCAATTGCTTTCTGAGAAGGACCAACTTATCTTAGTTGCATCTGATTATAAAATTAAGAATAAAAACTTGGATGAAGCTAAAACTGAACTGAAAATATAATCTGCATCTAGTACTGTTCAAGTTTTTCAACTTAAACAAAAAGTCTCAGCCTTTGAACTTGAAAACCAGAAATTATAGGAACAGGTGCTTGATGAGAAAAAAAAGTTTGTACACTTGAACTTGAGAATCTCAAATTGAAAGAAGTCTCTGGTAAGTAAGTAGTTAGTTAGGCTCAAATTAACCTTGAAACTGAGCTTAAAAAGAAAAATAAAGTTCTGCATCAGAAAACTGAGAAGAATCGAGTTCTTCAAGAAAAGGTTTATAAGGCTAACTATGAACTTACCGGGCTCACCAAATGGAACAAGACTTTAGAAGCTTTGAACTGGCTGCATGAAAATCATAACAGAGGTAAAAATGGCTTAGGGCATAGGAAACCTTTACCTGCCTGGAATCCTAATAGTAAATATGTAGGACTTCCTTGCAACAAGCTTTGCTTTCTTTGTAGAAAAACTGTCATTATAGAAAAGAATATGATATTGCAAAAATGGAAGTTATAAATGACATAAAGTCAGTTTTACCTTACCGAGCTAGAAAAGATTTGATTCATCCATTCTATCACAAAAAGGGACCCAAGCTAGTCTGGGTTCCTGTTAGTAACCGCTGATTTTGTTTTGCAGGCTGGAGTGAGAAGGAACAACCCAAGCTGAATTCTTGATAGTGGGTGTTCTTGGCACATGACAGTAGATAAAAGAAAAATTTTCTCTCACATCATTTTAAGGGGGGTAGTGTGGCTTTTGGAGGAGGTAAACGCGGAGAAATTGTTGGTATTAGAAAGGTTGGGAGGTCCCTCGATCACGCAATTGAAAATATACTTTGTGTTGATGGATTGAGGCATAACCTTCTAACTATCTCCCAACTATGTGATAAAGGAAATCAAGTTAGTTTCATGTCTGTAGGATGCACTGTGAAGAACCTGCAGACTGGTGAAGTAGTACTGGAAGGACAACGAGCTAACAATGTATAAAAGGCTACGTTAGGCTATCTTCCTTAGAATCATTTGACTTGTCTGAATGTGCTTGAGAATGATACACAGCTGTGGTACAAGAGATTAGGTCATGCAAGCTTAATTCAGTTGAATAAGTTGGATGTCAAAGGATCTGGTTCGTGGATTGCCAAGTATAAGGTTCGATGACATAAAAATATGTGATGCTTGTATGAGGGGAAACATGTAAGATCTTCATTCAAGTTAAAGAAAGTTGTTAGTACTTATAAACCACTTAAGTTGGTTCACATGGATTTGTGTGGGCCAATGAGGATAAGGAGCAGAATAGGTAAAAGGTTTGTGATGGTGATTATTGATGACTATTCCAGATACAAGTGGACCTTGTTTCTTCGATCTAAAGATGAAGCGTATGATATGTTCGATGATTGTGCAAAGATTGTATAGAAGAAACTAGGGTTGCAAATTGTGAGTATTAAGTTTGACCATGGATCTGAGTATGAGAAAGCTAAATTTACTGAGTATTGCAATAAACAGGTCCTTAGAGGATATGGCTATAACTATGTTGTTATCAAGCGGTTTGGTAAAATTTTTTTGGGCTGAAGTAGTTAACACCGCATGCTATTTACTGAATCGATGTTCTATCTGTCATCTACTAGAAAAAACTCCCTATGACCTGATAAAAGTAAGGAAACCCAACATTGCATATCTAAGAGCTTTTTGTTGCAAGTGTTTCGTGCATAATAATGGGAAGGATCCTCTGGGGAAGTTTGATGCTAGAAGTGATGAGGCATCTTCTTGGGATACTCTTTACAAAGCAAGGCTTATAAGGTGTTCAACAAAAGAGATTTGACTGTGGAAGAAAGTATGCATGTGGTATTTGACGAATCTGAAGCTGTTGCAAAGAAAGGAGAATATGATGATCATGAAATTAGTTTGGCTAGAGATGAACCTGCTTAAGACTCTGAGAGACTGGAAGAAAATAGAGCTGACCAAAGTTATGATAAGGATTAGACTCAGGGGGAACAAGGAGACAATCAGATCGGGGAACTGAAGAACCAGAAGAGGACAATACTAATGCATCTGATCCCTCTGATGGTACTTTTCAGCAGATTCAACCTAGACATTAGAAATATCAAAGTTCCCACCCATTGGAGAACCTCATCTCTGATCTAAATATTGAAACTGTTACTAGAAGAGCATTAAAGAACTTTTGTGCATTCTATGCGTTTCTTTCGGCCATAGAACCTAAGAATGTACGAGAAGCACTTGAGGATCTAGATTGGGTAATTTTCATGCAGAAGGAACTTCATCAGTTTGAACTAAGTAAGGTGTGGCACCTGGTCCCTCGACCTAAGTACAGGTTCATCATTGGAACTAAATGGATATTTATAAACAAACTAGATAAACATGACATCATAAAAAGGAACAAGGCAAGACTGATAGTTCAAGGTTACAATCAAGAAGAAGGGATTTATTATGATGAAACCTTTGCATCTGTTGCAAGAATGGAAGCTATTAGGATGCTGATAGCGTTTGCAGCTTACATGGAGTTTAGGCTGAACCAGGTGGACATAAAGAGTGCATTCCTTAATAGGTATCTGAATGAAGATGTGTATGTGGTTCAACCACTTAGTTTTGAAAGTTCAGAGTTTCCTGATTATGTCTACAAACTTGACAAGGCGTTATATGGGCTGAAATAGGCTCATATGGCTTGATATGAAAGTTGTCTGGGTTCTTATTGAAAAATTGGTTTACAAGAGGAAAAATAGACAAAACTTTGTTTCTAAGAAAGAAAGCCAAGGACCTGCCGATTGTCCAAGTCTATGTAGATGACATCATCTTTGGAGCTACTAATGAGAACTTTTGCAAGGAGTTTGCCGACTTGATGAGTATGATGGGTGAGCTAAATTTCTTCTTAGGCTTGTAAATCAAACATATTAGGAGGGCACAATGATCCATCAGCAGAAGTACATCAAGGAGTTGTTGAAGAAATTTGACATGAAGATTGCTAAGGATATGAGCACACCCATAGCCCTTGGAATTAAGCTAGATTTGAATGCAAATGGTGCTTCGATCAACGAAACTAAGTACAGAGGAATAATTGGTTCTTTGTTGTGTTTAACTACAAGTCGTCCAGATATTGTTTATAGTGTAGGGTTGTGTGCACGGTTTCAATCAAAACCAAAGGAGTCACATTAAACAGCAGTCAAGAGAATCTTAAGATATTTGAAAGGAACTTAAGATCTGTGCTTATGATATCCAAGAGTTGGAAGTTTTGATCTAATTGGTTTTGCAGATGCTGGCTATGATGGTCACTTGGTTGGTAGGAAAAGTACCTATGGGATGGCACACTTTCTAGGTCCTTGTCTTGTTTCATGGGTTACAAAGAAGAAAAATTTAGTAGCATTGTCTACAGTTGCGGCTGAATATATAACAGTTGCGTTATGTTGTTCACAGCTATTATGGATCAAGCAAGTTGGAGGACTTTGGAATTAAGTGTGGACCAGTTCCAATTTTTTGTGACAATACCAGTGCAGTCAATATAGCCAAGAACCCGGTCCAGCACAAGAGAATAAAGCACATTGATATTAGGCATCACCTTTTAAGGGATAATGTTGAAAATGCCTAATTACTATATATTTTTGTAGGATTGAGGATCAAATGGCTGACATCTTTACTAAAGCTTTGAAAAGGGTACAATTTGAGAAGAACATGCTTGAGTTAGGGATGACCAAGATACACTAATCGAGGCATCACCTAGTTCTCCCAATGATTGGCTAGTGAAGTTCTAGTTTTAACTTACTTAACTTTTTTTAGCTGACTCTACTTTTAAAACTTAATTATTTTGCTTGCTAACCTTGTTTGGAACCTATCCTCATGACTTAGATGCTGACAAATAATCTTTTTGAGTAATGTGCAAAAGCTTAAAAACCTGGTGCTTGGACGTTCAGGTACGCATTCAAATTTAGTTACTGATAAGTATAACTTTTCTTACGTGGCCAAATATGTTACCATTAAAACCTTAAGTGACACCTGATTGCTTGGATAAGTTAAAAATCCATATTCTTTGAACGTTGATGGCGTCAGCTCCTAGACGTAATTACAGCTGTCAGTTTTTTCACATCCCATCAAACCTGTTTCACTTTTCGATACAACTACTACCCTTATCTATTCCCTTAAGTCATCACAAAGGCTTTATTTTGATCATTGTTTCTATCGTCTGATCAACCAAAATTCTCTCTAAAAACTTTTCATTCTCTCTAAAATAAACTCACAAACTCTCTCAAGTTGTCGACTACATCTAAGAATGTCTCTAATCCTGCCTCTCAAAAACTCAAAATCTCTAAACTGAACCAAAAGGCAAAGCAACTTGCAGCGAGTCGCTTTGTGGCAATGGCGAAAAAGTTCGCAAAGTTGAGGCAAAGAAAGGTGTCGAAAGAAGCTACTAGCAAGAAGGAAAATGTTTCTATTGCTGCTACAGAAGAAAGGGTTGAAACGATGCAAGAACTTGTTCAAGACACTGAAAAAGGTAAACTCTAGTTCTTCTATAGCTGTTGTTGCTGTCAAAAGTAGTACAAACTCTGAGCCTGTAGTAGATTTAGAAAAGGAAGTTGGAGTTGAGGGTACTGTGATAGATTAAAATGTGGTAGAAGTTTTAGAAAAAGAACATACTGAACATGCAGAGAGTGTTATGGGTGAGAAAGTGGTAGAAGAACCTGTCAAGGAACCTGTTCCTTGTCATACCCACCTTTTTACCTAACTCGAAGCGATTCGAGGCTCGGGTTTGACTGGGTAACTCGGTCTAGTTTGAAATTAGAGTCGCCGCCTAATATAAGTCTTCTAAGGTGTATTAGGTCTCCTAAATATCTAAGGTCGGGTCTTGTTCAATAAAAGCATATTTCTAGAGATTCGAGGGTAAGAAGTCCAAGTGACTCGAGGAAGAAGGTGTTAGGCACTTCTCCGAGTCCCACAATCAGTGGTTTTTGCCCGAGCCATTACTTTTGGGATGTCAAACAGGTCATAAACATATATTAGCAACATTTATAAATTGTTTTAGTAATTTAAGTGGCTAAAAATGAAACCATTCCAACAAACAGGTTTATTTATGCAAATATTTTAAAGGGCAGTGATGACTAAGGATTGGGATTTCGAAATTTTGCAGAAACGGCCTAAGCCCAACGCCTAATCGTACATTTGGCCTCAAGTTTTACAAATATTCAATAATCTAGCCTAGTATTGCAAGCAGTGTTTCAAATCAGCGTATTTGCGTAATTTCAGTTTTTAACACGCTTTTGCAGAAATGACCAGTTTTGAAAATATTTTCAGCTTGTGACATAAACCAAATTGGGGTTATTTTTTAAAAGAAATGTTAGCCATTCCGGGTCGGCGTATTTCATCATTAATGGTTGAATACTAACCTTAATGGCTATTTTATTTTAGGGGTTAGTTTAGAAAGATATGTATATGGGACTGTTTTTCGAAAACAGGTTCACGGAAGCAATGCAAATGCATATAAGGGCTGTTGCATATTTAATAGTGTATAGGAAAGTATAAGTGTGAGGTCCACTATACGATTATGCATACATATTTTCTAAAGCTTAAAATTATATGATCATGTATTTGCGCATATTTTATATATATATATATATATATATATATATATATATATATATATATATATATATATATATATATATATATATATATAAAATATGCGCAAATACATGATCATATACATGTATAGTGGACCTCACACTTATACTTTCCTATACACTATTAAATTAGTGTGTAAGAGATTAAAGCAGGTAAAAATAAGTTTAGCACATAAAAGGCTATTTTTTAAAACTGTTTTGGGCCTGTATTATTTATGTAAAGAAGGGGCAGTTTCATTTTTACAAAAATAGTCCAGATTTAACGAGCATCACACAAATGGCCCCTATTCTGTAAAATCAGTATGTTTTCACAATTTCGAGTACACAATCTGTTCACTACTTCACTATCACCTATTCAAGTACTAAAACCATTATCTAGTCATGCAAATCCTATTTTCAAACTAATGATGCAAACACATAAGGGAAGCAAGGTTAGAGATGGCCCCCGGGTTGTCACATACACAGTTCATAACTGTGTACCCTGATCTAAAGTACATACACGCAAGAAACGTCCTAACAAATACAAGCACAAAGGGGAGAACTAAAAGAGGATGGAGAAGGACAAGAAACAGTGCCCTGTATGCACTCCAAGTAGGGCCTATATAGACCTAATTTTCATTGATAATGGGAGCCTTTATCAGGCTCTTTCAAATAGCCAAAGCACCTGTAAACTAAACTCTGGTATAGCCTTAAGGATATCCTCACACGTGCTGCAGAAAAGGGTTCGCAAGAAGACAAGTATAGAGCCCCAAAGAGATACATATAGATGCAGGGATCACACAGGGAAGTCCTAAGTATAGATAGTCAAATATGAGAACAAATAGGGGTACAAACCATGTTTATTTACTTTCTTATCAAATTAAGAACAGGAAGAGAGCAGTAGTGCAGGTAGTGTAAAGTTCCTTCCCAGATGAATATCCAGAAATTGTGAGAGGATTTTCCTTAGGTGAAACCACAGTGTTTTGCCTTTGCTTTTCAACTTTTCTTTTGTGCAGAAACTGTATGCTTGTGAATTGTCTAGAATTAAAAAGAAGATTGGTTTATATAGTTGTGAGGAGTAGGATTTTGAATTCAATTGGGTAAAACATACAAGGCAACAAAATATTGTCTTCCAAAATTAAAAGGGATCCATTTAAGTATCCTTTCAAATATAGGTCAATCAGTCCCAAATTTTAAGGAAAACAGGATCCTAACCAAGTATACTCTTCCCCCTTTAACCTTACCGAAGTCTAGGTTCAAAAACCAGTCATTCTATCTCACTTTTAGGCTCGAAAATCACTTGAATGATCTGATAAATTCCCCACAGTCTCTAAATAATAGTGAATTAAAGTACCAGAACCAATCTCAAATCACATATTATATAAAAATTCAAATTAGTCCTAGTCATGTTCCAATCACATTACCATTTTTGTTTCCATTCTAGTTAAGCTATGCAATCATGGGATCGTATATTTTGACAGAATAGGAAAGTAGTTGCACTAGCAAAACAAACATGACTATGATCAAAGCATACTGGACACAGATTCCTCATTTTACCATTGACAGGCTGATATAGAGTATTATGAACAAATTCACAAATTTAAGGACTCAAAGCATTGTTTAATGACATTATTGCATTAACACATATTAATAACCATAAGACTTCTCATTTTAACCTAAATGACAAATAATGTGAAAATTTGTTAAACACATGCAAAATCAGGGCAAGTTTTATGCATGGCCATAATACAAAAATAAAAAAAAACAAAGGTTAGGGTTACCCATTTCATATCAAAGTTGGGTCAACTTTGACCCGTCTCAATCATGTTCTAACGAGGGGTTTCCCTCCTTCCTTTGTTGGCAAAGGTCACGTTTTGAAGGAGGGGTCGCCGGAATATCTTTTTCCGGTGACGGAGACAGAGGTTGAGATTTGGGTTAGATTTGACCTTTGTCATTCGGGGAAATCGATGGGTGGGTTTTGTTGCGGACCACGAGAGGAGTACAATAGCGTAATTTTTTTTGAATTTGGCCAGTAGAGTTGGTCGAAAAATGGTGAGACATTGGAGACGATAAGGTTAGGCGAGACAGAGTGGAGGGGAGAAGGGCGGCGCAGTGTTGTGGGAAATGAAAGGCGGAATAGGGTTTCGGGGGGTAAGGCGTGTAATTAAAAAAGGAAAATGGTGTTTTGGCCATCGGATTAAATGGATGGAGAGCTGGGATTGAGCTACGTGTGTCCACGTGGAGCTGACGTGGTCATATGTGGCAAGGTAATGTGTGTGTATGCCGAAATGTATATTTTATGTATAAAATATGTATAAATACCTATAAAATGTGTATAAAATTGTGAAATTCACTTAAAATGCTAGTATCAACTAGAGAGGTGTATAAAATATCATTGCGAATTTTAAAAATAATTTTGGACGATTTTGTCAAAAATGAGAGTAACTGCGAAATATGCACTTAGACGTGCCTAGTTTGTAAAATAACCGTAGTTTGTGACAATGTCTTTTAAAAAGGCTTAGTTGGCATGCTTGTGTCAAATAAGGACCTTGAGGGGATATGGAATGAAGATGATAGCACGGTTGCCGGTGTAATTTTATCTAAAAAAATAGCTATTGAAATAGGAGAGACAAAATTGAGTGTCAACAGCTGCCCCTCTTCTCCCGAGGAAGATGGAAGAGTATTCGGGAAAAGACGTTGACATAACGACTAATTTTGTCACGACTTTTGGGAGGTGTCTTTAGGAATTGTAAGTGTTTACGAGGTGCCAGATTGTAATATCCTTGCATCGCCGGATTGTATATCCTGCAATAGAAGCGAGTTTTGCAAAAGCAGTGCGTATGTAAATGTATAAATAGACTTTCCTGTTTGTTGGATCGTCTTGGCAATGTTTCTCATCATCTGCATATGTGCTCGTCATGTTGGGTTGTATACCTCTTCATTATGCCAAGTTATCCATCACACACTATGTCATTCTTTTCCTCGTGATGTCTATCATTCGCCATGCCAAACTTCTCATCGGGCTGTCTACCCTCAGGGTTGTCTACCCTTTGTCATGTCATTCCTTTCACCGGGTTATCTACCCTCAGGGCTGTATACCCTTTGTCATGCCATTTCTTTCACCGGGTTGTTTACCCTCCAGGCTGTCTACCTTTTGTCATGCCAAACTTTCTCATCGGGCTGTCTACCCTCAGGGTTGTCTACTGTTTGTCATGCTAAACTTTCTTATCGGGTTGTCTACCCTTTGTCATGCCAAACTTGCATCGGGCTGTCTACCCTGCAAAATAAAAGCACAGCGAAGAAAAGCTAAATACCTCTCGTCAAAAGATGTTTGCCTGTCGTATCGATCTGTGTACTCATGTTCCTGCGTTCAAAGAAAGATTTGTGAGTTGTACGAGGGGATGATTCAGTTTGTGTATTCTTGGCTTGCTCCGCGCCTTCTTCTCTTGAATGTCGGGACCTCGGCCGACCTAATGGGGATATATAAAGAAATAAAGAAAACATTGCAAATATTTTTAAATAGCTTTGTAAGAAGAAAGGATTTTATTCCATTGAATCACAAACTGCATTGTGTAAGATTATGGCAGTTATTCCCTGAGTCATGCTAGCTTCCCATCGAATGAATTTTGAAGGGATCTCAATTTTCTGCCCCAGTTTCTTTATTTTCCTTCATTTTTGAAATTTTTGAGAGGGTCTCAAAAATATCTGCCTCAGTGTCAATTCTCATTTGTCCTTTTGGAATTTTTTAGAGTTCTTCAAAAATTCTGCCCTAGTGTCTGCTTTGTGGGAAAAATAGTTTTTTGTATTTATGCGACCGAACCTTGGGTAGGTTGCCTACGTATCCCACTTGGGGAATCAGGTTGTAACATAGTTTCAGATTACATGATATGTTGCAGAATAGTAAAGCCATTAACTAATGCAAGTTCTTAAATATAGTATCTCTTGAAAGCATCTGCGTTGATTGGTTTCAACCAAACTTCTCCGGCCATCTCTGCCATTATTAGTGCTCCTCCGATCAAAACTCGGTGAACAATGTATGGCCTTTGCCAATTTGGTGCAAACTTGCCTCTTGCCTATTCTTAATTAAGGAATATCTTTTTCAGCACTAACTGCCCAGGTTTGAAAGACCTTTGTCGAACTTTCGTGTTAAATGATTTTGTCATCCTCTTTTGATATAATTGCCCATGACATATTGCATTCATCCTTTGCCATCAATGAGCGCTAATTGCTCCATCCTTTCCTTGATCCATTCAGCGTCTTCCAACTGTGCTTCTTGAATGATTCTTAAAGACGGTATCTCGACCTCTGGGTATTACTGCTTCAGTGCCATAGACTAACAGGTATGGGGTGGCTCCCGTTCAGGTTCTCAATCTGGTGCGATACCCTAACAATGCATAGGGTAAGTTCTCATGCCATTGCTTTGAATTGTCTGTCATCTTGCGTAGTATTTTCCTGATATTTTTGTTGGCTGCCTCGACTGCTCCATTCATCTGAGGTCTGTATGCAGTAGAATTGCGGTGTTTGATCTTGAAGTCTTCACAAGTTGCTTTCATCAAGTCACTATTGAGTTTAGATCCATTGTCAGTGATGATTGACTCGGGGATGCCGAATCTACAGATCATTTTATTACGAACGAAGTTTGCTACCACTTTCTTTGTCACTGACTTGTACGATGCAGCTTCTACCCATTTGGTAAAGTAATCGATGTCTATCAATATGAAGCCATGTTCTTTTGATGCGGAAGGTTCAATAGGTCCTATGGCATCCATTCCCCAGGCAGCAAAGGGCCAAGGTGATTCCATAACATTCAGCTCGCTAGGAGGTACTCGAATCATGTCTCCGTGGACTTGGCATTGATGACACTTCTTTGTGTACTTTATGCAATCATTCTCCATTGTCATCCAGAAATATCCAGCCCTTAAGATCTTCTTTGCGAGCACAAATCCATTCATGTGCGTCCCCGAATCAGGTGTTCTTTTGTATAAGGCCTCGCCATTAAAAAAGAAACCACTTGCCAATCTCTTCAACGTCTTCTTTTGAAGGTTTGTTGCATCTTTTGGGTAAGTACCATCTTTGAAGAATCTCTTAATGTCATAGAACTACGGTTGTCCATCCATTTTTTCTTCCACATGATAATAATATGCTGGTTACTTTTTCACTGCCACGGGTATTAAGTCAATGTAGTTCTTGTCATGATGGCTGATCATAGCGGATATGGTGGCCAAAGCGTCTGCGAATTCATTTTGCAACCTATGTACATGCCGGAACTCTATCTTAGTGAACCTTTGCTTCGGATCTTTTATGCACTCAAGGTATGGCAATATTTTGGAATTTTTTGCTGTCCGTTCTCCTCGGACTTGATGAATCAACAAATTGGAATCTCCAATTACCAACAACTCTTGTATGTTCATGTCTACCGATATTCTAGGGCCCAGGATGCAAATTTCATATTCTGCCATGTTATTGGTGCAAGGAAACCTCAGTTTGGCTATAATAGGGTAATGTTGGCCAGTCTCGGAGACTAGTACCGCTACAATGCCGACTTCTTTGAACTTTAATGCTCCATCAAAGAATAATATCCAACCATCGTATTCCTCTTTGATATCTTCCCCTACAAACATGACTTCTTCGTCTGGGAAATAGGTGTGTAGAGGTTCAAAATCGTCATCTACAGAATTCTCGGTCATATGGTCTGCTAAGGCTTGAACTTTCACCTCCTTTTGAGTGACAAAACTGATGTCGAACTCGGTGAGTAGCATTTGCCATTTGGCCAACTTTCCGGTAGGCATCGGCTTTTTGAAGATATACTTGAGAGGATCCATCCTTGATATCAGCAAGATTGAATAGGATGTCAGGTAGTGTCTCAACTTTTGCGCTATCCAAGTCAGTGCACAGCAAGTGGGCTCCAGTAGTGTGTACTTGGCTTTGTAAGGAGTGAACTTCTTACTCAGTATATTGCTTGCTCCTTTCTTTCTTGTTGAATCATGTTGTCCTAATACACATCCAAATGCTAAATCTACCACAGATAAGTATAAGATCAAAGGTCGCCCACGTTCGGGTGGAACCAGCACGGGCGGGCAAGACAGATACTCCTTTATCCGGTCAAATACTTTTTGGCAGTTCTCCATTCATTCGATCGTTGCATCTTTCTTCAATAACTTGATAATTGGTTCACATATGATCATGGATTGAGCTATGAATCGACTGATGTAATTGAGTCGCCCCAAGAAGCTCATAACCTCTTTCTTATTCTTCGGTGGTGGCAATTCTTTGATGGCTTTGATCTTGGCTAGGTCTAACTCGATGCCTCTTCTGCTGACAATGAAACCCAAAGCTTTCCTGCCAGAATACCGAAAGCACACTTTGCTGGATTCAGCTTAAAATTGTATCTACGCAAGTGATTGAAGAACTTGCACAAATTATCCAGATATTCTGAGCTTTTCTTTGATTTAATGATCACGTCATCCACATATACTTCAATTTATTTGTGCATTAAATCATGGAACATCGTAGTCATTGCCCTCATGTAAGTTTCCCCAACATTCTTCAATCCAAACGGCATCACCTTGTAGCAGTAGGTCCCTCAAGATGTAGTGAAAGATGTTTTCTCGGCATCCTCCTCGTCCATAAGTACTTGATGGTAGCCTGCGAAGCAATCCACGAAAGACTGCAGTTCATGCTTCATGCAATTGTCAATCAAGATGTTCATAGTCGGCAAAGAAAAATCATCTTTTGGGCTGGCTCTATTCAGATCTCTATAGTCTACACAAACTTTGAGTTTCCCGTCTTTCTTTGGTACTGGAACAATGTTGGCTAAAAAAGTCGGGTATTTGACTATTTTCAAAATTCCTGCATTGAGCTGTTTGGTCACTTCCTCTTCGATTTTCACCAAGGTAGATTATTTGAAAGTTTGGGCTTTTTGCTTGATTGGCGGGAAGCCTGGATTGATGGGCAATTTTTGGGCCACCACGTCCGTGCTTATGCCGGTCATGTCATCATATGACCATACAAACGCATCCTCATATTCTTTAAGAAATTCAATATATTGCTTTCCATCTTCTGCGGTGAGATGCACACTGATCCTTGTCTCTTTTACTATTTTATCATCTCCCAGATTTATCACTTAAGTCTCTTCTAAATTTGGTTTAGACTTATTTTCAAATCTTTCAATTTCCTCTTGTTTGCCTCATCAAATTCATCATAGTCGAAATCAGGTTCCTCAAACTGCGTAGTTTTGTTACACGTTGCAGTTGTAGACTCAATGCAATTATTAGCTTGAATGCTGAAAAGTAAAACATCGCGTAATTAAAAGATTAAAACAGAATAAGAAGGAAACAGAGCAATGCTTTATTTATGAATCCTTGCAAAATAAAGTTTGTAGGGAGACATGTTAACAAGAGAAAGGGAAAATAAAAAGGAAAAATACAAGTTCCACGACTCGAGGTTGGGTTTTATTTTAAAGCATAAGTAAGCTCTATCCCCCAGCTCTACCAAGGTTCGCGATAAGCTCGGGCCAGGTTACTGGTCCAGTTGTTCAGTGCAGCTCCAGATTCATCTTTTGCAAGGCCAAGAGGTTCAACATGCTCTTGCAGGATCACACAACAGTCTTCGTCAGATAGGAACAACTTTTGCATGCCTTCTAGAAAGTCATCTTCAGCGTCCACAATCTTCGGCTCAACCTCTTGTGCTGCAGATACCTCCCCTTACGACCATCCAAGTAGCCAAATGAGACAAAAATATATAGGAGAGTTTTGACACTTCTCTTGTAGTGTTTGAAGTTCAGCTAAGCTTCTTCCATGCTTTTCTCATAAGTCACAATGTACCCTATGCCGGCTTTCTCGTTGTTGGGCCTCATCATGATTTGAATTGGCTCAATCATACCATCTAAGTTCTTAGCTAAACCTTTCTCAAGTTCATAGCCTTGCTTTATCATAATGCCTATAACCCAGTCTCCAGGCCACTTTGCAGGCTGTGGGAGTACGTATGGCTCCTCAATCACCACCTCTATAGGTTCAGGTTTTGGTATTTTAGGTAGCCATACTCGCTTTCCCCTTGTTTCTTTAGAAATGCGCTTCTAGTCAGGACGGGCTTTAGGCGAGTACGCAAGTTGCTCCTCTATTTTGACAGGTATGGTTTTACGAAATTCATGTTAAAGCACACCCCAATCAGATATCACGGGCTCCCAGACCAAGTTTCTCCCTTCATAGCCTTTGCCTCGACCGTCCCAATAAGCACTGTAAAAATTTATCTTTTTCTCCTCAATCCCTGGTGGTGCATTGATGAGTTTAGGAGTGAAGTGTACAGTATATCCTCCTTCGATTGTGTCAGTTCTCTTGTTACACCCATTGGGATTCCAACTCTTGTTATAGTTCTTGCAGTATCCCCCGCGGCTACCCTGTACTGCTCATATAAGCTCCATAGTATAGAAGGTCCGTCCGCCAGAAGCGCTCCATTCAATTGCTGGTATGGTTTGTTCATTTTAAATGGAGTTGCTCCCTTCTCCAAATACTACAACCTCTTTGTTGTCCCATTCAAATTTCACTATCTGGTGTAGGGTAGAAGGCACTACCCCAACCATGTGAATCCAAGGTCTTTCTAGCAACAAGTTATAAGAAGCAGAGATGTCCATGACATGAAACTCAGTAGTGAATTCCACGGGACCTACGATGATAGTTAAGTTGATCTCTCCAATGGTGTTTCTTTGTGAACCATCGAAGGTCTTTCCTGCCAGTTTTCAATCCATCTTCAACCATGTCACCAATCTTGATCAAATCCCCAAACTTCTTATCTTGCATATTTAGCATCTTGTCAAAGTAGACATCCTCTTGTATGCGGATGAAAGTCGCCACTATCTTTGTGTCTTCCATAGGAGGTTGGACCTTAGCGGCTTCAGCTCTCCACATAGTTGCAAACTCCCTAAAGGTTTAGGTAGGTTTTTTCTTCAGCTTCTCCAGATAGAATCGATCATGCATGGCGTCAGTGTTGTGCCTGAAACTGTCAACAAAGTCTCCAGCTATTGCCTCCCCAGCTTGTCCAGTTCTTTGTTTGCTATTTTGAGTACCACACCAATGCATCGCCTGTCAAGCTTCAGTTGAATAACTGCATTCGAATCTTCTCATCCTGTCCAACCCTAACCAGCTTGTCACAGTAAGACCTTAAATGAGCCATTGGATCACCACTGCCATCAAACATGTTAAACTTAGGTATCTTATAACCATCGAGAAGCTTCAGGTTAGGATACATGTAGAGGTCTTCATAAGCCAGGTCTCTAGTTTCTTTGGTGTCTTGGAATTATTTGAACTTTTCCACCAGCCACTTGACTTGCTCTTTAGTGTTGTCTGAGTCTTCCCCTGTCTATGTATACATGTCATGATCTTTGGTGGGCGATAAAATGGTTTTGGTTTCGACAATGAAGGTAGGGAGGTTGTTTTGTGGTGCGATGTAAGTGGGATATGTGATGTCTTTCTCAGGGAATAGTGGATCTTCGCTATGAGAGTGGGAAGTTTTATTTGGTTCGATGGTTCCATCAGCATAGACAAGAGGAATTCTATTCTCCAACTCGAACAGCCTTTGCTCCAGCCTAGCATATTTCTCGTATGCGACCAAATCCTATTTTTCTGGAGTTTCTCCAGCATTTTCATCTTTGTCAAACTCAGCCATGATATTGTGTCTCGTCCTTGTCCTTGTAGGTAGATGGGGAGGTATTGGAATTGATCCTCTAGATCTCAACCGGTACTGCGGCGCGGCTGTTGCACTTGGTGAACCTTCGTAAGACACTAGAGGGGGGATGAATAGTGTCCTTACCCGATTTTCAAATCCTAAAACTTGCCTTTAATCTTTAACGCTTAACTTACAAAGAACCAGGTTCCTTACAAGTTTCACCTATCTCTGAAACCAAACTAATTGTGGAAACGTAAAGAACATAGAGATTTTTTACGTGGAAAAATCCTTGCTCAAGGGATAAAAAACCACAACCCAAACTCTTGGGATTTAAACTCTTCCACTAAAGGAAAACCCGAGCAAGTTTTAGACTACAACCCGAGCAAGTTTTAGACTACACGTTAGCTAGTAAGGCTCCCTCTACTTCACCTCAAAGAGTAATCTCTAATTAATGCTTCTAACCAAGCTGATAGATTACAACTCAATAGCCTATAACAAAGAACTAAAACAACAGACTTAACTATGAAACTGCTCCTTCAGAAGGTTCTGCTGCTCAGCCTTTGTTCTTGCACACAAAGCTCCTCACGATCTGATTGTACTTGATATGCACTATTGAGATGTCTTTTGTGCATGTATGATTCAGGCCAAATTAACTTGTATTTATAGGAACTAGACTCAGCCAGATCCAACTAAGTTTAGGATTCCTTTTTCTCTTTGAAATCAGTTTTAAACAAGGTTACCCATATTTTCTTATTTAAAAACCTAAGTTAATTTGCCTTAGTTCTCAATCCATTTTCGTTTAGGAACCGCGTCCTTCTCAGCACCACTTCTTGCTTCTATTTCCAGTAGGATTGGAACTTTGACTCCAGCTGTTCTCTTCTTTCCTTCTTCAGCTCTGACTTTGATTAACTCGTTGAACAGCTGGTCTTCTCGCTTCAACTGTGAACCTTTTCACAGTCCACTTAGCACCAAGTCCTTTGTCATCTTCAAGACTTATCCTTCAACAGTGGCTAAATGCACAAACCAAACTTCAGGGATTTTGGACTAAAATAACCTTTAAAATAGACAAACAATATGAGGTGTTAAAATTAATATTGTAAATTAGCGTCCTACTATGCTTGGGACCTCTTTTATGCCAGAGGTAGGCCTATCGATGATTCAAAGTAATGTTTGCACCGAATGCGTTGTTTCATTTGCTCGAGCATAATTAACACAAGTCTAAAAACCGAGAAATAACGCGAGCATAATCAACACAAGTCTAAAAACCCAGAAATAACGAAACTTTTTTTGATTTTCTTGGCTTTATTACAATCATTAGTTTGGAAAAGAAAATACAACGACTCGACTAGACAAAAGGGACAACTTGAAAAGAAAAAACAACTCGATTAAGGACACCGGACTATGTGCCAATTAAAGAGGCTCTCAGATCAAGCATCAGCTTCAATATCTTCTCCCTCCTACTTTTCCTTAGTCTCTTCTTAGGTCCCTTTGCTAAGTTTGCCGGTGGAGGGGCAACAAATATCTCCATAATGTTCTTCCCAGCTTGCATGTCACCCAAGGCTTTTGTAAAGAACTCGCAGATTTCCACTCCCATTGCCTCTTTCTCTACCAATGGTACCGCATTGAAGTATTCTCCCCAACCTTTGAGTAGATTTTGCAAACTTTCAGTGACTTGCCTGGCCGCCATTGTCTTGCTTATCCAGTATTTGAGTTCATCTCCTTTGATTTTATCCATATATTTCCTTCTCATCTCCCTTTCTTGTGTTATCCTTAACTCCTTCCTTTTTTTATCAAACTTGTGTCGCATTCTCTTGTACTTCTCAACAAAATTTGGAGCTTCAGCTTTCCTTTTCAATTTGGTCTTCGATCAAAATTTACTTCTATCTTCATTGAGCCACTGGGGATAAGTCACTGTGGTGATGGGATTCACCCTATTGTCTCGGTCGTGGAAAAACTGCATAGTTACCCTTCCTTCCCACATTGTCAATATCGTACCAACCATCGGGTGTTCAATGTCTTTTATGTCAATATTAAAACTCCTTCCTTTTGTCAGCTGGGGGGTTTGCTGCGTCATTCTTACTTGCCGGAGGATCCTTAGGAGAACATAGTGGTGAGTTCTTGGAATCCAATCAATGTCATGAAGGTAGTGTCTTGACCTTGCACAAAAATGGTGAAGCAAGCACAATTTTTATTACCCATTTCACTTCTTGTAACTCTTCGAACTTGGCGTACCATCCTCTCATGTTTATAGGGTCTTCCCATACTGCCGAGCCAGCCATGCGAGCGATATGCAAGAGGATGCCACCAATCCTTGTCGCCTTCGGTGTTATCGGACTAATTGTGACCTTGTGTAACTGTTCTATCAACCGCATTTGTAGCAAGAGGTGGCACCCTTCAAAGAAATCCGCTCCTGTTTTACACTTGGTTAGAGCCCTGTAGATTTCTCCCACGATAATTGGAACCAGACTCACTTGTCGCTTGTGAGCACCTTCCCGCAGTCCTTCAACCACCCTTCCGAACCTTATGTCGATCTTTCCTTCTCTCTCGGGGAAGACCATACTTCCCAGAGAAGGAATGATGAAAGCAGTAGACTCGGTCCATTCCCAATCTTGAATTTCCCATGCCTCTGTCAGATTGTGTCTAAGAGTTGGATCTCCAAATCTAGAATATATGAACTCCAAGGTAACCTTTCCATCACGCACTCCCTCGACATATGGGTGGTAGGGAGCTTGCAACAGTTCAATGAACTCCTTAGGCTCTACGTCTCGGGGGTAAATCATGGTCTCAGGCCCAGGTTCTAACCCCGCCAAACCTCCAACTTCTTCTAACATTGGTGCCAACTCCAAACCATTGAAATGAAACACTACCCTTTTGTAACCCCAAATAGCAATTTCGACCAAACCAGGCATAGCAGTGTAAGCCTTAAGGGCTACCAATTCTTCCAACATGTTTTGAACATGAAATCTGCTGATCGCTGCCAAATCTTCCCACCAAAGCCTGATCAAGTGAGGAGCTTGGAAGACGGTCTCAAAGTAAAGTGTACCTCTTGCAGCCATATTCTAAAAACAAAACAGAAAAAAAGATCAAAATAATCTTATAATCTTGATCACACCCAAGGAAACGATCAATATTTTTAGCAAACATTTTCTTCGAATATATGCGAGGATGCAGTTTTGTCGTTTTTGGGTCGAAACTCTTTTCGACGTTTGAACGAGGTTTGCTAATGGACTATGACGTGCCAAGGACATATAGTCTTCCTAAGCTTGAATGATTTTACAATTAAACATGCAAGTGCTAGCCATTTATTCTCAAATGACCAGCAAAACCATTGTGACATGAAAGAAATCTATTCTAAAAATTTAGATCTTCAGGCATCTTCGATTCGGCATTGGACTTCTTCAACTTCTTTTGTATCTTCCCAATGTCTAACTGAGCAATGATCAAGTAAGCCATAGCTAATAACCCTCAACCTCCGATTTTTTGGTTGTAATATTTATGGTATTTTTCTTTGAACCCTTTCTTCAGACCTTCCAGCTCTCGATCTAAGGTTTCCACCTTATGTCTGTGCCTTTTTTGCTCTTCCTTTCTCAGCTTCTCAGACATTTTCAACTTTTCCATTAACCATTTGATCTTATATTGGTTTTCAGCTTCTTTATCTTTGACTGCCCCAGGTATGTCGATTTTAGGAATGGGAGCATTTTTCATGTCATTACGCAACCATTCCAAATAGCCAACTCCACAGCCTGCATGGTATCTGTCTGGTTCAATTGAATTTTCTTCGGCAAACCTCTTCTCATTCCACATTTTTGCGAATTTCTGGTACAAAGGGAACCTTGTCCTCTTCGTAGTCTACTTGAAATCGGACCGTGTTTCCTACCAATGGGATGTCTTGCCTTCTGTCTGCTTGCCAAAAGGCCCTAATGATTATATAAGGTTGGAGACCGCGTATACCCCTAAGGACTACAAACTATTTCATCTTTGACCGGAGCAAAACCCGTGGAGAAGTAAACCAAGGACACATCCACTGTATGTCTTCATCTCTCAAATTTTTCAGCAACATATAGCACTCGTGAGTAGAGTAGGGTGCTTTGAATCTCCTAACGCCATAATGTTGTGCCAATATGTGGTTTGAACGAAACATGTCATAGAATTCTTGGCCTGCATTTGGTTTCTTTTGAAGGTGTTCAGTCAGCTACACTTGTAATAACAAATTACAACCTTCAAAGTATCGAGCCCAATTCTTGCACTTTATTAAGGCTCTGAAGATGTCAGCCAGTATTGTAGGAACCATAGTGCATGTCTTCTTCTTGATACCATGAAATAAGGCATGTGTAAAGTGGACTATCTTTGTGTTGATTTCATAACGCATTCCTTGTGGGAACACTACAACGCCAAAGAAAACCACCGTAAATGAAAAATTCCTCTTGCACTTCCAATCATAGTATGATGCAAACTCAAATTTGTAATTTTCATAACCCTTTTCGTGACCGAACTTATCATACAAGTACATGCAACTGAACTTTGACCTTTACAAAAATTCAGACACATCATTTGCCCGAAAACTGAATGCTTCGTAAAGCTTCTCTTTGGTAGGTTGTATGATAATTCAAGCATCTTGCCATCTATGTTCCTTTCGCCTCAAACCCAAATCTTCAATGAAACCACCTATTTCCTCCTAAAGTGGTGTCATTTCGAAATCTCCAAGCCTAAAGAAATTTCTATCAGCATCCCAAAAGCAAGTGGCGGATTCAATGACAAATCTATTGGGTTTAATATTCATTAGTGAAGGCAAATGACCCAATATTTTACTTAATTCAAATTGACCAGCTTCTCCCAAATTTCTATACCAGGCCCTTATCTCCCTTGGAATATCAACAATCATACCAAACAGGTGGTAATTTTTGTGACTCATGGTATCCTACAAAAATGAAAGCCTTTTGACTCGACCCCCTTTCCCATTTTGAGAATAAATGGTGTACACTTGTCATATGTAATTTAAAAATATGCACGCATAATCACACCCAAACGCCCCTTAGAGTTAGTAACTCATTTGGATTTGGTTTGGATATGGTGAACTAAAAGACTTAGGCATGGCCGGAGTCACAATTCCCTAATAATGATATAATGGATGATCTTAGTAACATCTCCGCTAAAATTTGCGGTACCACTAGACCGGTTCTTCCAAGCAGACAACTTAAAAGTTGAAAGCTTAGAAACTGCCAAAAGCTTCGCTACTTGGCTAATTTTTCAAGACTTTCTCTTAAGTGTTTTATTTTGAGAGAAAAGGGGCGGCCGTGGGTTCCATCCAATCGTCCCTTCCTATGGGCTCTAAGATTTAAGAGGGTGCCAGGAGTGTCGGACGTTATGAACGATAATGTCAAATAGTATACAATATTTAAAAATATACAATATATAGATAAATTGCAAAAATAAACAAAAGAAAAAAATAAAAAATAAAAAAAGTTAGTATACAATAATAATAAATAATACAAAAATAATTAGACAATAATAAAGACATAGAAAATCAAAAAGTAAAGCTCGTTATAGTTAGGACTTTGAGTATCCCCAGCGGAATCGCCATTCTGTCATACCCACCTTTTTACCTAACTCAGACTAAGTAGAGGCTCGGGTTTGATTGGGTAACTCGGCTGAGTTTGAAATTGGAGTCGCCACCTAATATAAGTCTTCTAAGGTGTATTGGGCCACCTAAATGTCTAAGGTCGAGTCTTGTTCAATAAAAGCTCATTTCCAGAGATTCGAGGGTAAGAAGTCCAAGTGACTCGGGGAAGAAGGTGTTAGGCACTTCCTCGAGCCCCACAAAAAGTGGTTCCCGCTTGAGCCATTACTTTTGGGATGTCAAACAGGTCATAAACATATATTAGCAACATTTATTAATTATTTTACTAATTTAAGTGGCTAAAAATGCAACCAATCAAACAAACAAGTTTATTTATGCAAACAGTTTAAAGGGCAATGATGACTAAGGATTGGGCTTTCCAAATTTTGCAGAAACGGCCTAAGCCCAACACCTAATCGAACATTTGGCCTCAAGTTTTACAAAAATTGAATAAGCTAGGCTAGTATTGAAAGCAGTGTTTCAAATCAGCGTATTTTCGTAATTTCAGTTTTTGACACTCTTTTGCAGAAATGGCCAGTTTTGAAAATATTTTCAGCTTATGACAAAAATTAAATTGGAATTATTCTGTAAAAGAAATATTAGCCATTCCGGGTCGGCGTATTTCAACATTAATTTTTGAATACTAACCTTAATAGATATTTTATTTTAGGGGTCAGTTTAGAAAGATATGTATATGGGGCTATTTTTCGAAAATAGGTTCATGAAAGCAATACAAATGCATATAAGGGTTGTCGCATGTAATATATATATATATACACACACACACACACACACACACACATACATGATTATATAATTTTAAGCTTTAGAAAATATGTATACGTAATCGTATAGTGGACCCCACACTTATACTCCCCTATACACTATTAGATTACTGTATAAGAGATTAAAGTAGGTAAAAATAAGTTTAACACATAAAAGGCTATTTTTTAAAACTATTTTGGGCCAGTATTATTTATGTAAAGAAGGGGCAGTTTCAGTTTCGAAGAAATAATCCAGATTTTAACAAGCATCACACAAATGGCCCATGTTCTGTAAAATCAGTATGTTTTCACAATTTCGAGTACACAATCTGTTCACTACTTCACTATCACCTATTCAAGTACTAAACTCATTAACTAGTCATGCAAAATCCTATTTTAAAACTCATGATGCAAGCACATAAGGGAAGCAAGGTTAGAGATGGCCCCTGGGTAGCCACATACAAACTTCATAACTCTGTACCCCGTTTTAAAGTAAATATAAGCAGGGAAGGTTCTAACAAATACAAGCACAAAGGGGAGAACTAAAAGTGGATGGAGAAGGACAAGAAACAGTGCCCTATATGCACTCCAAGTAGGCCTTTATAGGCCTGATTTTCATTGATAATAGGAGCCTTTATCAGGCTCTTTCAAATAGCCAAAGCACCTATAAACTAAACTCTGGTATAGCCTTAAGACTATTCTTACATGTATTGCAGAAAAAGGTTAGCAAAAGGGCAAGTATTGAGCCCTAAACAGATACATATAGAAGCAGGGATCACACAGGGAAGTCCTAAGCATAGATAGTCAAATATGAGAACAAGTAGGGGTGTAACCCATGTTTATTTACCTTCATATCAAATTAAGATCGTGAAGAGAGTAGTAGTACCGGTAGTGCAAAGCTCCTTCCCAAATGAATATCCAGAAAGAGTGAGAGGATGTTCTAAAGGTGAAACCACAATGTTTTGCCATTGCTTTTCAGTTTTTCTTTTGTCCAGTAAGTGTATGCTTGTGAAATGTCCATAATTAAAAAGAAGACTGGTTTATATAGTTGTGAGGAGTAGGAGTTTGAATTCAGACGGGTAAAACATACAAGGCAAGAAAATATTGTCTTCTAAAATTAAAATGGATTCAGTTAAGTATCCCTTCCAAATATAGGTCAATCGGTCCCAAATTTTAAGGAAAACGGGATCCTAACCAAGTATACTCTTCCCCCTTTAACCTTACCAAAGTCTAGGTTCAAAAACCAGTCATGCTATCTTACTTTTAGGCTCGAAAAACACTTGAATGATTTGACATATTCCCTATAGTTCCTAAATAATACTGAATTGAATTACCAGAACCAATCTCTATTCACATACTAAATATAAATTCAAATTAGTCCTAGTCATGTTCCAATCACATTACCATTTTTGTTTCCATCCTAATTAAGCTATGCGATCATGGGATCGTATATTTTGACAGAACAAGAAGCTAGTTGCACTAGCAAAACAAACATGACTATGATCAAAGCATATTGGACACGAATTCCTCATTTTACCATTGACAGGGTGATATAGAGTATTAACTATGAGCAAATTCACAGATTTAAGGACTTAAAGTATTGTTTAATCACATCATTGCATTTACACGGATTAATAACCATAAGACTTATCATTTTGACCTAAATGACAAATAATGTGAAAATTGGTTAAACACATGCAAAATCAGGCAAGTTTTAGGCATTACCATAATACAAAAATCAGAAAAAGCAAAGTTTAGGGTTACCCGTTTCATATCGAAGTCGGGTCAACTTTGACACGTCTCAATCATATTCTCACGAGGGTTTTCCCTCCTTCCTTTGTTGGCAAAGGTCACGTTTTGAAGGAGGGGTCGCCGGAATATCTTTTTTTGGTGATGGAGACAAAGGTTGAGATTAGGGTTAGATTTGACCTTTGTCATTCGGGGAAATCGATGGGTGGGTTTTGTTGCGGACCACGAGAGGAGTACAATGGTGTGATTTGTTTTGAATTTGGCCAATGGAGTTTGCCGAAAAATGGTAAGACAATGGAGACGATAGGGTTAGGCGAGATAGAGTGGAGGGGACAAGGGCGGCGCAGAGTTGTGGGAAATGAAAGGGGGAATGGGGTTTCGAGGGGTAAGGCGTGTAATTAAAAAAGGAAAGTGGTGTTTTGTCCGTTGGATTAAATGGATGGAGGGCTAGGAATTAGCCACATGTTCCCACGTGGTCATATGTGGCAAGGTGATGTGTGTATATGCTGAAATATATGTATAAAATATGTATAAATACCTAGAAAATGTGTATAAAAATGTGAAATTCACTTAAAATGCTAGAATTAACTAGAGGGATGTATAAAATATCATTGCCAATTTTAAAAATAATTTTTGGCGATTTTGTCAAAAATGAGAGTAATTGCGAAATATGCACTTAGACGTGCCCATTTTGTAAAGTAACCGTAGTTTGTGACGATGTCTTTTAAAAAGGCTTAGGTTGCATGCTTGTGTCAAATAAGGACCTTGATGGGATATGGAATGAAGATGATAGCACGGTTGCCGGTGTAATTTTATCTGAAAATGGCTATTGAAACAGGATGGATAAAATTGGATGTCAACAGCTACCCCTCTTTGCACGGGGAAGATGGAAGAGTCTTCGGGCAAAGACGTTAACAGAACGACTAATTTTGTCACGACTCTTGGAAGGTGTCTTTAGTAATTGTAAGTGTTTCCGAGGTGCCAGATTGTAATGTCCTTGCATCGTCGGATTTTATATCCTGCAATAGAAGTGAGTTTTGCAAAAGCAATGCATATGTAAATGTATAAATAGACTTTCATGTTCATTGGATCATCTTGCCAATGTTTCTCATCATGTGCATGTGTCCTCTTCATGTTGGGCGTTATAGCTCTTCATTATGCCAAGTTATCCATCACACACTATGCCATTCTTTTCCTCAAGCTGTCTACTCTTTGTCATGCCAAACTTCTCATCGGGTTGTCTACCATCAGGGCTGCCTAGCCTTTGTCATGCCATTCCTTTCACCGGGTTGTCTACCCTCTAGGTTGTCTACCTTTTGTCATGCCAAACTTTCTCATCGGGCTGTGAATGAGGATACCCTTGTAAAAGAGGGAGATATGGAGAAGTCTGCTGAACCTACTAAGGAACCTGAGAAAGAACCTAGTTCATTCTCTGGTTTTGTGGCTAATGATGATGCAGATCTGAGAGAAATATATTAGTATGAGGAGGAAAATCAAGAAGGTGTTGGTTTTACTGAGCCCCTAAATATTGTTTATCCTGAGTGTAAGGAGGCAAATCCAACTCCTTAAGATATTGAGGCTTCCTCTAGTGAGATAGAGGTTGTGGTGGTAGAGGAGCAAAAGAGGAAGTTGGATAAAAGGCATATGGTAGAGGTTCAGTTAAAAGTAGCAAAGAAGTGAAGGTTGGTTAAAGGAGGCGAACATTTGGGGAGTTCCAAAGTTGGGAGTACTTGTAGTTTTGACGAGGGTATGGGAGAAAGCAGTAGAAAGACTGCAAGTCATGCTAGGAGACCTGCGACCCGAGGTTCTGTTAGGGAAAAATAGGAGAAGGCTGGTGAAGAACCTGAAGTGCGTGCGAAAGGTTCTAAGGTTAAGATGGTAAGTGGTGAGGACAAGGAAGAAAAGAAAAGAAGAGTGGAGTACTTTAGGAGGTTACCCCTGGTGAAAGGTAAAATTCTTACCGACCTGGAGTTGGAGGGTATGACTCAGCTAGGTGAAAAGCTGAGTGCCTAGGGTAGGTTGAACCTGTTTCATGATGGGACTAGAAAGCTGCGACAACCGGAGGTTTGAAAATTTTATTTAAATTTTACTGTGAGTGAGGGGATAGTGACCAAAATTGTCAAAGGCTTGGTGATTCAGTTTGATTGTAATGAACTTGGTGTGATTTTAGGTGTTCCGTCTTAGGGCTATAGCGAGTATTTGAGAAACTTGTGTCTGGCAAGAGGAGATGGTGTGTTTACTTTAGAGGTGTCCCAGAAATTTGCAGTGAGACCTAGACTGGCAAGAGCTGCACAAGTTAAGACACTACTAAAAATCAGGGGTTTTTCGACCGCCCAAACGGTCGGATAACGGTCGAACAGCCGACCGATGATCGACCAAAACAGGTGGTCGAAGATTTGCTGGTAGGAGAAGTCTGTTCGACTGATTTGGCCGAACGTTCGACCGCCATTCGGTGGGAAAATGGTCGAATAGATGAATTTTCCAGAAAATTTCAATCTTTCGACCAAGTCGGTCGAACAGATGGATTTCTGGAAATTTTTTAGCTGACGTGTTCGGCCGAATCGGTCGAAATTTCGGCCGAAATTCTGTGTAAAACCTGCAATATAAAAGCTGTAATTAGAGCTACATCACCTATAAACGCAGAAAATACCAGCACCATATAAACAATAGGCTTCACCAAGCCTTAATATTAGTCTAAACTTGACTTTAAACTAAAAGTCTAACAATATACATAATTTCAAGACTTCACAACGATAAAACAAGTCAAACAAATCAACTACAAGTCTTACAATCATCAAAGAAGCTTAACAAAAACTATCCACAAGTCTAATACATGTCTAACATCATGAACAATCCATTATACTACACGGTTGCCTCAGAACTAGACTCGGATCCAGACTCTGACGACGATCTGTATCGACATTTGGTCTTGCCTTTCCCCCCGCTCCTGCTACTCCTCTTGATCTTGCCCTTGTCTTTTTTCTTTCCCTTCTCAGAATGACTAGACATCCAGTTTTGCATCATTTCCCGCATGCCATTCATATTAGCCTCATTGCGCAAACGTTCTTTTTCGCTCTTTCTCTTAAGCTCTTCAATTTCACTGAGCAGTCGAGCTTCTATGGATGGATTAATTGAGCTAGTAGGAGTGTAAGAGCCAAATAAACTTGGATTCTGACGATCCGAGGCATACTGCGATCCAAGACCGTAAGCACATCCCTTCTTAACCCCTCCATTCACCTCCAACCATAGTGCAGTTTCCTCCTCAAGTGTCATTGGAGCTGGGGTACTGCTTCCATACTCGGATGCTTGACTTGCCAACCTTGCTTCATAAGCCGCTGAAGCCTCTTCCTGAAAAAAAAAATTAATAATAAAAATTAGATGTATAAATATTGAAGGATTATACAAAGAAGTTTGAATTTAATAACTTACCCACAACTCTTTAGCGCGCGGCTCGACCCAGACTTCTTCCCTTTTTTTGTTCGTGTAGATATGTCTAGTCTTAAGCATTTCGGGCACAGGTATTGTCCGCCCTTCTTTCTTTTCCTACAAATATTAGAAGAGGACAAGTTAGATAGAAAATTAACGAGAGTTACATTAAAAACAATACATATAAATTTAAGATCTTTACCAATAGCATCCGCTGAGTCGCACAACTAACTGAGCACCCGGTGTGCAGCAATCCACCCTTTTTGGAGGCTCGCGCTGCCTTTCCTTGGGCGCTCCTCTTCTTGAATTCATCACTCTCCCAGTATTTCAGCAGTAGTAGCCACTGAGGCTCAAATATCCAATCGGGCTACTGTCCTCTATCCCGAGAGGTATACATGGAGCCCTTGACTAGATCAGCGCATTTTTTGAGGAAATTGATTCGGATAACACTATCAAAGGCAACATGCTACTTACACTTTGTATGAAATAATTGAAAATATTAGATTTAAACATAAGTAAAACTTAACTAAATTATTATAATCCTATGCATAGTAATTACCTTAAAATCTTCAAACATGTTCAGCTTTACCGGGAAAGGTACCATACCCCAGGATGGCCACGCATCAGTCCAGCTAGATCTTATGCATGTTATGACTATGGGCATAGCCACGTGAGAGGGAGTAAAACTAGATAAAAATCACTAGAGTTAATAAATATACAAAAAATTAAACTTCAATGTAAAATTAAATAGTTAAAAACTGACAAAAATAATACTTACCCTTTATTACCCTCAGGATAAATAATTATCAAGCCTCCGTCATGTGATCCTGCTTCATCAATGTAATAGGGCGAGCTCAGATGATAATATGGTATAGTCTGCGGTGGTACAGTACAGCTAAATATATCAGAAGGTGGTACAGTAGATCCAGAAGGAGTAGATGATGAAGGGGACAGTGATGGACCGGAAGATGGTGAAGGCATGGAAGAACTTGGGCAGCCATGCAGACGAACAACATAACCGGGCGATATATGATGTGGCATGCCCGGGGGAAAAAATTCGAGTGGAGTGAAAAATCCAGGAGCATATGTCGACGGAGGAGATGTAGGAAGCATATGAGGTACAGAAGCAGGAGGAGTAACATGACCAGAAGTAGAAGAGGTACTTTGACCCTTTTTTTCCCCCTAGCCTTCCCCGTAGATGTCAAATCTGTAAAATAAGCAGAATAATTTAGCACAATAAAAACAAAATATAAATTTAGAACGGAGTATATTTATAAAGTAGTGCTATTAATTATAGTAACATGACAGCCGGCTTACTACGAACATGTCAGTCATCATCATTCGTCTCAAGATCATCGGCTATTTCTTCTTCCTCGCTTCTCTCATCGTCATCGACAAATTTTTCCTCGGTTGTTTCAACGTCATCCATATATTCATCCTCCTCGTTTTCCCTAGATGTTCCTTCTCCAAAATTAGTCATGTTTTTTCCACGTCTAACCACCGATTCATCAAACTGTTCATAGATGCCTTCACTATGTTGCAACTGGTCGGCTAATTCAATATCCGCAATCAAGGGAACGGTTGAAACCTCATTTTGATATGCAACATCTAATACATCATCTACTTCCACTATTCCCACCGGCTTGCCTTTTAGAACAGCCTACCAATTGGCCTTGGCTTTGGATTTGGCTTTGTTCTTTATCGGTGGATAAGGAACGTGCCACACTTGCTTCACATTCTGGGCAATGATGAAAGGATCATAATGTCCATATGACCTTCTGTGATTAACCTCAACTACTTTAGAACATGGGGTCTACCCTCATACCCCTGGGACTCGGATCAAACCACTTGCACCCAAAAAGCACAAATCTTTTACGAGGCCAACCTACTGTAAACTCTACCTCTAAAATATCCTCAATCACACCATAGTAATCAAAGTCTACATCCTGGTCACCAGTACCACCTTTCACAAACACACCACTGTTGTTAGTTTTCTTCCTCTCAGCCCATGATTTAGTATGAAACTTGTACCCATTAACGAAGTACTTAGACATCCTCTTGTATTTATAATAGGGCCCGTGAGATATATCACGCAACAATGAGAAGTTTATGCCATTATCCGAATTGAGTACCTATATACAAATTCAATACTTAAGTTTTTTTCAGCTATATATACATATGTATATATACATATATATATATATAGAGCTGAACAAAACTTAAGTATTTATTTATATAACACTTACAAATTCTCTAAACCAATCTGAAAAATTTTCATAAACAGGATCAGCACCAAAAATACCAACAAAGTGACTGGATGATGCGCCAAAGAAATTCTCATTAGTTAGAATAATGATGAAACTTGAATGTTAGGCGTAAATGTAAAATAAATCATACTTGTAAAAAGGCGTGACCTCTGGACAATTCTACAACACATGTGTTGTAGCTGCTTTTCTGTCCCGGTCAGTGAACTTGCATACTTCAGTCGTTAACTTTCCTCTCCCAGGTTAATTTAATATAGAAAATGGTGGGTAATTCGGATCATTGTTGTCTCTGACATCATGCCGATCCGGCCTGTTCCGCAAACATGGCTCATTCTGATCGAAATAATACGAATAGAAATGAGAAGTTTCTCTAGCCAGATATGCTTCACATATTGACCCCTCAATTTGGTTGCTATTTTTCACGTCCCGCTTACACTTGCCAATAATTCTGCAAACTCATTGTATTAATTAATTTACTTAAGATGAATTAAAAAAATAAAGCTACTGAGTAAGAGAAGGAACCTTACCTCTCGAAAGGGTACATCCATATACAGTGCACCGGGCCTCCCAGTCATGCCTCTTCCGCGAGGTGAATTGGCAGATGCTCCATTACATTAAAGAACCCAGGGGGGAAAGATTTTTGTCAACTTAGTTACGACAACAGGAAAGTTACTTTCCAAAGACTTAAGATTCTCTTCCTTCAATGTCTTAGAACACAGCTCCTTAAAAATAGGCTCGTCTCTGTAAGGGGTTTCAAAACTTTATCAGGCAAGCCATTGAATGAAATTGAGAGCAAGTTTTCCATGAAGATGTGACAGTCGTGGCTTTTCATGTGAGTCAACTTTCCGTCTGTCATATCAACACACCTTTCTAGGTTTGACGCATATCCATCAGGCATCCTCAACTTATTTACCCATTAAAAAATCATTCTTCTCTCATCCAATCCGAATGTGTAACTAGCCTTGGGCAGCCAAATCGTGTTGCCTACTTGAGATACATGTAACTCAGGTCGCCTACAAAGTTCCTGAAGGTCCAACCTGGCCTTCACGTTATCTTTTGTCTTGTTCCTGACATACATCACTGTATTAAAGACAGCCTCGAAAAAATTCTTCTTAATATGTATGGGATCCAGATTATGTTGAAGAAGATTATCCTTTCAATAAGGCAACATACTTTGTTTAGTCCAATTATGATCAATACCATAATCAGGTGCTTTAGATGGCCGTTGGTCAGTTACCTTAGAGTACCCCTTAACCCTATCCCATATTTCTACTCCTGACAGCCTTCACGGAGGTTCCTCAAAATCAACCTAATTCTTCATAAATGCACTAGTGTTATTCCTAAAAGTATGGTCCATTGGCAAGAATCGACGGTAAGAGTCGAACCATGTGTTCTTACCGCCATTTTTCAAAGTGAAGGCTTTTGTATCTTCCATATAATAAGGGCAAGAGAGCTTACCTGCAGTGGACCACCCAGACAACATTCCATAACCTGGAAAGTCATTTATAGTCCACATCAAAGAAGCACGCAGTTGAAACTTCTGTTTCATTGATATAACACCTTCATGCCACAGTAACTTTAACTCATCAATCAAAGGATGCAAAAATACATCAATCGAGGCTTTCGAGTTATGTGGACCGGGATTATGCAATTCAAAAATAGATAAGGACTAGTCATGCACATTTTGGGCGGAAGATTGTACGGAGTGACAAATACGGGCCAACAAGAATAGGGTGTAGACGAGACATCAAAAGGAGTGAACCCATCTGGACATAGACCCAACCTTATATTTATTGGTTCACTAGTAAATGACGGATACACTTGATCAAAGTATTTTCATGCCTCACCATCTGACGGATGGCTTAGAATGCCGGCTGCTTTGTACGATCATGTTGCCATCTCATATGAGGAGCAGAGCTCATCGACGCATACAACTTCTTTAACCTAGGTATAAGGGGTAAGTAATGCATCGACTTAACAGGGATCGGCTTCTTTTTAGTATTTAGAACCGACTTGTAACGAGGCGCCTCACAGAATTTACAAGTCTCTCGTTCTGCATCATCCTTATAAAACAACATGCAACCGTTGACACAACAATGAATTCTCTGTACAGAAAGGCCTAACGTGGAAACCAACTTCTTAGTGTGGTAATAATCAGTTGGTAATGCCATGTTAGTCGGATTGAGTTCATTCATAAGGCCAATGATGGAATCCATGGCTGCTTGAGATATACTAAAATCGGATTTAATACTTAACAATCTAACAGCAACTGACAACTTGGAATGCACCGAGCTTTCATACAACGGACGACTAGCTTCCTCCAACTGTTTATAGAAGAGCGTTGCCTCATCATTGGGAACGTGCTCAACATTTGGCTGCGATGTACCCGGTTGCGATGGCTCATCCGGTACATCCTAAAGGCATCATTAACCATATCGTTCAGTCGATAATTATCAAGATCAGTATCCACAAATTAACCACTCCCACCGCCACAAACAGTTTGAAAATTAACATCATTGCATATCTCACGAGACTCTCCATGATAAACCCAAACAAAATAATTTGGCATAAAACCCTTCTCATAAAGATGCATTTCTACTTCATCCAAATTATTTCCTTTTGTGCACTTGCATTTCACTCAAGGATACTTAATCTCGCCATTCTTTATAAAATCATCATGTGTTTTTGCCTTAGCAATAAATTCTGCAACACCTATAGCAAATTCTTCCCTCATCCCCCGCCGCCCGGAATTATTTCTATTATACATCCAACTACGGCTTCCATATTCCATATCTACACAAACATTGCAAGTTTGAGAAACATATTTAATTGCAAAGATTAAAAGAAAATTACTTTGATGCTCTATCAATTTTCATAAGATTAAGTAATTGTATAATTTAGTAATTAATA
Source organism: Petunia x hybrida (assembly GCA_037355625.1). Taxonomy (NCBI): domain Eukaryota; kingdom Viridiplantae; phylum Streptophyta; class Magnoliopsida; order Solanales; family Solanaceae; genus Petunia; species Petunia x hybrida. The sequence continues at coordinate 6,651,107 of JBBBVM010000057.1, read as the reverse complement.
GCACTTCTCATTTGCAACTTATATCTATTTCTTTGAAATAAAATAAAATCAAAGATTACAAAATGGATATTTAAAAATAGTTTATTTCATATAAATCAATTTACAAAATAAGATATTTTAAGTTGTTTAGCTACTATATTATTTATAGCTAATGTCTATTAAATTATTGTTAAGTGTGATACTAGTTCATTTGCTATCTTTAGGCTATGAAAGTTTCATATTTTCACCCTTTGTAAAACAAGTATCCTATTACTTGTAAATGGTTAACAAGATTCAAACTTTAGCAATTTAGAAGATAAAAAGAACCTAAAATTCCACCTATATTCCTAACTCTCTAACTATGTTTCCACTCAAACTATGCTCAATTTCAACATCTACTTCATTCCACTCATAATCTATGTGCATTTCTATTAGTAGTGGTTTTAACTATGTAATTTCATCCAAATATAAAGTAACTATGTAATTTCATCACAATAGAACTAAATTCAACAATAAACATCATTTTCATCAACACACTAATGCAAATGAACACTAAAACATCCTTTTCATCAACACTAATGCATTTCGTATGTACCAAACACACCCGTAAAGTAAACATACCAGATCTTTACAAACATACAATAGTACTAGTTCAATTCACTTCATCTCCACAAACATTTCTATCAAAAACCAGTCCACAATATTACTACTGCGTATTTCCTTTTCTACTCTCAAACTAAAGTACCATTATATCTTAACAACACAAACAAACAAAAACATGGGCAAACAAGAAACTCTCACCACCACCACCTCCCCCACATTTTATGCTACCAAAACAGCCACCAAAGCAACATAACCACCACCAAACAATCCCCACATTCAAACAATCACAGCCCCAATTTTTTCAAATAAATGGAAAAAAAATCAAAAAAAGAATTACCTGGTCCACCGGAATCTGGTCTACCGTAATAACACCGTGCGCGCCAGATCTGTGCAAGAAAAAATAATTTGGGGTTAGGGTTTAGTGTGAAGAAATTGAGAAAAAGTTAAAAATTGAGAAACAATGAAAAATATAAAAACTTACCAAGAAAAATGAGAAATGGGATGGATAGGACTTTGGGGAAGAAAGAATTTGGGGATGGGGAAATGGGGTGGATCGAATTTAGGGATTGGGAAGGGGATGGGTCGGGTTGTTTTTTGAGAATGGGGAGAGAGTGAAATAAAATGGGGATGGGGAAATGGGAGTTACTGCCCGACTTATTTTAAGTTGTCTGACTGCCTTGTCTGACCGCGGCGGTAAGACAATATTAAAAAAAAGTTATTTAATTTTTGTTCGACTTCGGTGGTCGGACAATATAAAAAAATATTTTTTTAATAAACATTTACGGGATTGTTCGACTGCTTCGGTCGGACAGAGGGTTCCTATCGAATTTGGGTGGGAAATCTTCGGTGGGAAAACCCCTGATTTTTAGTAGTGAGAAGAAGGCTATACAACCCTTCTATCAGCTTTTATTTGAATTTGTGCTTAAGAAGCTACTACAGAGGTTAGAAAGGCACAGTGAGGCCAACTTTCTTGATCTGACCTATATGGACCTGGTGGATAGAGAGGTTCGTATAAATTTGCCTGACTTAATGATAAAGAACATTGGTAGGGTTGCTGATATGGGTTTAGAAAAATATGCCTTAGTCTATGGGTTTCTGCTGGAGAAGGTGTTGAGTTCTTTGGGGTGCCTGTTGCAAAATGGACTAAGCCGGACCACAATGACATGTTTGGGAGGAACATTTTCAAATCCTATGATTATGTGTCAGATGGTGAACCTACTGATGATCTAGTGCATGTGGAAGAGGACGCTGAGGAGATGCGTCCTACTAGAGTGGACAGAAAGATAGAGGGTTTCAGGAGGCAACTTGAGAAGCAAAATGATGAGCTGGCATGGTTAAATGCAGAGAATACCAGGTGAGCTGGAACGTGAACGTGAAGGAAACTCGCGTCGTCTTGGCAAGTTGCTTGCTCATTTTTATATTCCTGATATTCCCCAAATCTGAACCTGTCCCTTCCTCAGTCCCTTTAAGTTGGTTCTTTTTATTATCCTGTTAAGACAATTTATTACTTTTGGTTGTAATATTTGAATGATGTGTTTTGGATGTTTTAAGCTGGTTTAGCACATATTTTTTGTTAAAAATATTCTTTACTGCTATTTACTGGTGTTTGTTATCTGAAACAGGTTCCTGACTTGAAAGGTTGGCTAGCTGCCTCTGGCACTAGAGTCAACTTGACTTAATTTAAGTTGAGAAGGTTCATAGACTGTGAACTTGTCGATGATGCCAAAAGGGGAAAGTTAGTTGTTGTTCTGATTAGTTTATTTTAGTGATCTAATTCACAACTGTTTTACACTGGTTCTTGTTTAGTTTAGTGTGTGCATATACTAAACCTTTAATGGTTTTTGGCCATGATCTCTGCCCATAATCTCAGCCTTTAATGGGGAAGATCGTAGGCCAATCACAATCTGAGTGAGGGGAGTAGGCTAATTAATGCCCTTAATTATTTCTAGTTCAATTACTATAAATAACACTTATGTAATCCTGTAAAGGCATTCACAAATATAGGCAAAACACTGCCTAATTGTAATCTCAAAGCATTCATAGTGAAATTGTTCATCTTGTGTTCTTATTACTTGTTTATTATAAGCTATTTCCTTGCTTTTACTAACTTTGATATATCAAATTGCTTGTAACCCCTAAACAAATTCAACTGTGTTCCTAATCTTATTTAGGTCAATATAATTTGGTGTCGTCTTGGGGATTAGGCAACAACGCTTTGTTTCAAAGTTGTGTAGCACGTTCATTTACGTTTTACCTTAATCTTTGACGATGGGTTATAATGCTGATAATGTTGATGGAAATCAATAACGCCCTGATGAGAAAACAAGCATTAATAATGGTGTGGTCATTCCTCCGCCACCACCACCAACTGACCCCAAGTGATTCTTGGAATGCATATCTGGTAGATTTCATGCAACAGCCTCGGACCAATTTGCCGAACAAAATAGAATTAATGTTGAAATGCATATTTTGATGCAGACCCTCTCAGACAGTATAAGGGCTAACACAAGCCCCACCAATACCTCTCCTCCCGTGGCTCCTAATGGAAATATGCCGACCTTTGACCCTCTGGGCGCAGTAACATGGGGGCTTCCAAATAGAGCCACGTTTGGAGGCTCGAGGACTGCTTCTAATGGCGTCCCGCTTTTTGGAACAGCTCCCACTGGTGGTGGAAATAACACATATGGCCCAAACTAGAGTCTCGATGGACTTAGAGAAATAGAAGAGAGACTTCGAGGCCTAGTTTTAAAATCGGCTGGAAAATGTCCCCGGAGTCAGAAAGACTCGGAGGATCTTAGATTGAAAACTGTAGGCATCAAGAATATAAGCCAGAGGCGACCCTGACTGCCATTTTGAAGCACTGCAAGTTGCAAGTCTTGAAAAAGTACGATGGTACGACTGACCGAGCTGACCACGTGAGTAAATATATAGCCATAGTGAGAAGTAATGATTTGACCCCGGTAGAAAGAGAGTCTATACTTTTGAAAAGGTTTGGGGATATCCTCGAAAAGGGAGCATTACGTTGGTATCTATATCTACCCTCCAAGTCTATTTTAAATTTTGATGAATTTGCTGACTTATTCGTCAAAGCACATACGGGAGCTCAAAAGATCCTCAAGAGAAAGGAGGATGTCTTCGAAATCAAGCTGTGGTATAAGGAGCCTCTTAAATATTTTTTTGAGTACTTCCAAGTGGAGATGATGGAGTTATCTATAATGGATGATAACCTGGCTATCATGGCATTCGAAAAGAATATTAATGCCAGTAACTCTGAGGCTGCTGTTGAACTAAAAAAAGACATCCAACAATGGAAAGCTTGAACCAAGGACAAAGTACATGTAGATTTACTCCTAAGGTTAGATTGGAAGAGGCTAAATGGAGATCAATTGTCTGAAGCTCTGGGTATAGGAGTCGCCCTGAATCATCTCAACATGCTGATGCACTGCAAGGGAACTCAAAGGGCCGACACAACCCCTACAATTCCTAAAGGCAGCATGTAAGCCAGAGGCTCGGATGGCAGCATGTAAGCTAGAGGCTCGGAGGCACCATGTGAGTCAGAGGCTCGAAGGAAAGGTTAGCTCCACTGCTAATCAGAGGAACACCACAGGGCCTTCTCTAGTGTCAAAAGAGAAAGATATGCCCTGTATTTCTAAGTATAATTTTGATATGTCTAGCAAAGAGTTGGTGAATGCGCTAAAAGGGATGACCGACAATGAAGTAACACTCCCTAAGGACATGAGAACAATCCCCGAGAAGAGAGAACACAACCTTTATTGCAACCTTCATACGGACCACGGTCACGTTACCGAGGACTGCATGGCCATCCGCCTCGAAGTTGCTCATTTGCTAAAGAAGGGCATGCGGAAGGAGTTCTGACTGACAAGGGGAAGCAAACCCTTGAAAAAAATAGAGGAGATGGATAGCCGCTAAAGGCCCCATCCCCGGTGACAGTTGTTAATGTGATCACGGGGGATCAGAGGTGAACGACGTAAATTTTACTGTTGCTAAGAAATTTACTAAGCTTTCCATTATGATGGAAAAAAAGGCTCGAACAGGAGGTTAGGGAAAGGATATTGTGTTCGGTGATGATGACTGTGATGGGATGATGTTCCCCCATCACAATGCATTATGTTGAGAATCAATGATTCCGACATCAAACGAGTCTTGATCAACCCAAGGATCTTTTTAAATGTCATCAGCTATGGGGCAGTGAAGAAAATGTGGTTGAAGGACCTCATCATCCTGAAGGCAACCATATTAACTAGCTTCAAAAAATCCACCGAAAGACATTGGGAGAGATCACCCTTACCACATATGCCGAGGGAGTTTTCAAAGAGACTGTGTTCCAAGTAATGCCCGAGGATATAGCCTATAATATTATCCTCGGGAGGCCTTGGATACACGCAATGAAGGATGTGTCGTCGCTCTTCATCAAGTTATCAAATTGAGGGGTTCATTTGATTCAAGGTGAACAATGGACAACTAGGGAGTGTTATTCAGTTGCCATGAAGAGTGAAGTCATCCCGAGTAGGCCTTCTAAATAGCAAACAATGTGCCCCAGATTTGAAGAACGAGGGGGTTTAGTGCTTGAAATAGATCCCCATAAGGAGGTGATTGATAAGATCCCGACATGTATTAAAGAGCCTCAAAAGTAAAAAAGCTGAAGATTCAACTATTGAGGAGTTGGAATCATTCACATTATCAAAGGAATTCCCGAATAGGAAAGTATTTATTGGATCGGAGTTGGACCTCTTATATTATTTAAGTCCAACGATGAAGTCCAATGATGATTGCTTTGCTTGGTCCCCCGATGATATGGTTGGGATCGACCTAGAGATTATGACTCATAAGATTAATGTGGATCCTCACCACAATCCTTTGAAGCAGAAGAAAAGGCCACATGCTGAAATTATAAGAAAAATTATCGAGGATGAGTCGAGTAAGCTCTTGAAAACGACTTCATTCAGTGAAGTTAAGTACCCCGCATGGCTGGCCAATATTGTGGCCGTGCCAAAAAAGAATGGTGAATTGAGAATGTGTGTGGACTACAGGGATCTGAACATGGCTTGTCCAAAGGACTCTTATCTGTTGCCACAAATTGATAGGTTAATAGACTCCACGGTTGGACACAAACTATAAACCTTTCTAGACGCTTACTTGGGGTATAATCATATTTTGATGGATCCGAAGGATGAAGAAAAGACTTCCTTCATCACTGACCGAGGCACGTATTGTTACAAAGTGATGCCTTTCAACCTTAAAAATGTCAGGGCAACGTATCAAAGGTTAGTATGTTGTATATTCAAGGATTACAATTGGACAGTCAATGGAGGTGTAAATAGATGACATGCTAGTGAAATCGGTTCGGATAAAAGATCATCTGAACCACTTAGGGAAGCTTTTTTCCTTCTTGAAATATATAATAAGAAGTTGAACCCCGAGAAATGTGCTTTTGGAGTAGGCTCGAGAAAATTCTTGGGATTAATCGTCTTTGAGCAAGGCATCGATACAAACCCTAAAAAGATTAGGGCGATTGAAGAAATTCCCGAGGTCCTCTCAGGGACGAAAGAAGTTTAACGCTTAACTGGCTGATTCGCTATCTTGAGTAGATTCATCTCGAGGTCTTCAGAGCGATGCCACAAATTTTCCTTGGTCTTGAAGAAGAACATTGCCTTCGAATAGACTCCGGTGTGTAGGGAACTGTTGAAAGAACTAAAGAATTATTTGGCTGACGCCCCGTTGCTTGCCAAGCCAAAGGATGGAGAAACGTTGTTGGTCTACTTGGCCATATCAGAAGTATCCGTGAGCGCAGTCCTGGTTCGAGAGAAAGATGGGAAACATCAACCAATATATTATATGAGCAAGACACTCCTCGCTGCTGAGATCGGGTACCCAGATTTAGAAAAATTGGCGCTTGCCTTAGTTGTTACTGCACGTAAACTTTGGCCCTATTTTCAATGCCACCCCATAGATGTAGTCACTACCTTCCCCATGAGAAATATATTGCATAAGCTTGAATTTTCGAGGATGTTGAGTAAATGGGTTGTCGAGCTGAGCGAGTATGATATAACTTATAAGCCTCGCACAGCCATAAATTTCTAAGTATTGGTAGACTTCGAGGCTGATGTTAGTGTCAAGCGGAGCAAGAGAATTTCGTGTCTAAGGGTCTTATTTCTAGGATGTGGACACTCTATACTGACGGGGCTACTAACTCGAAGGGCTTGAGGCTTGGCACAGTATTGGTAGCTCCCACGGGGAAAAGGTGGGGCACTTCATTAGGTTTAAGCAAGTGACCAACAATGAAGCAAAATACGAAGTTGCGATAGCAGGGTTAGAGCTAGCTAAAGAACTGGGAGTAGAAAGAGTTGAGTTGAAAAGTGATTCACAACTAGTGGTGAACCAAATACTCTGGGACTATTCGGCTCGAGATCCCCGAATGCAACAGTTCTTAGCTAAGTCTCAACAAATTTTGGCTAAGTTTCAAGAATGGAAAGTTAAACATATTCCCCGAGAAGAGAATGGCGAAGAGGATGCTTTGGCTAATTTAGGCTCCGCTATCGAAGAAGATAACTCGGGGGCTGATTCACTTATTCATATCCTCACATCTGTTGTAGAGAGGATTAAGCTAGAGGTTAATTTAGTAAGTAATACTTGGGATTGGCGTGCCAAGTTCATTTCTTATCTAGACTTGGGGACTTTACCAGAAGATAAGAAGGAAAGTAAGAAGCTTAGGATACAAGCAGTCCCCTATTCAATGATCTGGGGGCAATTGTACAAGAAATTGTACTGTGGCCCGTTGGCCAAATGTTAGGCCCGGGGCATACCGAACACGTAATGAGAGAAATTGATGCAGCCCGATCACGTGCTGATCAAGTGATCGATCCACCGAGGAGACCGATGACAAGAAGCCAAGCCAAGCTGCTGCACGATGTGCACGTTCACTTAGCCTGGCCGAAGGAAAACAATTGCTCCGAAGCTGAGTGGCCGAGCTCAAGAATCGAAGGCATTATCTTCAGGTTTGAGCCCGAAGGCAATGTGACCGAGGACAATGAGCTCGAAGACAATTGAGCGTCCGAAGGCAACAAGTGTGTGTTCGAGCAGACAATCGAGAACCGAAGCCAAGGCTTACCGAAGTCAAAGTCTGCCGAACATATTTTAACTCAGCCCTGCGTGGCTTATTTCTATTGGTCAACGGTGACCTATTTACTAGTTTACCCTTAGTATTTCCTATATAAACACTGTTTCCTTTCATTGTAAGTAGCTAGTTTTTGAATATTGATGAATTGAATGAAAGTGCCGAGCACATTTCTTCTTGTCTCCGTCGTGAGCAAAACCCCGGTGAGGGCTTTTAAGGACTTGTGGCTTTCGGTTAGTCCGATTGAACATTCCTCTTGATCATTCAGTTTGCAAGAGGCAATGTTCTCTTGAGGATTGTTGCATAGTATAGGTGATCCTTGCATCCCTTTTGATTGAGCTTTGAGACAGGTTCCTCACTGTTCTTTCGAAAGAAGCAAGTTTTGTCTTGCTTCTATCTTTATCTTTCTTGTTTGTTCTTCCGCGTTTGTGCTAGCAACCCCTTCGGGAATTGCATTGCACCATCTTGGTATCAGAGCACGGTTTGGGCTTGTTTCTACAACCCCAAATCCTGTTCACGTTATCTCTATTTTCGTGCGTTTTGTGTCTTTGTTTCCGTTTCGTGTTCCTGTTTTGTTTGTTACTGTTGGTGTTCTTACAAAAAAAAAAGTGTTAAAAGAAAATTCAAAAATTGTGTTTGATTGTTGGTTGTTTGGGAAAAACAATCTTGGATTCTTGTTCACCATCGAGTTCTGATTCCAACGAATACCCGACGTACTGATTTCGTGACTAGGGTTTCTTGGTGAATTTTGGACTGTTTTTGAGCTTCCTTGGTGACTGGAAATCAAACCCCAGCCATGTTGGTGGAGACCGATGAAGGTTGGTGGTTCTTGAGTGATTTGGGTTTGTTTATTGCTTAAAATCGAAGTTCTTAAGTTGGAAACGTTGTCCGTACACCGGAAACTTGTTACAAAATCGTAACAGTGTACGACTCGAACGAGCTGGATCTTAGCTCGAAGAACTTCGTTTGATTTCCTCCGTTGTTGTTTGGAACCGGAGTTGAAAAAGCAACTCAGATCTGTTGAATTTCGTGGTCAGTGAACCGAAGTTGTTGCGTCCGTACGCCGGAGCAAGGTCACTGTTCCATTGAAGAAGAAAGGGGTTAAAAATTTTAACATCAAAACCCCCAGGTGAAAGTTGTCGGCTGAAAAAAGGAAAGTGGATAAGGTAAAACCCTATCCGTACCAAGGAGGGACCACTTTTGTACGGACAGGAGTGGGTGTGATCGAAAAAGATTCCAAAAGGGAATCAAAAGGGTAGATTCTCCTAGGTTCTCACTTTCTTTCGTGTCAAAATTCTAGTTGGTGGATCTTTTGAGTAATTGTCCTACTCAAGGTCGTACTAACTCTTTAAAGCTGATAAGAATTCATGCGAAGGGGTGACCGAAGTCCGAACTATCGTAGAAATTCTTTTGACTCCCCGAGCTCAGTTTAAAAAGCGTCCGTTCCATCGAGTCAAACATCACTTCACTCTTCCCGAAGAGGCAGTGACTATTGTCGAACTTGAAGGATCTTAGAGGACCGATCAATCAGACGAGCCACTGTTAACAAGTCCTTGAGTGATCAAAAACCGAACCCATAAATTGAGTGGACCCGAGTGCCACCCATCAAAGGTGAGGGAGTGTGTGAGGTGATTTCTAACCCTAACATTTGTTTGATCTTTGACTTGTGCAGGAACCATGGCTGGAAACGATGGCAAAAGCATTGAAAAGCCTGAATTGTCGTTAGCCGATCTCATGGCTGCGATACAAAGTGTCAGTGCCGATGTAAGAGGAGTGAGTGCTCGAGTAGCTAACCTCGAGCAGGGAAGTGCGTCCGTGGCCATGCATGGGTCCGGCGCTGGAACAAGCGAATCCACTCCGATGAAACCTGAGCTGTATGCTGAGCTTCTTCGACAACATCAGTTGACGAGTGAAGCAATTCGAAGAGAGCTTAACTTGGGCAATCCCCAAGCACAACAAAACTTGGGCAATCCCCAAGCTGGAAATCAAAACTTGGGCATTCCCCGAGGAGAGAGGTTACCACTTCCAAGGACCCGAAGAGATCTTGGAGCTGTAACCGAAGAGGTTGATGAGGAGGAATTTCTCGAGGACGAATATGAGCGTGAGCCGCCATTCGCTCAACGAAGGCAAGCTCACCGAGGACGTGGAAATTTCCGAGGTCGAGGCCGAGGCGCAAATGTTGAAAGAAATATTGGGCGTGAGGCTGATGATCGAGAAAATGAGTTTCTCGAACAGGTTCGTGGTGTTCGAGACTCAAACCTGAACAGTGTCAAGATCACTATTCCACCCTTTAAAGGAACTAGTGATCCCGATGAGTATCTTGAATGGAAGCTTAAAATGGAGCGCATCTTTGAAACCAATGAGATGACCGATGAGAGAAAAGCTGCCCATGCCATTGCTTTGTTCGAAGCTTATGCATCAACATGGTGGGAATCTGACAAGAGGCATAGACGAAGGAATGACTATCCAGTAGTCACTACCTGGCCACAGTTGATGAGAGCGATGGATGGTAAGTATTTGAGTGCCAAGTACAGGCAGACTCAAATGCAAAAGCTCTATGAGTTAAAGCAAGGGTCCAAGTCAGTCCAAGAGTACCACGATGAGTTCGAAAAGGTTCGATTGAATCTTGATCTGGTCGAAGACGAAGAGCAAGCCATTATCAGATTCAAAAATGGCTTGGCTAGGGACGTGTCATCTCAGTTGAGACTCCACGTGTACCACACGTTGGAAGGTGTGTTTGATGCTGCCACCGAAGCTGAAAAATTGGTGAAGGACGATAAGGCAAACCGGTATCGAGGAGTCACTACTTCTACTCCTTTGAACCGAAGTAAAGAATGGAAGAGTCCAAACCAAGCAAGTGCTAACGCTGTTCGAGATTCGAAGAGATCCTTCGAAAGAGGTGTGACCGTTAACCAACCAAGAGAAATGGGAGGTAAAGTTCAACTCAACTCTCCTAGTGCTTCAAATATTCAGTGTCACAAATGCAAAAGTTATGGTCACATGGCAAAAGAGTGTCCAACTCGCAAAGTTATGCTTCTGCTCGAAGATGGAACCGTCCATGAGCAAGCGAGTGACACCGAGGAGGAAATTATCGAGGAGACTGATCGAGCTGGAGTTGATGATGATCATGAGGCTGCCGAAGCTGATCATCCGGAAATGTTTCTTGTGGTTCGAAGGAATTTGAGCTGCATGACTCTTGAAGAAGAGGACAACCAAAGAGAAAACCTCTTTCATGCCCGATGTCGAGTGAGGGGAAAGGTGTGTTCGATGATCATTGATTCCGGTAGTTGTGCCAATGTAGTGAGCCAAACTTTGGTTTCACAAATGGGATTACCTACGATGAAGCATCCCCACCCTTACAAGTTACAATGGCTGAATGAGTGTGGAGAATTGAGAGTTGTCAAACGGGTGTGGATCAAGTTCAAAATCGGAGAGTATCAAGATGAGATGATATTCGATGTGGTTCCGATGCAAGCTTGTCATTTGCTATTGGGTCGACCATGGCAGTATGACCGAACAGCTGTTCACAATGGCAGATCCAACACTTACACTGTGAAGCTCGACGGGAAGAGTTTCATGCTCAAACCCTTGTCTCCAAAACAAGTCACCGAGGACTATAAACGAATGAAAGAATTGAAAGAAGCGGCCAAAGCTAAGCTTCTGATAGGAGCAAAATTGGAGCCCGAAGAAACAAACTCACCGATCGAAGTGAAAGGAATTTGTGCAATCATGCGACCCGGTGAGATCTTACGAGGCAACGACCACGGTCAGATGATGATTTGCCTCGTGCACAAGGGTATCTTTCTAAACTCTAATGATGATTTTTCTAATGATAACCCTTTGCCTTTGTTTGTTCGCAAAGTTTTGCAGGACTTCGAGGACATGTTTCCCGAGGAAATGCCAGGTGGATTACCTCCGTTGAGAGGAATCGAGCACCAAATTGACTTCGTACCAGGGTCTCAAATCCCTAACAAACCTGCATACCGGTGTAATCCCGAAGACACCAAAGAGCTCCAACGGCAGGTTGATGAACTGCTGAACAAGGGCCTCGTTCGTGAGAGCTTGAGTCCTTGCGCCGTTCCTGTTATCCTTGTCCCGAAGAAGGATGGAACATGGCGAATGTGTTTTGACTGTCGAGCAGTCAACAAAATAACGGTAAAGTATCATCATCCTATCCCTCGATTAGATGACATGCTAGATGAGTTAAGTGGCTCTTCATGCTTTTCGAAGATAGACCTCAGGTCCGGTTACCACCAGATCCGAATGAAACCCGGGGACGAGTGGAAAACCGCATTCAAGACCAAATTCGGTCTCTATGAATGGTTGGTGATGCCTTTTGGCTTATCCAATGCACCGAGCACATTCATGCGACTGATGAACCATGTGCTCAAACCGTTCATAAATAAGTTTGTTGTCGTTTATTTCGATGACATACTTGTTTATAGCAGAACCGTGGATGAACATGTCGACCACCTAAGGCAAGTACTTGAAAAGCTTCGAGAAGAGAAGTTGTATGCCAACTTCAAGAAATGCGCCTTTGGTGTCGATCGTGTAGTCTTTCTTGGATTTGTTGTCAGTGCTAATGGTGTCGAAGTCGACGAATCAAAAGTCGAAGCCATCAAAGAATGGCCAACTCCAACCTCGGTATCACAAGTTCGTAGCTTCCATGGCTTAGCTAGCTTTTACCGAAGGTTTGTTCGCGACTTTAGCACCGTGGCAGCTCCTTTAACCGAGCTGGTGAAGAAAGACAATCCATTTGTGTGGGGAGAGTCCCAAGAGAGGGCTTTCCAAGAGTTGAAGCGGAGGCTTTGTTCTGCCCCGTTGTTGCAACTCCCTAACTTCGGCAAAGCATTCGAAGTCGAGTGTGATGCGTCTGGAGTTGGGATCGGAGGAGTGCTGATGCAAGACTCGAAGCCGATCGCTTACTTTAGCGAAAAGCTTAAGGGTGCAACTTTGAATTACTCTACGTATGACAAAGAGTTGTATGCCCTCGTTCGAGCACTCGCCCATTGGCAGCATTATTTGTGGCCTCGAGAGTTTGTGATCAAAAGTGATCATGAGTCTTTGAAACATCTCCGAGGTCAGGAGAAATTGAATCGAAGACATGCCAAGTGGGTTGAATTCATTGAAAGCTTTCCCTATGTAATTCATTACAAAAAGGGAAAAGATAATGTTGTGGCCGATGCGCTATCAAGGAAATTTTCCTTAGCGACCACTCTCGCCTCTAGGCTCATGGGATTCGAAAGCATCAAGTCGATGTACGAGGACGATCCCAAGCTGAAATGTGTTCGAGACGCAATCTTGAGTGGCCGAAAGGTTGAGAAATATCAGTGGCATGATGGCTACCTCTTCAAAAATGGGAGGGTTTGTGTGCCAGTGTCATCGTGGAGAGAGCTCTTTGTTCGAGAAGCTCACTCAGGTGGACTAATGGGGCACTTCGGTGTCGATAAAACTCTTGGTATCTTGACCGAGCAGTTCCATTGGCCTAAAATGCGACGAGATGTGGAAAAGCTTTGCAACGCTTGTCCCGTTTGCAAGAAAGCAAAATCGAAGTCCAACCCTCATGGATTGTACACCCCGTTGCCTGTGCCTGATCGACCTTGGGTTGATATATCCATGGACTTTGTCTTGGGGTTACCAAGGTCGGGGGGAGGACATGATAGCATCTTCGTTGTGGTTGACCGTTTTTCAAAAATGGCTCACTTTATTCCTTGCAAAAAGTGTGATGATGCACAGCATGTAGCTACATTGTTTGTTTCTAATGTGTTAAAATTGCATGGTGTACCTCGTACTATTGTGAGTGATCGAGACTCGAAGTTCTTGAGTCATTTTTGGAAATGTTTGTGGGGTGCCCTCGGCACCAAGCTACTATTCTCGACGTCTCACCATCCTCAGACTGATGGACAGACCGAGGTAGTTAACCGAACCTTGGGATCTTTGCTTCGGGCAATGACCAAAGGGAAGGTTGGAAACTGGGCTGATCGTTTGCCCATGATGGAGTTCGCATACAATCGAACGGTGCATAGAATGATCAACATGACCTCGTTTGAATGTGTGTATGGCTTTAATCCTTTGATTCCACTTGATTTAACCCCATTGCCTCGAGATTCTGTTCTTGATTTTGAAGGTACTCGAAGAGCAGCTGCCTTGATCGAATTGCATGCAAAGGTGAAGAAGAACCTCGAGGAGGCCTATGCAAAGGTTGCCTTAAAGAAAAACAAGGGGCGTAAAAAGTTGGAATTAAAGAAGGGAGATTGGGTTTGGGTTCACTTCCGAAAGGAACGCTTCCCGAACCAAAGGAAAGGAAAGTTGGCTCCTCGAGGGGATGGTCCATTTCAAGTGTTGACCAAGATCAACAACAATGCCTACGTGATCGACCTCCCTGGTGAGTATAACGTGTCCAACACCTTTAATGTTGCTGACTTAGTTCCTTGTGTTGTAGGTCCAACTTCGGAGGACGAGGAGGGCTTGATTTCGAGGACAAAATCTTCTCAAGAAGGGGAGGATGATGCAGCCCGATCACGTGCTGATCAAGTGATCGATCCACCGAGGAGACCGATGACAAGAAGCCAAGCCAAGCTGCTGCACGATGTGCACGTTCACTTAGCCTGGCCGAAGGAAAACAATTGCTCCGAAGCTGAGTGGCCGAGCTCAAGAATCGAAGGCATTATCTTCAGATTTGAGCCCGAAGGCAATGTGACCGAGGACAATGAGCTCGAAGACAATTGAGCGTCCGAAGGCAACAAGTGTGTGTTCGAGCAGACAATCGAGAATCGAAGCCAAGGCTTACCGAAGTCAAAGTCTGCCGAACACATTTTAACTCAGCCCTGCGTGGCTTATTTCTATTGGTCAACTGTGACCTATTTACTAGTTTACCCTTAGTATTTCCTATATAAACACTGTTTCCTTTCATTGTAAGTAGCTAGTTTTTGAATATTGATGAATTGAATGAAAGTGCCGAGCACATTTCTTCTTGTCTCCGTCGTGAGCAAAACCCCGGTGAGGGCTTTTAAGGACTTGTGGCTTTCGGTTAGTCCGATTGAACATTCCTCTTGATCATTCAGTTTGCAAGAGGCAATGTTCTCTTGAGGATTGTTGCATAGTATAGGTGATCCTTGCATCCCTTTTGATTGAGCTTTGAGACAGGTTCCTCACTGTTCTTTCGAAAGAAGCAAGTTTTGTCTTTCTTCTATCTTTATCTTTCTTGTTTGTTCTTCCGCGTTTGTGCTAGCAACCCCTTCGGGAATTGCATTGCACCAGAAATCCACGAAGGCGAGTGCAGCAATCACTCCGGAGGAAAGGCACTTGTGCTTAAATTGCTTCGAGCAGGGTACTATTGGCCGGATATCGACACAGATGCCAAGGCCTTTGTTAAGAGATGTGATGAGTGTTAACGCCACGCTCGGATGATGCATCTGCAGGACGAGCCTTTACATTCGATTATTTCATCGTGACCGTTCATGAAATAGGGGATGGATATAATTGGGACACTCCCCAAAGCCTAAGGCAGTGTTTAGTTCATCCTCGAGCTCAAAAATTACTTCACTAAATGGGTAAAAGCGCGGTCTTTCACCCAAGTTAGGCCGAAAGAGGTGATCTCTTTTATTTGGAAGAACATCATCTGTCGATTCGGGGTCTCAAGAGAAATAACATGTGACAATGGCCCACAATTCATCGAGTCGAATGTCACAAGCTTTCTCAAGAAATGGGGTATCAAAAGGGTGGTATCAACCCCATATCATCCGAGTGCAAATGGAAAAGCTGAATCTTCGAATAGAGTGATCATCAAGAATATCAAGAAGAGGCTCGTGAATCAAAAGGCCTGTGGCCCGATGAGTTGCCTGGGGTTCTGTGAGCAATACACACCACAGAGAAAAATGGCACGGGTTAAACCCTATTCTCCCTTGCCTGCGGGATAGATGCGCTGGTCTCCACAGAAGTTGGTGAACCAAGTCTTCAGTACACACATGCTACCGAAGAGTCAAATCAGCAGGCGATGTGCATGGAATTAGATTTGCCCGATGGTTGAAGGGCACTAATTTTGGTCCAGTTAGCAGCTCAAAAAAAGGCAGATCTATGTTTATCTCAACAAGAAATCCAAGCTCAGGGTTTTCAAAGTTGGAGACTATGTTTTGAAGGCCTCAAACCAAACAACTAAAGAGAAAAATGCTGGTATGCTTGCAGCAAATTGGGAAGGACCCTATCGGGTCAAGGCTATCATTGGAAAAGGATCTCACCAACTTGAAGATATAAAAGGAAAACCGGAACCTCAAATTGGAGAATCTCCAATTTGAAACAGTATTATTTTTAACACTGAGGTACGTTACTCTATTTTAATAAATATTCGCCTACGGCACCGAGCCGCAAACGATCCGACGCTTAGGTCGAATAATTCAACTAATCCCTCATTTCCTTTGCTTGACCTTTTCAGGAAGCAAAGGGAACGTAGTACAGTGTTCCGATCCTCATTAATTCCTCTTGAACACTAGAGGGATGGAAGGGATGGTGCGCAATCAGCCTCGACTCAAAGCCTCTCATACCAGGGACTATTGCCCGAAGATTAGCTTTGCGTTATGTATTTACTGCCCGATAGTGGCTATTTCATAAATTTACCTAAGTCTAACCATGACTAGGTTTTATGTAAACACAAGTTATGACTAATTACAATCAATGAAACAGATTCGACCTAACATTTCTTTGTTTTAGTATCTGCACGAATGAAGTTATATTATTCATGGTAAGTTTTTTTATTTATGCCTCGGCATGAGAATGAGACGTCGTTCTAAGCTAGCATCGATTTGTTGAAAATTCTATTAAAGCCTTGCAAGCAAAATTAAGTGTTCGGTCGTACATCTCAACAAGATAAAAGAGTAACACTTGGTGAAACTTGAAATTCAACTAAAGTAGGCTCAAAGGCCCCAAAAAGTCTTTACAAATTCAGGCCCGAAGACCAAGACAAAAAAAAAATAGCTAAGCATCGGGGTCACCATCCTGAGGGGAACCATCTTCACCCTCGGAAGCCCCATCTTCATTTTCTTCTTCTTCATCCTCAGCCACTTCATCACCTGAATCCTCGCTTGAAGGAAGCTCATCCATATTGAGCTTGAGCCACGCTCTCTTTGGCCTTAGTATTTTTTTCATCTAGATTTATCTCGCCAGAGTTGCACTGCTCACGAGCTGCCAAACGAGTTTGGATGATGGCTCAATTCTTGTCCAGCTCAGCCCTTGTAGCTCTTTCATTGGACTTCCCAATCAGGGTAGCTTCCGAGCCTCGGAGGTATTCAACATCGGCTTTAAGCGTCACCGTGCGGCCCTCCAACCCATTCATTTTTAGCATGTTCCTGGCCAGCTTGTCATGATAATCCTGAATAGCTTCAACAAATGTGGCATTGGCCCGACCTAGCTCGCCTCGAAGCTCTTAGACCTTAGTGGTCAGTTTCAAGCTTTCAGCTTTATGGCTTTCCTTCAAAGCTTGAGTTTGGGCCTCGAAGGTTGTTCGCTTATGCTCGATGTCAGACTCAACCAATTGAGCCTCCAAAGTAGAAACTTTAGACTACGACTCTGCCTTTTTCCCTCCAAGCAGCCTTCACCCATCGAAGCTCTTTGGCTCGGAAAGCCTCGAGCTGCATCGACCTGAACGAGTACATGAGGCTCTGCAAAAGATAAGGAAGAGTTAGAGTTGAACGCTAAGAAAAAGAAGTTGCAATCCTTAAAACTTACCTGGACCGCACAGCGGCAAAACAACCCATCATTGTCCCCGGGGACAATGTCTCAATATGATCCTCTTCAAGCAACCCAAACAGCTATCGCACTCCCCTTTTTACCCGACTCGGAGCGAGCCAAGGTTTAGGTTTGACTAGGTAACACAATTGAATGTGAAATTGGAGTTGCCACCTAATATATGTCTTATAAGGTGTATTAGGCCACCTAAATGTCTAAGTTCGGGTTTCGTTCAATTAATCATATTTCCAGACATTCAAGGGTAAGAAGTCCAAATGACTCGGGGAGAAGGTGTTAGGTATTCCCCCAAATTCCACAAAAAGTGGTTCCCGCCTGAGCTTTACTTTTGGGATGTTAAAAGACTATAAACAAAACATGGATTATATTAGTTTACTAACTTAAATGGCTAAAATGCAATCAGTCAAGCAATAAGGATTATATATGCAAAACAGTCTAATAGGCAGTGAGCAACTAAGTGTTGGGTTTTCGAATTATGCAGAAACGGCCTAAGCCCAATGCCTAATCACACTTTTGGCTCTGATCTTGCAAGCATTTGATCAACTAGGTTATAACCTAAATAATGTCCTAAATCAGTAAATTTAATGCAATTTCAGTGTCTAATATATTTTGCAGAAATGGCCAATTTTAGAAAATAACTTCAGATTTTGACGCAAACCAAATTGGGGTTATTTTGTAAATAAAATGTTAGTCATTCCGAGTCGGCGTGACTTGACATTAGTTGTCGAGCCCTAACCATAATGGCTATTTTGCTTTTGGGGTCAAGTTACAAAATATATATGTGTAGACTTTTTTTTTTTTTTTTTTTAAAACAAGATCACGAAAGCATACAAATGCATATAAGAGGCTATCACATGTAGTATATATATAGGCATGTAAATACATGATCGTATGATTGTAACCTTAAAAAAATACGTATATATGATTGTATAGTAGACCCCACACTTATACTCCCTTATACACTATTAGATTAGTGTATAGGAGAATAAAGTAGCTCAAATATCAGTTTAACACATAAAAGGCCATACTTTAAAACTGTTTTGGGCCTGTATCGTTTATGCAAAGAGGGACTGTTTCAGTTTTGCAGAAATGGTCCAGATTTTAACAACTATTACACAAAATAGCCCCTAGTTTTAGTAAAATCCCAAATTACCAGTTTTCAAGTCCACTCACTATTTTCCTTTACCCAGAACTGACGCATGGGTTCTAACCATTAAAATATTGATGCAAATCATAGCGTAAGGGTGGATGATGCAACACATAAGACGATAGGAATGAGAAAGGCCCTTGGATAGCCATGGCATAGTTGCCAAACACACATATAGATACAGGCAGGGATAGCCTAATGAATATACGGATAACAGGAGAATCTACAACAGGAAATAGGGACAATAGAAGTATTAAGAGCCTATAGGCTTATGTAGCACTTCAACCCAAACTTATCCCCTGCACAACAATTAAGTACTAGCATAAGGCCTTTCATGCATTTTCCTTCACAGATTCTTGCATCCTTTAACAAAACCAGGGTATAATCCATAGGACTATCTCAAAAGATCATGTAAGCAAGTGTTACTGGCCAAAAGAGAGGCCCAGACAAATAGCACACAGACACCATATTAAAGAATCACATATTCACAAGTTCATAGATGATAAAAAAGGATTAACTACCTTGGAGTTTCTGGATTAATGAGAAGGACAAGCAGTTTAAGTGCAGCAGAGTCAAGGCTTGCACCAATAAGGTGAAGTCTTCTATGTTTCAGCAAAAGAATAGCAATGTATGATCAAGAAAGAGAGGGAGGGAGATGCTGTGTATCAAGTACTATGTGTATGAATATGTGGATTGAAAGTTCGGTGTCCCAATGTGTGTGTTAGGTGAAGGAGTGAAATGTTTAAATTTAAACGGGTGAAAGTTAAAGAAGGCAAAGGAATATTGTCTTCCATACTTAAAAGGATTCCATTAGGTGGACTTACAAAGTTTAGTCCTATCAATTCCTAAACCTAAGGTGAAACAAATATAGTCTTCTCTTCTTTAGCCTAACATAGTCCAAGCTCAAAAAATCAGTAAATAAAACAAGTTTTGGCTTGGAATCACCTTGAATCCTTTAACAGATTCTCGCAGTTTTCAAAATTAACGTAAACCTAATTCCAAACTAATTTGGACTCCCTCCCCTTAACTTTAGCAGTTTCTAGGTTCAAACTTAAATCATATATGCACATCTTAGGTTCAAGAATTAGTTAACAGATTTTAAAGAGGATTTTAATTGATGTAGGATCAATCAAAAGAACTAGTTCCGTTCAAATATCGATCATGGATTCTATTTCAAACGATTCGAATTTTCTCAGCATTTAAAACAAGCCACTTCATTCAGTTTTCAAGCAATGTAATGAGAATCATGTACCTAGGCACAGTAAAGGGACAAAACACTGCAACAACCAGGAACGAGCATAGACAACTCATGAGACTTCCCTAGGTTTTAAATTTACAGGCTAGCACAGGTAGTTCAGGACACAAGTCATACTCACGATAAACTCAGGCCTTAACTAGTGTTCGAACTTTAATAAAATAAACAATGACTAATAACTTCACAAGTTCTCACTCTAGTTAATCGTTAAATGACTACAAATCATGTTAACATAGGAAAGAATAGGCAAATTCAGGCATGTTATCACATTAGTTCAAGCGGTCAATGAATAAATTAGAGATTACCCGTTTTAAGAGTATTATCAGATTAACCTTAACTTGTCTCTCAAATCGTGTGTGTATGAGGGTTGTTCCTTATTTTGTAGTAGTGACACCTTAGGTCTCGTTTGAACATGGTCGGAACCCTTCTGCAGCGACAGAGATGCAAATCGGTGAGAGGTCAATTTTGACCTTCATCTGAATAGCAAAATGGTATGGAGTTTTATAGCAGAGAGTGAAAGGAGTGTGATAGTGTAATTTGTTTTGAATTTGGCTGGTGTAATTGACCGAAAAACGGCGAGGCAGTGGCGTCATTAGGAGCGTGAGAGAGTGTGGAGAGAGAGAGGCGGCGCTGAATTGGGGGGAAATGAAAGGGGGAATAGGGTTTCGGGGGTTGGGTGTGTAATTAAAAAAGAAAAGTTGTTTTTCCACCGTTGGATTAAGCGCGCGGAGGGTTCAGATCTTGCCACGTAGGTGTGACATGGTGTGTATGTGACATGAATGCTGAGGTGTATGTATATGTGTATACAAGTGTATATATTGTATACAAAATGGTATAAAATATGTATAAAAATACATATAATATAAATTGCAAAAAAAATTAAAAATGCTATACTGACTTAAAGAAAATGTAGAAAATATCGTTATGAGATTTAAAATTATTTTGAGCAATTTTCTTGAAAATAGTGTAATTATGAAAATTCGTAATTCAACGTGCAAATTTTGTAAATAACCGTAGTTTATGCCGGTGTTTAAAAATAGGCTAATTGGAGTATTTATGTGAGCTAAGGATTTTATATGACGATAACTGCATGGTTATCAGTGCAATTTTGTCTGAGAAATAGCTATTAAATCAGGAGGGACAAAATTGAATGTCAGCAGTTGCCCCTCTTTGCTAGGGGATGATGAAAAGAGTCTATGGGAAAAGACATTGATAGAGCGGCCAATTCGTGACTCTTTGGAAGATGTATTTAGGAATTGCAAGTAATTGCGGGGTGTTGGATTGCAGTGTCTTTGTGTCACCGGATTGTAAGTCCTGCAATATCAGTGAGTTTTGCAAAACAGTGCGTATGTAAATGCATAAATGGACTTTCCTGTTCGCTGGATTGTCTTGCCAATGTTTCTTGTCATCTGAATATGTGCTTGTCACGATGGGTTGTATACCTCTTTTTTATGCCAAGTTATCCACCACATATTATGTCATTCTTTATCTCGGGCTGTCTACCTTTGCTATGCTATTCTTTTAAATGGGATGTCTACTCTCTGGGCTGTCTACCCCATGTCATGTCATTCCTTTCACCGGGATGTCTACCCTCCAGGCTGTCTACCCTTTGTCACACCAATATTTCTTATCAGGGTGTCTATCATCCGGGCTGTCTAACCTTTGTCATGCCAGTCTTTCTTATCGGGCTGTTTATCCTCCGGTCTATCTACCTTTTGTCATTCCAATCTTTTCATCGGGCTGTCTACTTTTTGCCATGCCAATCTTTCTCATCGGGCTGTCTACCCTTTGTTGTGCCATTCTTTTCATCAGGATGTCTACCCTTTGGGTTGTTTACCCTTTGTCATATCATTTTTTATCGGGTTGTCTACTCTCCGGGCTGTCTACCCTTTGCCATGCCAATCTTTCTCATCAGGTTGTCTTCCTTTTGTTGTACCATTCTTTTCATTGGGATGTCTACCCTTTGGGCTATATACCCTGCAAAATAAAAGCATAGCAAAGAAAAGATGAATATCTCTCGTCGGGATATGTTCGTCTGTCGTATCGAGCTTTCTTCCCTGTGCCTGCATTCAAAGAAAGATTTGTAAGTTGTGCGGGGGGATGGTTTAGTTTGTGCATTTTTGGCTTGCTTCGCGCCTTATATGTCCTTTTGGAATTTTTGAGATTTCCTCAAAAATTCTGCCCCAATGTCTACTTCGTGGGCAAAAATAATTTTTTTGTATTTATGCGGCCGAACCTTGGGTAGGTTGCCTACATATCCCACTTTGGGAATCAGGTCGTAACGTAGTTCCAGATTACATGATATGTTGCAAAATAATAAAGCAATTGGATAATGCAAGTTCTTAAACAAAGTATCTCTTGATAGTGTCTGCACTGATTAGTTTCGGCCAAACTTCTCCATCCATTTCTGCTAATATTAATGCTCATCTGGTCAAAACTCGATGAACAATGTATGGCCCTTGCCAATTCGGTGTGAACGTGCCCTTTGCTTCTTCTTGATTACGGAATATCTTCTTTAATACCAACTGCCCAAGTTCAAAAGGTCTTTCTCTAACCCTCTTGTTAAATGCCTTTTCCATCCTTTTCTGATATACTTGCCCATGACATATTGCATTCATCCTCTTGTCATCGATGGGCGTCAGCTGCTCCATCCTTTCTTTGGCCCATTCAGCGTCTTTCTGCTTCTTGAATGATCCTCAGAGATGGTATCTCGACTTCTGTTGGTATTACCGCTTCAGTGCCATAGACTAACCGGTATGGGGTAGCTCCTGTTGATGCCCTTACAGTAGTGTGGTACCCCAACAATGCATAGGGTAGATTCTCGTGCCATTGCTTCGAATTTTCAGTCATCTTGCATAGTACTTTTTTGATGTTCTTGTTGGCTGCTTCTACTGCTCCATTCATCTGAGGTCTGTATGAAGTGAAATTAAGGTGCTTGATCTTGAAGACTTCACAAGTTGCTTTCATCAGGTCACTATTGAGATTAGACCCATTGTCAGTGATGATTGACTCGGGGATGCTGAATCTGCATATCATTTTGTCAAGAACGAAGTTTGCTACCACTTTCTTTTTCACGGACTTGTACGATGCAGCTTCCACCCATTTGGTAAAGTAATCAATGGCTACCAATATAAAACGATGTCCGTTTGATGCGGCAGGTTCAATAGGTCCTATGACATCCATTCCCCAGGTGGCAAAGGGCCAAGGTGATTCCATAACATTCAGCTCGCTGATAGGTACTCGAATCATGTCTCCGTGGACTTGGCATTGATGACATTTCTTTGCGTGCTTTATGTAATCATGCTCCATTGTCGACTAGAAATATCCAGCCCTTAAGATCTTCTTTGCGAGCACAAAGCCATTCATGTGTGGGTCGCACATTCCAGAATGTATTTTTTCTAACAGTCTCGCAGCTTCTTTAGCATCTACATATCTTAGCAAACATAAATCATGTGTTCTTTTATATAAGACCTCACCGTTCAAAAAGAAACCACTTGCCAATCTCCTCAACGTCTTCTTTTGAAGGTTTGTTGCATCTTTCGGGTAAGTGCCATATATGAGAAATCTGTTAATGTCATAGAACCATAGTTGTTCATCCAATTCTTATTCCACATGATAACAATATGCTGGTTGTTTCCTTACCGCCATGGATATTGAATAGATGTAGTTTTTATCAGGGTGCTTGAAGGAAGATATGGTGGCCAAAGCATCTGTGAATTCATTTTGCAGCCTAGGTACATGCCGGAACTCTGTCTTGGTGAACCTTTGCTTCAGGTCTTTTGTGCACTCAAGGTACGACAATATTTTGGAATTCTTTTCCGTCCATTCTCCTCGGGCTTGGTGGATTAACAAATTAGAATCTCCAATCACCAGCAGCTCTTGTATGTTCATGTTTACCGCCATTCTAAGACCCAGGATGCAAGCTTCATATTTTGCCATGTTATTGGTGCAAGGAAACCTCAGTTTAGCTGTGATAGGATAATGTTGACCAGTCTCGGAGACCAGTACTGCTCCAATGCCGACTCCTTTGAAGTTTACCGCTGCGTCAAAGAATAATCTCCAACTGTCATATTCCTCCATGATATCTTTCCCTACGAACATGACTTCTTCGTCAAGGAAATAGGTGTGCAAAGGCTCATAATCATCGTCTACGAGATTCTCGGCCATGTGGTCCGCTAAGGTTCGAGCTTTCACCGCCTTTTGAGTGACAAAAGTGATGTCGAACTCGCTAAGTAGCATTTTCCATTTGGCCAACTTCTCGGTAGGCATCGGCTTTTGGAATATATACTTGAGAGGATTCATCCTTGATATCAGCAAGGTCGCAAAAGATGTCAAGTAGTGTCTCAACTTTTGTGCTACCCAGGTCAAGGCACAGCAAGTGCATTGTAGCAGTGTATACTTGGCTTCGTAAGGAGTGAACTTCTTACTCAGATAATATATTGCTTGCTCTTTCCTCCTGGTTGAGTCATGTTGTCTACATACACATCCGAATGCTGAATCTACCACTGATAGATACAAGATCAAAGGTCGTCTAGGTTTGGGTAGAACCAGCACAGGTGGGCAAGATAGATACTCATTTATCCGGTCGGATGCCTTTTCGCATTCCTCTGTCCACTTGATCGCTGCATCTTTCTTCAATAACTTGATAATTGGTTCACAGATGACCATGGATTGAGTTATGAACCGACTGATGTAAATGAGTCGTCCCAAGAAACTCATTACCTCTTTCTTGCTCTGCGGCGGTGGAAATTCCTTGATGGCTTTGATCTTGGATGGGTCTAACTCAATGCCTCTTTTGCTGATAATGAAACCCAAAAGCTTTCCCACTGGAACACTGAAAGCACACTTTATTGGATTCAGCTTCAGGTTGTATCTATGCAAGCAATTGAAGAACTTGCGCAAATTGTCCAAGTGCTCCGAGCTTTTTCTCGATTTAATGATCACATCATCCACATATACCTTGATTTCCTTGTGCATCAAATAATGGAACATAGTATTCATTGCCTTTATGTAGGTAGCCCTAGCGTTCTTCAAACTAAACGGCATCACCTTGTAGCAGTAGGTCCCGCAAGATGTAGTAAAAGCTATCTTCTCGGCGTTCTCTTCATCCATAAGTACCTTATGGTAGCCTGCGAAGCAATCCACGAAAGATTGTAGTTCATGCTTCGCGCAATAGTCAATTAAAATGTGTATATTCGGCAACGGAAAGTCATCTTTCGGACTTTCTCTATTCAGATCTCTGTAGTCTACACAAACTCTGATTTTTCCATCTTTCTTTGGCACCGGAATGATGTTCTCTAACCATGTCAGGTATTTGACTGTTTTCAATATCCCTACATTGCGCTGTTTAGTCACCTCTTCTCTGATTTTTACCAAGGTCGATGACTTGAAAGTCCGGGCTTTTTTCTTGATTGGCAGAAAGCCTAGATTGATTAGCAATTTGTGGGCCACCACATCCGTACTTATGCCCGTCATGTTACCATACGACCATGAAAACACATCCTCATATTCATTAAGAAATTCAATATATTGCTTTCTATCCCCTGCAGTGAGATGCACACTAATCCTTGTCTCTTTTACTATTTTACCATCTCCCAGATTTATCACCTCAGTCTCTTCAAGATTTAGTTTAGGCTTATTTTCAAATCTTTCAATTTCCTCTTGTATTTCCTCATCAAACTCATCATAGTCAAAATCAGCTTCCTCAAGCTCTGTAGTTCGTTACACGTTGCAGTTGTGGACTCAATAGAATTATTACTTTGAATGCTAAAAAGTGAAATATTGCATAATTAAAAGATTAAAACAGAATAAGAAAGAAAAAGAGCAATGCTTTATTTATGAATCCTTGCAAAACAAAGTTTGTAGACAAGTTAAAAAAAGAGAAAAAGGAAAATGCAAGTTCCACGACTCGGGGTCGGGTTTTATTTTAGAAAGCATAAAACTAAGCTTTATCCCCAGCTCTACCAAGGTCCGCGATAAGCTCGGGCTAGGTTGCTGGTCCAATTATTCAGTGCAGCTCCGGATTCAGCTTTTACAAGGCCATGAGGCTCAACATGCTCTTCCAGGATCACACAGCAGTCTTCGTCAGATAAGAACAGCTCTTGCATGCCTGCCAGCAAATCCTCTTCAGCATCAGCAATCTTCGGCTTAACCTCTTATGCTGCAGATACCTCTCCCTTGCGACCATCCAAGTAGCCAGACGAGACAAAAATATATAGGAGAGTTTTGATACTTCTATTGTAGTATTTGAAGTCCAGCGAAGCTTCTTCCATGCTCTTCTCATAAGTCACAATGTACCCTATCGTTGTCGGACCTCATCACAATTCGAATAGGTTCAACCATTCCATCTTAGTTCTTGCCCAAACCTTTCCCAGGTTCGTAGCCTTGCCTTATCATAATTCCTATAACCCAGTCTCCGGGCCACTTCGCAGGATGTGGGGGTACGTAGGGCTCCTCAATCATCACTTCTGTTGGTTTAGGCTCGGGTATTTTAGGTAGCCATACTTGCCTTCCCCTTGTTTCTTCAGAAATGCGCTTCCAGTCAGGACGGGCATCAGGCGAGTACACAGGTTGCTTCTCTGTTTTGGCAGGTATGGTCTCATGAAATTCCCGTAAAGGCACACGCTAGTCAGACATCACAGACTCCCAGACCAAGTTTCTCCCTTCATAGCCTTTGACTCGGCCATCCCAATAGGCACGGTAAAAGTCCCCGGTGCTGCATTGATGAGTTTAGGAGTAAAGTGTGCAGTATATCCTCCTTGGACTGTGTCAATGTTCTTCTTATACCCATTGGGGTTCCAAATCTTGTTGTAGTTCTTGCGGTATCCTCCTTGGCTACCTTGCACTGCTCCCACAAGCTCCACAGTATAGAAGTTCTGTCCGTCAGGAGTGTTCTCCTCAATTGCTGGTATGGTTTGTTCATCGTAAATGGAGTTGCTCCCTTCGCCAAACACTACCACCTCTTTTTTATCCCACTCGAACTTTACTGTCTAGTGCAGGGTGAAAGGCACTACTCCAGCCATGTGAATCCAAGGTCTTCCTAGCGACAAGTTATAAGAAGCAAAGATGTCCATGACATGAAACTCAGCAGTGAATTCCATAGGACCGACCATGATAGTTAAGTCGATCTCTCCAATGGTGCTTCTTTGCGATCCATCAAACGCCTTCACCTTCATGTCACTTTCTCTAATCTTGCTTTGGTCAATCCCCATTCTCTTCAAAATGATGAACGGGCATATGTTCAAGCCAGACCCTGCGTCGATCAGAACTCTCCCTACAAACCAGTCTTTGCATTTGATACCGACATGCAAGGCCTTGTTATGACTCAACCCCTCTGGTGGTAGCTTATCTTTGAGGAAGGCGATTCGATTGGATTCCATGACTTGCCAAACCATGCTAGCCAAGTTCTCGACTGTGGTGTCCACGGGACATGTGCTTTATCCAACACATTCATCAAGGCATTTCGGTGGCTTTCTCATTTGAGAAGTAGAGCCAAAACATAGATTTGTGCAGGAGTTTTGAACAAATGTTCAACCATGGAGTATTCTTTCCTTGAACTTTCTTCCACAATTCTTCAGACTCCTCATCACTGGTACCTCGTCTACCCTGAACAAGATGCTCGGGAGTGTAGATCCTCACACCCTTAGTCATCCCTTGTGCTACAACGGTCTCCACTACGAAATTTCTTTTCTTCTCTGCTTCATAATCCCATGGCACTGCTTTGTCATTGTAGGGAGGGACTACATCAACGTAAAACCTTGGATCCACCTCTACTTCGATGGGCTCTGGTGCTTTAGCGTCTTGGGCAATAGAAGCAAATGCTGGTGTAGCTTCTTTTGCCTTGACAATGGTTCCTTTTAAGTTGCATTCCTCATCTAACTCGATCAAGTTCGCCCTATTATCTTCGTGATCAGGAAAAGGATTATTGTGCACATTTGGTGCCCTCAAGTGTATCACCTTTTGATCGATTAGGCCTTGTATTTTGTCTCTTAGAGCATAGCACTTTTCGGTGTCGTGACCAGGTCCCCCAGAGTGGTAGGACCAGGTTTTGGTTTGGTCGAAGCACGGTGAGATTTTGTCAGGCATTCTGAATGGGACATGTTGTATATGGCATGCTGCTTTAGTCTTTCAAATAGCTGGGTGCGGGATTCGGCCAATGGGGTGTAGTTTCTTTTGGGTCTTGGGTTGTTGTTTGTGCGAGGTCTTGGCAGATAGGTGTTGGTATTTCTATTGTTTGGGCTTTGTGGATATGGTGGTCTTTGCGGGGGTGTATTTTGGAAGATGGGTCATGCGTTATAGACTGGGTAAGCGGGCGATGGTGGAACATATGGGTATGGTGGAGGTGGTGTTTGGTGATAGTGGTTATGGGTAGGAGAGTGGTCAAGTGATGCAGTAACGAAGGAAACATCATCCTTCTTCTTTTTTGATATCCATGTGCTACCAGTTTCCAATGCCTTGTAGTGCGGCCAAGCTAAAAATCTTACCCGTTTTCAATCCATCTTCAACAATTTCACCAATCTTGATCAAATCTCCAAACTTCTTGTCTTGCATATTCAGCATCTTATGAAAATAGACATCTTCTTATATGCGGATGAAACTCGCTACTATATCTGTGTCGTACATAGGAGGTTGGACCTTAGCAGCTTCAGCTCTCCACCTAGTTGCAAACTCCCTAAAGTTTTCAGTAGGCTTCTTCTTCAGATTCTCTAGATAGAATCGATCAGGCATGGCGTCAGTGTTGTGCCCAAAACTGTCAACAAAGTCTCCAGCCATTGCTTCCCAGCTTGTCCACTTCTTTGTTTGTTGTTTTGAGTACCACACCAATGCATCGCCTGTCAAGCTATGGTTGAACAACTGCATTCGAATCTTCTCATCATGTCCAACCTAACCAGCTTGTCATAGTAAGACCTTAAATGAGCCAGCGGATCACCACTGCAATCGAACATGTTAAACTTGGGTGTTTTGTAACCGTCGGGCAGCTGCAAGTGAGGATACATGCAGAGGTCTTCATAAGCCATGCCTCTTGTTTCTTTGGTGCCTTGGAATTGCTTGAACTTTTCCACCAGCCATTTGACTTGTTCTTTAGTGTCGTCTGAGTCTTCCCCTGTCCATGCATACATGTCGTGGTCTTTGGTGGGTGAGGAAATGGTTTTGGTTTCGACAGTGAAGGTAGAGAGATTATTTTGTGGTGCTTTTGGTGGTGCTATGTAGGTGGGGTATGTGATGTCTTTCTCAGGTAATAATGGATCTTTACCGTGAGGGTGGGAAGTTTTGTTTGGTTCGGTGGTTCCATCAGCATGGATAAGAGGAACTCTATTCTCCAATTCAAACATCCTTTGCTCCAGCTTAGCATACTCCTCGTATGCGATAAAACCTTGCTTTCCAAGAGTTCCTCCAGCATTATCAACTTTGTCAAACTCGGTCATGATATTTCGTCTCGCCTTTGTCCTTTTAGGTAAAAAGGGAGGTGTTGGAATTGACCTGTTGGATCTCAACGGTACTGCGGTGCGGCCAGAATGCACAAACCAAACATCGGGGATTTGGGATTAAAATAACCTTTAACACAATCAAAGACAACAATGTTAGAGAGTTAATATCGTAAATTCGCGTCCTACTATGCAATGGAACTCCTTTATGCTAGAGGTAGGCCTATCGATGATTTGAAGTAATATTTGCGCCGAATACATCATTTCGTGTGCTTGAGCGTAATAAAAAAAAAGTCTAATAACCCAAAATAACAAAATTTTATTTAATTTGATTGGCTTTATTACAATCACTTGTTTGAAAAGGAAAATACAATGACTCGACTAAACAAAAGAAACAACTTGAAAGGAAAAAAACTCGACTAAGGACGCCTAGACTATGTGCCAAGCAAAGAGGCTCTCGGATCAAGCATCAACTCTAACATCTTCTTCCTCCTTATTTTCCTCGACTTTTTCTTTTGGTTCATTTGTTAAGTTTGTCGATGGAGGGACAACAAATATCTCCATAAGGTCCTTCCCAGCTTGCATGTCACCCAAAGCTTTTGCGAACAACTCGCAGATTTCCACCCCCATAGTCTCTTTCTCTACCAACGACACCGCTTTGAAATATTCACCCATCCTTCGATTAGATCTTGCAAGCTTCTGGCGACTTGTCTGGCCGCCATTGTCTTGCTTATCCAGTATTTGAGTTCATCTCCTATGAGTTTTACTCTATATTGCCTTCTCATTTCCCTTTCTTGTGTTATTCTTAACTCCTTCCTTTTTTGCTCGAACTTGTGTCGTATTCTCTTGTACTTCTCAACGACACTTGGAGCTTCAGCTTTCCTTTTCAATGTAGTCTTTGATTGGAATTTCTCTCTATCTTCATAGAGCCATTGAGGATAGGTCAATATGGTGCCAGGATTCACCCTATTGTCTCGGCCGTGGCAAAACTGCATAGTTGCCCTCCCTTCCCACATTGTCAATATTGTACCAATCATCGGGTGTTCAATGTCTTTTATGTCAACATTGAAACTCCTTCCTTTTGTCAGCTTGGGGGATTTGATACGTCATTCCCACTTGCCGGAGGATCCTTAAGGGAACGTAGTGGTGAGTTCCTCGGAATCCAATCAATTTCAAGAAGGTAGTGTCTTGACCTTGCACAGAAACGGTGAAGCAAGCACAATACTCTATTACCCATTGCAGATCTTGTAACTCTTTGAACTTGGCGTATCATCCTTGCACATTTTGTAAGGTCTTCCCAAACTGCAGCGCCTGCCATGCGAGTTGTATGTGAGAGGATGCCACCAATTTTTGTCGTCCTTGGTACTACCGGACTAATTGTGACTTTGTGTAAGTGTTCTATCCACCACATTTGCAGCAAGAGATTGCACCCTTCAAAGAAGTCAGCTCCTTTTCTACACTTGGTCAGAGCCCTATAGATTTCTTCCGTAATCATCGGAACCAAACTCACTTGGAACTTGTGGGCACCTTTATACAATCCTTTAACTACCAATCCCAACCTTATTTCGATCTTTCCTCTTTTTAAGGGAAGACCACGCTTCCCAGAAAAGCAATGATGAAAGCAGTAGACTCGGTCCATTCCCAATCTTGAATTTCCCATGCCCCTATCAGATTGTGTCTAAGAGTTGGATCTCCAAATCTAGAATATAAGAATTCCAAGGTAGCCTTTCCATCACGTACTCCCTTGACATACGGGTCATAGGGAGCTTGCAACAGTTCAATGAACTCCTTAGGCCCCACTTCTCGGGGATAAATCATGGTCTCAGGCCTAGGTGCTAACTCCGCCAAACCTCCAACTTCTTCTAACATCGGCGCCAACTCCAGACCATTGAAATGAAACACCGCCCTTTTGTAATCCCAGAAATGTGTCGCAGCTCCGACTAGACCAGGCATAGCAGTGTAAGCCTTAAGAGCTACCAATTCTCCCAACGTCTTTTGAACATGAATCCTGCTGACCGCTGCTAAATCTTCCCACCAAAGTCTGATCAAAGGATGAGCTTGGAAGACGGTTTCAAAGTGAAGTGTGCCTCTTGCAGCCATAGTTTGAAAACAAAACAGAAAAAAGATCAAAATAATCCTATGGTCTTGATCACACTCAAGCAAACGATCAATATTTTGCACACACACTTCTTCGAATCCATGCGAGGATGTAGTTTGGTCGTTTTTAGGTCGAGAATCCCTTTCAATGTTTGGACGAGGTATACTAATGGACTATGACGTGCCAAGGACATATAGCCTTCCTAAGCTTGAATGGTTTTAAAATTATACATGCAAGTGCTAACCATTTATTCTCAATTGACCACCAAAAACATTGTGCTTTTATAAGCCAAGTTTGATTACAATAGAAAAAGACATAAAAAGAAATCTATTCTAAAAATTTGGATCTTCGGGCATCTTTGATTCGACAATAGACTTCTTCAACTTCTTTTGTATCTTCCCAATGTCTAACTGAGCAACGATTAAGTAAACCATAGCTAGTAACCCTCCACTTCCGTTTCTTTGGTTGTAACTTTCATTATATTTTTCCTCGAACCCTTTTTTCAGACCTTCCAGCTCTCGATCTAAGTCTTCTACCTCATGTCTCGGACATTTTCAACTTCTCCATCAACCATTTAATCTTATATTGGTTTTGCAGCTTCTTTGTCTTTGACTGCCCCAGGTATGTCAGTTTTAGGAACAGGAGCATTTTTCATGTCGTTATGCAATCATTCCAAATAACCAACTCCACAGCCTGCATGGTATCTGTATGGTTCAATTGAATTTTTTTCAGCAAACCTCTTTTCTTTCCACATTTTGTGAATTTCCGGTACAAATATGACCTTGTCTTCTTCATAGTCTACTTAGAATTAGATTGTGTCCCTTACTAATGGGATGTCTTGCCTTCTGCCTGCTTTCCTTAAAGTCCTAATGGGTATATAAGGATGGAGACCACGTATACCTATAAGGACAAAAAATGATTTTATTTTTGACCGGAGCAAAACCTGTGGAGAAGTAAACCAAGAATACATCCATTGTATGCCTTCATCTTTCAAATTTTTTAGCAACATATAGCACTCGTAGGTAGTGTAGGGTGTTTTGAACCTCTTTAACGCCATAATGTTGTGCCAATATGTCGTTTGAACAGCACATATCATAGAACTCTTGGCCCACATTTGGTTTCTTTTGAAGGTGTTCAATTAGCCACACTTGTAACAATAAATTACAACCTTGAAAGTATCGAGCCCCATTTTTTCACTTTCCTAAAGCTCTGAGGATGTTAGCCAGTATTATAAGAAGCATAGAGCATGTCTTCTTCTTGATACCGTGAAATAAGGCACGTGTGAAGTGGACTATCTTTGTGTTGATTTCATAATGCATTCCTTGTGGGAACACCACAACGCCAAAGAAAACCATTGCAAAAGCAAAAATCCTCTTGCATTTCCAATCATAGTATGATGCAAACTCAGCTTTGTGATCTTCATAACCCTTTTCATGACCGAATTTATAATACAGGCACATGCAACTGAACTTCGACCTTTCCAAAAATTCGGAGACATCTTTTGCTCGAAAATCGAATGCTTCGCAAAACTCCTCTTCGGTAGGTTGACGCGGTATGATAATTATAGCGTCTTGCCATCTATGTTCCTTTTGCCTCAAACCCGGATCCTCAATGAAACCTCCTATTTCCTCCAAAAGTGGTATCATTTCGAACTCTCCAAACTTAAAGACGTTTCTATCAGCATCGCAAAAGCAAGTGGCGGCTTCAATGATAAATCTTTTGGGTTCAACATCCATCAGTGAAGGCAAATGACTCAATGTTTTACTCAACTCAAATTGACCGGCTTCTCCCAAGTTTCTGTACCAGGTCCTTATCTCTCTTGGAATGTCAATAATCATGTCGAACTGGTAATAATCTTTGTGAATCATGGTATCCTACAAAAAAGAAGACCGTTAGACTCAACCCCCTTTCACATTTTGAGAACAAATAGTGTACACTTGACATATTTAATTTTTTAAAAAAATGCACACATAATCACATCCAAACGCCCCTTGGAGTTAGTAACTCTTTTGGGTTTGGTTTAGATATGGTGAACTCAAGACTTAGGCATGGCCGAAGTCATAATTTCCTAATAATGATATGATGCATGATCTCAGTAACGTCTCTACTAAGATTTGGGGTATAAATAGACCGGTTCTTTCAAGCGGACAACTTGAAGGTTGAAAGCTTGCAAACTGCCAAAAGCTTCGCTATTTGGCTAATTTCGCAAGCCTTTCCCTTAAGTATTTTATTTTGAGTGAGAAAAGGGGCGGCCGGCCGTGGGTTCCACGCAACCGTCCCTACCTAGGGGCTCTAAGATTTTTAGAGGGTGCCAGAAGTGGCGGATGTTATGAGCGGAAATGTCGAATAATTTCCAATATTTAAAACAAAAAATACAGTACATCAATAAATCGCCAAAATAACAAGAATGGAAAAAAGAAAAGGAAAAACAAAAAAGAAAACAAGTTAGTACACAATAATAATAAATAATATAAAAATAAATAGACAATAATAATAAAGACATAAAATCCCAAAAAATTTAAAAATCGTTATTGTTAGGACTTTGAATATCCCCAGCGGAGTCGCCATTCTGTCGCACCCCCCCTTTTTACCCGGAGCGAGTCAAGGCTTGGGTTTGACTAGGTAACCCGGTTGAATGTGAAATTGGAGTCGCCACCTAATATATATCTACTAAGGTGTGTTAGGCCACCTAAATGTCTAAGGTCAGGTTTCGTTCAATAAATCATATTTTAAGAGATTCGAGGGTAAGAAGTCCAAATGATTCGGGGGAGAAGGTGTTAGGCACTCCCCCAAGTCCCACAAAATGTGATTCATGCCCGAGCTTTTACTTTTGGGATGTTAAAAGACTATAAGCAAAACATGGATTATATTAGTTTACTAACTTAAAGGGCTAAAAATGCAATCATTCAAGCAATAAGGCTTATCTATGCAAAACAGTCTAATGGGCAGGGAGCAGTTAAGAGTTGGATTTTCGAATTTTGCAAGAACAGCCTAAGACCAATGCCTAATCGCACTTTTGCCAAGCATTAGATCAACTAGGTTATAACCTCAAGAATGTCCTAAATCAGTATATTTAATGCAAATTCAGTGTCTAATATATTTTGCAGAAATGACCAGTTTTCGAAAATAATTTCTGATTTTGATGCAAACCAAATTGGGGTTATTTTGTAAAGAAAATATTAGCCATTCCGGGTCGGCGTGACTTGACATTAGTTGTCGAGCCCTAACTTTAATGGCTATTTTGCTTTTGGGGTCAAGTTTCAAAATATATATATGTGTAGGCTGTTTTTGTTTTTTAAAA
This sequence comes from Petunia x hybrida, assembly GCA_037355625.1. NCBI lineage: Eukaryota > Viridiplantae > Streptophyta > Magnoliopsida > Solanales > Solanaceae > Petunia > Petunia x hybrida. Next base: position 6,616,426 of record JBBBVM010000057.1, on the reverse strand, counting down.
CGGGATCATGAAAGCATACAAATGCACATAAGGGGCTGTCATATGTTTTATATATATATATATATATATATATATATATATAAATACATGATCGTATGATTGTAAACTTAAAAAAATACGTGTATATGATTGCATAGTATGAAAATACATGATCGTATGATTGTAAACTTAAAAAAATACGTGTATATGATTGCATAGTGGACCCCACACTTATACTCCCTTATACACTACTCCCTCTGTTTCAGAATGGATGAACCTTTTCGCTTTTCGAGAGTCAAACTGGATGAACTTTGACCAACAATTTAAGATGATTTTTTTCATCATATTGATATGCGAAGAGTTGCATATTATAGTACTTTTCGTATAGTTTTTGAATATGTAAATTTTTATTTGAAAATATTAATTTAGTATAGTCTAATTTAGGTTCAAAAATTAGTCAAATTGACTTTCAAAAAATGAAAAGGTTCATCCTTTTTAAACGGATGGAGTATTAGATTAGTGTATAGGAGATTAAAGTAGGTCAAAAAACAGTTTAACACATAAAAGGCCATACTTTAAAACTATTTTGGGCCTGTATCGTTTATGCAAAGAGGGACTGTTTCAGTTTTGCAGAAATGGTCCAGATTTTAACAACTATTACACAAATAGCCCCCGTTTTCAGTAACATCCCAGATTACCATTTTTCAAGTCCACCCACTATTTTCCTTTACCCAGAACTTATTTATGGGTTCTAACCATAAAAATATTGATGCAAATCATAGCTTAAAGGTGGATGATGCAATACATTAGAAGATAGGGTTAAGGAAGGCCCTTGGATAGCCATGGCATAGTTTCCAAACACACATATAGATATAGGCAGGGATAGCCTAATGAATATATAGATAAGGGGAGAATCTACAATAGGAAATAGGGACAATAGAAGTATTAAAAGCCTATAGGAATATGTAGTACTTCAACCCAAACGTATCCCCTGCATAACAATTAGTTAGTAGCATAAGGCCTTTCATGCCTTTTCCTTCACAGATTCTTGCATCATGTAACAAAACCAGGGTATAATCCATAGGACTATCCCAAAAGATCCTGCAAGCAAATGTTAATGGCCAAAAGAGAGGCCCAGACAAATAGCACACAGACACCATACTAAAGAATCACATATTCACAAGTTCATAGATGATCAAGAAGCATTAACAACCTTAGAGTTTCTGGATTACGGAGAGGGACAAGCAGTTTAAGTGCAGCAGAGTGAAGGCTTGCACCAATGAGGTGAAGTCTTCTATGTTTCAGCAAAAGAAGAGCAGTGTATGATCAAGAAAGAGAGGGAGAGAGATGTTGTGTATCAAGTACTCAATATATGAACATGTGGAGTTAAAGTTCAGTGTCCCAATTGTCACGCCCTAAAAAATTTTAATTCACTGTGTATTATTTAAAGGCTCGTGATTGGTGTTCAAAAAAGGTACAAAATTATTTTAGAGAAAGTCGGAGTCGCCACTTAACATAGTTTAAGGAGTGCCAAGTCACCAAAAGATACCTTGAAACACCTCTGACTCGTCTAATGGTCTGCGTTTAGAGATTCGGGTAAGGTTATCAGTTGACTCTCGGGAAGGTATTAGGCACCCTCGAATCCTGTGCCAAGCACAATTGCTTTATTGTCACAATTTTAATTTATTAAATATGGTTGTTATATTAATGCCGTTAATTTGAATTTTCACTTTGATTCAGAAAATTTTAAAGGCGTTATTCTTATCCAACCTCACAGAGGGCTGGATGAATTTACACTTTGATTCAGAAAAATTTAAAAGCATTATTTTTTATCCAACCTCACAGAGGACCGGATGAATTTACACTTTGATTCGAAATAAATAAATAAATAAATAAATAAATAAATAAATAAATCAAATGTATTACAGCGTTTCTAACCTCTCAAAGGACTTGTCCATTTTAAAAGAAATTAATTAACTTCATTGAGACTATTTATTAAAAAGTGAGTTGTTTTGCGAAAATTATAGTGGGTTAACCCATTTGCATTAATAAGCTGCCGTAAAGATTATTTGCAAAAAATCCATATTTTATATTGCTTAACACAAAATGACTTTTATAGAATTAATTTTTCTTTAGCTTAATAAGCAGACCATAACTCATACTTATTATTAAACTCAATCGTGGAAACTCTTCTTGCTCCTATTTAATTTGCCTAATCGATTTAATTAAAACATAACCGCTAACTTTATTAAATGACAAATTGGGACTCCCAAATTTGCCTTAAAAATATGGATTATGAAATATATATACATACAATAGGCTGATTATAATAAAATAGCGACAAATGAGTTGCTCATCACATGAATGGGCTGGCTGTTTTATTAAATAAAAGCTACTTTGTTGACTATTTGTTCAAAAGGAAAAAGCTTGTAAACTAGCGTCATTCATACTGACGTGGGCGGAACAATTTGCGAAAGTAGGCTGCTTTAGGTCTGTCTTGCACAATTAACTATGTTTTTTATTTCTTGTTCCAAATGGTGGCTATATAGATTAGCATATGGCCAGATTTAAAGAGACGTCCTAATTTAAAGCCTATTCGTTTCAGTTTACAGATTTTTCATTAACTTTGCACTCATTGTCCTGTTTTCAGCACATTCTCTCAGATTTAACCATAAATTCAGAATTTTATAAATTTGCACATATGTGCCCAATTTTTGCAGAAAATCTAAATTAACCACTTATTTTAAATTATGTCCAGCTTTTAAACATGCAAAACACAGTTACAACTTTTTTAATGAAACAAGTGAAAACAACTAATTCATGACCATAAAAAACACAAGCAGATTTGTACGAGGACTTAAACATGCATAATTTCATGTGATTTTCATAACCAAATAACTCAACATGAATACAAAATTTCACTTGTGTTTACCTTTGAGCCAAAAAATCCAAACCAACAAGAGATGATAAAGCAATAATACAACCAAAGTGTCCAACAACTTTTCCTCCAAACCAACAGCTAAAACAACCCCATTATGCCCTTATTCAACATTTAAAACCCTAAGATTTATGCTCCAAAAGACCTTAGATGTAAAAGCTTTTGGTTCTAAATCTAACTCTCAAACTTACTATTTTTTTCAAGTGTTTTTGCTCTCAATTTCTTGTGAATTTCAGCTGGTTGTTGTTGTTTTTAAGAGGAGTAAATGCCTCTATTTAAGGCTGAAAATTGAAGTCCAAAAGGTGGGGGTGTGGACTTGTACAAAAGTACAAGCCCACACCCCTACTACTTGAGTGTTTTGGTACTATTTTCAACAAAGGTACAGCAGCTATAGCCACTGTTTTCAGCCCTCTAAAACAGTCCCAAAAGCTGAAAATATACAAGTGGTGTCCTTGAAAAGGACACCCAATGCTCATTACACTAACTAGAAGAAACTAGGACTAACTAAGCCAACTAAATCAGCCCCAAACTAACTTAATGGACCAAACTAACTTAAAACTAAACTAAAACTAATAGCAAACTGATTTTGAGTTGAATTATATTTCCTAACTACACTTAAGCAAAACAAATTAAACAGCCCCAATTCATGCTATAATATAGTGACTTGACACTTAAACCGTGTTAACAAAAACCAGCCAAGTCTCACATTCGACTATGAGCATATACAAAAGTTAGCCAACTTCAATGCACAATAATGAACAATTCCACTAAAACCAGACCAAACTACGTATCTAAAAACTGCACATAAACATATTACCATAGGATTCTCATACTTTTTATTGAACAAGTGTGAATTAAACGATACATACTTGATCCTTAATTCAAAGGGAACACCATTGCTCTTGTTTTAACATCACGTTTTACTGATAATTAAAATAACATAAGTATTCTCAGCTAATCTACACATCAACAAAACCAAAGGAAAAATAAAGAAAAAGGGCTCATAGTTTCTAACCCGTCACTATATACACCACTATTGCAAAGCCAAAGCCGCTGCTACCAACACCGAAACAAAAAACCAGCACCACTATAGCACGATCATCGCAGCCTTCCCAACAGCCTTGACGTCGTCGCCTAGCTGCTGTTACAACACCGAAACAGTGCCTCTCCGCCACGGGAAAACTACTCCCTCGTCACATTGTCGTACCCCGAACCAATCCTGTGTCGCCACTACCTCATCGAAACAGAAACAGACTCGCCTAGCCACTGTTCTCCGCCTCACTTCCTCGCCATCACTATAACAGCCTCCAACACTGCTTCGGCTTCATACCACCAGCGACATCATCGGATCAACTGCTACGTCGCCTCTGCCTTATCGACAAACAATCACAGCCCTCAACCATCCTCACCACAACCTAATCGTCACAGAAAACAGCCCCGCTGTCCTGCCTCGTTACTGCCTAATCAAAACAGCCCCTCCAAATGACACTATAAACAGCCCCTCCCTTTTGAATCAAACAAACAAACCAAACTGTCCTAAATCAACTCGCATACTGCCTCCTTTCAAGGATTGAAACAGCCCCTCCACCCCAAACAAATCATCCTCACAGTCCTCAAAACACCATCAACCTCACACAATAACAGAGACAGAAACGAAAAAGAAAATAAGAAGAAGAAGAAAGAAACTGAAAACGAGACGAAGAGACCGGGAGGAGGGACGGGGTATTTTTTTGGGAAAAATGGAAAGGAGATGTACTAGAGAAAAAGATAATGGATGAGAAGAAACAGAAAACTTACCGGAAAAATGGAAAATGGCCGGAGTTTAAGTTTTATCCGAAATTTCAAAACCCAATCTACGAGAATCTGCTATGAATTTGTAACCGAGTTGAGAAATGGAATGGGGAGGCCGAAAGGAATCGAGTGATATATTTTTCATATTTTCCCGGCCACCGGAGGTGGTGGCCGGTGGCGGCAGAGCGGCGGAAGTACGGTGGAGCCGCGGCGGAGGGAGATTTTGGGTAAGGAGAGAATTATTTGGGCAGCATCTCCCCAAGACTTTGACACTTAAGTGAAGTGTGTGCAAATGAGAGTTAAAATGGGAATTATAAGGGAATGGGGTGAAGGGATAAGGGCCATTAGATCAAAATTAATCTAATGGCTAGGATTGATCCAGACTTGGACGGGCCAGGCATGGGAATTGGGCTGTGGGCTGAAGCATTGGGCTACTATTTTTCACAAATGGCCATTAAACGAGCCTATACTAATCAAAACATACACAATTAATCATAATTTAAACCACATAAATTTACGATACTATCATAATTTAAACGTAGGATTACAATTAAACACATAACAAGTAATTTTTTTTGGTCTTTTTCATATTTCTTCCCACTTAATGACAATTTTGATTAAAATAAAACGCTAGAATTCTAGGAAAATTTGAAAAAAAAATACTAAGAATCTAACACGACTATTTTGAGTAATTTTTTTCTGTATTCGTGCCAAAATTAGGTGATTTCACTAATATGTGTGTAGTGAATAGTAATGCAGGTTTATATAGGTGAATGAGTGAAATATTTAAATTCAAACGGGTGAAAGGTAAAGAAGGCAACAGAATATTGTCTTCCATACTTAAAAGGATTCCATTAGGTGGACTTACAAAATTTAATCCAATCAATTCTTAAACCTAAGGTGAAACAAATATAGTCTTCCCTTCTTAAGCCTAACATAGTCCAAGTTCAAAAAATCAGTAATCCAAACAAGTTTTGGCTCAGAATCACCTTGAATCCTTTAACAGATTCTCACAGTCTTCAAAATTAAGGTAAACCTAATCCTAAACCAATTTGGACTCCCTCCCCTTAACTTTAGCAGTGTTTAGGTTCAAACTTAAATCATATATGCACATCTTAGGTTCAAGAATCAATTAACAGATTTTAAAGAGGATTTTAATTGATGTAGGATCAATCAAAAGTACTACTTCCATTCAAATACTAATCATGGATTCTATTTTAAACAATTCGAATTTTCTCAGCATGTAAAACAGGTCACTTCATTCTGTTTTCAAGCAATGTAATGAGAATCATGAACCTAGGCACAGTAAAGGGACAAATACACTGCATATAACCAGGAACGAGCATAGACAACTCCTGAGACTGCCCTAGGTTTTAAATTTATAGGCTAGCACAGGTGGTTCACAATGCAAGTCATACTCACGATAAACTTAGGCCTTAACTGTGTTCGAACTTTAATAAAATAAACAAAGACTAATAACTTCACAAGTTCTCACTCTAGATAATCGTTAAATGACTACCAATCATGTTAACATAGGAAAGAATAGGCAAATTCAGGCATGTTATCACATAAGTTCAAGAAATCAATGAAAGAATTAGAGATTACCCATTTTAAGAGTGTTATCAGATTAACCTTAACCAGTCTTTCAAATCGAGTGTGTATGAGGGTTGTTCTTTGTTTAGTAGTAGTGACACCTTAGTTATAGTTTGAACATGGCCGGAGCCCTTCTCCGGGGATAGAGATGCCAATCGGCGAGAGGTCAATTTTGACCTTCGTCTGAATAGCAAAATGGTATGAGGGTTTTGTAGCGGAGAGTGAAAGGAGTGTGATGGTGTAATCTGTTTTGAAATTGGCCGATGAAATTGATCAGAAAATGGCGAGGCAGTGGCGCCATTAGGGTTTCGCGTGAGAGTGTAGAGAGAGAGGTGGCGCTGAATTATGGGGAAATGAAAGGGGGAATAGGGTTTCAAAGGTTGGGTGTATAATTAAAATAGGAAAGTTGTTTTTCCACAGTTGGATTAAGCGTGCGGATGGTCCAGATCTTGCCACGTAGGTGCGACATGGTGTGTATGTGGCATGAATGCTGAGGTGTATGTATATATGTATACAAGTGTATATATTATGTATAAGATTGTATAAAATATGTATAAATGTGTATAAAAATACATATAAGTATGTAGAAAATTACAAAATTAATTTAAAAATGCTATAATGACTTAAAGAAAATGTAGAAAATATAATTATGATATTTAAAATAATTTTGAGCAATTTTGTTGAAAATAGTGTAATTGCGAAAATTCATAATTGAACGTGCGAATTTTCTAAATAGCCGTAGTTTGTGCCAGTGTCTTTAAAAATAGCCTAATTGGAGTATTTGTGAGAGCTAAGGATTTTGTATGAAGATAACTGTAGGGTTATCAGTACAATTTTGTCGGAGCAATAGCTATTGAAACATGAGGGACAAAATTGAGTGTCAACAACAGCTGAGTAAGGTTCAAAGGAACATTAGTCGAGCCCGCAAAAAGGCTCAAGTTGGTGGGAACCTCAATCTTCCTTATAACCCGCTCGGAAGCTGAAGCACTAGGAGGCTCAGAGTTAGCTCGCGTTGCACTCGAAGCCGCTCTCTATTCGGTTGGAGGAGCAGCAAGTTAGGCCTCACCCACCTTAGCTTGCCTTTGGCCTTGGCGGCGGCATAATCAGACCCCTCGAGGTCCACTATCTCAACATCCTTAGGGGCCTTGGGACCTTCATCACTTGGTTCGTCCCTAGGTTTGGATCGGGATGCAAAACCTCAACATAAGGGTGTACTTCTCGAATCGACTTCTCCGGGGCCTCCCTTTTTCTCTTTGGATATGGAGAATGATAAATCGGAGGTTTAGAAATGATAGTGGAAGATTTGATAATTGTTTTGTAGTGACCGAGGAAGAGATCATCCTAACCTCAGGAAGTTCCTTGACCAGGTGAGCCTTTAGAGGCTTTGGATTTTTTTAACTATGCCATCCAAGCTCGACATCTTGGCTAAACTCGCACTGACGTCGAGAATCTCTTTCTCTTTCTTCTCCCTTTCTTGTTTTTTTTCTTTTTGGGCTTGGCAGTGGCTGTCTTACAAGGGAAATCTGCAATGGAGAGAATGAAGTTAGTGAAAGGAAAACCTCGAGCACTCCCCGATGGACTAAGAGCCTGTTTGGGTGGGCTTATAAGCAGCTTAATTTAAGTGGATTATAAGTCAAAAAATGACTTAAAATCCACTTTTTGAGAAGTTAGGATTTCCTAACTTCTCAAAAAGTAGCTTTTAAGCCACTTATGACTTATAAGTCCAAATTTTTTTAAGTTATCAAACATAGTAATGGGCTTATAAGCTTATAAGCCACTTTTAAGCTCACCCAAACGGGCTCTAAATCATGAAGAGTAACTCATCATGCCTCTTGCATACACATTTGTTTTCTTCTTCAGCAGCAATGCTTACCCAAGTCCTATCAGGCCGGGTTCGATCATAATAATTGCCCGAATCAGTCAAGTCAGCGGGGGGGGAGGAGGGGGTGGGTGTGATAGGAACTTTGTTTGCTGAAAAAATAAAGACATGGAATGGAAAATGAGCTTAAGGGTGAAATCAAAAAAGAAATAGGGTCTGAGAAGAGATCACTTACGCTTGATGTCCCACACTTTGGGGAACCCAAGCTCGAGAGAAAGTTGTGCAGTCTAGAGCAAGACATAGCGATCAGACCACCCGTGGTCTTTTGTGTCCTCGCTCTTGGTCAACTGACGAGGTCCAAAGTGCATAGGAATTGTGTTCTCGTTCTTGTCAAATTCTAATATAGTTTAAGATATCGTCCCACAGAGATTGGGTATTCTATGCTACGGACTTGTAGTATTTTAATTACTATTTGAGAGAATCAAATTGATGAAAAGTGAGTTTTTAATTTAAATTTACTTAAACTAAAAGAAAGAACTTCCGGAAGATTTCAAATTTAAAAGGAGGTTGGAATCGTTGAATTCACTTGGTAATACTTATAATAAATATCTCAGTTTTGACATGTATTTCTCTTAAGAATAATTGCTTATTGCTAATTCAATTATATTTTGCTCACTAAGAAAATAATCAATTAATAACACTCCGTGAGGTTATGCATATTAATCAAATTATAACTAGTGACGATTAAACCGAAATATTTTTCTTGCCTGAATTGTGCTAAAAAAGTAGTAAAAACTTCGTGAGAATATTTTTACGGAAAATCAATAATCTTACCTACAACAATTCCTCCGTGAGAATTAAAACTGAGGTAAACAAGATTACAGACTTGGAAAAATAGTTTTTACTCTACTACTTTATTCATCAGTTATTATACATTAATTTTGCTCCGTGAGAATTACAAAATTAATATAACAATAATCTAGATATAAAATAGACGGATGTGAAAATAAAGATTTAGTAAAAACTATAATTCTAGCACAGTGTTAAAATGTGATTAAAAACTTCAGGCTAAGCATGTATTAAAACTGAGATACGTATTATAAATATTACCGAGTTTCATCAACTATCCCAACAAAAGAGATTACTCCATTATGGAGTAAGAAAAACTTTAAAAATATAAAGACTAGGAAGAAGTAGTATTTCTTCTACAAAAGAAAACTACAAAAGCTTAATGTTATAAAAGACAAAGAAAGAAAAAGAGCAAGAGAAAGTAGTTCTTGCAAGATGAAAATTTGATGATCTTCCATACAAAGTTTACTACCTATTTATAGATAAATTCCAAAGCCAAAGTTCTACCTAAGATGGCATATCCTAAGGTGGTAGGAAAATTTTCAAGATGGCCAAGGTGAGTTGGGTTTAGATGATAATTTCAAATATTCATACGTAGCTTCCTTTCATGAACTTTCTTCCGCTTGCACTTTTATTCTTCAGCATAAAACAATTCACGGACATTACTATCAGTGTTATAATCACACTATGAATAATGTAATCATCAATGGTCATCCCTTATTTTTCTTCACCTTGGATAATTTCTTCTTCCTGCAAAATATGTTAGAAAATATGCGAGAGATGGATATATTTATTCACGTTTTATTTAAAATACTTAATATTTAACTATAAAAATATATCAATAAATTATATCCATCAAATTCCCCCATACTTGAATCTTTGCTCGTCCTCGAGGAAAAAGATCTTCTTCTTCTTCTTTTTTTTTTTTTTTTTTAAATAAGAATATTTTCTTCAAACTTATGATCTTTGTAGGATAGAAAATTTATTCAAGATAAACTTCTTTCATCATGCTCAATGCAATTATTCTTTTTACTTCACCAAATTCCTTACCTTATTTCTGAATTTTGACTTGATCAACAAGAACTTGCAGCCTTCTCCCCTTGAATCTTTTAAAATTGATAGAGTTATGATCATGTATTCAGTAAGTATCATTGTCTTGTCCATAGGCTTGCTCGTCATGTTCATCTCCACTAATATAGATACAATACTGACTTTCAAAATCTTTTTAGGACTTTTCATGGCTTGTAATGTTAGGCTTCAGGCTGGTAGGATAAGGATAATTGATAGTGACTGTTCTTTTTCCAGCTTGGAGCTCACATTTCTCAATTCTTTCTCCATTCGGTAATACTTTTTTTTTTTCAATTTTTTTCCCTTTTTTTTTTTTTTTTTGCTATATCATATATATTCATATATTCACAACATTGCTTCTTTTGGTAATATTTCTTCCTTTTGGTGATGTTTAATCTTTGCTCATTCAAAGCTGGAAGAAACAATAACTCTTTTTTTTTCTTTATATATATGTAAACAATATATACATATATCATATATATCATTTTTTTTTTTTTTTGTAATATATCATGGTGTTGGGAAAAAAAAAATAGGATTAAGGCTCAAAGAAGGGTTTGAAAAGATAAAAATATGTATATTTGGATAGAAAATTGAGAGGCTTGAATTGTGTATCAAAGAAGGCCTAATTTCATTTTTCAAAAATCAGTATCATCCATTATTTCGCCTCGAAGAACATTCAGAGCAAGTTCTAGCCAAGTTCATTGATTCTACCTTCTTTGTGATCATAATTTTTCTCAATTCCAATGATTTTCTGAGTTGAAGATGTTTGCTCTTGCTTTCACAAAGTCAAAATCATAGACATGAAAAATCATATGGTGAATATAAAAAGAAATAATATTGAACAGAACGAACAAAAATTTATATTGTTAATTAAAAACCTACAATTAAGACCATAAATAAGAGGAAAATAGTATATAATATATAAATAACCTCCCCCATACTTGAACATTTCATTCTCCTGGATGAAAATGCTTTTTAAGATAAGTGAAAGAAAGAGGGGTGAAAAAAAAAAAGAATGAAGAAGGATCAAGTGGTAGTTGGATTATATAAATATAATATAATTAATATAAAAATACTATTTTATTAGTAAAATAAAAATCTTTTTGGCTTTCAAATATACGATCACAGAAGAAAGCTTGAAAGAAACTGTGACCACACATGTTCTATGTGTAATAGACTGGATTATTTTTAGACCTTATCAGTCATTAGGTCCTAGTTTGAATATAAACTAGAAATTTACCTGTGCCAACATTAGATTTGGAAAATGGAATGGTTAACCAACCAGTAACTTAGGCATACCGATCACCATGGAGTTACTCCTGTCTAGGTGACTCTGTTTTTGTAGAGGCCTTCATGAGATGTTCCGGTTGTACAATAATCTGGATATTGACCAGATCAATTGGTTAAGCATTTAATTAGTCAGATCTAAGTGGGACTTATGAGGCTCCATTGCTTCACCCTCAATGGCTACGGGATAAAGAACCATAGTTCTGAGTTTAACGTCGTCAGCTCGACGTAGTAACAGCGGCACTCATCATACTATCATGGTTACTGAAGGGTGTTGTTCAAAATGTCCTCCAAAGTACAATTTTAGCCTGTGACCATTGACCTTAAATTTCTCTCCTCCATTGCTTTGTTGAATTTCAATTGCTCCATACGGAGTAACATTTGTAACATTGTAAGGACCTGTCCACCTGGATTTCAGTTTTCTTGGGAATAGCCTGAGACGGCTATTGTAAAGAAGTACCTGATCTCCAATTTTAAAATTTTTTGGTCGGATCAAATTGTCATGCCATTTTTTTGTTTTTTTTTTGTAAATCTTGGCATTTTCATAGGCTTCCATCCTCAGTTCATCCAACTCATTAACCTGCAAAAATCTATTTTTACCAGCAGAGGTTAAATCAAAGTTCAATGCTTTCAGTGCCCAAAAGGCTTTGTGTTCCAATTCAACAGGCAAATGGCAAGCTTTTCCAAAGACTAATTTATATGGAGATGTTCCAATCGGCGTTTTGAACGCCGTTCGGTATGCCCATAATGCATCATCTAATTTTAAAGCCCAGTCTTTTCTTGAGATTCCAACAGTTTTTTCAAGAATTCTTTTTAGTTCACGGTTGGAAACCTCAACTTGCCCTTGAGTTTGAGCATGATACGGTGTTCCAGTTTTATGAGTCACACTATATTTTGACAATAAAGCAGAAAATTGCTTATTCATGAAATGAGTCCCTTGGTCACTAATGATGACTCGTGGTGTGCCAAATCTGGTAAAAATATTTTTTCTGAGAAAATTGCACACTGTTCGAGCATCATTCTTTCTTGTGGGAATGGCTTCAACCCATCGTGAAACATAGTCAACAGCCACAAGGATATATTCAAATGAATGAGATGAAGGAAAAGGTCCCATAAAATCTATACCCCAGACATCAAATATTTCACATACCTGAATAGATTGCAATGGCATCTCATCTCTCTTTGAGATATTACCTGTTCTCTGACACCTGTCACATTGTGCAACATACACACGGGCATCCTTAAAAAGTGTTGGCCAGAAGAATCCAGCTTCCAAAACCTTGAAAGCAGTTCGGTTTGCAGCATAATGTCCTCCAATTGCTCCATCATGACAATGAAACAAAATCTTTGGCATGTCATCTTCAGGTACACATCTTCTAATGATATTATCTGCACAAATTCTAAACAAGTAAGGGTCATCCCACAGATAATATTTTGCATCAGATATAAGTTTTTTCCTCTGTTGGTAAGAGAGATCTCGAGGTGTCCATTTTCCAACCAAGTAATTTGCAATATCTGCAAACCAGGGTAGTTGAGTCACTACTGAGCTGACAGAAAAGATGTGTTCATCAGGAAACTCTTCTTTTATATCACTAGACTCAAGAGGAAGGTTCTCTAATCTAGACAAATGGTCAGCTACCTGATTTTCTGTCCCTTTCCTGTCTTTTATTTCAAGGTCAAACTCCTGGAGAAGTAAAATCCATCTTAACAATCTAGGGCGGGCATCTTTCTTTGCTAAGAGGTATTTTAAAGCTGCATGATCAGTAAAAACAGTGACCTTGGTTCCTATTAAATAGGAACGGAACTTATCAAAAGCAAATACTACTGCCAGTAGTTCTTTTTCTGTTGTGGCATAGTTGAGCTGAGCTTCATTCAATGTTCTACTGGCATAGTAAATGGGACGGAAAATTTTATCTTTTCTCTGGCCTAAAACAGCTCCAACAGCTTTATCACTAGCATCACACATGACCTCAAAAGGTTGGTTCCAATCAGGGGACACAACTATAGGGGCAGATGATAATTTCTCCTTAAGAGTGTCAAAAGCTTTCATACAATCTCCTGAAAAATCAAACTTAACATCTTTCATCAAAAGGTTAGTCAACGGTTTTGAAATCTTTGAAAAATCTTTTATGAACCGTCTGTAAAAACCTGCATGACCTAGAAAACTTCTAATGCCTTTAACAGTTGTGGGAGGGGGTAATCCTGCTATAAGATCAATTTTTGCCTTATCAACTTCTATCCCTTTAACAGTGATTTTATGTCCTAAAACAATTCCCTCGGTAACCATAAAATGACATTTCTCCCAATTAAGAATCAAGTTTGTCTCTTCACATCTCTTAAGAACTAAGGTCAAGTGATTAAGACAATCTTCAAATGTTTTACCAAAAAGGGTGAAATCGTCCATAAAAATTTCCAAAAATTTTTCAGTCATGTCTGAGAAAATAGCTGACATGCAACGCTGAAATGTAGCAGGTGCATTACACAAACCAAAAGGCATTCTCCTATAGGCATAGGTTCCATGAGGACATGTGAAAGTTGTCTTATCCTGATCTTCTGGTGCAATTGATATCTGGTTATACCCTGAATATCCATCAAGAAAACAGTAAAAACCATATCCTACTACTCTTTCTAACATTTGATCAATAAATGGTAAAGGAAAATGGTCTTTTCTTGTGGCATCATTGAGACGCCTGTAATCAATACAGACTCTCCATCCTGTTACTGTTCTGGTAGGTATGAGTTCATTATTTTCATTTTTTTACAACTGTCATACCTCCTTTCTTTGGTACCACCTGAACAGGACTTACCCAAGGGCTGTCAGAAATGGGGTAAATAATACCTGCAGCCAAAAGTTTTATTATTTCATTTTTCACAACTTCTTGCATTGCTGGGTTCAATCTCCTTTGGGGTTGGACTATTGGTTTGTAGCTATCCTCCATGAGAATTCTATGTGTGCAAATAGCTGGACTAATGCCTTTGATGTCTGCTATAGTCCACCCTAAGGCTCCTTTGTGTGCTGTCAGTACTTCAATCAATTTATGTTCCTATTCTGCAGTCAGAGAAGATGAAATTATCACAGGAAATAATTCAGGCTCAAGATAAACATACTTCAAATGGGAAGGGAGAATTTTGAGTTCAATTTTTGGTCGAGCATTTTCTGATAGCATTTCTCCCTCTTTTTCAGAATCATTTTCCAATATTTCAGCTTCACTTCTAATTGTCGGATCATCATCCTGCCTTGTGCCAGATTGGGCCAAGCATCTTTCCAATGAGTCTGAAATCAATTGGTCATCTTTGAATTCATCTGCAAGATCACTAATCATGTCAATTGAAAAGCAAGAAGATGATGTCTCATCTTCGGGAAATTTTAGAATCTTGTGCATATCAAAAATGACTCTTTCTTCGTCTACTCTCAAAATTAGTTGTCCTTGATGGACATCTATGATTGCTCTACCTGTAGCAAGAAAAGGTCTACCCAAAATTATTGGCTCATCAGGACATTCTTCCATTTCAAGTACTATGAAATCTACAGGGAACACAAATTTATCTACTCTCACAAGCACATTTTCAATAATTCCCTTAGGTTTCTTAGTACTTTGATCAGCAAATTGAAGAGAGACAACAGTATTTTTTATGTCACCAAGATCCAATTTTCTAAAAATAGAAAATGGCATCAGATTTATTGAAGCTCCAGAATCACAAAGTGCTTTTTCAAAATATACTCCTCCCAAAGTGCATGGAATCGTAAAACTGCCTGGATCGCCAAGCTTTTGTGGTAGCTTATTTTGAAGTATAGCACTGCATTTTTCAGTAAGCATTACCACAGAAACTTCTTCTAACTTCCTTTTGCTTGACAAAATTTCTTTCAAAAATTTAGCATATGAAGGCATTTGCAATAAAGCATCAGTGAAAGGAATATTAATGTGAATCTGTTTCAGAATTTCCAAAAACTTTGCAAATTGACTGTCAAGCTTTTCTCTTTTCATCTTTTGTGGAAAAGGGATTGTCACAGGGAGAGGAGTTATTTTTTCAAAATTCTTTTCATCTTTTTTCTTGATTTCATTCTCTTCTGATGGATCATATTGTATTTCAACATTCTTACCCTTTGCTGCCTGGTGTTCAAAATGGTTCTTTTCCTGTCTATCAGCATATGGATCATCAAGATTCTTACCTGACCGTAAGGCGATGGCCTTAAGGTGTTCCTTTGGATTTTTCTCCGTATTGCTTGGTAAGGGACCTTGAATCTTTTCTGAAACAAGAGTTGCCAATTGGCTTACCTGAATTTCCAAGTTTTTGAGGGTTGAGTTTTGGCTTTCCATCTTTTCATCAGTGGCCTTAATGTACTTGTACAACAAGTCATCGAGACTTGAATGAGCTTGTTGAGGCCTTTGCTGATATGGAGCTGCTTGTTGATATGGCCTGAAATTCTATTGCCCACGATTTTGATTTTGGTATCCAGGTGGACCCTGTGCTGGTTGCTTCTGGAAGCTTTGAGAGTTCTCCGCACCATTTGGATTGCTCCACTGAAATCCTGGATGTTTATGTGCCATTGGGCTTCCGAAAGGGTACGGCTTGTAACCGATGACATTAGCCTGCTCATCATTCTGATTGTTTGCGCGGCATTCATGGTTAAGATGGTTTCCTCCACACATGTCACAAGCCTCAGACTGAATTGGTTGTTGTGCATTCACCTGAAAAGATTCAAACTTTTGTGCCAAGGAGGCAATCTGTTGTGTTAGTGTATTAAATGCATCTGCCTGATTTACTATGGCTGCCTTTTTGATGGTTACACGATCAGATGGCCACTGGATAGCATTCTCAGAAATTTCATTCAACAATTGCAATGCTTCTTCTGTGGTCTTTCCCATTATGGAACCTCCTGCAGCTGCATCTATCACATTTCTAGAAGAACGTGTTAGTCCATGATAGAAAATATATAACTGCATATGTTCAGGAATGTCATGATGTGGACATTTTCTTAACATTGATTTTAATCTTTCCCATGCTTGATAAACTGACTCAGTGTCAGTCTGCAAGAAATTAGAAATATCTTGTCTTAACTTTGTTGTTTTAGCAGGGAAAAAATATTTGTTCAAAAACTTCTGTGTCATCTGGTCCCATGTGGTTATAGAACCTCGAGGCAAACTTCGCAACCAAGTCTTGGCATCTCCTTTTAAAGAAAAAGGAAATAGTCTTAACTTAATTGCTTCAGGAGGCACTCCATTATATTTAGCAGTTTCAACTAGTTCCAAGAAATCAATTAAATGGCTATGTGGATCTTCACTTGGATCACCAGTAAAGGTGCAAGACTGTTGAATTGTTTGAATTAGGCCGGTCCTAATTTCAAAGTTATTGGCTGCTACAGGTGGGTTTCTGACACTAGATTCACAGTTAAAGTGGTCAGGCCTAGCATAATCCCTTAGGATTCTGTTTGCTGGTCTTGGTGCCACTTCATCAAATTGATCCTCTACATGGTCTGGTGGTGGAATTCCCAATGGGTTATTGTTATCTCCTAGTTGGTGCTCCATTTTGTCACAAGTTACAATTTTAGAAGATGATGATTGTCCTTTCCTGCGCAATCTCAAAGATCTTTCAATTTCAGGATTGTAAATGACCAACTCTTTATTAGAAGAGCGGGTCATAAACTACTTGAAATTCTTTAAAGTAAAAATAAAAAAATCAAAATGAACTCTTTAACAGTTGAAATGGTAACACTACAAGAAAATATTAGGAATAATAATAATAATAATAGTATTATACTTAACACTAATAATAATAGCCAAAGGGAAAAAAAATGACAAAAGCAAAACAGTGAGTTGTAATCTAAAAATTAAATAATAATAATAATAATAATAATAATAATAATACTATTTTTAGTAGGACGAAGTAGTGATTGTATAGAAAGTTAGTGACAAAAATCTATAGGACTCATAGGTAGTAGTAACAATAATAGCAATATTTAGTAGGAGAAATTTAAAATACTGATATAAACTTAGATATATAAACAAAAAATATTTTTTCTTTTATAATAATAATATAAGTGAAATCAAGGGTGGAAGAACGATGACTAATACTAGGAAAAAAAAAGTAGTAATAATAAATAGTAAAGAGTAGTAAGTAGTTAATTAGATAAAGTAGTAAGATGTAATAGTAGTAGGAATGTAGTTAAATTGATGGAAGACAAGATGGTGATATGAAGAATGATGTGGTTCTATAGGTGGAAGTTTTTACGATAAGAGTAAGAGTTATACTATAGGTAGATATACAAAAGAGAATGTAAAGGAGAAAGTAGTAGGTGGAATGGTAATAAAAAGTTTGAAAAAAAATACAAAAAGTAAAATAATATATTATATTATTATTAGATATAACAGTATAATAATTATATTATTAAAAAAAATACTATAAAGAGAAAAGGTAAATAATGATGTACTAAAAAGAACAAAAGATAGTAATACTAGTAAACATAACAAAGTGAACGAAAATGATGAAAATAAGAGGTAATGATATTTCAGAGAGGAAAGAAGGGAAAAAAAAAGTTATAATAATGCTACAACAGTAGTAACGCTAATAATAGAAATAGTGGTAGGAGAAAGATAATACTATAATATATTAAAAGATGATAATAAAACAAGTACTGATGGTTATAATATTAATAAAATAATAGTAGTAATAATATGGTTAAAACAGAAGACACGTAAATGATAAAAATAGTAGGTATTGTAGACAATGAAAAAAAACTGATAAAGTAGAATGTTTCACTATTAGAATATAGTAAAGGATATAGTATAGTGTCAGTAGAGAAAGTTAGTAATATCAATATAAACTAAAGAAAGAAAAAAAATGTTAGAAGGAGAAGCAAAATTGTTAGAAGCAGTAATCAATATAAATATTATTAGAGGTTAGTATTAGGTATAGCTATAGTAGTATTTAGTAGATTAAGTTAATAGTAATTGTATTAATAAGTCCTCAAATTAGTAATCCAATACTTAGTCCGAAGTAGATGTACGCCAATCCCCGGCAACGGCGCCAAAAATTTGACGAGGTCCAAAGTGCATAGAAATTGTGTTCTCGTTCTTGTCAAATTCTAATATAGTTTAAGATATCGTCCCACAGAGATTGGGTATTCTATGCTACGGACTTGTAGTATTTTAATTACTATTTGAGAGAATCAAATTGATGAAAAGTGAGTTTTTAATTTAAATTTACTTAAACTAAAAGAAAGAACTTCCGGAAGATTTCAAATTTAAAAGGAGTTGGGAATCGTTGAATTCACTTGGTAATACTTATAATAAATATCTCAGTTTTGACATGTATTTCTCTTAAGAATAATTGCTTATTGCTAATTCAATTATATTTTGCTCACTAAGAAAATAATCAATTAATAACACTCCGTGAGGTTATGCATATTAATCAAATTATAACTAGTGACGATTAAACCGAAATATTTTTCTTGCCTGAATTGTGCTAAAAAAGTAGTAAAAACTTCGTGAGAATATTTTTACGGAAAATCAATAATCTTACCTACAACAATTCCTCCGTGAGAATTAAAACTGAGGTAAACAAGATTACAGACTTGGAAAAATAGTTTTTACTCTACTACTTTATTCATCAGTTATTATACATTAATTTTGCTCCGTGAGAATTACAAAATTAATATAACAATAATCTAGATATAAAATAGACGGATGTGAAAATAAAGATTTAGTAAAAACTATAATTCTAGCACAGTGTTAAAATGTGATTAAAAACTTCAGGCTAAGCATGTATTAAAACTGAGATACGTATTATAAATATTACCGAGTTTCATCAACTATCCCAACAAAAGAGATTACTCCATTATGGAGTAAGAAAAACTTTAAAAATATAAAGACTAGGAAGAAGTAGTATTTCTTCTACAAAAGAAAACTACAAAAGCTTAATGTTATAAAAGACAAAGAAAGAAAAAGAGCAAGAGAAAGTAGTTCTTGCAAGATGAAAATTTGATGATCTTCCATACAAAGTTTACTACCTATTTATAGATAAATTCCAAAGCCAAAGTTCTACCTAAGATGGCATATCCTAAGGTGGTAGGAAAATTTTCAAGATGGCCAAGGTGAGTTGGGTTTAGATGATAATTTCAAATATTCATACGTAGCTTCCTTTCATGAACTTTCTTCCGCTTGCACTTTTATTCTTCAGCATAAAACAATTCACGGACATTACTATCAGTGTTATAATCACACTATGAATAATGTAATCATCAATGGTCATCCCTTATTTTTCTTCACCTTGGATAATTTCTTCTTCCTGCAAAATATGTTAGAAAATATGCGAGAGATGGATATATTTATTCACGTTTTATTTAAAATACTTAATATTTAACTATAAAAATATATCAATAAATTATATCCATCATCAGCATAGAATACTTACCTCTATTGTTTAGAGCCACGATACCACCCTTGACAAAAATAGGGATAGTAAAGTGCAGTAAAGTATTGAAGAGTGAATGGCAGCCAAACTTTCTTACACACAAATTCAAGACACCTCACGACCCTCCATACCCCGGGGCCAAGCTATGCCAAACATAAATTATATTTTCGGTAGAAAAAGTCAATTACCTCGTGCACCAGTAGAGTGAAACCCACTATGAACGGGCATGTGTAAATGAATGAAAACCCGACTATGTGGTTGGAAATGCTATTATTTGGGTTTGAGGCTATAACTTGAATCTCGGGACCCCATTTACAGTCCTCCCAAACCAACGGCACGTGAGCCTATGTGATTAATGACGGGGTAGTTTGCACATGCACATTCATGTTCTTGTCGTGTTCGTCCATAGATCGGTCTTGGACCTTGAATTCTTTCTTGATATCAAAGTTTGAAGGGAAAATATAATGAGGCTCGAGCTCCCTCTCAATGGGAATTTCTTTTGATTTTGAGGAATCCTCCTCGCCTGCCTCAGCCTTGTCAGCACCACCAATATCATCTTCTCAACTATTAACCTCATCAGACTTGTCGCGGCCGGCGGTGGCTTTGGGCCGCTTTGTAATCAAATTGCCCGCTTTAGACGTCACTTCACTGTCATCTGCCGGCGGCATAACGAATTTTAGTGGATCAGCAAAATTAACTATCTCACCACCGATGATTACGGCGGTGGCATCAGCAACCCCATCATCTGAATAACCAGAGGAGTTTTTTGAAGGGTTGGTTGCATACATCTTTTGAAGAAACTTAATGACTTTATTAGAAATCTTAGTTATGAATCAAGAAGAAGAGACGAAGGATTATTTTTTCTTTTTGGATTGCTACAATTGAAAAAGTTAAAAGTGAAAATGGAGAAGTGATCAAGTAGGGTATTTATAGTGAAATAGTCATCATTACCTTGGGAAGGAGACTGAAATGGCGCAACCTTTCAGTAGTTTCCTCGTGTAACGGATGGGAAGGCAAAGTGACGGTTGCCTTTTTAAAATGCAAGGTGCACGTGCAGCCCCGTCACCTTTCATGCCCGTTTTCATTCCACTCCTCAGGAACTCTAGCAATATCTAGAGGAGTGGGGAGACTATCTGTATTGGTTAAGATATGGCTTGCACACATGGTATTTCGATGGCAACTCTGGGGGCATTCTATACGAGCACTGCGTGTCATCCATAAAGTCTATAAAAATATGCTCGAAGCCGAAGTTAGAGTCATTCAAGCCACGGGGTAAGATTGCCTCGGGTGAATAAATAGTTCATAGCCCTGAGGCAGGAAGATTCGAACCTCAGGGCAGGAGATTCAACCTCAGCATGATTCACGCCACATGATCTCAGCCTTTAATGGGGGAGATCGTGGGACAATCACGATCTGAGTGAAGGGAGTGGGCTAATTAATGTTCTTAATTGTCTCTAGTTCATTGGCTATAAATAGCACTTATGTAATCCTGTAAAGGCATTCACAAAGATAGGCAAAACTCTACCAAATTATGATCTCAAAGCATTCATAGTTATTTAGGCCAATACAAATATATCAAATTGCTTTTACCAACTTTGATACATCAAATTGCTTGTAACCCCTAAATAAATTCAATTGTATTCTTAATCTGATTTAGGCCAATACAAATATATTGACATGGAAAATAAGTCATAAAATTTCTCGATACGAAAAAAAGAGACTTTTCCATCTTCAATTTGCTCGATAGTATAAGTCAGTTAGCTTTCGTGCACAAGCAGTTTGGCTCCACTAGCTAGGGCGAGTCATAGAACACGTGGATGAATATCCATAGAATCATATTAGTATAAAATAGAGTTCAAAATTTTGAAAATGCATTCTTGAAATGCATTAAGGAATTGGCAAGAAGCCATGAGAATACATCCAAGATTATTTAGAATTGATGGTTCGTTTTGGGGAAAATTTCATGTTTTTCTTATCGTAGAAGGGGACTGAAGTCATGGTCGTGCTTTGCTACTGTTATGAAAGTTTTGCTACTTCCTTTTCATATGTAAACTTTACCCTTCATATTGTACCCTAGAGCTTTCCAAATTTGTCTCTAGATTTTGTTTTTTTAAAGTGATAGTTTCAACCTAACTTCGGCGTATGTGCTTAATTAAAGAAAAACGTGTTGGAAAGAAACCAAGCAATACCAAAGTCTCACGACAAGGTAAAAGCGGAAGAGTACCCAAGTCAAAACTTCCCATACTATTTAAATAAGAGGAGTAAACTAATTTGAAGCATAAATAGATATATGGGCAGCGACCAAGCAACTATTAAGCAAGCAAAGTAATCAAAAATACGAGACAACGAATTTTACGTGAAAAACTTCTTCAATGTGAAGAGGTAAAAAACCACGGGACCAAACTCCACCAAAGCTCCACTAATCAATCAACAAGAGTACAAATGTTCTCCAAATTGGCCACAAAATACGTTCCGAACAATGAGCAACAATATATATACCAAAAGTACCAAAACTAGAGAAGAAAGGAGTAAAATCACCAAAAATACAGCTACTGTTCATGAGCTAAAATCTGATGCTACAAAACTCCAAATCAATCCTTTCTAGTTCCCAATCAAATACTAAGATGAGAGGAATGTGCTGTCCAAAAATCAGCTTAATCGTAGTAGAAACGAAGCGGGAATTGCCTTTCGAAGTCAGCTGCAGTGTGCTGTTTTTGTTGTGCGAAAATCTGCACTATACTCTCACTTTCTCTCTCTCTCTCTATGGCTGCTATCTCTCTCTTGTTGTTCACCAAAAAATCAGACATAATAATGCCTATGTATGTCTTGACATTAGTGGGCTTAGGGCATATAGTGGGCTGGTTCAAAAGTGGGCTTTTATTTATCCACATAGGAATGGAAACTGGCCCAAAACCCCAACAATTCTCCTCCTCCCGACTATGTGGAGGAGACCGTCATCCCGGCGATCAAACAGCATTCTTCAAACTTCTCTCTTGGCAAATATTTAGTAAGCATGTCTGAAGTCATTAGTGTGGATCTTCTCAAGTGAAAGGAGTTTAGCATCCAACACATCCCGAATCCAATGGTATCTTACAGCAATATGCTTCGATCTACCATGGAATGTAGAATTCTTACCAAGATGAATAGTACTCTGACTGTTACAATAAAGCACATATTTCTTCTGAGCAAAGCCAATTTCCTTTAAAAATCGCTTCATCCAAAACAACTCTTTACAGCCTTCAACAGCAGCAATAAGCTCAGCTTCTGTAGTAGATAGAGCAACACATTTTTGCAACCTAGATTGCCAAGACACAACTCCCCCTGCATAAGTAATCAAGTAGCCAGAAGTAGACTTACGAGTATCAACATCACCAGCCATGTCTGAATCTGTGTAACCACAAAGAACAGGTTTTCCTATACCAAAACAAAAAATCTGACTAGTAGTGCCACAAAGATATCTCATTATCCACTTCACTGCATTCCAATGCTCTCTTCCTGTATTAGAAAGATAACGGCTAACAATACCAACAACATGAGCAATATCAGGTCTTGTGAAAATCATTGCATACATCAAACTGCCAATGGCTGAAGCATAAGGAACTTTCTTCATATCTTCCTTCTCATCAACACTGGAAGAACACTGCTTTCTGCTCAATTTGAAGTGCATAGCTAACGGTGTACTGACAGCCTTTGCTTTATCCATGCTGAATCTGCGAAGTACCTTCTGAATGTACTTCTCCTGTGATAACCACAATTTCTTGGCCTCTCAGTCATGGACAATCTGAATTCCAAGAATCTACTTCGCTGATCCTAAGTCTTTCATGGCAAAAGACTTGTTCAACTCTTGCTTCAACTTCTGAATCCTGCAAGCATTATGACCAACAACAAGCATGTCATCAACATAAAGCAATAAAATAATAAAGTCATTATCAGTGAACTTTTGCACAAAAACACAATGGTCTGAAGAAGTCTTCTTGAAACCCTGCTGCTGCATAAAAGACCCAAACTTCCTGTACCACTGCCTGGGAGCTTGGTTCAAGTCATACAAGCTCTTCTTCAATCTGCAAACATAAATCTCTTTACCTTTGACTTCAAAGCCTTCAGGCTCCATATAAATTTCTTCATCTAAATCACCATGGAGAAAAGCAGTTTTAACATCCATTTTCTCAACCTCTAAATCTAGACTTGCAGCTAGACCTAGAACAACACGAATGGAAGACATCTTCACAACAGGAGCAAATATCTCACTAAAATCAACTCCTTTTTTCTGTTTAAAGCCCTTGACGACCAGTCTAGCCTTGTACCGTAGAACTGGGTTACCATCTTCATGTTTCACCCTGAAAACCCACCTATTTTTCAAAGCTTTTCTGTCTTTAGGAAGCTTAACCAAATCAAAGGTATGATTATCATGCAAGGAATTCATCTCATCTTGCATAGCATCTAACCACTTTTCTTTTTCTTCACTTTCCATGGCCTCTTCAAAATATTCAGGTTCTCCCCCGTCAGTCAATAGTACCCACTCACCGGGAGGATACCGAGATGAAGATATACTCACTCTAGAAGATCTTCTGAGTGAACTCTCTGGCCAAACATATTATCATCAACTAGAGCATCAACAATATCATCAACCTGCTGGTCATTCTGAACATAATCATCAACATAGTCATCAACCTGAATTTCAACATTTTCTTCAGGTGCAACAGTCATAGGAACTGGATCAACATCAACTAAGCTCTCGCTGCTCTGAGAATCAACTTTCTCAGCCTTGTCAAAATCTTCAATTGTTGGTCTTCAAAGAACACAACATCACAGCTTCTAACAAGTTTCTTCTCAACTGGATCATAAAAATGATAGCCAAATTCATCCTGACCATAACCAATGAAGATACACTGCCTAGTTTTAACATCCAGCTTTGACCTTTCACCTTTAGGGACATGCACAAAAGCTCTACAGCCAAAGACTCTCAAATGATCATAAGAAACATCCTTACCAAACCAAACTCTGTCAGGGACATCACCATCCAAAGCAACAGTAGGAGACAAATTGATAACATAAGCCGCAGTATTAAGTACTTCTGCCCAAAAGGAATCTGGCAGCTTAGCCTCTGAAAGCAAACATCTAACCCTCTCAACAAGTGTTCTGTTCATCCTCTCTGCTAAACCATTTAGCTGAGGAGTCTTAGGAGTCTTCTGATGCCGAATACCCTGCGCTCTACAATAGTTATCAAAAGGACCAATATATTCACCACCATTGTCAGTGGGGATACATTTCAACTTCTTCCCTATCTATTTCTCAACCAAGGCTTGAAAATCCTTGAACACATCAAGTACCTGATCCTTGGTCTTCAAAGAAAACACCCAGAGCTTGCGAGAATGATCATCAATGAAAGTCACAAAATAAAGTATACCACCTCTAGATCTTTCTTTAAAAGGACCACACAAATTAAAATGTACCAATTCCAGCAAATCAGGTTTTCTCAAAGGCGGATGACTCTGAAAAGAAACCCTTTTCTGTTTACCGGCTAAGCAATGAACACATTTCTTCAATTTTGCTTGCTTTACACCCACAAGCAAACTCTTCTTAGCCAAACAATCAATCCCCTTCTCACTAATATGACTCAGCCTTCTATGCCATAACTCTGATGAAGCATCACTCTCCACCACATTTACTGAGTCACTAGAAATGGAACCCTACATAGAATACAAGTTACTAGACTTATTACCTCGAGCCACGATCAAAGAACCTTTAGTCAGCTTCCACTGGCCATTACAAAATGTGCTACAATAGCCATCATCATCAAGTTTTCCTGCAGAAATCAAATTCAGGCTGATATCTGAAAACATGTTTGACATTTTTAAGAACGAATCTCGAACCATTGTTAGTTTCCAAGCAAACAGTACCAATGCCAATAACCTCAGTTTCACCATCATTACCCATTTTTAATACCCCAAAATTACCAGGAGTATAAGAAGAAAAGAACTCTTTCTTCGGCGTGACATGGTATGAGGCACCTGTATCCACCACCCAGCTAGTCTCATGGCAAACAAAATTAATAACATCTTCATCATCACTAGCAAAAAGAAGATCAGCTTTGACAACAGTAGACACGATTATCATCGTCACCCTCTTTCTTTTGTTGTCTCAATTCTTTCTTATATTTGAAACAAAACTTCTTAATATGCCCTCGAATGCCACAATGATCACATGTAAGATTTTTATACCTGGACCTCGACTTGCTTCTACTTTTATCTCTGTTGTTCTGACCTCTGGACTTATTTCTCCCCTGTCTTCAGTAACAAAAACATCGGAGTGTGAAGCTGAAGAAGATGAGCCTTGAGATTTTCTTCTCATTTCTTCATTTAAAACACCACTCTTAGCATATTCCATAGTCACAACACCACTGGGAGCAAAACTAGTCAATGAAACCCGAAGAGTTTCCCACGAGTTAGGAAGAGTATTCAAAAGCCAAAGTCCCTGAATTTCTTCATCAAATCTCATACCCATACCAGACAGCTGGTCAAGGACACCCTTAAAATCATTAATATGATCAGAAATAGGACTGCCCTCTTTATATCTGATATTCATTAATTGCTTCAGCAGGAACAACTTATTATTGCCAGTCTTGGAAGCATAAAGTGTCTCGAGCTTCTCCCACAAACTTCTAGCATGTGTCTCATTCACAATATGAATACGAACATTGTCTTCAACCCATTGTCTAATATAACCACAAACCTGTAAGTGCTCAAATTCTCAATCCTCATCAGACATAGTCTCGGGTTTATTAGAAGTGAATACAAGCAAATACATTTTCTTGACAAATAGAAGATCTTTCATCTTGCCTTTCCAAATATAGTAATTACTTCCATTTAAACAAACCATCTTGCTCATATTTGCATCCATCATTCAAATAGATAATCCACAATCAAATAAAACGACAAGCTCTGATACCAATATGTTGGGAAGAAACCAAGCAAAAAGTTGCACTACAAGGTAAAAGCGGAAGAGTACCCAAGTCAAAACTTCCCACACTATTTGAATAAGAGGAGCACACTAATTTGAAGCACAAATAGATATAAGGGCAGCGACCAAGCAACAATTAAGCAAGTAAAGTAATCAAGAATACGAGACACCAAATTTTACGTAGAAAACTCCTTCAATGTGAAGAGGTAAAAAATCATGGGACCAAAGTCCACCAAAGCTCCACTAATCAATCAACAAGAGTACATATGTTCTCCAAATTGGCCACAAAATACGTGCCAAACAATGAGCAACTATACATATACCAAAAGCACCAAAACTAGAGAAGTAAGGAGTAAAATCACCAAAAATACAGCTACTGTTCACGAGCTAAAATCTGATGCTACAAAGCTCCAAATCGATCCCTTCTAGTTCCCAATCAAAGATTAAGATGAGAGGAACGTGCTGTCCAAAAATCAGCTTAATCGGAGTGGAAACAAAGCGGAAATCGCCTTTCAAAGTCAGCTGCAGTGTGCTGTTTTTGTTGTGCGAAAATCTGCACTATACTCTCACTTTCTCTCTCTCTATGGCTGCTATCTCTCTCTTTTTGTTCACCAAAAAATCAGACACAATAATATTTATATATGTCTTGACATTAGTGGGCTTAGGGCATGTAGTGGACTGGTCCAAAAGTAGGCTTTTATTTATCCACATAGGACGGGAAATAGGCCTAAAACCCCAACAAATCGCTTATCTCATATTAGGACGATCATACGGGAGTATGAAGTCTAATATTAATATTAACAGGTAACTTTATACTCTAGGTCGAGGGTCAAAGGATCAACGATCAATTCTTGTGATTTCTACAATAATAATTGCGAAATTCAACTTTCGCTTCTAAAACTTTTGAAAGACGCGACAAAAGTCACGTAAATATGTGAACCTTGTGGTATTCGTTTTTCTTTTTTTCAACAAAGCTACGCGCTGATAAATAAGTGACCTCCGTTCTAGTATGGCCGGTAAGATTTACAAAGTTTTCTCTATTATTACAAAAGGTTTTTGAAAGAGGGAAAAAAAAGAATTTGTTGTCTATATGTTTAACAATACTATTGCTGAAGAAGGAGAGTTATGAAGAAAATTTGGGGGCAGAAATTTGACAACAAGTTGTATGAAATACAAGTAAACAACCTTTGGAGAAATGAGAGAACAACAGGCTACAAGGCCATACACATAATATGATAAATTGGTCTATATTGGATCTTACATTTCCTTATTTGACCAATTAAAGAACCTTATCATTATCTGTACGAATCTGATTTTGTCCGCAAAGTTGCCCCACCCAATCCATTCCCAATTTCTTGCCTGCTCATTGAGCATATCCTAATAATCAGCCAATCAATTGCAACTGAAATAAAATCAAAACAATTACAGCTCAAATCAAAATAGAAAAGCAAAAACTCAACTGGACATAGTGCCAATCCAGCTTAGCAACAGTACACTCAAAGGTTAAAATTGAGCACTCTTACCTAACTCAATTGAAGGTTGTTTATTTCAAAACAAAAGTAACTTTCAAATTATTCAAGTAATAATTTAAGTTTGCACATTAGCTTTCTACTCCATCTGCTATAATTTACGTGACTTAGACTTTATTTGGCTGTGCACAGAATTTAAAAAAGAAATGAAAATTGTTTAAACTTGTAGTGCTAAACAAGCCATAATATATGTATGTGTGTATATACTACTTCTTTTGAAAATTGTGGTCTTTAATAGTATGCCATAGTGTTTGTGCCGCTATAAAATCTTTTTATTAAGTATAAAATAGGACTTAGTTACAATAATTATGTGAACCTATTACTACTTGAAGGGTCAAACAAGATTATCTTTGATCACATGCCTTACAAATATTTAACTATTTTAAATTGTTAACTATTGTGACTAAGTAGTACTTTTATATAGTTTCTAAATATATAAATTTTATTTCAAAAAATTAATAGGATGTGCAAATTTTTATTGAAAATAAGTTAATTTGACCCTTGTGGGTACTTTGTAAAGATTCACATAAATTGAAATAGATGAAGTAATTATAATCATATAAATTGAGATGTACTTTGTAAAAATTCATATAAATTGAAATAGATGAAATAATTATAATCACATAAGTCGATACGGATATAGATGTAATAATAGGGACCATCTCCAAAGAATAAAGCATCTGATACCCATTGGGCCATTACCCATTACCCACCACCTCCAATTGGTTTCCAATTTACAAGGATGAAAATACGGAGGGGCTTGACTCTAATATTTGAAAAATACAGGACCATATCTGTCAACACAAAAATCTATAAATAGCCACTTGTTTCCTCCCTAATCCTTCCTCTAATAACAACAATCCTGTGAAATCTTCTCATCTTTAACACAAATTTTGTTTATTGGGTTTCTCTCTCTTTTTTCAATATAAAAAATTTTACATGTAAGTTTTCTCAATACATACAATCTCTATAATCTATGTTTTGTTAAATGAATTCGTTAGCTGATCATTTGTTTGTTTTGTTGATGTAGAATTTATTGATATTGGAGGGTTGATTATAAATTAATTGGTGACAGATTTAAAGAATTTGATCAATTGTAAGTATTCTAATTTTTCACTTTCTATCATTCCTCTATCTTTGATCAGAGGTTTCGAGTTCGAGCCCTGCAAATTGAGTGCCTTTGGTAGGAAACATTTTATCCCCAAAAGTGGGGGGGGCTTCTTCGTGTGAATCTAAATTGGTCAGACCCCAAAAATGGGTACCTGATACTGAGTGAGAAACTATTATGGGACTTTCTGGGCGTGAATCTGAACTAGTCAGACCCAATAGTTGGTGGGAAACCATATAGTTACATGTTTTAAGATCTGCTACCTTTATTTGATCTGCTTGCATAATTGTTCTTATAGAATTTGATTTTAGGCGACACTATAACTTTTAGCTTATTTTCATCTAAAGAGTAATAGATTCTCGTGTAATTGGTCGAGGGAATCTGTTGATTGCAGGATTTTTTTCTTTTAAATAACAAATGATTATATTTTTGTTTGATTGAAGCAATAGTTTTAGGTTTTTAAGGGTCAAAAAATGGTTTTCTTTATGGTTTGTAATTCCAACGTACGCTATTATGTAGTGCTTTAGGTTGTAGTCCCAAAGGTTGTTTTTTGAAAAGTAATTGTAGCAGTGTCCAATTTTAAAATTTTTGACAGGAGTAGTAAAACACTAGAGATCATGATGTACTTTTTTTTAATGACTTTAATTATTCCATGTAGAATTTCTATAAAGCTTTTGCATGAAAAAAATGGATATGGAATAAGAAATAATAATAGGCTAAATGATGAGGAAATGGAGTGTAGACATTAAGTTAAGTGTCTAATTGTCTTCATATCGGTGCTGACAATGACTTTTCACATATTTCCTAAATGTATGAATTTGTTATGACAATTTTATCGATAGAAAAAGATTTCTAGAGCATGATTCAAATATTCAGGAAATGTTCAAAAAGTAAAGTAAGATAGAGGCTGTTACGTTATAGAAATACTAAAAGATTCAATCAAGAGGTTTCCCGTTTAAATCAATAGATATTGAGTAAGACATATACTTTTTTATAGATATGTTGAACTAGAGTGTTGTTTTTTATTGTTTGTTTCTTTTCCCTTGCATGGTAAACTATATGTAAACGTCTTTCTATCTGTGTTTACTTGGAATTTTTGTGTCTGTCTTAATGAAAATAAATTTAAACGCCTCTTCCATGTAGAAAGGATGTTTGTTTTATAAATTACGATTATGTTAAACTTTTACAGAAGTATTAGTGCTTGTTATGACTTATGAATAAAATTTGTAGCTTTTGTGGAGTATTATCTTATACTTAACGCATGGTTTCTTGGTAGAAATACATAGTATGTTGTGACAAGAATTTTTTCAACTTAAGGCTTAATTGGCATTTCTCATTTATAAGTTCGCATTTCATAGAATTAAAAGGGAAAAATTTATGCGGGGTAACACAGAAGTGTGCTGCACTTATGTGAATACCTTCTTTTTTCCCTCTATATGCTGACACAATTACTGTGAAAACCTATCTTGGCCAAATATTCCCACAGCAACTCATTTCAGCTTTAAGTGCTGCTATGCTGCAAATCATCACTTTTTTTTAATTTTTAATTTTTAATTTTTTTTTTAAATTTTTTGCATCTATTATTGTTGTGAAAGAGGGAATCATTTAATGTGGGATTTGTTTGTCATACTGCTCTGTTGTTTGGACTCCGCCATTGCGACTCTTTAAGTTGTCCTTTTTAGTGAATGTGTCTCAACTCCATCTGACGTTCTGGTTGGTTTGTTGGCAGATCAAGGTGAATGATCTAATGGAGTCTAAAGGTGGCAAAAAGTCTAGTAGTAATTCCTTAATCTACGAAGCACCCCTAGGTTACAGCATTGAAGACGTTAGACCTAATGGTGGAATCAAGAAGTTCAGATCTGCTGCTTACTCCAACGTAAGTATCTGGATTTCACGTATTTTGCACATGAACCTTATGAGCATTAAGAATTCTGTTATTCTGATTACTTGCCACTTTCTTATTTTTTATATGTGCAGTGCGCTCGCAAACCTTCCTGACATTCCTTAAGTTTCTGTCCTGCACGTGTCTCCCGGCACGAAAAAATACCAAAAAAATTTTCTTCTGTCAATTATTTTTGCTGTTAACCCTCACTCCGTTTCTTCCTTCTTCTGCTGCTTTCTGCTTTTGCTCTCCTTGGCCGTGAACAATTTCTTTAAAAAATCATTTGTTGCTGTGAACATTACTCCATTATGGAAGTGGAACTCCCAGTTTCTGCCATTGGTTTTGAAGGTTATGAGAAGAGGCTTGAAATTTCATTTTCTGAGCCTGGCCTTTTTGCTGATCCCGAAGGAAAAGGACTTCGGTCACTCACGAAAGCACAATTGGATGAGATTTTAGGACCTGCTGAGTGCACCATAGTTGATTCTCTTTCTAATGAGTGTGTTGACTCCTATGTTCTCTCTGAGTCGAGCCTTTTCATTTATGCTTACAAGATAATCATCAAGACTTGTGGTACCACAAAGTTGCTTCTCTCAATTCCTGCCATCCTGAAGTTGGCTGATACCCTTTCACTCGAAGTACAAGCTGTGAAGTATACACGTGGGAGCTTCATTTTCCCTGGGGCTCAGTCATTTCCTCATCGTCACTTCTCTGAAGAAGTTGCTGTCCTTGATAGCTACTTTGGAAAGCTTAGTTCAGGTAGCAAAGCTGTGATTCTGGGCAGTCCTGACAAAATTCAGAAATGGCATGTTTACTCTGCCTCAGCTGGACCTATTCAGTCTGAGAACTCTGTCTACACTCTTGAGATGTGCATGACTAGTTTGGATAGGCAGAAGGCTTCCGTCTTTTACAAGACTGAATCCAGCTCGGCATCTCAGATGACTGTCAAATCCGGCATAAGGAAGATCCTTCCCAACTCTGATATATGCGATTTTGAATTTGATCCTTGTGGTTATTCCATGAATTCTATTGAAGGAGCTGCACTTTCTACTATTCATGTTACACCAGAAGATGGTTTTAGTTATGCTAGCTTTGAAGCAGTTGGGTATGATTTCAAATCCTTGAGTTTGGGGTCGCTGGTTAAGAGGGTGCTGGCATGTTTCCAGCCCGATGAGTTTTCTCTTGCTTTGCATGCTGATGTTGCTTGTGAGCTACTGGAGCATATATGCTCTGTTGATTTCAAGGGCTACTCTCTTGCTGAATGGAGCCCAGAAGAACTTGGTAAGGGTGGTTCGATTGTCTATCAGAAGTTCACTAGGAGTTCCTTCTGTGGGTCTCCCAAGTCTGTTCTGCAGGACTGCTGGAAAGAGGAAGAGGAAGAAGAAAAGGAGTTGTGTTGAGGGTCGTCGAGTTCATTGACTAGTGTTGTTTGCAGATGTTTTCTGGTGTCTATTGTGGTATTGCTTCTTGGTTCTCCAGTTAATGGGCTTTTAGGTCCCTTGTTTTCTGTCCTTTGGATTAGGAATGCTTGTTTGAAGCAGTATTGTTCTCCAAATGTTGTTTTCCTTGATATGAATGACCAAAATATAAATAAACAGTTTCGGCAAATTGTAGTTGGTAATTGAAGAATTTAGTAGGGTCTGCTAGAAAAATATATACTTGATGTTTTATTGCCATTTCATCTAAGTACTTATTTCTGAATTTAATCAAGGATCAAGGGGTGAGTGCACGAAAGACCACTTTTGCCACTGGTCTTTGGGCACAGACCACTAATACCAAAACATTTAGTTTGTGGCCACTTTCGCTTAAAAGATAGAACTTTAGTCCAGCGCCCTGGATTGAAGTTCAGTCCTTAAAGATGGAACTTCAGTTCAGGGCCATATGTATTGAAGTTCAGTCCTTAAAGATAGAACTTCAGTCTAGGGCCATGTTGACTGAAGTCCAGTCCAGTCCCTAACAATGGAACTTCAGTCCAAGGCCATATGGACTGAAGTTCAGTCCTTAAAGATGGAACTTCAGTGAACTTAAGTCAATCTTTATTTAGAAAAGGCCCAAAAGTGGCCTCTAGTGTAAGACCAATAAAAATAGCAGTCTCAAACTAAATACCGGTATTAAAAGTGGCCTCTGGGCGAAATTTTTACTTTAATCAATGCTCTCTAGAATGAGATCTTATATAGAGAGTCACACTCCTAGAGCAAGAATTTTTTTATGTTAGAGGATAAAGTAATTTTGAACACAGCTTTTTGAAGTGTTATTTTACACTAAATCATGAGTCAAGCAGTTCTGTTCATGTCTATTAAACTATCTGTAAGCATAGACAATCACCCTTGTCAGGCTGCATCAACAACCCAACACTGGAAGCATAGACAATCACCCTTGTCAGGCTGCATCAACAACCCAACACTGGAAGCATCACAGTGCAGTGTAAAACCACCTGAACCAGATGGTAGTCAACATTAATGTGTGATCAAGTACCCCTCGAGCTCCAAAAAGAAACTCTTTCTCACTACTAAAATTTTACATTCTTTTGCGTAAACTTGGTCAACGTAGTGGCTATACTAGAGAATACCATCCATGAAATGTTTTTGATACCCGTCTAAACCCAAGAAACTGCTTATTTTATGTAGTAGCGGTTGTAGTCGTCGGTCTAGGCCAGTTCTAAATGGCCCTAATGCAAAGTACTGCCTATTAGCCACTTCATTTGCAAATTCCCCCCTTGATTTAGTTCGATACACAACAAAAGCATGCTTTTTTAAATAGTGACTTGTAGACGTAGTAAGTATTTGGCATTTTACATTCACGAATATAGTTTTATGATTTACTCTAAACTCCTCAGTAAGTGTAACATATTTTAAATGCGAAATACATTACTTACTACTGTAAAATATTTAACGAACTAAGTAGCCATCTATTCTCTCCGACGGAAGTTGCAGAAGTGCAAAAATCGTCAGAAATGCAATTCTGAATATGGCATCTTTAGTGCTTGTGGGAAATTTTACATCACTTGTTACTTTCATTGTATTGGTGTATTGTGACATACTACAACTTAGGCTATTTGGTCAAAAGGGACACTCAAGAGTGAATATTGGTAAAAGGGACAAAGTCTTAATTAATGTAATAAAAGGGACACATCTAATTAATGCTCTTAAACATCAACTTTCCTCCACTCCCCTTCACCCCAAAGTTTCATTTCTTACACTTTGGTCCTCACGTATATAAAAAATAAAATTTGCCAAATTAGGGAAATATTTTTCCCTCCGTTTATTCCCTCCTTTCTCTCTCTCGCCTCTCTCCTCTTCTCCCTCCCGACCTGAAACACCATAGCTGCTGCGCATCTGCTTTCTTCAATCTCCATTCGTTTTCGCTATTATTCTTGCATTCCAACTGTCCCAAATGGAAAATATTGTCAGATCTAAAATCCATTTCGGTTAATTAGAGGTATTATTGACTCTAATTTAATAAATAATTTGGGGAAAATACGCTGCAATTCTTTGAATAACAATTTCTGGTTGGCATTACTTTTAACGCTGGGCATTACTTCAAACTGGAAAGCTTGACAACTCCCATATCTCCTGTAAGTGTAAATCTCCCTCTTGCTAATCTCTACTATTCTAATTTTTGTAAAAACCCTTTTAAACCAGTATGTTGCTGTTTTGAAACATCTTACCGTGACGATCGCAACATTATAAAGATTGTTCTACAAATACTCGTACAACGTATTCACAATTATGGAACATTGTATTAGATGCTCAGGATAATCCTTTTGATGTTCCTATTGTGCTAGTCAGAGTCACGGAACATAATTTTGGTTGCCCGAATAATCTTACAGCATGTTCAGTAAATGCTATTCATAATGTTGGAACATATTTGTAGATTGTCGGAACTGATGTATCGATGTTTCACATCAGTATGCTTGTATTCTTAAACATCCTTGGGCATGTTCGGATCTGTTTTTCGATGTTCCAGTATCCTTTGCTACCTGGACCACATTTGATGAATGTTTATCCTACCTTGCAGATATCGTTAAAGTAATGGGGGACAACATACTACTAGGAGTTGATTTTCTCGGCGAATGGGTTGAGCGTTCGAAATGCTATGCTTGGATTCCTAAGGTGAAAGAGACAAGACCTATCCTTGTGAGTAGGAATATTACATATGATGAACTTGTCGACAAAATCATACGCAGTTGGGGGGTAAGTGATGATCCTAGGGATCTTTGCATTTCATATATGCTGAGTGTTGCCGCAAAGCAAAAGACTGCTCCATCTAAAATTAGGTCTGATGATGATGTTCAGCTTTATATGGCTGATGTAGACCCAGCTGGGGCTAGGCCAACACTAAGGGTTAGTGTGATTCCAAGGCCTGAAGGAATTTCAAGTTCGAATGAACAAGATATGCATGTTGAGATGGATGAAGATGAATTAAAACAAGGTGGAGAGGCAGACGAAGAAGGTGAAGAAGGTGGAGAAGCAGTTGGTAATCCTTCAGAAAGAGCACCATCATTGAGCAGCCGCAACGATTTTTTTGGAAAAGACGGCACAGGTTTTGTAAAGGGTATGACTTTCAAGAACAAGCGAGAATTAGTGGTGAAGTTGAGGCTTGCTGCAGTGAGGAAGCCTTTTTCTTTCAAAGCTGTGAAGAATACAAAAAGGTTGTTTTATGCCCGATGTGTTGATGCAAATTGCAGGTGGTGGCTTCGAGCATTGAGGTATCATAGTAGTGATACATTTTATATTACAATCTACAATGGCGAGCACACGTGCGGTGTGCAGCACCTGCAAAGCCACCATAAACATGCCACAGCTGATGTTGTTGGTGAATACATGAAAGATAGGTACATTGAGGGGAAAGGAATAACACCAAAAGACATCAGGGTTGCATTCAACAGAGAATTGGGATGCAACATTAGTTATTGGAAAAGTTTGAAGGGGTGTGAGATTGCAAAGGCAATAGCAAGAGGGACACATGAACACAGCTATGAAATTTTAGAGGCATACAGTTATATGGTAAGGTCCCAAAATATTGGAAGCAAGACAGCTTTGAAGCTTGATAGTTGTGGGAGGTTTAAGTATTTTTTTATATCTTACGGATCTTGGATTAGGGGTTTTCTGTATATGAGGAAAGTCCTTGCTATTGATGGGACTCATTTGTCAGGCAAGTACGGCGGTGTGTTGTTGTCTGCCGTTGCCCAGGATGCAGAGAAGCACATATTCCCTGTTGCATTCTGCGTTGTGGACAAAGAATGTGATGCTTCCTATGATTTTTTTTTCGAACAATTGGTTGACATAGCCCAGTACAATGATGAGTTGAGCGTCATTTCAGACAGGCATAAAAGCATAGCAAAATCAGTTGCCAAGTGGTTCCCCCAAGCTCACTACGGAGTTTGCACGAGGCACCTTGCTGAAAATATCCGTACAAAGTTTCAGTTTGGAGACCACCTGGGGTCCTATTACTTGGCAGCAGATGCATATCGTGTGGAGGATTTCAGAACGCACTTTAAGCAAATCGAAGACAACGATCCAAGGGTTGCCAGATATCTTCAAGATGACGTGGGGTTCCATAAATGGAGCAGATGCTTTTTCCCTGGGCACAGGTACACGACTATGAACATTCATACCAAATGTTCTGAACGTTGCGTTGGAATGTTCTATATTTACATGTCAATTAAGTCGAGAACATTCTAATTGACGTTCAAAATAGTACCAATGATGTGTATGACGTAATTATTGATGTTCTGATCGCATGCTTAATGTTCGCACTTGGATTAGACGTATTTAGCATTAAGGTCTTTGTTTGTTTGTTACAATTTCAGATTTGCAGTGATGACATCGAACATTGCTGAGTCCACAAATGCAATGCTGAGGGATGAAAGAGAATATCCTATCGTTGCCCTATTAAATCATATCAATCGTACATTTGGCGAAAAATTCCATGTGAGAGCTACGGAGTTCCTCGAGGTTTCAACCATATGCGTCCCTTCAATTGAAGGAAAAATAAGATTCAACCTGGAGGAAGGGGGTAAGCTCGCAATTAGTCGAAAAGGTACGTATGGTTTCACCATCATCAGTCCAGGCCAGGGAGCAGAAGTCGATTTACTCAACAGAACTTGTACGTGCAGAGAGTATCAAATTGACTTAATACCCTATAAACATGCTATGGCAGCTATCAGAATGCTGCGTCCAGACGACTATGGAGCGTGCGTCTATGACTTCACTTCTGCATATTACAAGTTAGAGTCATATATGCTTGCCTATGCAGAACCGATCAATGCTGTTCCGCCGGAAGAATTTTGGAATGTTCCTCCTGAGCTGCTTGAGAGACGAATATTGCCTCCTTTCATCGACGTGGGTAAGGGTAGACGAAGGAAAAAGCGGATACCATCAGTTGGTGAAGTATTTTCAAGTAGGAGAAACAAATGCAGCATCTGCAAAAGGTCAGGCCACAAAAAAACTACTTGCCCGAAACGAGTGGATAGTGGACAATCCTCCCAAACTCAAAGTGTTGATTTTTGAATTTTAATCTTGACAATTTTATATATTTTTATATTTGAACGTTTAACTTATTGTTCCGAGCATTTATCAATGGCGTTCCAAATTCCTATTATTTTTGTAGTATATAATTCAAATTGATCATCATACAGATGTTCTAATACTGCAAACGGGATGTTCAGTGTAATGCAATAGTCATGCTGATTGATCAAGCGAAGGGTTGCCTCGTGCAAGCATCCCCCAAAACCTGCATACGAAAAGGCATTAATTAATCCAGATACTTCACCTAGAGAGTAGTGAACGTCTTTTCAATGTTCATATCACGCCTTTTGGTGTTTTTTATGTTTTTTATCATCTATAAATACAAACATTTCCTTGTCCCTCCATACACACAATTATCCTCCTACTTGAATTAGCAAAATTTCTTCATAGACAACAGACACAAATGGAAAATAACCAAAACGAAGTTGTCGCTAATGGCCACTATGCCCCAGCCGACGAACCTGACCATAACGAACATTATGGAAACATCGCCTGGGATATTGCCGGTATACAAACTGACATCACTGCAATCAACCATTCTGTGGACCGCTTATCTGCTGATGTATGGAGCATGAGGCAAGTGTTAGTTCAGCGCTGGGAGCGTATTGAAAGAATGCTTTTGGGACTCCTTATCCATCAAGGGATGAATCCGGAGCAGTTTGCTACTCCTCCAAATTCTCCCAATGCTGACAACTAGAACTTTTATATAAGCATTATATCTAGTACTAGTACTTTTGTCTAAGCATTATATCTAGTACTTTTGTCAAGCATTTTGTCAAGTACTTTTGTACATGTATTTTGATTCCTTAAGTATGAATGAAAATTATCAGATTATGTGTTAAGTTGATAATACTTCCACTACGTAAGTGAACGCCTAAACTTCATCAGCAACTTCAAACATTCTAAACCACGTTCCAAGCACCGTATGAAGATGTTTGAAATCGTTATTAATGTAAACATGCTAGCACATATTTTAACAACTCCCATCTAAAATGCATCAGCAAGTTGAAAAATGCTAACAAAAGTTCAGAGTACAGTATGAAGATGTTTGACATAGCAGAAGGAGTTTGGCCTTAAAATCGTTATTAACACAAACATGCAAAAGCCGCTATTTGTACAACAACAACAACAACAACAGTACACAGCACTGTTTTGGGAGATTTGACGAAAAAATCAACAAAAAGCAGAGATTTTCACGAGAATTTCAGTCCAGAACCAGAAAGAAGGGGTAAAAACCCTAGCTTTATCGAAATAGCCAAATAGCAAAACAATAAACCCCGATTCACTTGAAAACATCAATATAGTACAAAATTTACCTTTAGATGTTGCCGGAGAACATTATGTAGATGGCTGGCGACGAAATAGAAGACTCAAGAAGAAGACTCGAGAAGTGTGTAAGAGAAGAAAGGGGCGGGTGTTCGATGTTTGAAATGATTGAATTGATAAGACTGATCAGCCGCATTTTTAATTAAAACTTCACTTTTGGGGTTGTCATAATTGCCATTAAGGCCCCACCTTTTTTTTGTTCCGATTTCCACGCGCGTCCCATTTTTGTATAAAATCGAGCCCGGGGCTGGTGTACATTTCTTTTTTGAGATATTAGAACGTTCTTCTGAACGTGCCAAACATAATAATCAATTAGTACACGTGTTTAAAATGAAACTCGTTTGCTCAAAATAAAAAGTACCTTTTGCACGTTCAAAACATAATAAATGATGTTTAAACCCTAACCCTAACCCTAACCCTGAACCCCAAAACATAACCCTAACCCTAACCCCAAACAGCAAAAATTCCTAATATTTAGAGAACATTCATTCTCATGTTCTGAACCTTTTTTGGAACATTCTTGAACGTCGCAAGTCTGTTCTGGATCTTCATACTGATGTTGTTTTTGTACCGTTGAGGATTAGTTGATAAATACTAATATAAGGATCATTTAAAATGCATAAACAATGATTTAGTAGTTTAGTAAGATTCCAAAACATGCTATGTGTAAGTAAACCAAAATATATGTCGTTAATTTTACCAAAATGTAATTATTAGGTTGTTTGGATAAGGAGTGTAGGGTTGATTCTAGATCAATTAACAATTTTAAACATTAAGAAGTGTATTATAACGAATTGTAGCATAGATTGGACGTTATATCACTAGATAGACACATTATTAATCTATTTGCTGATCTTGCAATCTATGTGTAGCTCAATTACAGGCATTCTTCGTGTATCTACAACAACTAAGACTTCAAATCATACAAGTATTGATTGTAATACTCAATATTATGTGTATTTAAGGTGACTACATCAATAGTATGTCTATTGGAAGTGTTTACTCATAAAAGTTCTACTAGAGTATACTCATTTATATCTATTGAAAGCGATTACTTAGTTATATCAAATGAAACACTTACTAAGTTATTGAGTATTTCATTAGATGTTGTTCTAACTAATGGATAATCTATATAATGATGACTTAACCTCAAATATAAAGACTTATTAATCTTTTCATGTTATATAGTTTCTTATTACAACCATATTAAAGGTTGGAACACTACATATTAAATTAGGCACCTACTATGAACTGAACATATAAACCAACGTTCGTAACTTAAATTAGATGTTTTTGCATCAATCTTTGGAATTTTTTTTGGTGTTTGTAGTACTAATACAACGGATACATTTGTTTATAGATATTAGAACAATCTCTTCTACGTGCCGAACATGGTTTTCTAATGCTAAAAAAAGTGGAGCAACCCGTTTTAAATACGTGGAGCGACCTGCTCCACACAACTTACATTAATCCCAACCCGTTCTATTATCTTATAACACGTGGAATAACCCCAACCATTCAATTAATTAGGTCTTTTCCCATTATTGTTATAAGTTATCCCTAGGGACCCCCTTTACCTCGTCTTCTTCTTAACTCAACCATGTCTCATCAAGGATCAACTTGTTCTCACAGCTCCTCTCAAAATCGTCGATGTTGGTGTGGCTTACCTGCGATACAATTCACGGCGGGCACACAGTCGAATGCTGGACGAAAATTTTGCAAGTGTCCCCGCAAGGGTAGTAGCAATTGCGGATTTTGGGAATGGTGTGACGAGGAGTATCCCCAGCCTACTACATTGGTTTTAAACAAGTTGAAAATTTCACTTGATGAAGTTTGTGAAGAAAGGGCCAATTTGCTGAAGGAAGTTGACAAATTAGGGGCTTGTAATACTACAAATTTATTGAAGATCAGCAAGTTAGAGGCTAAATTGCAACGGTGGAAGTTGTATTTCTTATTGTCTTGGGCAGCTTTTTTGGGTTTCATTGTAGCTAGGTTTATTTGATACCAGTTGCTGTTTATTTGAACGTTTAAGTTAATGTTTCGAGCATTTATCAATGGCGTTCCAAATTCCTATTATTTTTGTAGTGTATAAATCAAATTTATCATCATACGGATGTTCTAATACTGCAAACGGGATGTTCAGTGTAATGCAAAATAACATTCATAAATATTCAAAACATGCTAGATTGTACTGAAAATTAAAGGACAACAGTTCTAAACACGACATTCAAGTCATATAGAAAATCTTCTTAAATGACTACACTTGAAATAGTTCTTCATTTCACATGCGTTCCGCTGGAGGCCGTGGTGGTGAAGAGTAGTTTTGGGGGTCAATCTCGAGTGCAGCTTGAATACCACGAAGCATACGCTTAATAAGATTGATATCCTCACGGAATTCATCGAACCTAATTCTTAATCGCTCCACTTGATCCTCCACATTTCCTATATATACTGCAAACTGATCAACATCTGAGGTCAGATCTGCGATATCTTCACGGACATGATCGATTTCAGTGAACCTACTAGTACTTGGAACTCCACTATCATGTTCTGGTGCTCTTGGTTGCCTTACTCTGCGAGACATTGTTTTTGTTTCGCCTTGTTGTTGTTGTGCAGACATTTAACATTTATAGAAGGCTTGGTGCCTTTTCGGTTGCATATGTGATGATTTAAAGAGGCGCATATTCGCATTGAATGGTTGGGGTTAGTACACGTGTTTTAACTGTGACCAGGGGTTCCTAATCCTTCCCGCGGAAGTCAGAACATCTTCATGGCGATACGAATCATCATATACTCGTTCCATTAGTCTATTGGTTTTTGACGTTTATAATTCAAATTGATCTTCATGTTTGAAAATTATTTATAGCCTTCCAGTAGACTATTACGACTATTGGTATTTTTTAAACTACTCATCATTATACACTTAACGGCTATCCCCTTAAATTCAAATCTGAAGCAAAGCAACGAAGCGTCACTTCAAAAATTTAAAAAAATATATAACGGCTAGTGTTTTGGATAAAACACACTTAAGTCGGTTACCTATTTTTCTCCTATAAATACTCGATCAAACCATTCAAATTCAAAAAACTCTATACCACTACAACCTATAATCTTCAGCCAAAAATAAAAATGGTTCGCCGACCTTCCTCCTCAATAGTTGCTACTGCTGCAAGAACAGGAGCAACAAATACAAGAGCATCCACGTCAAGAGTACCAAAATCGACAAAGGGAGCAACATTGAAACAAGAAGGAAGAGGTGAAGCCAAGCAAAAAGAAGGAAGAACGGGAAGAGGGTCAGCCAAACAAAACGAAGGAAGAACGGGAAGAAGTGAAGCCAAGCAAAACGAAGGAAAAACGGGAAGAGGGTCAGCCATGCAAAAAGAAGGAAGAAAGGGAAGAGGATCAGCCAAGCAAAAAGAAGGAAAAACGGGAAGAGGATCAGCCAAGCTAATAGGAGGAAGAAAAAGTCGAAACACATCTGCTGAACGACAAGAACGTGCAAATGATATTTTGGAGCAACTTCGTGCTGAAGTTTGGGGTTGGAAGTTCAAATTTGAGGAATTCTTCGAATACTACAATAGGGACGTCAAAAAGATGTTGAAAGAAATAAAGAGGATAAAGAACATGCTCCAGATAGCAACCTTGAATCAAGAAAGGACTGCATCGCGTTGAAGTGAAAACGCATATTATTGACCAGGATGTTAATATGACTGTTTATTAAGTAATGTCTTAAATGCTAATATAATTAGCATACTTTTGTAAAGCGCTGAATCGCCTGGTTCTTGATTATCAATGTATAAAGTAACTTTAATGTTTAGAACATCTGTTGTTGTTTCCCTATTTACTAGATATTGAACATCAAATAACCATTAAATTAAAAACTATTTGAACGTACAAAATAATGTTCCGAAAATAACTAATGTTGTTCCTATAGTCTATAATTTTAATATTTTTAAGTCAATCTTATCATAATACAGATGTTCTAATAATGTAAACTCGATGTTCAGTGTAATGCAAAACAATAGTCATCATTTGCCATATATACGCATCAAAAATGGGTAATCATCCATATATTACACCCATCAAAAACAAAAACATAATTATCCAAATTTTACAACCCATACTAAGGGACTAATTTGCCATGGAATATGTCCACAGCAAATTTAACTAGACAGTCTTCTATCACATTGTCACAAAGATCTTCCATCGGGGTGTTGGACAGCAAATGTTCGAGGAACATGATGGCATACGCTCCACATGCAGTACCAGTCAAATTCCTTGGAAGGCCTTGGATGCGCTCGTACGGCCACATTTCCATAGATTGGATTTCAGGAGGGAGGTGGTTGAATTTCCCCGACTGCCGGATGTATACTGGGAACATGTACATAATTGGCCCCATTATTGAATCAAAGCGGTCTTCATTGTACACCCCAATGTTGCAGTCGTAGACATCGATCCTTGCCTCCTCTAAATAAAAGACGCATGTAACATAATGCGTGCTTTCAATGTTATACACGGCAAAGAGTCTTTTCACACCATCCCACTTCCTTCCACCCGGATATGGAGACTTACCTCTGGCATAATCAAGGAATGTATCCTCAAACTTATATGCTGCTAGGTATTTGTCAAGGCCGACATCAAACCCCCTTGCCTCCTCTTCAGCCGCAGCGTATCGAACGCACATGTTGGTCAAGAATGAAAGATCGAGGATGAGATCAGAGCTATCATAATGTCGGGGGTAAGCCTTATGCCTCACACGCATCAAGGCCAGGTACTCATCCATAAACTGCAGAATAAAACAAATTAGAAGTTGTGAATAAAACTATGCCGACACATACTATTATATGTTTGGACCAGCAAGTCGAATGTTCAACGAACATAGGACCATCAGGTTCCGAACGGAGAAACAAATGTGCGTTCTTCGATAAAAACCAAACACTAACAAAACAATAGAAGTAAAGAGATGCACTTACGCTATCCCACATCCACTCTTTCACGTCCAGGAAGTCCAGAAAATCCAAGTAATTAAACTCGTGACACAGGAAGGCAGTCTTTTGTTCCTTCTCCTCCTCCATGAAAGCGTCAAATTCAGCTTTCTTGTGAATGTCGAGTGCCTTGTACAGTGTCACTGGCAATCTCCCGAGATTTTGGAGCCTGACTTGAGCTCTCTCTCTAAATTTCCAAAAAAACAAAATATAAATGTTTGAAAATTTTTTATAAATTTAATAGAAGAACGTCCCTTTTATGTTCAACGATTCTAATTGGATGTTTTACTAACCTTGCCATTCTGGCAGCAGTCATTTTCTTCTTTCCTTTGTTCTTCTTTGCCTGGAGCATCCTGGACAACAAAATATTCCTCTTTGGTCGCTGCTGCTGCTGCTTCTTCTTTGACGACGACGCTACTAAATTAGCAAGGGATAGCTGGATCGCATCAAGCTTCTGATCCAGTCCCTGTCGCCATTGAAGGCAGTCGTGACACTTGCAACTGCAGACACTAGGCTCCACATTCTCCTGTTCTCTCCTCCTAGAGCTTTCTCCAACTTCGAACAAACCCCTACCACTAAAAAGCCCACCAGTAAAACGACCAGCCCTACCACCAATCTCATCACCAACTTCTGTTTCACATCTGCCAACACCTCCACTAACAAATTCTTCACCAACCTTTCCTTC
Source organism: Petunia x hybrida (assembly GCA_037355625.1). Lineage (NCBI taxonomy): Eukaryota > Viridiplantae > Streptophyta > Magnoliopsida > Solanales > Solanaceae > Petunia > Petunia x hybrida. Next base: position 6,571,688 of record JBBBVM010000057.1, on the reverse strand, counting down.
ATCAATTACCTCTCTTGGAGGGGTCCTGGGGCAATTCCTAAAAACTGTCACTCGATCACCACCAACGATCGAGCTGGCCCCCTCCAACATCACAACAAGGTGATCAATTACCTCGTCGGCCCCATCAACAAACGGCTCAATATTCTGAAAAGTTTCATCTTCCCTCTCTGCATCGATAGGGTCAATAAAAGGGTGCACCACCTACATACCATAAAAGAGTGTTCAGAACATCATTATTACTGTTCGACATTTAACACCATTAAAAATGAAACATCATATCTGTCGTGATCGAACATCTGAAAAGATGTTCTTAACATTAACAGCAATGATTATAACGACATTGCAGATGTTCCAACATTTAGAAAATTGTAGGTAAAGTACTTACAGGCTTTGCAACATTCTCAAACAGCCTTAGGGAGTCTCTTTCATTCTTTTCAGTGATCCACCTGTGCATCCTTGGCATGCTCCTCTCCTTGGGAAAATCCCTGGGACGAAGCGAAGGTATTGCTTCAAATACCCAACCCACAAATGCCCAAGGAAACCCATAAAGATTGTAATTTGGCCCGTCCTTGGTCTTGCTAGCTGCACGATCAGCCATGGGCTTCGTCAGGTACTCAATGGTCAGCTCGAAGCTTTTCCGCCCCCAAGGATACTTGGCAAATTCATTAGGAAGGTATGCAAGACAGACCAGTAATTCCTCAATACCAGCTTTTTTGTCCTTGGCGCACAATATTGAGTGAACAAACCAAGCCATGGCAAGCCCAAACTTGTACCGTTCAGGAACTTCCTCATTTTCTATCAAACTCAGCAACCGGGAAGCAGTTACTGCTCTTGCTTTCCCATCCTCCCACGCCGTTGAGATATACTCCCACATCTCCCTGCCCCTCTCTTTGATCGCAGCCTCCCATTGGACACTTGGATAGGCTTGCCATCTCAGCTTTGTCATCAAAGCAAACTCTTGGAGGCCAAAACGAACAGGCACTCCATTGAAATTGAACCAAGCTTCTTTTTCTTTATTGCACAAAACTCTTCTTAGCAGAATATTGTGCACCAACCTGGTTGGAAACGATGGCTCCTCCGGCAAGTCCAAGAAATGGCCAAAGATACTGTTTTTGAACTTGTCATACAAACCACTTGTACGCAGCACAATCCTGAACTCACGCATTCGTCCAATAAGCGACGAGCGGACAGTTATCTTGGATTGAAAATGCTCATGCTCATCCAAGTAAGTCTTCAGCACCATTGGTGGAATGACACTGGTGACGTACTCAGGCTGCACGAACTCAGGCTGCACAATGTTTTGAAATTTGTTAGTTTAAGGAATCACCAGGGTAGTAAGAACATAATATCAGATGCATGAAACATCCCTTGAGATGTTCCAAGAACTACAATAAAATACTTCGAACATAGTTAAGATTGATCTGATCATGCACGCGAGTGTTCTCAAATCACATAAAAAATATTGAACATTCTACTGTAAAGTGACGAACAACTTTATGTATGTTCTCAACTATACCTCTCTAGGTGGCTCTGCAGAATCAGCTCCCACGTCGTCTACGAACTGACGTTCTCCTTCGCATCTCTCACCCTCTTCTTCTTCCCTACCATTCCTACCTCCTTCACCAGCTTGAACATCTACTATCTCTATAACTTCATGTACATCATCTACTTCTTCTACATTTGCAACTCCTTCAAATTCCCCTGCAAGATTATTTACCAACCTTCCCACCTCCTCTTCTTCTTCCACATTTAAAAGGCTCTCTTTTTTGTTTCCATCTTCATCCCAGTCATCATCACCAAACAGCGCTTCTATTTCTTCTGATAGATTACCATCTTCCGGCAGCTGTGGCCCAACATTTACATCATAGTCTAGGGACCCCTCCTCTTCGTCCTCCAATATTAGTCTCCTCTTCATAGGAGGCTGTTTACTAGGAGGAGTAGTCTCCTTCCTCTTAATTCCCCGCTTATAAGCCATTGTAGCTGCAAATCACAAGTACATTCATCAATTAAAGATGTACAAGCATGCAAGTAGAGTCATCATTAAACGTTATCATCCTCTCGCACGGTCGGAGCACTGTCTCAAATGTTTTAGAACTTTAAACATGCATGCACAAACATAAACATGCAAAATCTTGACTATATGTACATTTTTTCAACCTTTAGCATATTTATTTTATAAAACCCTAATTTATTTTAACAAAAACCATCTAAAATGCATCACCAACTTCAAACATCCCATCACACGTTTAGAACACTGTCCCACGACGTTTGACTCTGCGAAGGAGTATGCGTACAACATTTTTTCAACCTTTAGCCTATTTATTTTTAAAAACCCTAATTTATTTTAACAAAAATCATCTAAAATACATCACCAACTTCAAACATCGTATCACACGTTTAGAACACTGTCTCACAATGTTTCAGTCTTCGAAGGAGTATGCTCTTAACATAGTAATATAACATAAACATGCAAAACTTCACTATTTGTACAAGAACATAGCACTATTTGACGAAAAAATCAACAAAAACAAAGATTTTCACAAGAACTTTCTCAGTACTGTAAAAAGGCGTAAAAATCATAGTTTTTTCAAAATAGCAAAATAGCAAAGAAAAAACCCGATTCACTTGAAAAACATCAATATTGTTCAAAATTTACCTTTAGATGTTACCAGAAAAATATTTATGCTCGGCGACGATGATGTTTAGAAAACTGCGTAGAGCTACTGTAGAAGATGAACTTGAGAACTGTGAAGTGTGTAAGAGAAGTTTTTTGGGGTTCGATGTTTTAAATCATTGCCTGCGTCCGTTCGGTTCCTTTTCCCACCTTTTGATTAAAAGTTTTTGGGATTGCTAATTCAGTCCAAAAGGTTTTTAATCAAGCCCCGCAAGTTTTGTTGTTTCTAATATGGCCCATGGTTTAATGTTAAACGCGCGCGTCATTCGACGCTCCACGCGCGTCCCCTTTTATTAATTAAAGACTTGAGAGGGTCTTTTGGGCCATTCTTCTCTAGAAACTAAGAACGCGTCATAAGCAGGGCAGGCCAGGAGAAAAGAATATGGTGTTTCTCGGTACTTTCTTGGGCACATTCAAGATATGGCAGGTCACCATCAAAGTGACTAAAAAATAATTCAGGAAGTTTCCCGAATTGTACCAAAGGAATTTCACGTATTGTCACAGGCCTTTTAATCAGTACACATTTATGAAAAAATCATTCATTTGCCTAATATCGCATGAAGTCAACGAATTTATTCTTAGAATAGGAAAAGTTATTTAACTTTGTCAAAGTATAACATAACGCCATGAATAATTATCACACGCTAGAATCTGTTGCATCCAAAGTAAATTCCTATGATACTTAAGTAGGGCTGAGTAACTTCGTGGTTACGAAAAGATAGTCAAATAACTTTCTATGATACTTAGTAGGCGTTTGGATATAAATTTTGTTGAAGTTTGGAAAAAAAAAGTTTTTGATGAAGTTTAAGAATGATTTTTGAACGTTGAAGTTGTGTTAAATATGCATTTGCCTTGAAAAAAAGTTACTTACGTTTTGTGAGCTGATTTTTTTTTTTAACCCAATAACTAGTTTGGGATGTCAAAAACTCATCTTCAATAATGTGTAAAAACTCACAATATTCTTTAACCAAATAAGTTTTTTATATAAGATTCAACAAAAGCAAAAAGATTTTCTGGCAAATCGGCTCCTCAAACAAACTTGAATGACAGAAAAATAGTTTTGCAATTCTGTTGCAATAAACTTGGTAGGCATTTGGCCATAGATATACCAAAAACCTTGTTGAAAAAGAGTTTTTGATATTGAGTTGAAAAAATATATTAAAAAATTCAAGTTGTGTTTGATCATGTATTTTAATTAAGACATTTCGTTAAGATTTGGATTTTCTTCTTAGTATATATTCAATTTCTCAATTAAATCTATTTTTATTTTTGTAATTTTGCGTTGTTTATATATTTTTGCTGCAATAATTTCTCAGATTGTATCAGCCTTATAGCAAATTATGAAGACCCGTGATACGAAGTCATAAACTTTTTGAAACTCCTGAGCGGCCTTCATTAACTTGCTATATCAAAGGCTCTTAACAGCCTGGAATGTCAATTTATGACATACCTTAGGAAAAGAGCCGGTTGTCACAAATACTGATTGTCGCACCCTTTTTTTTCGAACTCGGCTAGAATTTGAAAGAGAATTCGACTTACTGAAACTCATGGGTATGACTTGGAACCACCATCTAGCATATTTTTTAACTAGGCGTATTAGGGAACCTACTTTGTTTCTAGCCAATTTTAGAGTTAAATCCGAAACTTGATCTACGAACCAAAAATTTTGAGTAAGGGTTCAAATTAATCCAAGAGGAAGGTGTTAGACACTTCTCAAATTCCACCAAATATAGTTCCCGACTGGACTAAATAATTGGAATTCATCAAAAGAGGATCAAAACTAAGCAGGCATGTAAGTCTAATTATTCAAATAATATTGGCTAAGCAAGTATAAGAGTATATTATGTCTTAAAGACTCATAATTTAGAAATAATATGAAATACAAATATTTGCACAAATAATGTCTTCTCCAACAACTTTTTCTTTATAGGAATTTTGTCCAAATACACCTCGCAATTAAAATAAATTAGTTAGTATGTAAATATACAAAAACATAAGTAATGAAATAAAGTAAAAGTATAGAAAATGATAATAATATCCTCTTTTCCAATAGCATCTCCTTTAACGAATTTCGCCAAGAATTACTTGTGTAATATCTGTTATTACTTCTGGGTAAATTGTCCAAATAGTAACAGGAAAATAAGTATTTCAACAGAGCAACAGATCAGACAGGCAGTAAATTCCTCAATCGAATTTCCAAACCAATAAGAAACCAACAGTCAAACAAAATTGGAGAAGTAGTCAAAGGTCAAACCAAGCCGGAACCACAGTCAAATAGAGGAGTAAGGCCTCATTTGTTTGCACTTAATGGAGGTCTGAATCAGAATAATTCAGATAACCATCCATTAAGTGCATTTGTTTTTTATTCTTTAAAAGTTCTTAATAGACCTTATTAACTCTTAATAAATAAGATCTTTAACCATGTCTTTATACCATACAGATTCTTAAAAGTGATATAGCTCGGAAATAATTTCTTACAGTTGTAATAGGCTTCTCACCCCTCTCTTTCTCTCTCCAACTACCAAAGCCAAAAGTACTAATATACCTCAAAACTTTTACCGAAAATTTTAGAATTGAAATTTACAAACGTGAATCCTTTTCCTAATCATATTTTTCATCTTCAAATTTGGAGTTTAACAAGATCCATTTCAACATATTATTTGAGAAGAATAGAAGCAAAAAATAGAAGTAGGCGTAATTCAGATTCAGATGTTGAAAACAAACAGTCTTAATTAGTTAATATTCAGTTCTAGATATCATATCTTAATATTCAAATGTGTATTCAAGTTCAGGCGTCTTAATCTTAATAAAAACAAATGGCCCTAAGTAAACCAAGAAGGAAATTCTTGACACGAACACCAGTAACAGCAACAGACAAAAACTTCCAATTTTTAAGTGACCTACGAAATAAACAACACAAAATCCAACAGCAGTAGCAAATTGAAAACTCAAGTCATGAGCCAACAACGGAGGTCCAACCAACAGACGGTGGCCTATAAACTGAGCGGAACCAAGAATACAGCAATATAGTAAGGGAGGAGGAGCAACGCCGGTGAAGGGCGCGCCGCTACCACTCCAACCTCTTTTCATAACCAGTTTCAATAGCGAGTGAACGGAGCAGGCAGACTGGCAGAGGAGACCACCGGCAATGATGGTTTTTTGGCCAGAGAAAGAATTGGACATTTCCACTGCCACTGCCATTGCCACCATTTTTCTTTGCCGGCGATACACTTTTACCGGTGGTGATATTGTTACCCCTCCGTCTTAACTTTTAACCTGTATCGATAGTTCTCCTCTTCGATCCGTTACTATTTTCCCCGTCCATTTTTTATCTGTTAATGGGCATGTGTGGGTGTGTATATCGAAACAGAAGAGTGAGTAGATGAAGAAGAAGACCAGGGTTTCTTCCCGATCTCTGTGTGTGTATGTTTCTTTCACTGGCTTTTTGTGTATATGTTGTATGTAGGTATGTATATTCTGATCTGCTATGGTGTGTGTCTGTGTGTTTCTGATCTATGTATATATAGCTTTTGAATTCAAGAAAAAGGGACGTTGGAGATCCTTATTTGAAAGGATTTGGGAAGATTTCAATGGATCAAATTGGAGCAATTTTTAGAGAGACGTTGATGGAGATGACGGAAAGATATGGGGGGAGGGGGTCTGAAAGAGAGACATTGGGGGGTGTGACTGAAGAAAGTCATTTTCTTTTTTATAAAATAGAAAGAGAGATACTGCCAACGTTCCAAATGGTTGTCATAGTTTGACTTGGAGCGGAGTTTAAGAAATATGGTAAGACTTTTAGAACTTGTGATCCAAAATAAGTTATACATAAATATGTGGTTATAAAGCATTTCATTAAAGATAAAGTAGTAGTTTCAACTCAAAAATGTTTCCAAATTTAGAATTGTGTCATTCTTTTTTGAACGGACTAATAAGGAAACTATGACAACCATTTTGGAACGGAGGGAGTATGTTTGAGACTCCATGTCCAAGTTCGAAATAAAGGAATTTAAAGTTAAAGAAGAAAAATATGATTACCAAATGTAGGTGATTACGAATTTAGTTTGGCATTGTGGGATAATTCATAAAGAATTCAAATTTCAAATGAATATAAACAATGAATGAAATCCGGACTAGATATTTTAATTGGACTGATATTAACTAAAGATGCTGAAATAAATAATGAAAAAATATAAGCATACATACATTATTTATAATAAAAATGCATATATAAAATAGTTAGGTCAAAATATTAAGTTAAATAGTTACAAATAGTTACTAGAGGTTATAAATGCATATATAATAGCCCGAATGATGGAAATTACATAATATAATCATAATTAAATATATAATGTATAAATAGTGGATAACACAAGTAAATGCATGCTTTCTAATGCATATTTTGTTTAAACAACCAATATTGCACCTTTAAATCAAATATGCCCAATTACAAAAAAAGGAGGGACAAAATTGGGTGTCAATACCAATCGTGTTACCAAAATCGTACATGATAAACTTGCGATGAATGATTCAAGTTTAGCTAGGTTGTGTTTAAGTTCAATGCGTTAGTTTAGTTCTCTCTAAATTTGAGTAAGGTAGCATTAGAATATGTATCTAATTGAAAGCAATTTAAAAGGTTTCTTCTATTGACAAAAAAAGGACTAGAGCCATAATATCCCCCTAATCATATAACCTAATGGAAGCTAATAGTTAAGCCAAAAAAAAAAAAAAAAAATCGAGTCATCCAATGGAACCCATACGCACACACTCAACTCAACCTTTGCACTAATGAGTGGGACTAACACCTTTTTACTCTTTCGATACTAAGAGGTGTTGCATGAAGTTCAAATGGTTAGTTTCCGACTAATGTAATCACCTTTTCGATTTTCAAACCCGTTAACCTGGAGTAACTGCTACAAGGCCTACCCCAAATACTCCATCACTACCTTACTAATTCCTAAAAGTACTATTTTGATGTAGATTTAATACTTTAGGGCTTAAATCTATGTTGTACACCACAAGTTTTTATTGTGTATAGATTGAAGGTAGTGAAATAAGTAATCCCAACTAATTTATGGTTTAACAAATAAATTTCATTAAGTTTATGAACTAGATGTTGATTATAACCCTAGTTATTGATTTAGCTACTCATTGAATGTAAAGGAAAAATACATGAATATGTAGACATAATTATTATGAACACAAAGATGTAAAAGTCGAAGTGTATTTGATCCTTCAAAATGATGGAACTTTACAAAGAAATCCAAGAGTTTTCTTGGGCTGCTCAACAAGTTTAAAGATATGATTAATGATTTAAAATTTTTTATTTATAGCTGGTCTAATTACATATTTCGAAATTTTCCTTTTTGCGCATAAGGTGGCCGGCTTTTTTTTTTTTTTTTTTTTATGTTAGTTGACTTCTACCTTTGACATTGTACGGAAGGTGGTGTGCCTCAGCACAAGGGTGATTGCCTGTTCTTCGTGTTCTCGGAATTGGGCGACCGCCTTCACCGATGCGCGACTGCCTGTTCTTGAAAGGTGGAGCGTATCATCTTCTATGGGTGGCCGCCATTTTCAAGGCCAACAACATTTTTGCTTCTACACATATGACCAAGGAGGCCGCCTAAACAGCCCAGGGGACCGCCTCGCCCTATTTCTTCAACTTTTGCTCCTCTGGACTTGAAAATTTGCTCTTTGGTTCAATTTATTTTCACAATTTCTTCAAACCTAAAAACATGCAAAAATGTATCAATTACACTCACAAATATTTACTTTAAGATTCAAAGACAAAAGTAAATGGACGTATAAAATTAACAAAACATCAACTTATCTGTGGTCAAGCTTCAAATCTCAAGGTTGTTGTAGAACATTTTGTAATGAAATTCAAACTTGTATGGTGGTGCCCAAGTATCCTATTAGCAAAATTCTCTCATCATCATATATATCATATCTTTAATCAACAGAACAAAAATTTATTGACAAAATTACCAACATCTTGACACTTTACCAATATTTTGTTGGTACATTACGAATGAACATGATATGTATTTGCAAAATTTACCAACTAAACAAAAAATTTGATTGGCATATTTATCAAAGGATTCACTATCAGTTGGTAAAATGCCAACGAAAAACAAATTGGTTGACGATCTACCAACATGTTATAATTTTATTGATAATTTAATATGATTAAACTTTTAATGTTGTTTGTTAGCAGATTTAAAATCTGTTGGCAAAGTTTAGCAACCAATTAAGAATTTGTTGGCAAATATACCAACCAATTCTCATGCAATTGGTAATTTGTCAACGACTGAATTATGTTGGTAAAAAGACTTAGATAATTCATTAATGATTTGTTCCTAAATTAGCTGTCAATATTCTTATAAAATTTACCAACATAGTTTTTGAATATGCTGGTAATATAGGGACGCAGATTTTCCATTCGTAAAATCAATTAATTCTTTGTAACTACTTCCTCCATTTTAGTTTATGTGGCAGCATTTTCTTATTAGTTCATTCAAAAAACAATGACAACAGTTTATAGCAATAATTTTACTTTAAAATTAATAATGTACCCTTAATAAAATAATTTATAACCATACAAATATTTATGCCAAATATTTATACTTTTTATTAGACCACTAATCTCAAAAGGACTCCTTTTGTTCATAAAATTTGTGGCAGTATAACACATTAAGAGCCTGTTTGGGTGGGCTTAAAAGTGACTTATAAGCTTATAAGCCCATTAATATATGTTTGGTAACTTAATTTTTTTTAGACTTTTAAGTCATAAGTGACTTAAAAGTCACTTTTTGAGAAGTTAGGAAATCCTAACTTCTCAAAAAGTGGCTTTTAAGTCACTTTTTGACTTAAAAGCCACTTAAAAAAAGCCACTTAAAAGCCCACCCAAACAGGCTCAAAGTGGAACGAAGGGAACAATATCTAAATTACGTTCCATATTTTCCCCAATATCTACTAACTGGGCTTATCAATTGATAAAATTTGGCCGATAGTTATTAGTAATCCATTATTATATTCCCTAAATGAATTTTGATTTATAATCCGTTGATAATATGCTAGCATTTTACCAACGAATTTAGTTAGTTGGTAAAATTATTTGTTTTGTAGTGACTCTTCATATCTTTGAGAGGGGGTTTTACTGTTTTAAAATCTCCTCTATTGTTCAGCCATTTTTTGAATTCCTATTTTTTTTCTTCCTCTGATAGATCCCTTGTATGTTAATTCATTTATTTTCTAAATGCTAACCTGCACGACTCGTACACAAGTTTATGATCCCGATTCCAGCTGACTTTCTACTTCTTAATCAGTCTCCGTTGAGATTAATATCCTTTTATTTTTTTATCTTCTATCTTTCCTCCTTTATCTATTTATTTATTTATTTATTTTTAATTTCTCTCCTTTTTTTTTCTTTTTTTTTTTGGAGGGGGAGGGTTAAATTACAATGACATCTGCTCAAGTTTGGAATTATTGGAAAATTTCAAACCTCCCTTCTAACACTCCATAATGTTTTCTTACAATTAAAGGGCAAGATCACGCTAATTACTTCAAATCATCAATTACGACAAATGTTTGAGGTGAGTGTTCTACCTAGTTAAAAAGCTTAAATGAAATTGAGAATGGAAGGATTTTAGGAGATAGTTGAAACCACCTTAATATATGATTGAATATCACATTCACATTCGTGATGGGTAAGTTTTTTGGAGTTTTCATATGGTCTTGCAAAATTCTTACCTTTTGAGCTATTTTTGAGTTAAGTTAGACCAAAAATTTCCACGAAAAAACATAAATTTCTGCCACATTAGTTGCCACGAAAACTCGTAGTTGCTGTCGTGCCTATAATATACTAAAACTGTTCCTTGAATTGTATGTATAACCCGTAAGGCTTAATTACTGGGGACGGACGGAGCTGTGGTTTTGTTAGCACTAAAGGTGATTTCACATGACAACCATCTTTCAGACCACTTTCATGATATTTTTTTTGTGGCCACACCAAAAGAGAGACCATTAATGGCGACGTATAAGAGCCGCAACGAAAATGTTTCTACCACTCACTATGTATAACAAATGACATTTGGGTTATGAAAAGGTTTTTATTAGCGACATTTCTAGTTATTAAATCGTCACAAAAAGTTTGATTTTTTCTAGTGGACTCTTTATTTGATATGGCATTCCTCAGTAATTGAGTTAGTTTTTATAGTTGAGTTAGATTGAAAAACCATTTTCTTATAAGATCTCTATGGAATTTATAAAACTAAGGATAATTGAGCGCTATTGCATAACCTTTTGCGTTTCTTAAAAAATGCTCAACTTTTAGCCATCACTCCAGAACTTCGAGCACTTCATAGCAGGTCGTTGGGGAACTTTTTGGTGGAGTGCTAGGAATTTAGTTCTAAAAATTTCTGACGGATCACCATAAAGCAGTACATTGGTCATCAGTGTTTGTCAAAGCTAAAAATTGATTTTAATTATATACAAGTAGCTAGATGCCTTACATTAAGCGGGTATTGGTTATTTAGGTTCTTTTTTCTATGTATACAATTATTCTGTCCGCTATAAGTAAAATACATAATGTGAATATTATTTTTTTTAAAATTATTTACAAAATGCTTGTTTAATAAGAAGGAATTCGTACTGAAGATTCTCTCTTAAGTCTATACATGAAACCATAGGACTCGTTATAACGATGATACATGACTTGGCTTCCAACTTAATCAACAATTTGTTAGAACTAGATTGTAGATTAAACTACAATTACCCCAAGATCTATTATGTCAAATCATCAAGAACTAAAATACTAGATGCAGAAGCGTACCTGAATCTATAGAAATGGGTGAAGCCGTCTCGCGGTTAGGTCTTCCAAACCATTACGTGGGGTGGTTGTCACTCTTCCAACGATGGGATATTAGAAAAGAAACCCCTCGTCTGGTTTGGGGACCATAACCCTATTTATAGTTGCACACACTTTATGTATTTCTAATTAAGCCCATCATTTAATTAGAATATACATCCGGGTATCTACACATAAGACCCATACTTTATGAGGTATTTAATTAGGCCCCTCAACTTTAAACTTTAGTAGATCACTTTAATTGGGCCAACCTTTAATGATAGCAGTCAACATACAATTATTATTGATACATATGTATGTGTAAGTCCATAAATTCTTACAATCTCCCACTTGGACTACACATATATACACATAGCCTTATAATTGTATATCACCTTATGACCTCCAAATATTTGCTATCATAAACTGAAGTACCTCTAAACAATCTCGTCCATCAATCATGTCAACATAGAACCAAGGCGGCTTTCGCTGCATTTATATCGCAGCTAAACCTTCCTTGATCACGTATACCAACATAACCAAATGACTTAGATCAAGTATGGATGCGTAGCGTGGAAATTACATGTAATGTGATCTAGACATGTCTATTTCCAACTGGTCCAACCGAAAAACAAGTCAGAGTGGAAAATTTACCGAATACTTTATTTCTGCAGAAATATCCATAAAATATCCTTAAACTGAAACCGTAAACCTGAAACCGTAAACCAAAACTGAAGTGTGTCTATACAAAGGAACATTGAAAGGTTACAAACTCCCACTGAAACTGAATATCCTTAACCGACATGCCACCTCTATGAGCACTATGCTCATGAAAAGCCTTCGGTGGTAGTCCCTTAGTGTGTGGATCCACAATATGGAGTTTGTTATATTATGTTCTATAGACATCTGACCACTCTGAACTCTAACTTTAACAACCAGGAACTTTATGTCAATATGCTTTGACTTTACCGAAATCCTGTTGTCGTTGGAATATGAGATTTCTAACTTATTGTCACAAAATAACCTTAGTGTCTTTCAACTTTATTCTTAATTCGCAACCCAGTGACAAGGTTCTGCAGCCATATTCCATATCGGCCTTATAACGTGCTATAAACTTAACTGTCATGATGAAATGAGCTACGAGAGTCCAAATAACACTCTTCCTGATATAACTCATCCACCAAGTATACAAATATAGCCTTTGCACTATTTCGGCATCTAGTAAAGCCGGTATAAATACTTGATTATCTTTAACTTTTCCGACTTCCTGTATGTGAGCTTAAAATCTTTTTGTTCTCTGTAATTACAACATAAACTCTTAGCTACTCCTTAATTCTTAATTTCAGCATTACTCAAATATATGCCAAACATCCCAATAATGCACGCAATATTTAAATGCGTACAAACCTAAGTATGCATTAAACATCTGTAACTAAAGCACAATAAATGTTTTGTATTTCTTAATTACAAAATTATCTTAGAGCATTGTTTAAGACTGAACCTTTCTCCTTTAGCAATAAGGGTATCGCCTAATTCACAATCTTTCATACCAAATCTTTAATACCTTTCCAATATAGGCCTTTGTGATAATTCAAAAGTACATCGAGATTAAATCTCGATGTATTTGAATCCTTATTCAAAATTTGCATCGCCAAGATATTTTATCTCAAAATTCTTTATCAAAAGTATCTTGGTCTTACGCAACAAGCCTATATTGTATGAACCAAGAAATATATCATAGACAAATAAAACCAGAGAAATATGCTTACTCCCACTGACCTTGAGGTATACAAAATAATCATCAAGATTTATCTCGAAACCAAATGAGATAATAACATAATGAAATTTGTGATACCATTGATAAGATGCTTGTTTAAACCCATAGATGAATTTCCTTAATTTGTAAATCATTGACTTTGTATTATAAAACACAAAGTTTTCTATTTGCACCTTTATTCATCAAAATAACCATTGAGAACAACAATATTGTATCCATCTATGTAGCTTAATATCAAAATGTTAGCTTAATATCATTATAGTCCTGAAAGAGTCTTTCAATGAAACCGAAAAGAAAGTCTCTTTATATTGATGCCTTCTTATTTCTAAGTGAAGCCTTTAGCGATAAGACGTGCCTTATACCTATCCACGTTGCCTTTCGAATCCCTTTTGGTTATAAATATCCATTTTCAACCAATGAGCTTCGCACTTTCAGCCAACTGGATAAGGTCTCGCACATAATTATCCTTTATGTGCTTCATCTCTTTATTCATGGTATCCATATACCTTTGAGAGTCAGAACCTTTTATGACTTGACAGAAGTTGATTGAATCATCTTCCATCATTCCAATGTCAACTTTATGTTCTTAGAGAAATACAATATTAAATTGCACTTCTCCTTTCTCTATATATCTTTTTAATGGCATTAGTTCTTGAGGTTGTAGAGTTTGTTCTTCGGGAATAACTTTTTGAACATGAAGTTCAATGATATTATCTTGATCCAGAGTTGGTTCTTGAATTATCTCAGGTATAGAAAACTGTTCCTGAGCATAGCCAATATCAATATGAGGAATATCAACATATTCCTTTTCCAAGACAATGTCTTTTATTACTATTTTTTTTTTCTTCCCCAAACTCAACATCCTCAAAGAACCGTACATTATTCGTCTCATAATAGCCTTAGCTGTAGGAACCTAAAACTTGTAACTTCTGAACTTTCCAGAGTATCTAATGACATAACAACTGAAAATTTCTTTATCCAGTTTCATTTCTTTTGGCCTAGAAGACCTTCCCTCAGCTGGACATCCCTAAACGTGTAAATACTTTAAACAAGACCAATTCTTTTCAGAAATATATAAAGGATCTTTTCAGTTGCCTTTAGTCAGAACTCTGTTAAGTAATAAGTTGCGGTTTTCCAAGAATTAAACAAAGAAAGCCACATCTTGAAAACTTGTCTATGAACCTTACAGGATATAGATGACAATTCAAAGAAACTGTAGAAAATGATCCACAAATACCAAACCTATAAAGGTTTCAAGACGTATAATTTATTGTTGGCTCCAAATCTCTTAACATTTGTTTGTCTCCTTTTATGCGATTTACGCATATATCAAAAATTGGATAAAATTAACATGATCAAGAATGTTATCAGACACGAATCTTTTTCTTCCGTTTAGAGATATTACTTAATATGTTGTTTCACAACGAAGCAAAATCTCACAAGTTTAGTTAACATGCAAGGATTCTTTAAATAAAGTAATTATATTAAGAAAATTTAGATTATTGTAACCTCATAAAGAACCAGGACTAACCAATTTTGAAGTCTGAATGAGACAATATTTTCCATTTCAAATGAACAATAATTACCAAACTTGTCCAACCTTGAAATGAAAATTAAATTCCATCTAAAGAAGCAGTGCATCATAAGTCTCATTACGTTTCAAATTAAACCAGTTCTTAACAATAATCTAAATATTCAAATAACTTCAACCTTAACTGACTTTCCTTCACCACCATAGATGTATCTTTCACCATCATTAGACTTTCGATAATTCATACATCCTTGCATAGACACACTGATATGATGTGTTATCCCAGAATCTTTCCATCATGTGTGTATTGGTGTTGAGTGCAGGCAGTCCCATAACAAACAAAGTTAAGAAAAACATCCTAATAACTCACAACTCCACTTAAGAAACAACCTTCCTTAGTTAAAATTTTATATTACTTTCGTAATCGCAACTTTCTTATTTTATGAACCTTATTGAAATTTAATTTGTCAAGAGTGTACAATTTTTATCTTTTCATTCTTGACAAATTTCTCTTTTCAATTTCGGTCATAAATTTCTTAATTGTCATAATCTTGTTAGGCATAGTGCCCCTGAATGTCCCTGAAATGGCTTTCTTCATGGCAATCATAGACATGCGTTTTGATCTCTCCCACCTTTCTATCTGCCTCCTTTTATCAAAGGTACTCCTTTAATAAGGTGGTAGGATTCATCTTTAACACAATGTCAAGATTCCTGACTTCGAGAAACATATTTAGGTTCTCTTGCCATGATTAAACTTAGTGCCATTTAATTCATTGATTTGATGTTGGCATTAATATTTTGAGGAGTAATTTTAGCTAAATCAGAGAACAACAAATAACAAAATAAGCTCACAATAAGACTTAAACCGAATTGAAAATAAATTTGAATAAAGGTAAACCCCATCTCAAGATACCGGGCACTCCATTAATATTTCATCTTTGGACAAAATATTAACTTGTAAGTGATATCTTGACGTAGTAATCAAACACTGATAATAAAGAACATGTCGAATAGTAAATCTTCCTTTGGGCCGATTCATTATTCACATGTAAAACCAAATAATCATCACGTGTTTATTACTACAAGAAAGTACATGCAATTCTGTTAAACATTGACCTTCCTTTGGGCCGATCAATCTTCACATAAGTTACACGCACACAACTTTTATATTTCAAAATGAATAAATATCCACATGAGAGGCCACTTTGGCGACGTCTAGCTTCAATTTATTTACCTCAAAATATATACAACCATACCAATATCCAAATTTAAATTCACCAAATAGGAACATAAAATTTCCAAGCCAAACTAAATTTATGGTGGGCCATAATTGAATTGTTAAACTGTAAGCTTGTGTCTTTGCTTAAAGTTTTGGTTCACCAGTATATACCCAAAAAAAAAAACTTTTCTGGTAGCGTCTAAATTTCAAACATCAGCCTTTTAATGGCACCATTTAAATTAATCATAAGCCTACATTTGTTCATTATGTATAAAAATGCTAGCATGGCCTTAAGATGAGTAAATCTTTCATATGCAGACTTCAGAATAACTTAACCATTGCTATTTTTACTGAAAGTCTATACGCCATATAATTGGCACATAACAAATACACTCTCTTTACCTTTTTCGTTAGTAAAACTTTAATGCACTAAAATCTATAAGGAAAATATTACATAATTCCTTAACATGTTTATAATACAAATAATTTTAAGTAGGGCCACAACCATTAATTATCTCATTAACTTCCATTCTTAAAAGAAGAGGAAATTATAAAAATTGGCATTCTGCCATTCATAATCAGCGGCGCGGCATCTTAGGTACTGAATCTTTTCCTAAAATCTTAGGTACTAGAAATACTTTATGCCGCCGCGGTCACCAAAAGAACACCCTTTTTTTTTTTTTTTTTTTTTTTTTGCATCTTATATACAACAAACTAAAATTTATCTCAATGATCCAACACGATATAGGCTCCTGATACCACTTGTTAGAACTAGATTGTAGATTAAACTACAATTACCCCAAGATCTATCATGTCAAATCATCAAGAACTAAAATACTAGATGCGGAAGCGTACCTGAATCTATAGAAATGGGTGAAGCCGTCTCGCGGTTAGGTCTTCCAAACCATTACGTGGGGTGGCTGTCACTCTTCCAACGATGGGATATTAGAAAAGAAACCCCTCGTCTGGTTTGGGGACCATAACCCTATTTATAGTTGCACACACTTTATGTATTTCTAATTAAACCCATCATTTAATTAGAATATACATCCGGGTATCTACACATAAGACCCATACTTTATGAGGTATTTAATTAGGCCCCTCAACTTTAAACTTTAGTAGATCACTTTAATTGGGCCAACCTTTAATGATAGCAGTCAACATACAATTATTATTGATATATATGTATGTGTAAGTCCATAAATTCTTACACAATTATCTACCTCAACTGTAAATTGCTCTGTCCTGAGATTTAATTTATACTTCAACCTGAGCTAGACACTCGGTGACTGCGACAAAACTAGTATTTTCAGCCACCTCGCTGATGCCTTGTGTATCGACAGTTCCATGATCATTATTATTAATATCCCCTAGCTGCTTAATTGCCCCAATTGCAAAAGGCATCAAACAGACGGTGTAAAAAACCACGGGGGCGAAACGAAATTGTTGTGGAAGATAAGTACCCACCTGGACGTAGAAACCCAAAAGCACCACGCAGATTCCAAATTGCTCCGCAAAACTGGCAATTCTTGGGTAAGTTTTTCTCAGCAGCAAGCCATTAAATATGGCAGTGCAGCCTGCGGATAGGTCAATTATAGTGAAGTACACTACAGGGGTTGACTTTTCACCGTGAAAGAGCATCAGGCCTGTTATAATGGGAACCGAAATAGTGAAAAGTGTTTTTCCCAACTCTTGTTTTTGATAATTTTCTATGAACGGGGAATGATCTGTTGAAAGATCAATGTCCACAACGATATGATCAGCTGGTATTTTCGGCTTAATTGGTACTGAGAATCTAGGAGGTGGTGGCTGCATGGTTTCTGTCTGCTGACAATTTGGAAGATTAGCAGAGCAAGGAGGCGAAGATGCATTGGCAGGAGAGCCAGTAATGGCGACGAGTTTTTGTGGTAATGATTTGTTACGGCGGACTACCTTGAATTTTATAAGCAAATTCACGGCAGTTTTCTTGATTTTGTTTAGAAATGCAGAACGTGAATGATTCATGAGTACCCGGGACCAAGCAGCACCCGAAGCAGCGCGTTGAAATTCCATAATTTTTTTCAATGTAATTAGCTTTCAATTGAATGACTATCAGCTGTTTTAGGCGTTATATATAGAAAAATCAAGACCTTTGTAGTAAGAGTGACGCAGCGTACTTATACTTCCTCTCCACTTCAAAATATATTAGGGAAATATGAGTAATATGTATGTTCATGGCATACAACCGACATTTGACATATATGCCAAAAAAAGAAACTAGTATACTCCTAGTTGATTTGAAAATTGTGAACTTCTTGATGTAACTGAGGCACGTCCGCTTATTGAGAGTGAGGACTGTCACTACTTTTGTATTACTTAATACTAATATTGTTGCTTACGTAACTATGAAAAGGAAAAGTACGTTCACATTACATTCTTTCTTTAGATAATTAAGAGATTTCTTCAGTAGTTACCTAATCAATGTTGCTGACCAAGGATTATATTATTACATTTTATTCACGACTTAGTCCGTTATGGTAATGCAAAGATAAAGAGCATGTTAGCAAACAACTATTTTAATGAATCTGAAACTTTCAAGAAGGAAGTTTAGACTCCATGGTGCGCTTCACGTTATATTTCTGATGCGAGCTGATGACATCTATGTGACGTTATCATGAACAACGTTACTACAACAAATTTGGCCTAGGGCCACACTTATTTTAGACAACGCCTGGAAAGTGTTGTCAAATATCTTTGGGAACGGTATTGGATAAAAACTAATACCATCTAAAAAGGTGACACGTGTCCGCCACATGGCACGGGCAGAGATTTCACCGGACAGATATCTAGCGGACAGATAACTAGCCAGGCAGTTACCACGAGCAGACCCAGAGCACCAATGTAACGTTTCCCAAGTCAGCACGATCTGAATGAGCAATTATTAACCTGATCATGTGTGATTACTTAATGAATGGTCATAAAGGCAGTAATTACACAATCCGGCGGTTACATATCCAACGGATACGTGCCCAGCGGTTACGAACTCAACGGACCCCTATCAGACCTATAAATAGCATTCGTCCTAAATCATTGTAAAAAACAACTTTATGCTCATCACTAAGAATACTCTCCCTTGCTCTTGCTCAAATACTGTTCTTTGCTTGCATCCGCTGGATACTTTGCTTTCTAGTCTTCTAGTACGATCAGTAACGAGGAACTCTCATCGGGGTCAAGCGATCCAATACGGTTATTTCTATCTATTTTTATTAACGCTTTAAACCTGATTCATTTCCGGTTATATCCTGTTTCCATATTATTAGTTATCACTATTGGAAATCACGATTATATTGATAGTCTAGCAACTAACGCAATCCCTCATTTAAACTCTTAATCTAAACTATTGATCGTGACTCCGCAAATACAAATTTAATTGTTAATTGGCCTAAAATCGGATCTAGGTTAAACAATTTGGCGACTACAGTGGGAGCCGGTCAATAGCCTTTATAGGTTAATAGTTTATCTTTTCCGGCATTACATTCCTTTTTGTCGATCTTTTTGTTTCACAACTAACATGGCAGAAAGCAGTTCACAACGAACTATCGTGGGCAGAAGTCAGGTACGTACCCCTTCATCAAGTCCCAATTATTCTCCCGATAACTCGTCCGACGGGCAGCAGCAATTTTCCCAAGGACCGGTCAGGCAGCGAAATAGGCGTAGGCAATCTTAGAGCGCCACTTCGCCTAGGAGAAGACGCCATAGGAGTCTCTCCCCTGGCCAAGGGAACCTCCAGGAGATGCTCTATGCATTTATGCAGGAACAGGCGGAGGTCAACAGAGGGATAAACGAGGCGATAAACTCTCTCCTAGGGACAAACCCTCCGGTTGTAAGAGCTGACGCTGCAGCACCAGGTCGGGATGCCCCTTCTTCGCATAATTCAAGGCAAGGTGGGGAGCGAAACAACGGAGGAACCGTAGATCCAACGACCCAAGTCAACTAAAATCGAAACGGAGGGTCTATGGCGTCCACTGAAATGAGCATCGTCGTGGAGGCTCTTACCAAGCAGTTCAAGGAAAGCCAGGAAGCGCTTCAGAAGTCTCTCCACGAGAGGATCGATCAGATACCGGGCGCTCCACCCACACTAAAGAAAGTTGATGTCCAGCGATACTCCCAGCGGCCTTGGAAGAAAGAAGCAGCCCTAAAGGCAATACCCAAGAAATTCAAGATGCCAAACATTCCGAGATATCGTGGGACATCTGATCCCAATGATCATCTCATGATGTTCAGCAACTTTATAAAAGCTAGCGATCTCACAGATGAGGAGATCGAATCTGTCCAATTGAAGAAGTTCGTGGAGACCCTAGCGGATAGAGCTCTACGATGGTACTCAATGTTGCCACCTAACTCCATCGGGTCCTTCGCGAAGATGGCGGAATTTTTCGTGAAAGCCCATACAGGCGCTCAGAAGACGGAAACTCACGTAGAAGATATCTTTGAGATCAAGCAGAAGCCCGACGAGTCCCTCCGTAAATATGTGGATCGTTTTCAACGGGAACGTATGATGTTACCCAAGGTACTGGACAGATGGGCAGCAATCACATTCACCAACAGTTTGGATAACAGGAGCTCAGAGGCTACGTGCAGGCTATACGAATCCCTTCACGAATTCCCAGCAGCCAACTGGTCGGACGTCTACAATAGCTACAATTCAAAGGTATGTACTGATGAAGATAAATTGATTGGAACAGGTACTCGAGGAAGGACTCAGACGCGCAGCGGTGGCTCTGGCGGAAAGACGGAGTCAGAAAGGTCTACGAGCCGTACCATGACCAGTCACGCAACAACTCCAAAGGACGCGGCCGCAACAACAGAGGGCTATCCCGAAGAGATAATTCAGAATCAAGCCTTCGTGGAGCCCCAAGCCTGCCAAGCTTCAACATGGAAATGTCTGAAGTAGTGGCGGCACTTAAAGATATGGGAGAGAGGGTTAAATGGCCGAAGGACATGAAGACCGATCTAAGCAAACGAAACGAGGACCTATGGTGCGAATTTCATCGCGACCACGGTCACACCATCAAGGACTGCAAGGCCCTAAGGTATGAAGTTGCACATTTATTGAAACAGGGATTCTTGAAGGAGTTCCTGACCGAGAAAGGAAAGCAAACTCACGCGAAGGCTCAGCAGAACAAATCTGGCCCTCCACGAGCATCCTCCCCAGAGAGGACAGTCAACGTTATCTCGGGTGGGATCGAAGTGGATTCCATCATTTTCACAGCGAAGAAGTACACAAAGGTCTCCATCACAAAGACCAAGCGTCCAAGGCCAGAGGAGACGATTACATTTGAAGATTCAGACACAGATGGTTTGCAGTTCCCACACGCTGATACGTTAGTCATAACGTTACGCGTGGCGGAATTCGACGTCAAGAGAGTGCTCATCGATGCGAGCAGCTCTGCGAACATTATTCAATCACGAGTTGTAAGGGAGATGCAGCTGTCGGAGAAGATCGTGCCGATTTCTCGAGTTCTCTCTGGCTTCAACAAGTCAAGTGAGAAGACCCTTGGCGAGATTACTCTGACGACTCTTGCTGAAGGTGTGGCGAAGGAGACGACATTTCATGTTGTCGATGTGGACCTAGCTTACAACATTATCCTGGGGAGACCCTGGATCCATGATATGCAAGCTGTTCCTTCCACTTATCATCAGGTGTTGAAGTTCCCCTCTGAATGGGGAGTACGTGAGGTTCGAGGAGAGCAACGCTCTGCTCGAGATTGCTATTCGGTAGCCCTCAAGCTGCCCGAAGAAAGCAAATAGCAATTACAGCAACCGGGATCAGACATGCCAAACGAAGAAGCAAAGTACGAGGTCCCAGAATTCATCACAAGGCTGGATGCACAGGAAAGTCACATGCCGACCGTGGAAGCTTTGGAGCCCGAAGAATTATTCGCAGACAAGCCGGAGCGAAAGGTCTACTTAGGGACCGAGTTGAGCGAATGCTTACGAGGAGATATCCTCCAGTTCCTCAAGGAGCGGCACACGACGTTCACCTGGTCTCATGCAGATATGACAGGTATTTCTCCAGATATTATCTCTCACAGGTTGAACGTCGACCCGTACCACCGCCCGGTAAAACAGAAGAAGCGCCAGCAAGGAGCTTTTCGGAATCAGGTCATCAACGATGAGGTCGATCGGCTGTTGAAGATCAGATCTGTACGTGAAATCAAATACCCAGACTGGCTAGCCAACGTGGTCGTTGTGCCCAAGAAAAACGGCAAATGGCGAGTCTGCATTGACTTCACACATCTGAACAAAGCCTGTCCAAAGAATTCATATCCTCTTCCCAGGATAGATCAACTAATTGACGCAACAGCCGGGCACAAGGTGCTCACTTTCCTCGACGCATACTCTGAGTACAACCAGATATTGATGGACCCGATGACTAGGAGAAAACAACGTTCATAACCTGCAGAGGTACGTATTGTTATAAAGTTATGCCATTTGGGTTGAAAAATGCAGGTGCAACATATATAGTCAATTGAATGTTTCATGACCATATCGGTAAGACTATGGAAGTGTACATCGATGACATGCTGGTCAAATCCAAACGAGCAGAGGATCATCTAGCGCACTTAAAAGAAGCTTTCCGAATACTCGATAAGTACAACATGAAGCTGAACCCGGAGAAATGTGCATTTGGAGTCGGGTCGGGAAAATTCCTGGACTTCATCGTTTCTCAGCGC